>JAMJFZ010003684.1:1327500-1927500 GCA_026225945.1 Cricetomys ansorgei
CTTTCTTTTGTATTTTTCGAGACAGCTTCCTGTCTTGTAGCCTAAGCGAGTCTAGAGTTCATTATGTAGCCCACGCCTCGCATTCCCATGATTCTCCTGCCTGTGCCTCTGGAGCTGTGGATGACAGGCGTGAGCCGCTGTGCTCGCTAGCTGACTTTGAACAACCCCTGCCGACACCCACCCTTGCTTTCTTCCAGCAGCCTGACGTTTTCTCTACCTTTCCTGCTCTCTGACCTTGCTCACCTGGGCCCCAAACTGTGTCGGGTCAGATGCCAGCAGGCCGAGGCTGAGACTGTTGTTCCCTGTGCCCTTCCTCTGGAAATTAGCCCCCCGGCCTGTGAGTGCTAGGCCTGGGGTGGGGTGAGATAGGACAGTACCACTGGTACCCCCAATTAGGGCCACCTGCTCAGGCTCCCTGGCTGGGCTAATTAAACCGTGGCCACTCCAGCTCTGTCTCCTAATCTTGGCTGTGGGCTGACAGAAGCAGTTTCTTCTCAGTCATTCTTAAAGGGGGCACGCCCTTTCCTAGGGAACATTTTAAATACAATTACGTGGACGACAGTGATTCTAAAATACACTCTACTAAGCAGTTTCCTTTTTATTTTAAAATGCTTGGCTGGGGCTCGTCAGGGGCTAAGCGCCTCGCAGATCTCATCTCGTTTAATTCTCACACTAACCAGGTTGCCGCCGCCACGGGTGTGCGGGTGACAGGCCTGACTGAGCAGCCTGGTTCTGCTGCCCGCCCGGGCGCCTTAGGACCTCCTGGGCTTCCCTGGGATTCTCACACTGCAAACTCTCTGCAGGGCCCTCACTGGCCAGCTGCAGGACAGGGACGAAGCATCTGCAGAGGAGTGGGTGAGACCCTCCCTACTGCTGCTTCTAACCCTAACCCAACCCCAGATCTAAGCTCGGGAGCTCAGTCGAGTCTGACATAGTTTGACTTTTGGGTCTGCACTTTGGGGGTTTGGTTGTGGAACACAATGGTGTTCTGGGCAGCTGGCGGCCTCCGAGAAGGGGTCCCAGGTACTGCCCCTTGAACTGATCCAACTAGTCCTTCCCTGGTTTTGGGAGGTAAGGAGGGGGTCTCCTTCGGCTTACCCCATCCCTCCCTTCCAGCCTAAGCCTTGCGCCTCCCCTTTGCCTGTCCCTTCCAAGACAGCACACAGTCCCCAGCCCTGAACCCTGGTCACCTTAGCATATGAAAACTCACCCATCTTATCCGTGGCTCTCTGTCTCCCCTGTAGGCTACAGGGTGGGTTTGCTGTGCCTGACCCCAGTACCTCCCACCGCAGGTGTGTGGAGTGCTCGCCTGGCCTCTAATGGGGAGGGCCTCGAGGCCTGCGTGCCCCCCTGTCTCTGTGTCTCTGTGGCCACTCCTCTGGTGTCAGCCTCGCCAGCCTGAGGGGTTCCTCTAATCTTAGGGGGCCTCAACTCAGGATAATCAGGACCCACGGCTTCGCTGCAGGAAAGAATTCCAGGCATATCCCATTAGAGGCAGCCGTTAGAGGCAGAGCTGGAGGTTCCATTAAAGACAGCCGAGAGGGCACGGGGGCTTGCTGCCATGCCCACGGACCAAGGCGACCGGCCTGAGTCCAATCTCCAGGTGGTAGGAGAGAACAGGATCCAGAAAGTCGTCCCCCAGCTTCCGCAAGAGGCGCGCACATGAAACAAATACATTTAATACGAAAAATTCTACCGATTAAAAAAGAAAAGCGCTCAAGAGAAAGATAAACTCACATCCAGGCGTGGGCGTGGGCGTGAGCTCCCCACGGGAAAGTCAAACCTGTCTTAGCGTTAGCGGCGTGGACCATTTTGGTTGCTCTCAAGTTGCAGCTCAGATTGCTAAGACACCCTTTGTTAGCTTCTCTCTCCTGGCTCGTGAGACTATAGAGCGGCTGGAGATGCCGGGTAGGGTGGGACCAGAGCCACCGAGGGTCTGCTGTGGTGGCGGGAACTGTGGAGTCACAGCGGGGAAGGGAGACCGGCGAAGCAAAGGCTAACTGTGGGAATCCTCGAGGCTCCAGCGGCCCCGCCCTCCTAGTGCCCTGGAGGCTTCTCTGTCTTGCTGACCTGCTTCTCTCTATACAGTAAGGACAATGGCGGCTGTCCCCCAGCCTGACCAGGAGCTATCGAGGCTGAGGACTGGCTGTACTGAAGTGATTTTGTGGTTTGCAAAGAGTCCCGAAGTCCTTTGTGTTGAAGACTCCGTCCTTGGAGCAGAGGGTGGAGTCCTTTAGAGGAGGCAGAGGCAGGTGGATCTCTGAGTTTGAGGCCAGCCTGATCTACATAGTGAGTTCTAGGACAGCCAGGGCTACACAGAGAGAGACGCTGTCTTGGGGAGGGAGGGGAGGCTGTGGTGGGGGTTGGGCTCCTTAGTCTGTGCTCCTGAAGGGACTGCAGGACCCACCTCTTCCTCTTTTTATGCAAGGTTGGCAGTGTTGCTTGGTCACAAGATCCACCACGGTGTGCTGTGTGGTCATAGGTCCGGAAGCAGTGGCCACTGCCCGTGTGTTGACCTCCAACACTGGGAGCCCGAGCAAACCTTTTGTCTTCAGAGAAGTGTGTTGTCTCAGGTATTCGTTACCCTACTTTGTAACCCTATCCTCTGGCCTTAATCCTAACTTTAAGCTGTAATCCTCACCTCCCATCGCAGCCCTAACCTCCGACCTCGTGAGGGTTGGTTTTAATTGTCAACGCGACACAATCTAGATTTACCCGGGGAGACAATCTCAGAGACTGTCCAGATCAGGTTGTCTTGTGGGCGTGTCTGTGGAGTTCGGCTTGGTTTCGAGAGCTAGGGTGAGGAGACCTGCCCACCCTAGGCAGTACCATTCCCTAGACAGCGGATCCTGGGCTGTATTAGACTGGAGAGAGCAAGCTAAGCACAAACACACACGTGGTTTTTTTCCCCTCTTGACTGTGGATGTGAGTAGCTGATGCAAGTTCCTGACGCTCTGACTTCCCCCAAGTAATGGTCTGTGTAACCCAGGAATTGTAAGCTAAAATGTACCCCTTGACTCTGAACTTGGCTTTGTCAGGGAATTTTAAAACGAGAAAACGAGACCAAGGCAGAAGATAGTGTAGCAGTAAGATGGCTCTGCTCTTTCTGGGTCGGCTGCCCTGCAGGTCACTAAACCCCGGAAGCGGTCTGCTGCCCTCTCCTGTATCGGGCGCCCAGCAACATAACCCTAGCCGCAGGTCCTGCTGGGGCTTAGGAGCTGGTGTCTGACAGCTGTGCCTCTTAGGCAAAGCGGGGGAGAAGTGTGGTAAAGGGCTCAGGGCCTGACAGGAATGGTACCCGGGCCTCAGCCCCAGTGCTGATGGGTGGGCACTCGGAAACCAAGTGGCAGCCAGAGGGATGGGTGCTGAAGAGGGACGAGGCACGCGAGGTATCCATGCTGTCGGAGCCTGGACCCTGGTCCAGGATGGCCCCGGAAGGGGAGCACATCCAGGGGTCCTTAGGTCCTTTCCAAGGTCCTGACTGGAGTTTTAGGTTTAAACAGAGGGCAAGGGGAAGGAAGGGACTGCATAAGGAAGCAGCCATAGTCTCAGTGTGGTCTCCCCAGCGTTGACCCCCCTTTTCTCAGCTCCGACTCCTCCCACAGGGGGTTCGACAAGTCAGAACCGTACAGAATCTCTTTCCTCCAGACGCGTTCCTCCCTGGCACGGAGTGTCAGCACCCCTTCTCCCCACAGCAGCTTGAGATTCCTGGCCAGATGCCAGTTCCTTGGGTCCGTTGTTTCAAAGATGTACTGGGTAAAAGGGGGGGGACATCTCATTCAGAGCGGTCTTTGCTCCTGCCAGGATGGCTGCACAGAGAGGGCCCTTCACCCCAGGCAGGAGTTAGGAGGTTTCAGAAAGGAGGGTTCCCCAGGCTGAATGTAGTTGGAGGCACTCTGGGCCCATGTGTCTGGGGGCAGGGGGCAGCAGCCACCAAGGCAGGCGCGGAGAGGCCGGGCAGGGCTGGTGTGACTTCAGGGTAGAGTCAGGGAAAGCCGGCATCCGAGGGCTGTCCAGACTCCCGCTGAGGTCCCGCTGAGAAGCAAGGAATGAAGCAGACCTTGCTGCAGGAGAGCAAGACGGCCATGCCCACCACGGAGGGCATTTCAGCAGCACTCAACAACTAAAACTGCCTGCCTGCCAGCCCACTGCCCAAGCCTGGACCCACGAGGCACCTCAGCTCTCTTCACACCAGCTCTGCCCCTCAGAAGGGCACACTGGCCCAGTCCTGGCCTGGCACGCAGGTCCTGGTGTCCGCCGTCAGTGGTCCAGGGCCTCTGCAAGGCCAGATGCGCCCCTGGTGCCTGCTCCTTCCCACTCCTAGATGCTACCTGGTCTTCAACAGTGGTCCTGGTCGCGTCCCTACCTTTCAGGATCCGCTTAATCTTCAAGACATCTCCAGAGCCCAGCTGAGCCTCAGTGCCCTCTTCTGTGGAATGGGTCACCAGGACCCCAGCTGAGCCTCAGAGCCCTCTTCTGTGGAATGGGTCACCAGGACCCCAGCTGAGCCTCAGTGCCCTCTTCTGTGGAATGGGTTACCACAAGGACCACCGAGAAATGTGGCCTAGGAGGTCATGTGACAAGAACAGAACTCAAAGGGAACAAAGATGGAGTCTGATGGTTGTCTTCACGGATGAACTGGATTTAGAATCACTAGCCAATCGGCGAGTGCAGCTCTGGGTGTCTGTGAGGGTGTTCCTACAGGACAAGCCGAGGGGAAGCGCCCATCCTGGGTGGGGGCTGCGTCATCCCTGTGCTCATCAATGTAAAAAGAGGAAAATTATGTCTGGGCTCGCGATTTGGGAGGTTTCAATTCAAAGTCTTCTGGTCCGGTTGGGGCCTGAGGCAGGGGAGCAGAGCATGGTGGGAGCGTGCTGAAGAGGAAGCCCCTCACTTTGTGTCTGGCAGGAAGCAGAGAAAAGGCACCCTTGTCCCAATCTCCCCCTCAAAGACACGCCCTGCCAATCTAACTTCTTCCCATTGCTTCCCCACCTGGCACCACCAGCAGCCCTGCAGGCCAGGTCACATCTTGGACAGGGCCCTGCAGGCCGGGTCACACCTTGGACAGCAGCCCTAGAGGCTGGGGTCACACCTTGGACAGCGGCCCTAGAGGCTGGGGTCACACCTTGGACAGCGCCCTGGAGGCCGGGTCACACCTTGGACAGCGGCCCTAGAGGCTGGGGTCACACCTTGGACAGCGGCCCTGGAGGCCGGGGTCACACCTTGGACAGCGCCCTGGAGGCCGGGTCACACCTTGGACAGGGCACTGGAGGCTGGGTCACACCTTGGACAGCAGCCCTGGAGGCTGGGGTCACACCTTGGACAGAGGCCCTGGAGGCTGGGTCACACCTTGGACAGCGCCCTGGAGGCCGGGTCACACCTTGGACAGGGCACTGGAGGCTGGGTCACACCTTGGACAGCAGCCCTGGAGTCTGGGGTCACACCTTGGACAGGGCACTGGAGGCCAGAGTCACACCTTGGACAGCAGCACTAGCACATGATGCTCCTTTGCAGCAAAGATGGCCATGTGCTGTTTGTAACACCTGGACAGCTGCCAACAGTTTACCGAGGCTGGGGAAGCTGGGAGGAGACAGGGAGATGGGGAGACAGTTTGCCCAAACTCATTTGCTGTGCAGAGGAAAGTTAAGAGGGCTGGACAGAGACGCCACCCTCTGGCCCACGGGCTTTCCGGCTCAGGCTTCTGAAGAAGTTCATGGTGAGTCCCAGACATCACCGTGCGCGCCGGCAGCTGGCTGGTGGTTTAGGTCTTCGTCTGCTGTCCGCTGCCTTTGAGTCAGGGTCTCCCGCTGAACCCAGACCTTGCTAATTAGGCAAGTCCCACCATGCCTGGGACTCCCCCGGAGGAAGAGAACCAACTACTGCAAGTTGTTTCTTTGATTCCCACGTTCTTCCCACAGCACGGGAGTGCATGGACTACATGTACACGCGTGTGCTTGCATACACTCACATGCATGCACTCACGCATGCACGCACTCGTGCACACACACATGCACACACACTCACGTGCACGCACTCATGCACACACTGACATGCACACACACACACACATTCTAAACATATATATTTTTAACACTCGGGAGGCAGAGGCAGGAGGGTCTCTGTGAGTTCGAGGCCAGCCTGGTCTACAAAGAGAGTTCCAGGACAGCCAGAGCTACAACAGAGAGACCCTATCTCGAAAAACCAAATGTATTTATAATTTTTTAAAAGATTCAACATGAATAATGTGCCCGCTGGGACTTCTGCTTGCTCTCCCCGTGCAGGCCGATCGCGCCATGGCATGATGGCTCGCCGGCACGTAGGTGGGGACCCGCATGAGCAGGGATCGTAACCGTTCCCTGTGGGGCCAGGCCAGCCTCTCCACAGCTTAGCCACTCGGCTCCCAGCTCCCTCAGAGCGTCCGATGACCACAGCTTCTGAAAAGCAGCGGGGCCTCACCTGAGATGGCAGCCTCTGGGCCACACCGTGGCTTACACCGCGCCCGGCTCTGTGCCCAGCTGGCCCTCTGGCCCTCGGCCCCCACCGGGGCCTGGGATTTGGACAGAGAAGTCTTATCCGGGTCTGCAGCAGGTGACGGTCTTACCCTCTCCGGACATCACGGCCTGCCGCTCAGGTCTTAATCCTCTTAGGCCAGACTCACGTCCGGGGCTGTCAGAGTCTGTCGTCCCCACCCGACCCCTGACCCCAGCTGTCGCATCTCCAGCCCAGGCCGTGCTCCACAGCCAAGTCACAACAGCCTGAGCCTTTGCCAGTTGCTCACGTCCTGGGACTGTAACAGCCACCGCTCCAGGGTGGCAGTCATTGTGACAGAATGTCTGCCTTCTGGGCACCTGCTGGGTGACAAGTGTCCTTACACAGCTCTTCATCTGTTGGCGCAGAGAACCAACTCAGCTCAAAGGGAGTAAGTGGCGGTTTATTCTGGAGCCTAATCTGAGTGACCACGCCCAGGATCGCAGACTCAGCTTACCCTAGCTGCCACGTTCTGGCGTGGCATAGCTATAGAGGGGAGTCATAATAGATGAAATAAAATGAATTAGGCTCTAGACTTGCACCAGTCCAACTCTCTACAATCACAGCCTTGTGGACTCTTAACACAGGCGTGCCCTCCCCTCCCCCTCTGCGGGTCCTCCTGAGACCACACAGCTCAGCGGAGGCCCCGACTCCTTCAGTGCTCTGCAGCTGTGTCACCTCAGCCCTTCAGAGGCCTGGAGCCCGGCGGAGTAGCATGGGCATGCCTGTACAGCGGCCATTGCATCGTGACGCACGGGGACGCAATGGAGCCCGTTCTCGCGCTGCTGTGCACCCCTTGGGTCCTGGCGTTGCCCCAGGCCCCCCCCCCAAGAGCCCTGTACAGCGCCAGCCAAGGTGGTTCAAGTTGCGAGTTCAATACTCAATGTGGAGGGGCCTGGGTGGGAAAAAGGCGGGGTTGGGGGCTCCTGAGAGTGAGGTGCCGGGGCGGCAGGTGCGGCTGTGAGCGGGCTCCCGTCACAGAGGCTGGGGTAGAGTGGGGGGGGCAGCAGAGAGGGGACCTGTGAGGCCCAGGGTGACGTTAGGATTTGGCACTGGTGGAACCCCTCCTGGCATTGGGTCCCCAGGGCCAGGTGGCTCCAGCCACTTCCGCCCGGTACCTCCTGGGGGCACTGGCCCTGCTCAGGCCTCAGGAAGCTCTGACTCTGCTGCAGGAGTCTGGATGGAGCCTCTTCCAATACCCTAGGCCCAAAGACTTCCCCACCTGCTTTAGAGTGGTGGATGGCGGGAGACAGGGCGGGGTCAGGGAGGAGGAAGAGGAACCCCAAGCAGCTCTGCTGTCCTCAGCTGTAGCCTGGGGGATGGGACCGCAGTAATTTCAGGACAGACTCTAGGCTGTTTACCCACGGGCTCTGCTCCTGATGGTTATTTGCTTTTCTGCAGCGCTGGGAGGGGAAGGAGCACAGGCCTCGGCCTCGAGGGGCCTTCACACGCGGAGGAGAACCGCCAGTGTTAGTTAACCAGTTCTGTCAGCCGCTCAGCAGCCCTGCGTCCAGAGGCCATTGGCATGCATGGCTGGCGTGCAGGGGAATTGGTTGCAACATGGAGGGCCGAGCTGTCAAGCACAGGTTAGAGAAATCGAGCCACCATCCACTGCCCCAGAATCCAGCCCAGTCAGAGACCCTTTCACAAGGCCCAAGGGCCAGCACCAGATTGGGGGAAGGAGTGAGCAGGTCCTCAGGGTCATGGGATCCCAGAGCCAGGGCTGGGCTGAGCCTCAGTGATCTGAGAGTTCTGGGGTCCAAGGCTCAGCAGACCCTGGTTCTGTCCTGCCGTGCTCCTGAGCGCTTGGGTTTCTCTCTCTCTGACCACAGTGCAGAGACCACAGCTCTGCTCTCAAGAGGGGGGGGGGTGGAGGCAGCAGCCAGGGCGGATGCCGTCAGAGTGGCTCTGGGGGTAACGAGGCCAGTGGAGAAGGTGACGTCACGGTCCCCTTGTTGGAGCGGGCGATGTCACTGTACACGTAAGCTACCCCACTCGGGGAACCTGTGACGCTGTGGGGACTTGGGCAGAGGCACAGACTGGAGGGCACTTCGCGGTCGGAAACGTGTCTTACTGGCTTTTCTATTGCTGTGAGGAGACAGCATAGCAGGCAACTTACAGAAGAAAGAGTCTGTCTGGGGCTCATGGTTCCGAGGAGTTAGAGCCCGTGACTGTCACGGTAGGGATCACGACAGCAGGCAGGCATCATGCTGAGCAGCAGCTGAGAGCTCACATCTGGTCTACAAGCACAGGGCAGAACTGACTGGGAATGGAGAGGCCTTTTGAAACTTCAAGCCTGCCCCCAGCGACATGCCCCTAATCCTTCCCAAACAGTTCCACCAACTGGGAACCAAACACTCAAACACATGAGCCTGGGGGGTCCATTCTTATTCAAGTCACCATGGTGAGGCTTGAGATGCCTGCTGGGCTTTCAAAGGCCACACACGGGCTCCCGCGTCTCCTTAAACTGGGAGCACCCCTATTCCTCCCACCCCTCCCAGAGGCCGGAGAGTAGAGGCTTCTGGCCCTCACCTGTGAACTGGGAGATCTTAAGGTGCCCACCAGACATTGTCTTGAGGGAGAACAGAAGCTCTTGGCAGTGCCAGTAACAGTGGTGGTGCTGCAGGCTGGTGTAGCACCGTCTCTGCCCAAGCTCGTGGCCTGGCACCAAGGGAGTGCCGATGCCAGGCAGTGCCGATGGCCATGCCATCTCACACACCTGTGAGGAAGACAGGACAGTCAGCCACAGAAGACATCTCTGATGAGCTGACCCAAACAACAGATCGCCCTCCTCTGGTATAGAGTCTTTAACATTTTGTAAATCATAGGGCCAGGAATCCACTGCCCCCACCCCCCAATATGTCTTGAGGTTACCTGGCCTGGTGCTTTTGCAGAACCACACAGACTGGAGTGTGTGTGTGTGTGTATGTGTGAACCTTTTGCCTGCCCTTGGGACCCTTCTCCCCCTGCTGGGTTGCCTAGTCCGCCGGTGAAGTAGGGAATGGTGCCTGACTCTGTTCCATAGTGTTGTGCCATGTTTGAGCTGGAACCCTGGGAGGACTGCTCTTTTTTGGGGAGAGGCAGGGGTGGGAGTGGGAGGATGGGGGGTATATATGGGGGAGAGGAGTGATGGTGGGAGCTGGGAGGGGTGAAGGGAGGGGAGGAAGGGCGTTGGGATGTATTATATGAGAGAAGAAAAATAAAAATCATAGTATGGTGGGGAACAGAGGACGGGACAGTTTGAGAGCGTGGCTTTTGGGAGACTGAGCTCAGAGCTGGAACTCTCATGGAGAGCCATTTCCACCAGGGTTGGCGGTGGAGCACACTGCAAGACTCAGCAAGTAAGAGCCTGCTGTCAGGCCTGATGCCTGGGTCCGATCCCTGGGACCCACGAGGTGAAAGGAAACACTCTAGCAAGTTGTCCTCTGACTGCTACACACACTCACACACACTCACACACTCACACACACCTACACACACCTACACACACACTCATACACTCACACACACACACACACACCCCACACACACATGCACACACACACACCTACACACACCTACACACACCTACACACACACTCATACACTCACACACACACCTACACACTCACACACACACACCCCACACACACATGCACACACACTCACACACACCTACACACACCTACACACACCTACACACACACTCATACACTCACACACACCTACACACTCACACACACACACCCCATACACACATGCACACACACACACCTACACACACACCTACACACACACACCCCCACACACACACACACTCATACACACACACACACCTACACACTCACACACACACACCCCACACACACATGCACACATACTCACACACACCTACACACACACACACCTACACACTCACACACTCACACACACACACAAACCAGAGTCCCTCCATCTTGGGCGTTTGGCACCCATGGTTTTGAAAGGAATGAAGAGTCTGTTTCTCTGAGGAAACCACCACTAGGATTTGCCACCAGTAATAAAGTTTGAGTTTTCAAGCCGTCATCTGAATTCAGGGAACAGCCAGGCCTTCTGGCTTCTCCACCATTGAAAGCCTTATTCACGAGTGGCCGGGCGCACATGGTTACCGTGGGAAGCGATGCACTCGGTGTGTGCACTGCACGAGGATCTTAGTATCACGGAGCGTGGCTCCCGAGGCTGAGTTTGTAAGGTCGCAGGCGTGAGCAGTCCTCCTGGATCCACCCTGTGTTTTAAGGTTCGGTGTTGAATAGCCACAGCCACTGACGGGCTCCAGCTGGGAGGGGTCAGAGCTGCTTATCTCCTTTAACCAAAGCAATGTGTTTCTGGAGAGCGAATGCAGAAGCCGATGAGAATCCAGCACGAAAATGATAAAAGTTACAGCAATGGGACGCGTGGGTTACTTTGATCATCACTGTGACGAAATGTCCGATGAAGTCAACTCAGGGGAGGAAGGTTCGCGCGCCTCCCCCCCCCCCCCCCCCCCCCGCTCACAGTTCGAGGGGACACAGTCCACCACAGTGGGAAAGGCCCGGTCACATGGCACCCACAGTCACGAAGGGCAGATGAACGCAGCGGCTCAGTCCAGGATCCCAGACACGGGATGGCGCCGCCAACCTTCAGGGTGAGCCCTCCCTCCTCAGTGAAACATTTTTGGAAGCACCCTTAGAGAGAAACCCAGAGGTGAGCGGTGTTTCCAAGGTGACACGAGATCCTCTTGAGCTGATGATGGAGATTACCACTCCATCTTTCCTCTCGCGTTTAAAATAGTTATCGTTCACGAAAATCCATCACTCTATTAATATGCCCTTAGGGGATTACTTTTCATCTTAAGTGATTTAATTGGACATTTTTAACTTTTATTGATTTCATGTGTTTTGCCTGCATGTATGTCTGCACACCATGTGCATGCAGGGCCTATGGAGGCCAGAAGAGGGCGTCGGACCCCCTGGGCCTGAGCTACAGACAGTTGTGAGCCGCCTGTGGGTGCTGGGACTGGAACCTGTGTGAAGAGCAGCCAGTGCTCTTAACCGCTGAGCCATCTCTCCAGCTCCCCTAAGTATCTAGAAGCTTCTCCGTTTTAGTTTTGAGCTAATGAATACTGCTGAACCACACAAATCAGCACTTTGGGAGTCTTCAATACTTTTTATTTTGAAACAAGGTCTCACTATGCAGACTTGGCTGTCCTGGAACTCACTCTGTAGACCAGGCTGGCCTCGAACTCACAGAGATCTGCCTGCCTCTGCCTCCCGAGCACTGGGGTTAAAGGTGTGAGTCACCACCGCCCAAAAAAACAAAAAAAACCCAGGGTCTCCTGTGGCCCAGGCTTTGGTTAAAAAAAGAAAAAAAAAAAGACCTTGAGCTTTTGGTCCTGCCATGACAGCACGCCTGTGTCATTACACCAGTTTTCTAGGTGTTGGGGCTGGAACCCAAGGCTTTGTGTATATTATGTAAGCCCACCACCACCTAAGCTACGACCCCAGCCCAGTTTTTAAGACCACAAAGGGTCCTGGCACTCTAGGGTCTGAGAACTAGTTGTCTGGGCGTGTGGGGGAAGGAAGAAAACGGTCTCTGTCACCTGGTGAAGGCAGCTGAGGCCCTGACGGGTGTCCTGGTCACACTGAGCACCCGGACACCGGTAAGCTGCTTCCTGTAGACAAAACCCTGAGCGCCGAGGTCCATGTCCCCTGTGTCGGGGCCAGAGGCCCCGGCACGGCCAATGCCCATGGCTCTGCCTGCCCCTTTGTAGAGCGGGTGGTGGGAGGGTGACAGCTCTTGGAGGACTTTGCCCTCGGGTTCCCTTGGTCTTTTACGGTGGTTTGAGCCACCACGTTGGGGCTGGAAGGGACATTATTCTTCCTGGTCGAGTTTCACCTTCAAGTCCCAGCTCAAACGTAGCTTCCTTCCCAAGCCAGCACCCTGGCCTGGCCTCGGCTGCCTGCATGCAGACAGTCCTCTGTCCCCGCATCACCCTGCGCTTTGCCTGTTGCTCTAGGCCTGCCTCTCGGAGTCTCCTGTTCTAGAGCAGACCTGTGGCAACCTGTGGCTCTAGTGTCTTCCCCCGGGCCCGTCTGTCTGAGAATCACACTTAACCTGACTCTGTTTTGTAGACAGTCGAGGCTCCACGCTTTGCCTTGACTTCAGGTCTTAGTAGACAGATGAGCTGATCCTCTGGTCTCCGAACCTCCAAGAGGCCCGGTGCACATCCTTCCCACCTGCTCTGCCCTACTCCGAGTGGGGAGTATCCCGGCCCCGTTCTGGGCCCAGCTGTGCCCACCCAGAGGCCCTTACCACACAGGTCACCTGACTGGCAGGTACCTTCCATCACCAGGACCATGGTGTAAGGTGTCCTAGTGCACACTCACTTTCAGAGGGGCTGGGGCAGGCTGGGGGCAGGGGAGAGCTCACCCAATAATCTTTGCAACAGTTTTGTCTCTTAAAGTCCCCACTCCCCTGGGAGCACTTCAAGTTCTCCTAGGAAACACTGTGGACGGTCTGCCCTACGGAGGCAGGATGCCGTCCGTGGCCTGGGCTTCATCACCACATGTCAGGGCACCTTGCCGTGTGTTGGGTAGGGCAGCTCGAAGGTGGTCTTCTGCCGGCACAGCCGACCTGTGCTGCAGACATGAGGGGAACAGGTGGATACTGAGAGCGTTGACTGTAGGGAGGTGGGACACCATCTTCCTGCGTCCAGCCCTCCCCATTGGGTGGCTTCTCATGCATGATGAGTTGGGGTGCCCCCTGGAGCAGAATGTGAGGTGAGGAAGGACTTGCTCTTTCTGAGGTGAAGCCCAGGAACAAAGGTGGGGGCTCTGAGCAGGAAGAAGGCAAAGCTGCTCAGGGCAGAGCTGAGCTGGCGGCCATGGGCACTGGGCTCTGTCTCCTGGGAACCTGAGAAGACCACGCCTCAGAGTTGTCCACTGCAAGTCGGGGGTTGGGGCCGTGGTCCTCCAACCTCGCCCTCTACCGGCCTGTGTGGTCTGCCCGCCCCTGACTCCTGCCCGGCTTCAGCTTCCAGAAGCAGCCATTCAGGACTGGCTGCTCTGTCTCTTGGGGAGAGCCTGCAGAGTCAAGGGCTCCTCCCAGCTGGTGTCTCTTCTGCATTTACAATGGCCCCTCTGTAGCAACCACCCTCTCCCTACCCTAACAGCGAGGTCCCCCAGCTGTACCGCCTGCCATTGTTCCTCCTTTCCTGGACTCGGGGACCTGCATCCCGTCCTCAGCTGCCTTAAGAGGCGGCCTTTAGAGACGGTTCTGAATTGCTGTGCCCAGGTCCCTTCCCCTCTTGCAGCCAGCTCAGGACAGAATCCAGTAAATAACATGCTATCCATTGATCGGGGGTCACTGGGGCCAGGGCCAATCGATGGCTGTAGACAGCTGGGCAGGCAGGTAATGAAGTCCCAGCTCCTCAGCGGGGGTGCTGGCCAGCCGGGACTTAATCCCCTCACCTCCTCCACAAGCCTTAGCGACAGGCGGGAAGATGGATGGACAAGGCTCAGAGGCAGGCAGGCATGGGAGGCACGGGGTGGGGAGTGGGGGAGCTCACTGGGTCCCGCTCCCTGTCTGCCCTTAGGGCTTTGGTCCACGTCTGTCTCAGCGGTCCTTCCTTAGGTACCCGAGGACATAAGCTCCCCTCAGCTCTGTCCACGAAGGCGCACCCCCCCCACCTCGTGTTCAACTTGGTGGGCATGAAACCCCTCTAGAACAAGTTTGAGGCAGGACACAGCAGGGGATAGGAGCAGGGCAGAGGCGGGGAGAGACAGGGTCTTGCGGTAGTACATTTACTGGGCGGGCCACCAAGGACAACAAGGAGGCATATTTCATAACTGCAAACCCTGCCAGACCTCAGCAGAGGACACCACCACTGTAGCAAGCGTCAGCCTGGACGGTGGAGCCCCGAGCGCCTGTGCCCAGGTGTTTTATTGATCCAGAACTCCTCAGATGTTCTGCTGATAGCACGTGCAGATCATAAGTGATCAGACGTCCCCCTCAGAAATCCAGCACCCGCAGACGGTACAAAACGCCAAGGCCTGCTCATCCCTTTTTTTTTTTTTCAACAGTGCACAAAAACAATTATTTTATATATAACTAAAAATAAACTTCCAACCAACAGGGTCTGAACACACGGGGGGGCACTGACTCTACATCTGCAGACTTTGCGTATCTTTTTTTTGAACTACTTAAAAATTTTTAGATTTAGTTTATGTGTACGAGCATTTACCTGCACGCATGTCTGTGCACCACACACACGCCCGGTGCCCACGGAGACCAGGCTGTGACAGTCGGTCCTCTGGAACTGGAGTTGTTGATGGCTGTAAGCTGCCATGTGGGTGCCGGGAACCGAACCCAAGTTTCTGCAAAAGCAGCAGGTGCTCTTAACTGCTGAGCAGTCTCTCCAGCCCCTTTAAACTCTAACTGTATAGCAGAGGGTGACTTTGAACTCTTGCTCATCAAGCTCCATCTCATGGATGCTAAGATTACAGGTTTGCCCCACAATGCCTGGTTTGTGTGGTTCTGGGGAATCGAACCCAGGGCCTTACGCACGGCAGGCAAGCATTCTACTGACTGAGCTACACCCCCAGCCCCGCACATGGCGCGTCTCTCCAGCTTGACAGCTCGGCGTGCCCAACCTTACCAAGCCATCCCACAGACAGGGCGAGGTGCTGAGAGAAATGTCCGGCAGTCACCTGACATGGACCGGGCCAGGCCGTCTCATCCGGTGGTGAGATTCTCATCACTCTAGGTAAAGGGCTAGCTGCCAGAGGGAAATAGGAGAATCCCTGCAGGAGGCGGGCTTCAAACTGCTTGGCCACAGTTTCCTCTGAGTCGGGGAGGCAGAAGTAAGCCCCGAGAGAAGGCAGGGCCTGGTCCTTAAGGGGGACGACTGAGTGAGATTTGGCCACACAGCTGTGGCTTCCTTGGGCTCCTCTGGGTGCAGCTCCAAGTCTACATGTTTGGCTTAGATGCCAAGGTCCATGTTCAGTCACCTTCAATGCTTGCGTTTGAAACAGCCACCGCGCTCAGCCCTGGAAACCCCTGCGAGGTGCTGTGGGAGGACCCACGCTCAAGGTGGTCCTGGAGCTGATTTTCCTTTGTTCTCTTTGCGGTGCTGGAGGTGAGCCAGGGCCTCGAGGGTGCTGAGCCAAGGTCGCAGCCCCTCACTGTGGGACTCTAGGCAGGCGCTCTACCTCTGAGCCATGACCCCAACCCTTCCCTGGAAGGTTCTAGGCAGGCCCGCTACTACTGAGCCACAACCCCAGCATTGTGTTCGATTGGAAAGCATTGGGAGAAGGAATAGCGAGAGGGAAGAAACGGAAAGCCCCTCTTTTAGCTCGTAAGCGGTTACCCGTATGGATAAATAATAGCTTGCAGCACAAGCGTAACCCTAGGAAGCGCCGGGGGCTGCCGCTGATGTGGGAGGGAGCCGCCTCCGGTAATCCCGAGTTTCTGCTCTACATTCCCCGAAGCAGCCTCGTTCCCATCTTATCTGTTTGTAATCGCTCTCTCCCTTTATGAGGAGAATGCAGCACACGTGTGAACAGGCCGGGGGCGTCAGTCTCCAGGAACGCGGCTCTGGTCTGTGGCACGCATCGCATCATGTGCGTAATCTCCGTTCAGGTCTCACTCAAGAGAGCTCCAGTTGGGACTGCTAGCCGCCGCCATGGTGGGGCGACCCAGGTTGCCACCCCTAGGCTTCTCAGTAAGGTGGGGAGCGGTAGGGGGAAACTGGGGTCCACAGACCTCTGTCTTGGCACGCTCAGGCCCAGCTTGTCCGCGGCGGGAGATGCTTGAGGGTTCCCAGTGGGAGAATGATTGCCCGGAGCCCTTGGACATGTCTGCTCTGCTGGAGTGAGGGTGAGTAACACCAGTGCTGGGGTCGGGGGTGGTTCAGTGGCCTTCCAAGGCCAGCTGCAGCCCAGACCAGAAGCCGTGGGCCAGAAGCATGATGGAGGCCCTGACATCAGAGAAGGGCTCATTTGGTTAACTCTGGGATTAGTGGGCTGATGGGCTAGTCTCAGGGTGGAACCAGAATCTCCTTCTATGTTCTGATGGAGACCCAGAGCCCAAGGCTGTCCTGGGCCCTGAGCCTTCCCTGCCCCCAGGCCTGCGGGGCAGCTGAGGCCATTTCTGGGGCAGTGAGGGTACTTGGCTTGACCCTGAAAGGACCGGTGTGGCCCAACCAGGAAACCAAGAGCCCTTTTCTGACAGGCCTGGGATTGACCTACCTGGGCCAGGGTTAAGGGGTCAAAATGGCAGCCTTAGCTTCTGTCACTCAATCCAGCCTGGGCTTCAGTCAGCCTCTCCAGCTAGCTAACGTCTTCCTCTGAATGTCCCTTCCTGTAGAGGCATTCATGGTCTTGGCCTCGGGTGTCTCTACCTTGGCCCGCGACCCCCTCCACCTCCCTGAACTCCTAGGATACTTTCTTCACAGTGCTTCTCACTGCACACAGTCAGCCGGCAGCCTCTGACCTGCTACTTTACTTCAGAATGAAGAACGGCTCAAGGACAAGGACCTTGTCTGTTGTCCGCCGTGCTGTGTCCGCCGTCCCTGGCACCTAGTAGTCAGCAGATGTTAGCGGGAGCTGGGAGATTATTTGGACCCATGTGTTCTTTTCCGGGGTGTTTTGCTGAGAAATGGGCTATCAGAACGCCATCCACATGGAGCCGAGTGGGGGGTTTGGAGTGCTTGTGAGGAAACTCTGACAAGAGTCTTTTCTCTCTGATTGGTTGCCCTCAGAGTGGGGGTTCTTGGGTTATCTAAGCCCCGTTTGTCGGGTACATCCGTCACCCTGGCCCCTGTCAGTCAGCCGTTTGGTTCAGGGAAGGGACTCTTGCAGTCTTTCCCAAGGCCCAGGGTGGGGCCGGGGCCCTTTCGAGTCCTTAAGAGCCCGTGGCTCTTCCATGTTGAAGCCCTTTCCCTCAAAGAATGGTCCAGCTCTAACACAAACCTTAGTTTTAAATGCAATGTGGAGCAAGGGCAGGAGGAAGGGGGAAGAGAGGGCAGTCGCAGGACGCCTCAGCAAGGCGGTGGGGATTCTGAGGTGCGTGGAGGCTGACACCTGCTTTTTCAGAAGCAAGACTGAAGGGTCAGTGGGGGGCGGGCTCCTGTCCTGTATCCATGTGTGGGAACCAGAGGGGAGAAGGCAGGCTTGACTCGCCCACTGCCTGGGTGGGCCTCTCCACCCCTCTTCGGGGACTAGAGGGAGTAGACATGCTGACGGGAAGGGAGAATCTACGGAAGACCCCTCTTCTGACTGCGAAACCTTCTGGGGGCATCGTAGCATAGACCTGCAGTCCCAGCACTTGGAGGCAGAGTTGCTGCGAGCCTGAGGCCAGCGAGGGCCGTGAGTGAGACCTGTCTCAGAACAGCAATCTCAGAAGCAGGCTCAGCCATGTTCTCATTCCTCATACCTTTCCTGGGGCTTCACCCACCTGTGACAGTGGTTGGAGGAAGGAGGAGGGGCTGGCGTGGGGGTGCAGGGCTGAGATCAGAGGAGACTCTGAGAGAAGCTCAGAGGGCTCTGGGAGCCTGGCCAGGTGGTTTCCAGCTCAGGTTGTATGCTTTGCAGCTGACAGGGTTTTATTCTCTGCCTCATCCCGGGCTCGGTGGCAGCCAGCCCTCCAGGCCTCTCTGCCAGGGCCACCTGCCCGCCTGCCCACTGAAATCTCATTTGGCAGCAATTAAATTTTAAAGTCCCATCAGCCACATGCCAGCCTTTCCCCAGACGGCATTATTTAATGTACTGGACAAGACTCTAGGCCCTGCTTGGGGCCGCAGACGCACCATGGTTGGAAATTAACAAGCACCACCGCCCTCTGCCAGCCTCTGCCAGGCCTCCCGCAGGGCCAGCTGAAAGGCTGGGAAATCTGGGGACCTTGGCAGTGATCTGGGGACCCCAGGTCTGTCTGGGTCCCCCTGCCTCCCCGACTAGCCAAATAAGACCCTGATAGCCTCTGTCCACTGGCCAGCACGATGGGGTCAGGTCAGGGTCACAGGTGATACAGGTGGGACTCTGGGGCAGGAGCTCAGTGTGCAGCACCCCTCCCCTCCCCCACAGTGTCCCTTGCGTGTAGTTGTGCGTGACCTCAGCGGGGACCAGCGTCCGTGGTACGTGGGCGCTGGGACTCAGGTGTGGGTATCAGCAGAACCCAGTGGCCGCGCCTTCCGGAGTGTCACCTAGCTTCTCGGCCTACTCATCTGCACAAACGAAGGCGGGCAGCGGCTTCAGGATCCTTGTGAGACGGTCAGTTGACTCTGCCCAGCAGCAGGCACCACAGTCCTCACTCTGGTCCAGTGTGTTCCCGGGGTCCTGAATAATCCCCTCCCATATCCCTTGCAACTACCAGTCCGTTCTCAGTAGGTATAGTGTTACCGTTCCCAGAATGCAACAGGAGCGAACCGGTGACATTTAAAACCTTTTGAGGTTGGCTCCTGTCACACGGCACGACGCCCTGGAGAGCATGAAGTTGCTGCATGGGTCAGTGGTCCCTTTTCTTGGGCAGAATCTCGCAGCATGCGCGGACTGTCAGTCTACCCATTTACTTACCGATGGCCTTTTGAGTTGTTTCCAGGAGTGGGTGATTATGGGTAGAGCTGCTGTAGGCATCTTTGTCTGTGGGCTCTCCCCCTCCCATGCAAATGCATTTTCTTTTCTCCAGGGCGAACACCAAGAGTGGGATCTCTGCCCTGCGTACTTTGTTTTATAAGAAACTGTGGAGCCGGACATGGTGGCACAGGTTTTAGCCCCAGCACTTGGGAGGCAGAGGCAGGTGGATCTCTGAGCCTGGTCTACAGAGTGAATGTCAGGCTAGCCAGGGCTACAGAGTGAATGTCAGGCTAGCCAGGGCTACAGAGTGAGGGTCAGGCTATCTAGGGCTACAGAGTGAGGGTCAGGCTAGCCAGGGCTACAGAGTGAGGGTCAGGCTAGCCAGGGCTACAGAGTGAGGGTCAGGCTAGCCTGGTCTACAGAGTGAGGGTCAGGCTAGCCAGGGCTACAGAGTGAGGGTCAGGCTAGCCAGGGCTACAGAGTGAGGGTCAGGCTAGCCAGGGCTACAGAGTGAGGGTCAGGCTAGCCAGGGCTACAGAGTGAGGGTCAGGCTAGCCAGGGCTACAGAGTGAGGGTCAGGCTAGCCAGGGCTACAGAGTGAGGGTCAGGCTAGCCAGGGCTACAGAGTGAGGGTCAGGCTAGCCAGGGCTACAGAGTGAGGGTCAGGCTAGCCAGGGCTACAGAGTGAGGGTCAGGCTAGCCAGGGCTACAGAGTGAGGGTCAGGCTAGCCAGGGCTACAGAGTGAGGGTCAGGCTAGCCAGGGCTACAGAGTGAGGTGCTGGGGGAGGGGGCAGAGGGAGAGGAGAAGAAACTGGAAAACTGTTCCAAGAGGGTCTGGATAGTTCTTTCTACTAGCCATGTATGAGCAGTCCAGTTTTGCACCAGCTCTGGCACTAGTGTTTAATGTCTCTGTGTAGCCCTGGCTGTCCTGGAACTCACTCTGAAGACCAGGCTGGCCTCGAACTCAGAGATTCACCTGTCTTCGCCTCCCAATTGGTGGGATTAAAGGTGTGTCCCACCACCATGCCTGGCTTCAAAGTTTTTAAATTTCTCTCCCCCCACTCTCATTTGTGCGTACCGTGGCGAGAGTGTGGAGATCAAGGATAACGTTAGGAGCCAGCCCTCTCCCCACACGGGTCCCGGGGACTGAACTCATGACACCAGCTCAGCAGCAAGCTCCTCGACCTGCTGGCCCATTTTCCCGGCCTGAGCGTTGCAGTTTTTGGACAGGTGTTCAGTGTGAGCCAGTCTGCTAAGGTGTGGGGTGCGGGCTGAGGTTACCCTTTGCTTACAACACCGCTTGCCAGGAAGATGAACCTTCTCCATCGGCTCCTCTGACTCTGCCAGAGGACAATGGGCAGTGTGTGTGTGTGTGTGTGTGTGTGTGTGTGTGTGTGAGAGTCCATTTTTGGCCTTTTATTCTGTTCGATCGACCCCGACGTTTATCCCTTTGCCGATACGTACTCTTTACCAGGGCGGCGTCTTCAGTCTCAGAAACGGGGACTGCGAACCCTTCAGACTTAATTTTTCATTCTAAATTTTTGAGGCACGGTCTCATTCTTTAGTTGACCTGGAACTCATGACAATCCTCCTGCCTCAGCATCCTGAGCGCCAGATGCTCGCTAGATGCTAGGCCTGTGCTAACACCCTCGGGCCACCTTTGCCTTTTACAGAAGTGATTTGGGCGTTCTCCTTCTGACATTTCCCTACACAGGCTCTAGGACACCTTCGCATCTGCGCAAAGATAGATCTGCCCAGATTTCTGTCGGTGGTGCGTTAAGTCTGTGCCAATGTGGAGGGGACTAGCGCTCACCACTGCGTCTTCTGGGCTGTGCCGGTGGCGTGCCTCTCTGCGTCTTTCCAGTCCAGGAACACAAATATTTCTCTGTCTGAGCCTTCGATTTCTTACATCAGCATCCATTTTATTTTACTGAGACAGAGTCTCTCTGCGTAGCCCTGGATGGCCTGGAACTTACTGTCTAAATTAGGCCTTGAACTCACAGAGATCAAAGGCGGGCGCCACCCCATAATATTGTTCTGAAATTTTCCATTTCCAAGCACCCGTTGCCTGTCTGTGGACACGAGTAGGTTTCTGTGTGTTGACCTGTGTTGTGTAACCTTGCTAGGCTCACTCATTGCTGTGTGGGGCTCTCGGAGGGGTGCACGCTATGTAGATAGTCACGTGATCTGTGAAACAGTTTTACTCCTTCAATTCCCATCTCATGGCTCTTGCTTTTCCTGCTTCATTGCTGTGGCTGGAGTTTTCTGTAGCTCGTGTGGAGGAACGGGCTGAGCAGCCTTGCTCCTGATCTTCAGGAGAGCATCCAGTGGGACTGTCCTGAGAGCTGGATGGAACACATTCCGTCCACGCCCTCCCCCCACCTCATCAAGTGGCTACAGAAAACTTTCTACATGACTTTGTTCAAAGTAAATTCTCAATGTGAATAGTTCCTTCGACTTCCAAGCAAGGTGCCCGCCAGTAGCTCCCTTTAAAGGTGAGCGCGGCTCAGCCTGCACCCTCCCCCTCCGATGGCGATGGCGGGGCTCCTGCTCTGACTGGCTGGGCCTTTGTGCTCTCCCGAGGCAGCTCTTTGCTTTCTTGACTTGTTCTCACCAGGTTCTCCGTCAAGTAAAGACCGGTTTTCGGATTATCTCGCTCTTCAACAGTTTTCTGAGAATTAGGAACCGTGTCAGTTAGCTCCGTAGAAACTCCAGATTCCCAGGTGTGGCAACACCGGCAGCCACGTTCAGATTCGGGAAATCGCCACCGTCCCCGGAGCTGTCACTGCGCGATGTCCCCGGGGCTGTGCTGTCCTCAAGGCAGACCCCGCCGGCCCTGTCTGCGGTGTGGCTTTTACGGTTCTGGTTTATCGAAGGCCGTTTTAGATTGCGGTCACGGCCTCGGACTGCTGGTGGCTGGTTGGGCGCCTGGGAAATTGAGGCAGACGCCTGCAACTCCCAGATGGCCCAGAGGAGGCGCTGAAGAGGCGGCAGACATCCCAGGCACCGCAGAGTGGCACACGCCCGGCAGGTCCATCCCTGCCCCCATCCTCTCTCTGCTTCCCACGCTGCACATGCGCCCTCACCCATGCTGACCCCCCTGGGACCCTTAGAGACAACCCCCCCACCCCTGGCCACCGGGGACCAGTCCCCTGCCAGCACCGCATTAGCATCTGTCTGCATTCATACACTCTGGTGTGATTATTAGCCCCGTGTCCCCTGTCCCCTCCCCTGCCTCCCTGCATCCCCACCAAGCAATTGGCTGTACCTACCTATGTGGCTTAAATAGCCACAGGACTGAGGTCCAGAGAGAGGACATGATTTTAGTGTCCCCAGGGTTCAGCATACCCCTGCCACCCAGGAAGCACAATGTTATATGCTGACTTCCCTAGGGGACAGACACGCAGACAGTCAGGCACCGACTCTGCTCTGAGAGACCCTGGGGCTCAGGGCCCATGGCCGGGTTGGGGAAGGGCTGCAGGGAGGCATGCCCTGTGGTCCCGGAGGAGCCAGGGGGTGGGATGAGGAAGCAGAAGCTTCAGAGACCCCACAGGATCCTGGTTCTTCGCAGGACACAGCAGCCAGGGGATTAGCCATGCAGGAAAGTCTCTTGTATATCAGACACAGGGAGGTCTGGCTTAGAAAGCAGGTTGTGCTGGGGCAAGGGGGGGGGAGGGGGCTTGGACTTGTGGCTTAAGCCACAGGGAGCCCCTGAAGTGTCACACTCAGGCGTGATCGGATTTGTAATTGAGAAGGATTTCAGCAGCTGGAGTGCAGGAGAGGAGAGACCAGCCAGGGCAACTGAGGATGCCGTCACCATCAGCAGCAGGCTGGGAGAGGGACCGGGGCGAGGCTGTGAGTGAATCAGACAGGGACTATGGGGAGGAGGGAAGGGGGTATTCTGCTGGGGTGGGGGCCTCCTGCCTGAGCAGGTGAAGGGGATCTGGGCAGCCCGGGTGAGCGGTGGGCAGGTGGATGTCGTATGAGAGCATTGGCTCCCTTGTTGAAAATTATCTACTTATTTATTGTGTGTGTGCACGCATGTGCTTGCAGGAACACCATGCGTGTGTAAATGTGGAATCACAGGACAATTTGGGGAAGTTGGCTTTCTCCTTCCACCATGTGAGCCCAGGGATCAAACTCAACATTGTCAGGATTGGTGGCAAGCACCTGCCAAGCCATCTTGCTGGCCCCTTGTAGTCCGTTAGGAAGGTTTCAAGGCCACTGCAGCAGAGCATAGCACCAAACTCCGAGTCACAAGGGAGGGAACCCTGGTTCTCGAATCCACGGGTGGCAGGAGCCCAGGCCGGGAAGTTCAGGGACTCCTCAAACCTCATGCCAGCTGGACTGAAAAAGCAGAGATGCCCCCCGACCAGCTGTCCCATAGTTACACCCCCATCTACCTTCATACAACCCCTGCTGTCTTGCGGCCTTGGCAAGGCTGGATTAGCGTGGGGTCACAGAGGCCACGGAGAGGGGAATGTAGGGTACAGGGAGGGGTCGTGGAGGTGGCTCACTGCAGAGAGGGGTATGTCTTGACCCCAGAGTGACCCCGGAACCTGGCTAGTGCTCCCAGGTCCAGAGTGGAATAGAGTGCTCCGGTCGGTGCCAGTGGGTGGGGTGGTCCATGCCAACCTGAGTGGGCAGGGCAAGGGTGCACACGGTGCCCACGCTCCTCCCACACACGAAGCAGCAAGCGGAAGACTCCACGGCGACCTGTGCGACTTCGTTGTGGGGGGCTAGCTGAACTTCTCCTTTACCCCTCCCCTCTGCCAAGGGCACCAGTGGGACTCTGGTGGTGAGACACAGAGCCGTGAGGACGCTGGCAAGGAACTTGGGCCCTGTAATCTGTGCAGCAGGGGCACAGCTGCCGGGCCGCCGTGTGTGAGACAGAACTGGTGTCAAGCGTGTGCCGTGGCACCTTGGATCATGTGTGGAGGTTGTTACTCCCCTAATGCAGCATCGGGGAAACCAAGGCACCGGTAGCTGAGCAACCGGGGTCACGCGGAAAGTAGGCGGCAAAGCTGGCATTCCCTCTGACCTCAGTTGGGTCCGGCGGTGGTGGAAGCAGACAGCCGGGCTGTGGGGGCCCGTAGCTGGCCTCGGGGTCTACAGAGGGCTGAGAAACGGAAGAGGCCAGGCCAAGCTGGGGCGAGAGCAGGAGGGCGGTGTTCAAGTAACGCGGGAAAGCCAGGAGGTAGATGGAGGGTGTGAGGGAGGCGCGGCTGCTCTGCGGTGCAGGCCACATGGAGCCCGTGGGTGGCTCTCGAGGGGGCCGTGCAAATGCGCTGCCTAGAGGCGTGCACTGGTGACTCTGGGTGACCCGGCCCCTTCTGAGGAGGGACCTTGTGAGCCTGGTTAAGCGGCTTGCTAGAAGTTGCAGCCAGTGTCTTCCCGTTGCAGTTAGACATCTTGTGAGGTACGTGCTCGTCCTGACCCCCATCTGGAGCCCGGGGATCCCCAGGGCACCCCGTTCCCACAGCCGGCCCGTGAGGGCACCCCTTTGCCTATTATTTGAGTACTCCCTTTCAGAGGGATCCTGCCAGCGTGTCAAAGACTGTGCTCATTAATTAACCAGGCGCTTCGTTGAGCGTCAACGGCGTAATTGGTGTTAGAGGTGGATAAGTAACTAATTGAATATCAGGAATGTGTCTGTGCAGAAGGAGCCTCATCAGGAGCAAGCCATGCCCTTTGTGAGCCAGATGTTTGGCTTGTTAGCGAGGCTGAGTCGTGAGTGCCCTGGCATTTGGGCCGCGGCGTGCGGCATCTGAGAAGACAGGCGGCCGGCCCTGGGGGACAGGATCAGCTGCCAGACAGCGGAGGGGACGTCTCTGGGGACGAGCAGCCGATGAGTCTGATAAACTGTGATAGAGCGGACCAAGGCCCCTCGAGACTTCTGCCCCTTCGAAGCCTTCACACAGCTGGTCGAATCCTGGCCGGTGCGGTGGGTGAGGGGTCTGTCACCTGTTTTCCCCCAGGGCCCGGTCCGTGCTCAGCGTCCCTAAGCCAGTCTCCACCGGCTATCCTCATCCTCTGGGCACGTGGCTCAGGCTTGGCTCCCAGACCCCTGGTCAGCTCGAGGGGCAGCCATCTTCCCCTGGCTCTCTGGATCCCTGATTTGCTCCTCTCTGGTTGACCAGGAGCCCAGGAACTTCCTTGTGCCTAGCTGGCCCGGCCCCACCAAGGCAGAAGGCCAGTTAGCAATGCAACCAGAATTCTTGGATTCTGAGCTCAGCTCAACCTCCTGTGTGCTGAGGAATTGTGGGCAAGTTACTGAGCTCTCTGTATCTCAGTTCTGGACTCCTGTAATATCTCGGTGATTCCTCCATAAGCTGCTCTGTGGGTACACGCACTGGGCTTTAAGACAACCCAAAACAACCCCCTGTGGTGGTTTGAATGGCAATGGTCGGAATGCTTGGTCCCCAGTTAGTTGAACTGTTTGGGAAGGATGAGGAGGCGTGGCCTCGGTGGAGGGGTGGCACTGGGGGTGGGCTCTGCGGTTTCGAAAGCCCGTGCCTTTCCTGCTTAGCTTTCTCTGCCTCGGGGTCATTGTCCTAAGATGTGAGCTCCCAGCTACTGCTCCGGGCCAGGCCGGCCCGCTTGCTGCTGTGCTCCCTGCCGTGGTGGCCATGGGCTCACCCTCTCAGACCGTAAGTCCCCAGTGAACTCTTCTATAGGGCAACGGGAAAGTAACTAGGACAGCTCCTCTCTTCTCCCCTCTGAGGGATAAATAAATGCCCGGTACGTAGCTTGGTGACAGCACAGGCTGCTCTCTTACCCAAATATCCCTGCGCAGTAAACAACCCGCCCGACTGCACATGGCAGCCCTGTCCCTAGGGTTGGCGCAAGGTACCTCAGTGAACACCCCATGCCCGTTAGTCCTCCCTGGTCTTCTATGTGATTTTGACGCTACCTACAGCGGCCGGCTGCCCCTTCTGGAAGATGACCTTGAGAAATGGGGGTGTGGTGGTACACGCCTACGGTCCCAGCACGCTGGAGGCAGAGGCAGGAAGACGGTTAGTTTGAGGCCAGCTTGGGCAACGTAAGACCCTTTCTTGCAAAATAAATAGAAACCAAGCGACCCGCGATGGCGAGCCGGCAAGAAGACGCTTGTCACGGCATGACGGGCAGCGGAGGGTCCGCTGAGCTGTTGAGAAAGTCTCCCCAGGGCTGGAGGAGTGACTCAGTTGGTAGGGTGCCTGCCTAGCGTGGGCTTCAACACCCAGCACCTGTAGGTGCGCCTACAGTCCCAACACTCGGGAGGTGGAGCCTGTTATATCGGAAGTTTAAGATCAGATTGGAGCACAAGGTGAGCCTGAGGCTACCTGGGCTACATGAAACTCTGTCTCAAACACACACACACATACCCCTGCCAATTCAGGGAGCGGTAGGGGGCTCTGCCCCACCCTTGCAGCCCTTCCTTGATTACACCCCAGTGGCGGAGAGGATGAGTCCTGCTGAGTGCCTGTGTGCGCCCCTGGGTTCCCTCCGGGAAAGGGAGAACCGACTGTCCCACAGACCAAAGGAGGTCACTGTCCCATCCCCAGGCTTAGGGACAGCCACCTGGCCCCTGCATGCCCTGCCTGCTTCTCTCCTGGGTCCCCCAGACCCTATGGGCCATGGGAGGTTCCTGTGCAGCTGCCTAGTCTTCAGCCCAGTGGCCAGGCAGGGAACTCGGGGCTCAGCGTGCTGCCTGGATAGAACACTGTCTGTCCAGTGCAGGGCTCTCTGGCAAATTCAAGCCGCCTTATTCACCCTTGCTCTTCTGTTCCTGGCCAGGGTCTGTGTGGGTAGATCCCCCCCACCAGGAATTGCCACCATAGAGCCCGCCGGGACATCACCAGCAGTCCTCTCTGCATGTGGGGGGAGTGGTGGAGGCTCAGCTTGGGTGCTGGAAGCAACTGTGCCCTTGCTTTCTGCGTGGGACCTAGGGTCTAAAACAGCCACAGCAACACAAGGAGAAGTGGAGCGTGGCCCCGTGATCTGGAAAGCAACGAGTGTGCTGTCCTTCCGGGGTGCCCAGGGGGTGGGAGCCAGGGGCTCCGCTCACAGGCAGGTGGGGGAGCAGTGTGGAACCGAGGCGGCCTGTGGCTAGTCCCGCCCAGGGGCTGTGGCCTGGCTGAGTGCTCTGCAGGTTCTATAAGAAGGGGCCCTTTGTAGTAATTCAGTGGGGCTCAAGGCCTGGCCACCAGGGCGTGTGGAAAGACCACAGCTAGAGACCCCGGGCGTGTTGAGGTGACCTCTTCTGCCTCGGTCCCACAGCCTCAGGAAGCCAGCAGCCCCAAGGTGACAGACAGAACTATTTGTGTGGAAGAAGGCAGCGTGTCACCTCTACTCTGCGCTGCCTTCTGCTTCCCCCGCTGGGGCTCCTCCCCGTAGCTCCCTCAGCCTATATTGGGAGCAAGGCAGATGGGAGCGGCAAGATCCCCCCTTCCCCAAGCTCAGGCACCAGGCACGTGCCACCCCCTCCCAGCCTGCAGGAGCCTGGCCCACCACCCTTCCGGAGCTTCCTCTCAGCAGCAGCCTGGCTCCCTGGGAACGCGCCGGGGGATCCCCAGAGGGGTACAGAGGGTACTCCGTAGGGTAGTGGAGGAAGGGAGGGAGGAAGGGGTAGAGTGAGCAAAGCCAGAGACCCCCGGGAGAGGCCAGAGCGAGGCATGGAGCAGAAGGAAGAGTGCTGGGGTGTTGGGCCCCGGTCTCAACAGGTGGAGTCAGTTCGGAAGAGGTACCCTCCTGCCGGTGAGCGGAGGCTGGTGTCCAGAGTGCAGGTGTGGAGGAAGCTGGCCTTCCTCCCCGTGGCATGGTGCCACGCCAGGCCACATGGCTTTGGGCAGAGGACACGGCTGCTCCCATTCCTTGCCCACCCTTGGAGCTGACACTGAGCTGTTCCGAGCCCTGCGGACAGCGGTGCCGAGCCTCGGCTGCCTCAGGCCTGATGGGCTCCGGACTACCTTAAACGGCCCCCAGTCAAGACCTCCCGGCCGCGGGCACCACACTGGCCTGTCCAGAGTCCGGAAGGCCTGGCGGCTCCAACTTTGCTCCCGCTGGCTGGCTCCTGGCTCAGGGTCTCGCTGCCTTCTCCTCCACGCCCTGGGTGCTCCAGCTGCCTCCTGCCTGGGTTCTGGGTGGGTTCCCTGACTCGGGGTGCTCAGAAGATGCCAGAGACTGATGCACAATTTGCATTTTAATAAAGAAAGTTGGATTTCAGTCATTTGCATTTAAATAAGGTGCTGTTTCCTTCCCTACCGTTGGCACCTTTGGGAGAAGTTCCCAGGCCTCCTCGGCAGAGCTGGGTGCAGCCTCCTTTCCCAGCCAGCTCTGTGGGAGAGGTAAGCAGGCGGCAGCACCCCGCAGCTAGGTCCCTACAGAGATGCCACCCTCGTACCCACGCACTCACGGATGTACCCGCAAGCATGCACGTGCCTGTGCACGTACAGTCATATACACACGTGTGCACTCGCAAATGAGCACTGGACATGCAGACAGGCATGCACCCACCCGCACATCTGTGTGCGCATGCACACCAAGGCGTGAGTAAAACCTTGGCCTCCAAGACGGCCGGCTCCCACGTGCTTGGCGCAGAGTCTCAGAGACTCAGGCTGCATGGAGACATCAGCTGGGACATCCCTGAGCCCGGGGGTGTCTGTGGTCCCTGGTCCTTTGAGTCCAGTGGGGAGGCACAGCCGTCGTGGCCCCTCCCACATGGGCGTGGCTGTGGAGACATGGGTGTGGCTTGAGTGCCCTTACCGGCTTCCTGTTTCCTAAGCAGCAGGGTTTGCCAGCCTGACTTCCTCCATGGTCCCTGAGTGGTGGTGCTCATGATAAAGAGTAACTCTAAGAGGGGTGTCCTCCAGGACCCCGGGATTCTGGGGTGTCCTCCAGCACCCTGGGATTTTGGGGTATCCTCCAGAACTCCGGGATTCTGGGGTGTCCTCCAGGACCCTGGGATTTTGGGGTGTCCTCCAGGACCCCGGGATTCTGGGGCATTTATAGAGCCTAGGACAGCTGTCAGCAGGGGATTGATGTGGCTGCCTGCTGGCTTGCTTTTCTCAGCTCGGCTCCGTCTTGCACCCCACCCCACCCACTTCCAGTACCTCTCCCTGTCCCTAACACCCTTCTTCCCATGGTGCCATGAGGCATGTAAAATGGGCCAGGCTGGACTCAAGGTGCTAGCGCTGAACCTCAGTCTCCTGATCCGTGGGATGTCTGCAGAGTCACACTTGGTGAGCGGTGGAGGTTCCCTGAGTGTCCCTGCAGAGGCCCCAAATCCACTCCATACGTCCCAGCAGGGCCTCAGAACCCACGGCTCTGCTCCAGGGGACACTGCGGCTCAATGCCGAGGCTAGCGTGGGGTCTATGCAGAGAGGGGACCCGGGGCCGAGTCTAGCGTGGGCCTATGCAGAGAGGGGCCTGGGGCCGAGGCTAGCATGGAGCCTATGCAGAGAGGGGACCCGGGGCCGAGGCTAGCGTGGGCCTATGCAGTGAGGGGATCCAGGGCTGAGCCACCGAATCCCCGGGAGCCCGAGGCTCCTTCTCTGTACCGTGAGTGTGTGACATCAGCTGAGCTCCCACCCTTAGGAAACTGAGCGTGGGTGGCATTCCCTTGAGACCCGTAGGGCCCTTGCTGGATGGACATCGATCTAGGACAGCGGGTGTCTCTTTCTCTAGGGCGTATGTCAGGGATCCCTCAGTCTCCGCTTCCCACCGTGCCATACCTACCCTGAGACTTGGGAAGGGACAGGTAGGAACCAGTACCCACCGGGGTTTCCGAAGCAGCTGCTCTCACCGTGCACACTGCCAGCACCCAGGGAGTCCCCCACAGAGCTCCTCCTCTGCTCCAGGGACCGTTCTGCAGACAGCTGTGAGATCAGCCTGGGTCTCCAAGTCAGCCACCACCGTTGGAGGGTTGCGTGGCCTGAGCGAGGCGCGGAGGAAGCAAAGACCCTCTGTGTCCTCCCCAAACCTGTTCCCTAGTGTTTGCTTAGATGTCCCGGGTGGGTGGGGGGCACGGATGGACGGACGGCCTCCCAGGGGTTCCAGGGCAGGTTGGGGAGCCTGAATTTAGTTCCCAGCACTTACCCATGTGCAAAATGGGGAGGCAGAGGCTGGTGTGTCCTGGGCTCACTTGCAATTGGGTCTAGCCTACTTGGCGAGTTCTCGGCCAGTGAGAGCCCCAACCTGAAAAACCAAGAGGAACTTTATTCCTTCATGACAGGCGGAGACAGGCAGATCTTTTAAAATTTTTGTATTTTGTGTCCCTGTGTATATAGGCGTATGTGTGTGTATGCGTGCCTGTGCGTGTGTGGTATGCGTATGCATGTGACAGCCTGCTCACACATACAGGCACACACACACACCTATATACACAGGGACACAAAAAGCAAAATTTTAAATTAAAGGGGGAAGTCCCAAGCAGCAGACACAGCATGTCCTGGGGAGATGTAGGAAACTGTCCTGGGTGCTGCTATTTCTCCTGGTCAAGCCTGGCCCCCCCCCCCCCCCGTCTCTCCACCCCCTGGCCACACAACTCCATGGGGTCTTTTCCCATTCCAGGGGCAGTCGCACCTCAGGAGTGCTCCCTTCCGAAGACTTCTCGTGTCCGGATCACACATCTGAGTGATGCCCGTGGGCCACGGCCTGCCCTGCTCAGTTTCGCACAGTTCTTTAGCTGAGAACAGCTTTTATATTTTTAAACAAATGATAGAGAATTCCACTGAGTATTTGTGACAAGTGAAATTGTTTGGAATTTGGATCTCGGAGCCATAAATAAAGTTTTATTGGCACATGGCCCGTGCTCATTTCATGCCAGGCATCTGCCGTTGGGTTGCTCTCGGTGTTGCTCAGCGGCATTCGGCAGGGCGGGCGGCCCAAGGCGGGCCGGGCTCAGACACTCTCGGGCCCTTCCCAGACTGAGGCTCAGGACTCCTGCCCTGGAGCGCAGTCAAGGTTCCAGAGCCAAGGGCAGGACCATCACCTGCTTGCGGTTATGGAAATGAGTCCCCAGCCCTTCTTAGCACCGGCACCTCTCTTTGCATCGCGCCTTCTGCTAAGGTCACCGAGTTTCTGGAGCTCACGTGATCTTGGTGACATCTGACGTGTGTCCGGACGTGGTGGTCCTTTTTGGTTCCCGGAAGCCACCCTTGATGGGCGCTGTTACTCCAGAGAACAGCAGCACCCTTCATCTGAGAAAAGCGTGTCTCAGGGACCACGGTGGATAGGGTGGGGGCGCTGCCGAGGAGACAGAGTCACAGTCTGTCCTAAGTCATGGTGGCTGGTGAAGGCCTCTGAGCCTCAGAGGACACTGGCCAGCCAGGCTGGGCTGCTATCTGCCCAAGGGCTGCTGTGGGGGGGCACAGACAGCAAGGCAAAGGGAGCCCTGCCCGTGTCCCAGGTGCACCCTCACTGACATCCACAGGGCCGGCCCAGCCCTCCCCCTGCAGTCTGTAGCGGGGTGCCCCCGCCAGCTCTCACCCTTTGTGTGTCTGGGATCCACTACCTCTGACCACCGCCCTGCAGGCTGTCCTGGGGAGGACCTCATGCCCTGTGGGAGATGGACCCCTCCCCCTGCCTCCCACCATGGCTTTATTGTTTATGTTGCAGTCTGTTAATTGGCAATAATGAGCGTGCTGAAGTGTCTTTTAATCACCCCTCTCAGCCCGGGGCTGCAAAGGGATTGGTGGATTCGTTAAAGTGAGAAGGAATGAGCAGCCACCCTGTTCTTCCTTATCACCCTTAGATAAACTGCCAGCACCTGTCAGCAAAGGCAGGGAAGAGCCTGCCCCTCCCCAGTCTCCCCTGCCCCTCCCCACCCCACTCAGCTCCTGCCCCTCCACACCCCACTCAGCTCCTGCCCCTCCCCAGGCTCCCCTGCCCCTCCCCACCCCACTCAGCTCCTGCCCCTCCCCACCCCACTCAGCTCCTGCCCCTCCACAGGCTCCCCTGCCCCTCCCCACCCCACTCAGCTCCTGCCCCTCCAGAGGCTCCCCTGCCCCTCCCCACCCCACTCAGCTCCTGCCCCTCCCCACCCCACTCAGCTCCTGCCCCTCCACAGGCTCCCCTGCCCCTCCCCACCCCACTCAGCTCCTGCCCCTCCCCAGGCTCCCCTGCCCCTCCCCACCCCACTCAGCTCCTGCCCCTCCACAGGCTCCCCTGCCCCTCCCCACCCCACTCAGCTTCTGCCCCTCCACAGGTTCCCCTGCCCCTCCCCAGTCTCCCCTGCCCCTCCCCACCCCACTCAGCTCCTGCCCCTCCCCAGGCTCCCCTGCCCCTCCCTACCCCACTCAGCTCCTGCCCCTCCCCAGGCTCCCCTGCCCCTCCCCACCCCACTCAGCTCCTGCCCCTCCACAGGTTCCCCTGCCCCTCCCCACCCCACTCAGCTCCTGCCCCTCCCCACCCCACTCAGCTCCTGCCAGCCAGGAGCCTCTGTGAGAGGGACCCAAGGCAGACTACCCCGGGAAACATAGATCCAAATGCATGCCCGTGTACACAGGGCACAAATGCACACAGATACACAGGACCCCATGGGTACGCGCTCAGTCAGGCCCATGAACACACATGCCCATGTGCTCACAGTCTGCACACACACACACACACACACGCACACACACACTGTATCCAGGAAGGGATAGACCGGACATGATTGCACAGTCACGCCAGGACCACAGCACCTCGCCCCCAGAGCACCCCGGCCCTTCCTGGGGAGGCAAGGCTGCGTCTGCCCCAGGGCTCCTGTTCTCTCCAGCCCGGCTCCCCCAAGCCAGGTGCTTCGCAGTCCCAGCTGCTCCCAGTAGCTCACGGCTCCGCCCTGAGAATCCCACAAGAAAGTCCTTGGGTGGGTTGCTGCACTCAGCTTCTCAAAGAGCTTGGCTCATTCATTCATTCATTCGTTCATTCGTTCGACATGTTCCTGGTTGTGAGAACATGGCTGAGCTCCTGCATCGGGGTAAGCCTTACCTTCTGGCTTCCTGTGGGTCTCAGCTCCCTGGCTTTCCTCGGGGACTCCATTTTTTTTTTTCTCAATGTATTGGACCCAGTGGGTTTGGCCTTACCCTCGGACACAAATGGACACCCAGCTCAGACCCCAGCTCATCTACATGGTGCATGTAGGAGAGGCGTGTCTTTCTGTAGCACGTTCGCTGCTCACAGAAGGAATGCCTGGAGTCGCCAGGATCGTCTCTGCCAACCTGAGAGCGAAGCTAGCCAGAGAAGGTCCAGCTAGCCCTCACCTAGATCCCGCCAGAGGCAAAGCTTTTCATGGAATTGAGACATCAGATGTCCCTCCCGAACCCCCGCCCCGCCCTGGGACTCCTGGAGATTCCGAGTCTGCTCTCCCTCTGCGCAAATCCTCTCTCTACCTCGAGCTGCTTCTCCTTCTGACTTCCCGCTGGCACGTTCCCCCCCCCCCAATCCCCAGAAGCCCCTTTCATTCTTACCCTGCCCTCCCCAGCACAGGCTCCTCGAGCCCCACCCTGGGTCTTGCCTGCCTTCCTGACCCTGGCCTCCTGTGACCCACTGTTAGTTTGCTCCCTTTGGTCCCCAGCCACCCCCCACCCCCTACCTTCTCACCCCCTCCTCCTCACACCCCTGCTGCCCTCCAAGTGCAGCTGCCAGGACTCCTCAGACCTTCAGAGTGGGGAAAGCCTGTGCCTGTTCTTCGGAATCAAGGGTCGGGAGGAGGCTGGGGCAAGGCCTGGAGGGATGCTGCCAGGGTCCAGTCGGAGGCAGGAAAGGGCAGTCCACCGCAGTCCCGCCCACTGCAGGTTGATTGGATTAGGCTTCACCTCTCTTTCCCGAGGGCTCCCGTGGAGAAGATAGCAGAGGAACATGGATTCCCTCCTGACATCAGTGGTTGGTCAGGTGAGGGCCTGAGGGACAATGCTAGAGACAGAGCTGCCTCCAAGGAGCCACAGGGAGGGCATGCTCGGTAAAGCCTGAGTACAAACCTATTCCTTACTCGGAGAGCCCATTAATTCCTGAAAGTCCTGCCCCTAAATGAAAAGCCATTAAAGTGAAGAAATATTTTCATTAATTTTAATGAAAAAAATTACCAAGAATTCAGTCCCGGACCGTGACAGCCAGTTTGTCAGACATAGGGAGAAACACTGCTGCCGGACAAGGAAAACACTTTTATGTCAACAGCGCCTGAAGTTAAAGGCCTTGGGACTGACAGGGTTTCTGTCCCCACAGGGGAGGGCAGAGCTGTCAGCCCCGGAAGCATCAGTCTCCAGGCCGGGCGAGCAGAGAACAAGACTTTGTGGAAAAGTGAAGGGAGAGAGGGAGAGAGAGAGGGAGAGAACGCTCACAGTCCTGAGGTCTACTGAACCTGCTTTTGCAGAGGACCCGGGTTCAGTCCTCGGCACCCAGGTGGTAGCTCACAACTGTCGCTACCGCTGGTTCCGGTGGACCCGACGCGGGGCTCACTCGCAGCCTCTGACCCGTCGGTCCGCTCTGTTCTTCACAGGTGTCTCTCACTCTCTGGGATTCAGCTAACACGTCTGGAGTCTTCAGTGGGGTCAGCACCTCGCACGCGCACGGCGCACCTGACTTTAATAAGGCAAAGGCCGGAAGCACACTCCCTCACTGGTGGCGTCCTCTAAGCCAGGAGGAAGCGACGGCCTCTAGATCAGCGGTTCTCAACCTGTGGGTGGCGATTCCTCTGGGAGTGGACTCTCACGGGGGTCGCCTGAGACCATCTGTTTATCAGATGTCTGCGTTACGGGCTACCACAGTAGCAAAATTACAGTTACGGAGTAGCAACAAGAATAACTATGGTTGGGGGTCGCCACGACGTGAGGAACTGTGTTATGGGGTCTCAGCGTCAGGAAGGTCGGCACGGCCTGGCAGACCCATTCGGTGTTCCGGGATCTGGCTATTTTATGCCGCAGCGCCGAGGGTTTTCTGGTCCCTTTTAGCTAGTTAGCGCAGGCCATCTGGTCCTGGTCGCGTTAGTGACTTCTGCAAGCTGAACAGGAGATTCCTTGTTACTGCACCTTTGTTGGGAAACAGCCAAGCTCAGTCATCTTCCCGCCTTGCCCGTGACAGCTGCGTGACAGCCACGCGCCCGGCTCGTTGTCCTTCTGTACATCAGCAAGTCTTAGTGTTTTTTTTCTTTCTTTTCTTGAGACAGGTCTCACTCTGTAGCCCTGGCTGTCCTGGAACTGGCTACGTCAACCAGGCTGGCTGCCATATCTGTGCCATAACTCTTACCTTTCCCACTCCAAGCCAGCACCTTCTCATGTGGACCCACACTGAACTGAGTCCAGGTCCTGAATGTTCTGGAAGAGACCGTAAGAGGTTATTGGGTCACGCAGAAACTGAAGGGTAGAGCAGGGCAGGACCTGAGGCTCAGGGTCCTCTGGGGCCTTAGTCTTCCCAGACAGCTCTGTTGGGGCAGATGTGTGTCCTGGCCTGTTCTCTCCCTTTCACGAAAGGGACTTAGTGAGGCAGCGAATCCAACCCACACTGTAATTCAGCAACTTCAAAGCCTGTCTCTACACTCATTCGTGAGCAATTTTGGCTCTGTGGCTGTATGCAATAAAGGCTCGCTCAGCACGGTTGTGTAATGGCCCTGAATTTTGCTCTGTGCCTCGAGGTGAGCATTTTGATTTGAGCCCATTGCTTTCTAGCCTTAAATTATAGAGTGTCCAGTGGAAACAGATCCCTCGTCTTTTATAAATTGGCCCACAGCACCTGCTACTGACTCTCCCTTTTGGCTGTCACCTGATCCCAGGTGACCAGCGGGTATAGCGTGATTATCTCATGGCTGCGCATCGTTGGCAACCACTTTCCTACTCAACAATAATAGGAACTGAGGCCCAGCATTTTTTTGTCCCGAGCGGCTCCTGTATCCCTCGGGGGTTTTGCAGGAATCCCACTCCTGGTACCAGTTTTCACATGACGATTATTTGATTACAGGCACCAAAAATTGGCTCTGAGGAAGTCAACCAACAACAGGGGTACACTGATGAACTGGAGAAGGGAAAGCTAGGCGACGGGTCTCAGCGCGGGTGGGAGCCTGAGCCGCTTGGGGTGGCAGCATGGACTGTCTGACTCCTCTAGGACAGGGCCATACGACACCTCAGCTCTCACCACCTTCAAACTCTGTCTCCCGCTAGAGACCCCGATTCTCAAGAGAGGGTCTGATGGAACCACACCAGGTCCTGGCCTCCCGGTAATGGAGGAGTGTTGTCCCAGTGATTGGCACCACCCAGGACCCAGGGAAGCCGCAGACCCACGCGGAAGCGGGGCCAAACGGGCTAAAGTTGAGTGCATATTCCACAGACCCTTTGTCCTTTTCCAACTGTGAGCCTCTCCCGCTCTGGCTCTTTTCCTGGAGACCTCAACATGGCTGTCCTCTCCTCCGGGCAGGTCCCATGAGTCTCTAGCCTGGGGATTGATGTTGTTCTAACAGGGACACAGCAGTGGCCTGAGGTGTTCCGATGGTCTGTTTTGTGTCTCTTTGCCATTGGGTTGAGAGCTCATAGTTGTTCATCCCCAGATGGCACACTTTGTGGGAGACAGGCATCCCCGGTAGCGACGGGTCGCGTGAACCAAAGATGGAGACCTGGCCCCGTCACGAAGCTGCTGAGGTGTTGGGAGTGGTCCTTCGGTCCAAACTTTGGTCTTATTCAACACAAGGTAGCTGTGTTCAAGGCTCACTGCGTGGTGAGAAACAGTTCCTCCAAAGGGCTATTACCGGCATCTGCAGACCTGGTTGGAGGAGACGACCAGCAGCCAGAGGAAACTGGGATCTCCATGGATGCTGGGCCCGCGCTCACCCTCCCTGGAGCCAACTGGCCCCTGGCACCTTCATCTTCACTCTAGGTGTCTGTCACTCTGCAGCCTGCATGTACCTGGTGTCGGAGCACGGGTGGCAGGCTCAGGCGGAGCCTCTCATCCCCATGTGCGAGGACGGGCACGGATATAGGAGTGTACAGAGTGGGTGTCGTGCGTGCTGTCGTTCCCGAATGCCAAGCCCTCATCGCTGTACCTGGGGTGGTGATAGGGGCCGGGCCTCCACGAGCCCCTGCTCATGTTAGTTCCTGGCCGTGGGCTTCGCTGGACAGAGGTTCCAAAGGGAACATCCTGAGTCAGCCCCGTCAGCAGCTGGGTCTATGCCCTGCGTTCCTCCTGTGGACCTGGGCAGCACGTGCCGACCACCTGTGCGTGAGATCAAATCCTAGGCTCTCTCCTCATGCTAGGAGGATTTGGTTGGCCTGGATCTTGGTCAGGAGTCCACTCAAACACCCACGTGCTGGGCTCAGGCATGTTAGCTGCCATATTAGGGATGAGCGGCCTCTCAGCTAGCGGTGGGAGGGACGGAAGAGTGAGTGGCCTGCACGGAGGAGGACACCATCCTCTGGGTGCCACAACCCCTTCTCACAAAGGGGCTGCACTCGGCCCTCGCCCACAGGAGCCAGAGACTCCCGCACACCGCGTTTATAGTGGCGCTGCCCAGGGCAGGTCTCTCTGCAGCCTCAGTGCTGGAGAGGAGACACTCTGCACCCAGGCTCCCGAGTACAGGCCCGAGGCAGGGGACGTTCTCACCAGTGGCCTTGGTGTCCTCACAGGCAGTGGCGGGGTCAGGCTTTCAATCTGAAGGGCTTAGGTCAGACTGACCTTCCTCCTCAGCGGTCAGGGTACAGTGGGTGTGTGTTCCTGTCTTCCCAGTCGGGGGAGGGGACTTCTATGGACCCCCTCTGGCCTGAAGGGCTGGTTGCAGAGTGAAATGTGGCCTGAGGCAGATGCCTCATTTCACCGTCAGAGAATCAGAACCAGTTGATGGCGAGTAACTTTAATAAATTCAACTTGGTGAACAAAAAAGGGAAATATATACTGCTCACAGCCATGGCAGATGTCAATCTCAGCTCTATAACCCCACGCCATTGGCTCACCCCGCCTCCCAAGCCAGCGCTGTTCCCAGGGCCCAGATGGGCTCAGAGCAAACCTGCCCTCACTCCTCACGCACACTCGTGACTGACGTGCTCCCTGCCGTACACACGCACATCACATCTGGGCGTGGAGAGACTCCTCCCCCGGGCACATCTGCAGCCCGTGTGGGCTCGGCCCCAGCTCATAACCACAGTGTCTTGAGAAGTGGCTGGAATCCCTCGTCTGCCCAGACTGTTCTCCCATGAATGACCTGGGCAGCAGCGCAGACCCCAAACCCCGCCGGGCAAGAACGGAGAGCTGTGAGCAGCACCTTGCTTCCCTCACGGCTCCTGCTCTCCTTAGGAGACAGGGCCTGGCTGTGGGCACCCTGTCTTCGCCCAGGTCTTTCCATCGTCCACTTTTTCAGGTGCCCTGGTATCTGTCAAGCCGCTAAGTACCCAGCTCTGCTCTGCTCTGTGTCTAAACACCTTCCATCTCTCTGCCTAGGTCTCTTCCACTATAAACTGGGCCAGAGCAGTCGCCTCAGCGCCATGCCTGGCCCACAGAGAGCATCTCACCTCGAGGAGCAGGTGAGGTGAGGACTGGGGTGCTGCTTATGGAAGTTCCTGGGGACCTACACAGCCACTGACATCCAGTCAGGGCCCCTCCCTGAAGGTGGGCAGGACTCAGAGGAGCATCAGCACAGACAGAGTGGACAGATGCCTGCGACAGGCACAGCCCAAAGGGACAGGCTGTAGCCCTGGGCACTTCCTAAAGGAGCAGAAGGGTGGAGGGATCTGGCCAGAGCCACTAGGTGAGGCCGGGCAGGGTGGGGTCCCTGACGTCCTCCAAGCCTCTCCTCTCTGTCACACCTGCCCCTGGCCTGGTTCTGGGGGCCAGGGGCCGGGGGGCGGGGGGCGGGGGGCGGGGTGGAGGGTTGTGACACTGTGCTCCGCCAGCACTGCCCTGGTAATAAACTGACTGCTGCTCCGCTTGCCCCCAGCACTCCTGACAGTGATATTCCAGGGACTAGAAGTCCCTCTCTGCTCTTGCCCTTCCCGACAGATGTGGAGTCTGATGGAGCAAGATGCAGGAATAGGGCCGGTGGCTGAGGGGACTCTGGAGGTTAGAGGCCTCCCAGAGGCCACCGCAGAGTGTGGGGAGGAGGGTGGGGGAGACGGAAGGCTAAACACACCGGGAGGAAGCTGGCTTTATTTTTTCTCCCCTGGTGGGTCCTTCAGAGTTTTGGGCCTCTGGGATGAATCTGGTTACAGTGTCTGGTTCTGTCTGTCCTTCTGTGTGGTACAAAGACCACAAGCGACCCACCCGCTGGCATTCCGAGACCTCCTGGCAGAGGCAGGAGGCTCCTGTCTCCCCAGGAGCCTCCATGGATGTAGAGGCTCTGCTAGCAGGAGCCTTGGACTGGGCCCGGCTTCTCCCCAGGCAGTCTTCCCTTTTGCCTGAGTCACTAGGTCACTGAACTGGCAGGGTCCTGAGGAGGAGAAGCTTTGGCAGCAGAGGGGCTGGTGAAGCCAGAGAGTCTGATTTAAAGCCACAGCAGGCCCTCACATGTGTTCACACAATATACGCCTCCCACGTGCACCGAGCCAGCACGCTCCAGAACTCACCTGCTCCCGGGATGTGTGAACGGTCGCTTCAGCTCCGCCGCTCTGTCGCTAGCTTTACTTGGCACTTCTGTGGACGAGGTGGCCAGGGGTCTGGGGAACCCTTGGGAGTAGTTCCGGGAGAGAGACTGGTCACCAGAAAGACCCAGGTGGGACCAGAGGACTGGGGCTTCCTGCCTCGCACTGCCTGCTGAGGGGCTGAGGAGGAATTCTGTCACCGGTGGGGACAGCTACATGAGAAGATGGAAAACACTGAGTGGTAGGGCCGCAGAGTTGGGGTTGCTGAGGTGGAGGTGCTGGTGTGGGCGCACCTCAGAGGGCAGGGAGCCCATGCTTCTCTCCACGCTCAGCCCTGTGGGGCTAATGCCTGGGTTACAGCCAGTCACGGCAGGACAAATATTTCTCGTCAATCTATGCCGGGGCCAGTGTCCAAGACGACAGCCCTGGTTGGAGCCCTGGTGGCTTCTGCTGCCGCAGAGTCACGAGGCAGCCCATGAGCACCAGTCTGATGAGCCTCCCGGGCCTTCTCGCAGCCTCACTTGGCGCAGTCCCCAGAACCTCTTGCCACGAGGAAGTTGCTCCCAGCATCCCCCAGGCACTCTAAGCTGGTGCCCTGGATGGGTGGCTTGCGTTTTCCCCATGAGGTCCTCATCCCTCACATTCACGCACAGCACAGTGCAGATCCTGCCGTCCCTAAGACATGGCGGTGCATACCAACAGGCTCATGTGTCACCGCCTTGCAGGTGTCTCGCCTCAGGTCTCACCGGTGCTGTCCCCTCTGTGGGGCCTCCCACACCCCTGCTGCTGTTTCCTGTTGCCAGACTCACTCCTTCCTGTTCACTGAATGGCCGACTTCTTCCCTTCTGTGAGGTCTCAGCTTAAATGTTGCTTCCCCAAGAATGTAAACTGGGGGCAGGCTTCGGGAAACTGTGTGGCTGGGTTTTTTTTTTTTTTTTTTTTTTTTTAGCATTTTTTTGCTTTGTTTTGGCTTTGTCTTTTGAAGAAGGGTCTTACGTAGTAGCCCAGGCTGACCTTGAACTCCTGATCCTCCTGCCTTCCTTTCCCAAGTGCTGGGAGTATGTGTCGTCCTGCCCGGTTGTACGGTCATTTAAAAATGAAATACAGTATATGATGGGTATTTCATTTCCAGGCATCTGTCCCCAGGGAGGCGAGAATGCGTGTCCCTACACTGCATGCTCATTGGACGCAGGCTGTGTCCTAGGCACCCATCCGACACTGAGGTCCTTGCCGGAGTCACAGGGAAGCTGTTGCCTAGGCCCGTGCTTTCAGTTCTTGTGGACACCTACCAAAGGGTAGGGCTACTGGGGTCTCTGGCCATTCGGATACCAAGGAGCTTCCGGACATCTCTCCCAGAGGCCGCGCCACATTCTCGCCCGTGAAGAGTGGGGTTCAGATCCTCTTACCTCTCCACCAACCCTTCTGGAGCGCGTGGGATTGCACCAGTGTACGGTGGCTTTGGTCTCCCTCCCTCCCTCCCTCGGAGAGGCTCAGACAACTCACACCTGCTCATATTCTTACTGGCTGGCCGTTAGGGTGTTGGAAACTTTCCACTCATCTCTCGTCTCTCTTGTCTTTTCTGAGTTGTGAGAGTCCTTTATCAGATGGGGCCCACTGTCAGACGTGTAATTTGCAGATAGCGTCTCTTCTGCTGTTGTCTCTTCACATTCTCGACTCTTTGAAGCACGCGCGTCTTAATTCCCGCAAAGTCCGCTTTGTCTCTTTTCTTCGTTGCTCGTGCCGTTGCTATCACAGCTGAGATTCCATCGCCAGATCTGAGGCTGTCAGTCAGCTCCCTGCCACGGCAACAAATTCCCAGTACCGCCAACTCACAAGAAGTTTTAGAGTCGGGTGTGACGGCCCAAGCCTGTACTCAGGAGGTAGCGGCGGGAGGGTAAGGAGTTCAAGGCTGCCCTGGTTATGTAGGAATGTCTCAGAAAGGGTTGTTTTTTTTTTTTGTTTTTTGTTTTTCAGCCTATACTTAGAGGCTGGAACCTCTGAGTAGGTGGGCACATTGCTTTCGGCCCTCTGTTGGGGTGAACGGCTCACCACGGTGGGAGCATGTAGCAGTGAGAAACCATTCCCCTCATGGCCCAGGAGTGAGAGAGCCTGGAGTCTCACACCGCCCTGGAGGGGAAGCCCCCCATGACTCAAAGGATTCCTTCTAGGCCCACACCTAGTGGCCATACCTGTTAATACCTCCAGGACCAGCGGCAAGCTGGGGACTAAGCTTTTAACACATTGACCTTTGAGGAGCCTTCCGGACCTGAACCATAGCAGGCAACACAGAGGGTTCCCTAGCTGCGGCTCACATGGGTCTCTGACCCATCCCCGCCACCCATCTACTCAGTGCGAGGACTCAGCGCAGGACCTCACGTCTGGCAAGTACTCTACCACTGAGCTACACCCCTGCCTGAGGTAAGAGTTCATTTTTGCTTATCGAGTGACCGGTGGTCACATTGTCTTCATTTCCAGGAAGTGAAATGAACAGGTTCAGCCATCCTCAGCAGGAGCCCTGCTCCGCCTGGGAGGCAAGTTGCTGCTGTTGATGGCTGGAGCCTGAACTGTCTGCTCACTGGGCTGAGCCTCAGGGACCTCACCCACGGGACAGTGGGTTGGATGGCTGTCCTCCGACCTCCAGGAGGATCTCTATCCACGGTCTGGTTCTCATCTCGGGAAATCTCCAACAACAAATGTCCCTATTTCACCAATCTGCCACCCCCACACGTGTGCTTGCACGTACACACAGACTCTCACACATTCATCCTCTGTGCACACAGTATGACTCATTCAGCCTCAAGTTCCTGATTCAGCAGCCATTTAGCGCAGCAGCTCCAGACACTTGGATTTCATTCCCTGGCAGAAATCTCCAAAAGATATTTTCGGGACCAACATAGGGGTGCCAATGTTTTATTTTGTCAAATAGGACATTCAAAATAGCAGGCCTGACCACCTGTTGCAAGCGCTGAATCACAAAAGAGAGGTCGCCGAAGGACAGCGCCCGCACACACGGAGAGCTGCTCTCATTTCTCGGACAGCTTCTCTTCTTACTATGCTCAGAAACAGCCACCCCCCCACCCCCCACCACCCCCGTGCCTTTAGCTCTTAACAGAATGCAAATTCCATCAGGATCAACCTCGGTGGGCCACGCAGGAGTGGCGGCCTTTCGAGGGGCGGGCTCAGGCAGAGCAGCACAAGAGCAGCTTGTAGGGTGCTCAGAGCGCCAGGTCCCGGCAGCACCTGTGCCTGGGCTGTAGTACCGAGGAGCCTTGCCATCGAGAGCTCCTCACCTTCTGGCTGCCACCTTCTGTTTGCCCCCAAGGCTGCGGGAAATGTTGGGTTCACCTCAAATGCGTTCCCTCTCAAGGCTGTGAGCAATACTGGGGTCCGCCTCAAATGTGTGTCCTCACGTCTGAGAAACGCTGTGCTCACAGAGTCTGTTTGGGTCACAGGACACTTGGCATCGGAGGAGAGAAGCCCACCCTACTTCAGGTCACCACCCATTCTCCCAGAGTCAAGGTGTGCATTGTGCTACTTACTGTCCCTTTAAGAAGCATTCCCGTGCTACCGGAGGAAACCAATCAGAAAGCAGAGGGAGGAGCTGCTTGGGAGTGTGACCACTTAGCTGTGCCAATAAGGTTAAGAGTCTGTAGGAACCATCCAAGAACCAGAGCCTCCTAGGGCAAGCCTTTTTAAAGGGACAGTGTTGTACTTGGGGCCTCTGTTGTGCGTGCTCAGAGGCCTGGAACTGACCTGTGCCCTCAAAAGGCTGCTGGTCTATAGAAGATGGGAATTTGCTCAGAAAGATGAGTGATTTGGCTGACTAATTGGGCTTTTATTTGCATTTTAAATCACGCTCTTTTGCTAAACTAATGGACCCCCTATTTATAGATGACTCCAACACAAAGTGACTACTAATTACTACAATTAATATCACGTTAAGAGCTTGCCAGCCAACTTCAGAGCAACTTGCGTCGCCTACTCATTTTCAATTAAGGCGCGCTGACGGGGGAATACTGGTTATTAAGAGTGAGCCCTGGAGTGTAATTACTACTCACAAGGTCATTAAGCTGCACCCCTGTGGGGATGACCCATGGCGCCTGGGGGTTGGGGGTTGGGATCTACATCCTACCTGGGGCCACAAAGGCTCAGAGCTTCAGGCTGCCCACAGCTGGTGAGGCTGGCCCCAAGCTGCTAGAGGAGGAGCAGATGAAGTCAGGATGCTCAGGGGCGGGCAGAGGCAGACCCAGGCAGAGAGGCTGGGGCAGTTGAGGGGGCTGAGGAGGGCCTGGTCCTCCCTTCAAAACAGCTACTGTGGCAAAGACAGGAGAGCTGACAGGACCACATCCTCCCCTGGGACAGGTCTAGCAGTCATAATAGGGACTGAGGGGTCAGCTGCGGGGCACACACCCAGAGGGCCTTGACCCAGAAGCCTGCAGGGTGCAGGGAGCTGGGGGGGACACTGTCTGCTCCCGGCCTCATTTCCACAGAGCTCCTGTTCAGCGGGCCACCACCCTGCTATCTTCAGCAGCTCGGGGATGCACCCCAAGGGGTACTAGGCTCTGAGGCTCTGACAAGCTAGCAAGCGGGCAAGGCCTCTTGGAGTTCCGGGGACCAGCTAGGCGGCCACGGCGGCACGTGGGCGTTAGGTGGGAGCTGAGGTCACAGCTGTGGGAGGCAAACATTAGCACCAGTGCAGTGCAGGGAAAAGATTGTTTGCTGTTCACAGAGGGGCAGAGACACTAAGAGAAGCATCAGAGCTCTCATTAGGGGCTACACTGAGCTGAGTCTAGCGTGTAGGGGGTGGAGGGTGGGGCGCATCGTGCAAGGCTGGCAGCCGGGGAGCAAGTCATTTTATGACAGGTGTAGAAATATCTTTCAAGTTGGTCAGAGTTCGCGAAGTTCTGAAAAACAGGGCTCTCTCCCCTCTGTTTTCCTTCGTTTCGTGTTGTCCTAGGACAAAGGTTCTCGTCTTTGTTTGGGCCTCGCAAACTTGTTCAGGGAACTCGCTGAGCAGTCATGCTACTTTGCAGCCAAGACTCAAAGAAAGCAGGGTTAAGACAAGAGGGATGCCATTGTGCCTTGGGGAGCATTCTGCACAGCCCTTTCAGTGGCCTCCCCGACTTACCTGCTTCCTACCATCACCCACCCCCAGCCCCGCCAGAAGCTCTGCTCGCCATTCCCGCACTAACAAGTGCTCTCGGTGTCCTTTGCTCTCACCCTCTGCGTCCATGGCCTGGCTCCTTGGCATCCTTGCCCTTTCTAAACAGCCTCTAGTGGCTTTGGCTTCCATAGGCCTCTCACAGGACATCAGCATGGTAAGCAGAAGGGAGGGAGAGGGAGTATATCTGTGTCAGGATCAAATTTGCCTGCAACACCGTCCCCCCCCCCCCAAGAACAAAAGTGGTACAAAGATAGGTAAGAGTGTCCCGCTCCCTTGTAGCCTAGGAAAGCCCAGGGCTAGCCTTGGGTGTCGTGAACACCTGACCCCTTTACCATTCTGTGCTACACCACCTCCTGTTCCAGGACAGCAGCGTCAATCAATCACTCTGTCTGCTGTCTGCTGGGGAGGACTGGGTGGGGGGAGCTGAGGGCCAGCCACCTGCTGTAGCCTAGTGGGCTCCCTACTACTGGCAGCCCAGCCAGAGTACCAACACCCCCACCCCACCCGTAGGCTTGGCCCTAATCTCCTTTTACCTGACAGGCAACACCCGAGGCTCAGAGTGGCTTCCTTTGCTTCCAGGGCCAGCAGTGGTCCCAAGAAGGCAGCATGAATTAGCAGGACAGCCTGGCAGCCTTGGCTGGGGCAGCCAGGGGGCGCTACAGGGGGTTCGCCTTGTTGCTACCACCGAGGAAAGGGCACTGTCCAGAGAAGCACAGAAAACTCCAACAGCACCAATGAGACCGTGTCTTCGTAGGTGCCACGATGATTAATGATTAGTATGACACTGCCTCACTCTGGCTTGGGCGGGGCGGGGGGGAGGGCTTGCTCAGGATAGGATGTACATTATCTCCAACAGGGATCGCTTGGGTTCGGTTCTCGGCACTCAGCAGGACGGTGCTTGCCCGGCCTTTCTGCGCCTATGCTTCCTTTTTAATAAGTTTCCTTCCTGAGCTACTGAAACCAGGGGCTGGGCCGTCCGAGAACTGGAGGAGGCAGGGTGGACACTGCCTGCCCCTCTGGGAAGCTGCGGTCTCTGGCCGGCCTCACAGGCGTACGTGACTGAGGACACCAAGAGGAAGCCTTGGCCTGATCCACGGGGTTGATCTGTGGGTGGGTAGGGAGCAGACAAGGTTCAGGCACAGGGAATCATGGAGTCTCGATGGAGAAGAGGAGGGCTGAGCAAGGCAAGAGTAAGGCGTGTCAGGTCCACAGAATGAGGCTAAGGGGAGCACAGGTGACCAAGGCTGGGTGTTTTCAGAAAGGTTGGACTCAGGGTTGCACCAGGAGCTTGGAGCTGGGCAGGCAGTCCAGGCAGGAATGCCAGATTAAAGATCATCTATCCCCTGTACACTGGACCCTATAGGCATCGCTCACTTTTTATTGAGCACTTACTATGTAGCAGGCGTTAGGCTCAGCATCTAAAATGCTACATCCAATTTGACCCCTCGCAGATCCCACGGGAGGCTTGACAGTGTCCCCAGAAGTCCAAGTGTCAAAGGCTGGGAGCTCAGGGTGGCACTATTGGGGTTGGGAGGGGGGCTGTGGGAGTGGCCACGTATGACTGGGGTGTACCCTCAAAGGGAGAGTCAGGCCTGGCAGGTCTCTCTGCTTCCTGGCTGGAGGTGTTGACTGCTCGCCTTGCCACGAAGTCCCCTATACTGTGCTGCCCTTCAGAGAGGCCCAAACCAACGAGGCTGCCCAATCTTGAACTTCAACTTCCAGATTCATGAGCCAAAATAAACCTCTTTGCTTCCCAAGTAGACTGTGCTAGGCTTAGTGATAACGGTTCAGCTCCGACGCAGATGCTGTTTCCTAGCGGAGCTGTGAGGCTGGAGGCTTCGGGGCGCTGTCCCAGGCCTCTCTGCCAGCTGTGGGGATGCCAGTCACCCACGGCTGTCATCTGTTAGTGTGACCTGCTCAGGGGTCAGAAACCCCGATAAAGCCCATGTGGGAAGTGCCACAGAAGGCAAAGGGAGCTAGGGGGGCGGGCTGTGTGAGGGGGGTGAATAGCTCTGAGGGGGGCATTCCAGCTCTTAAGAGCAGGAACAGCCACCACCTGGGATTGCCCCGGTCCCCCGCTCTCCTAGACGCTGAGCCCTCTTCATGACTAGCATTGGGCCTCAGCGCACAAGGACAGTGCGCCCCGGGAGGGCACCCAGACTCTGGACGACTGTGCCCTCAGGGGCGCGCGGCCCTGCTGTCCCGTCTCCTCCCTGAGGATGCCGTGCTGGGCTGTCTCCTCGCTTTGGCTCAGCAGGAGGGGCACCAGAGTCACATGTCCATCTCCTGCTGTACCCAGCTAGTGTCAAGGTTGTCTCTGAACAAACTGTTTTTTCCCTAGTGGTTTATCCACGCCCCCCTCCGCCCCCCAGAACAAGGCAAACTGTACTCAGCGGCCCAGAAGTAATGGGTAGGGCACAGACTGTTGGTGGCCACCAGGGGAAAGAGGGTACACAGTAGGCACTAAATAAATGCTTCTTATTCTTCCCATCTTTCTCTTCCCCGGCAACACAGAGTGCCTTGTGGAATACATTTCATTTCATGTCTGTTTGAGCAAACACACATTTCGCTTCTCCCAGTTTCCTTTTGGGATCCTAATGGACATTAAAGAGAAGCTCTCGGTGCCCACAGTGGCACAAGCATCTGGGGTCCGGGTAACTGAAGGGTAGTGAGTCACATGGTTAATTTCTTCTGTCACCCATCATGACACCACCTCTGGCTGATTCTGCCCCACCAAGCCAATGTCACCATGGCCAGCCAGCCGCGCCCGGTCAGTCCCCTCTGTCTTTTCGGATCAGGCTCCTAGCTTCTCCTCCTCTTCTGGGTCTTGGACTACTGGGCCTCCTCTTCCACCTTCTCGGCCACGCCCCCACGTCCACGTCCCTCTCTAATCAATCGTTCCCAGGGCCAACTCTCATCTGCCCACTGAGCTGCCTCAGTGGCCCTGTCCCTGGGCTGCTGCTGGCTCGTACTGTGAAATCCCAGTGGGAACCGTAGCAGACCACGGGCTCCAGCAGACCATAGTTAGTCCCTGGGGAGGCCACTGCATCCCTCCAGTTCTCAGAATCTATTCCACAGAGAAGAGACCTAGCTGCCAGACCTGTCTCTGTCCCTGCTGTCTTCCACCGGCTCCCACTCTGCCACACCCTCTCACCACTGGCACGCACCCCCGAGTCTCTGCCTTCTGCTTGGGAGACTGAGCCCTCTCAGGGCCTGGCTGAGCCATAGGCTGGCTAGAGGTCTAATTTCATCATCTCCCCTGCCTCCAACACACCCCGCGATAACCAGGCAGCTAGGCCCGGGCTGCCTGCCGCCCCCTCTGCCAGACTGCTTCTCTCACACTCACACGGCTGCCCCTCTTCCTCCTGGTCCAGTTCAGCTCAGAGGAGGCCTGCCCAAGCCCAGGACAGGAGCCGCTGCCTCCTCCAGCCCTGTCACGTTATCATCGTGCCCCCACCCCTTTCCTGTGCCACGCCCAAGCTCTTGGATGTCATATTAATTAGCTGTGCACTAATTCTGCCCCCTGCCCTCTCGGCTGGACATCCGGTTCAAGAACATGAGCTCTTCTCTGTCTTGCTTGTGGGTTCCCAAGGCCACAGGTGTGACATCCTTCCTCACGAGATACATACTCTGTGAGTGAGAACGCGTGAACAAATGACTGGCTTCCCTGATTTTACAGGGGATGAAGCTAAAACAGCCCCCGCCTGGCCCCTCGGGCTCCCGCCTGCCCCCGAGCCCCAGGAGGCATTGCCAACTCTAAGCTAGAGCCAGTGGGAAGCTTCCTTCCATACAGGGTCCAGAATGGAAGCCCTTGGATTAGTTTCCAAAAGGGGCGTTTCCTAAGGGGGTCTGGCAGGCCCGCGCTCGCTGTGGACAGACCAGGCGCGCACGCGCGCCCAGGCAGCAGTCACCCTGAACCAGGAGCTCAGAGGTGGCCCCTCCCTCTTGGCATCTGGGATAAACACAAGGTAAATTTCTGAAGCTCTCTGCTCCCCACCCCCCCAACACTGACTGGGAGGTCCCTTGGGGGCAGGAAGACCACAAGAGCATCTTAACCCTGGGTTTCCCAGGTCGGAGTCTGCTGGCTCTGCCCTGGGCTTCTCTATCTCGTGTGGAAAACTGTCAGCCTTTGCCCACGCGTGGGCTCCTCGTGACGGGTGGGAGCAGTCGGCAGAGCTGCTACAAATGGAGACCACCTTGACCTGTGACTTAGCTGGGGAAAATATACCCTCCTTCCCCCCAGCAACCCTCGAAACTGAAAACTACCCATGGGCCAAGGCCGGAGAACAGGGCACAGGAGTCAGTGGGAGCAGTAGAGGGAGCTCCCTGCAGGGGCTGGAAGGTGGTTCAAATGAACGCAAAAATTCGTCTTTCCCTTGCCTGTCACCTGCCGTCCTGGTTGCCGGGACATTTTTGTCTCCGGTCACGGTCTCTGCACATGTGGCGTCCCAGGGAGGAGTCTGGATCTCCATGCCAGACTCTTCCAAGCTTGTTGTCTGCGATGTCCTCAGACCACAACCCGCCTCTGCCAAGGGTGTGACCTCTCCCCACATCAGAGAGATCTCTGCTCTGCAGCCTAGCTTTAAGCCTCTCCCAGGCTTCCCTGTCTGAGCTCACGCCTAGTCTTCCTTGCTGGCTGGTCTTGGTTTTGTCAACTTGATGGGAATGAGAGACACCTGGGACGGGTACAACAAACATCCCTGGAGTGTGTCTGTGGGGGCATTTTCAGAGAGGATTGACCAGTGGGACAACACTGAGCGGAAAGACCCACCCTGAATGTGAGCGGCACTGTCCAAGGGACTGCAGCCCGGATGGAAAAAAAGTTGGAAGAAAAGGAAGCCAGCCTGAGCACATAGCTCGGTCCCGTCATGGCTGCCACCACCCGCCTGCCCACGGGCATTGGACTCCAGCTGCTTCTGGACCCGAATCAGCCACTTTCCAAGGAGCTCTTGGCCTCAGTGCCAGAGAGACAGCTGAGGCTTCCAGCTTCTTGACCTGAGAAGCTTCTTGGGTTCTCTGCCCCTCCATCATGCAGTCGGCCATCCCCGGACTCCCCAGCCTCCAGCTGTGGGAACCAGCCGCATTTATAATACATATATTACATTCTGCTGGCTCTGGCCCTTTATAATGCGGCCTCCCTGCCTTGGTCACAACTGTCGTCCCTTCCCTGGTCCTTTGCTTTCTACCCAACCAGTGACCCAGTCTTGCTACTGCCCACTTGGTGCTGTGTGCCCTGGCCCGGTCCACTTCCTCTCCAGCCACAACTTCCGGTTCCTGCCGCACTGAGCTCTGCCCCATGGCTTCTCTGTCCACCCACTGCTGCCCCGACTCTTGTCTGGCTAGGTCTAGTGGGTCCTTTGGGTCTAGACTCAGACTGCTCGGCCCCCAGAAGCCTCCTTACCTGCCACGCCTTCTCCCTGACATTTACTCCTCCGTGTCCTTCCCAACACCCGTGCTGCCAAGATTAATAATTCTGCCACTCCATGGCCAACTCGACGATGGCAAACACCAGACACTGTGCTGACTGCCACCCCCGAGGTGCTGCCTGAACACCAAGGCGCTACACCCTGTGCTGTACCTCTGACAGGCAGGTTGGGTCCAGACCCAGCCCTCGGCACCAAGGGCCTCTGCGGGAGGGAGCTGCCGGCCGGGAACCAAATGAGCGAGGCCCCTCCCTCGCCACCTTCGGCGGCTGCACAGGGAGCTGGCCGGGGGTCGGCTCTGACTGGTGAGGTGGAAGCGAGTTCTAGATCTACCAGAGCTCTTCCCACCAGGCCTCTGTCCCTTTCCTCTGCCGGTTGCCAGAGAAACATTAGGACACTGTCGGCATGAGGTGACATGCTAAGAATGGCAGAAAGATATGCGAGACCACTGACTCTCTCCACACAGCAGGAGTCAGGCTGCTAGGCCTGGCTCGCCACTCAAGGCCCTTGAGATCTCCACCCACCCTCCTAGGACATCCTGGCTGCCCACTGGGCCAAGAACCCCACAGAATCGAGGAAGTTGGGACTCCCTCGAGCCTCTCCATCCTTGAAGAAGGGGCTTGTGTGCCGCCTGGCTCTCTGCTCACCCACAATGGCTGCCAGAGGCTCCCTACCTCCAATGAGGGCCTCTCTTCTCCCCACCTCCGAGGGTCATCTAGGACCTTAGGGTTGGGGGAGCACCAAGGAGGGACAACCAGCGCCCCCCCCCCACGCCGTGAAGGCAGAGCCCTGTCTGGCCGATCTTATGCTGTCATGTAGGACAGAAACTTTTCAGGACAAGGCATACGAGGCACCCTGGCCACCGTGGCACCAGCAGTTTGTTCCTGTTGTTCAGAACGGATGTCTCCGGCAAACTGAAGACCAGGAACTCCAGGGGCCTCTTAACACTGGAGCCTGTGTCTCCCAACACCCCAGGCAGCTGCTAGGGGCAGGCAGCGGCTCAAGGTCCAACCAGCACAGTGGCTGGGCAGGCAAAACGGCATATCTTTATTTGATCTACAGCTTAAAAAATGTGGCCCTAAGCCTGATTCGGATCAACGTTTAGCCCCACACAGTAACAGAAGCCTCTCCCACCAGAAATCATTATCGCCTTGGGTTTAGAGGGGTGGCCCTCTTGTCCTGAGCTGCAGGCCTGCTGGCACTCCTGAGCACGCTACATCTCCTCTGGTCTAACCTGGCCTCCGCACTGGCGTGATACCAGGCACCTGGACAGCCAATGAGCAGCCTCTCCTACGTCCTGTCTCTAGTGTGGGGAAACAAGGACGGCTGTGGTTCGCAGCCCCGTGAGTAACTTGGGAAGAACTGAGTGAGAAAGGAGCAAAGATTTATTTTGGCTCAAGTTTCAAAGGTTTCAGCCCGTGGTGGCTTGGCGCGGTCCCCACGGTCCCCACGGGCCTGTGGTGAGCCGAAGCATCATGGCAAGGGAGCGCAAGGTGGTGCAAAGTTTTGTGGAAGCCAAGAAGCAAAGAGGGCTTGCTTTTATATGGCGACCCCTCCCCAAAGACCACCAAACTATGAGTCCATCAGTGGATTAATCCACGGGCAAGGACGGAGTCCTCGGAATCAGGTGCCCCACTCTGAAAACTTGGGTCCTTGGGACAGAGCCTCCAGCACATGTGACATTGAGGGACATTTAAGATCCAAACCACGACAGTTAGGAAAACCAAGACCCCCTGCCCAGGTGGCCGTGCCCTGGTGGCCCGGCCCTGATGCCTTCTCCCTGTCCCAGAGCCGCACTCCGGAGCAGGTTCTCTCCTCTCTTCCCCACGGGGGCTTCAGCTAGGGCCTGGTTCTCAACGCACTTCTGAGGGCGAGGAAGGAGTCAGCCTCCCTGTAGAATCAAAGCCAGATTTGCCACCTCTTGGAATGTGGCTAGCACAGTTCCTCCCTGGCCACGTTCACTGTTCCCAGAACTTCTGGAGAGGCTGGATTTGGTTCCCGGACTTGCTCCTGGGTAGCATTTTGATATGGAGACTGTCGGGCTGCCCATCCCCCGCAGTTCCAAACCTAGCGCATGAAGATGCCAAACGCCTGCCATCTCCACTCTTGTACAATCTCTCTTCACGAGGAGAAGTGAGTGGGCCTCAAGTCCCGTGTAGAGACCTGCGAAAGACCAAGAAGTCTGGCCGTCCAAGCTGAGTTCAAAGCCAACCCGCTTCCCTCGCCAGGCCTCCAAGCTCTCTAGCCAGGAACAGCTCAGCAGGCTCCGTACTCTCTGCCGCCCACACAGTGCTAACAGGGGGTCTTTCTACACTGTCAGGGTCCCAAGCGCTGCAGGTGAGGTTAGCCTTGGTGACTATTTCTAGCCACCCTTCAGTCCCACGCTCCCCGCCTCAATCCCTCCTACCCCCAACCCCCCCACCCCCACCCCGTTTTCACTTGATCGAGCTTCCAAAACACATAGATCCCCAGAAACTAGAACAGGAGTGATGTTGCACTTCCCAATTCCTTACAAGACTGGGATTCCTGGCTTGGGTTCCACCACTAGGGACAGAGCCTCAGGCAGCCAGCCTCCAGGGCGGGCATCTCTCCTTCAAAATACCTTAAGGTAATCTTTCCTACTTAGAAAGCCGCTCTCCTCTAGCCCAGACTTACATAAGCCCCTCACCAAGTCTTCTCTAACCCATGGCGGCCCCGGGCCTCACAGCGGCTGACACATGCACCTGTCCAGTTCTCTGCCTCAGCTTCTGCCATCTTGGACAGCTGGCTCCCGCCTCTGCCTCTGCCTCCACCCCCGGCCCTTCCCCTGCCCTCACCCAGTCCCACAGCTTCCTGCAGCTTGTGAGCCCACATACAATATTCAGGACTAACCAGATCTCAGGTGTCATGAGGTCAAGAAAATCCAGAGAAGCCGAGCTAGCAGACCCATGAGGCTCAGCTAGGGATGCCTCCCTCCCCCCTCCCCCGCTCCCCCCCTCCCTACGGGCCTCTCTGGTCAAGGACACATGTTCAAGATCCTTTTTGAGATTTACCAAAGTCTCACAGGCGTCCTTTATGGCCCTCTTCTCTGTTCTCAGCACAGAAATGTTTGATTGACAGAGACCCCACACTAGTCTAGGAGCTGTCAGCAGCTGTGTGGCTGAGGGCAGGGAGCAGGTCTCAGAGGGCAGGTGGCTGCAGGTGGCTGCAGGTGGCTGCAGCTGTAAAGGGAAGGGGAAGCTAGCCTGAGAACTCTGGGCTCAGGCACCCAAAATGTACACGGAAGATGGACCCAAGACCCGGAAGCAGGACAGACCAAGCTGCTTAGATCCCTGTTACATAGCAGGGGACAGGAACATGAAGGGAATGGGGCAGCCTGTGCAAAAGCAATGCTCCACAGACCAGTTGCTCTGAGGGGCAGCAGCGCAGGGCGCAGACACCGGTCCACACCCGACAGGAGGAGTCTCTTGAGCACACATGGCTCTAGCATGGAAGCTCCTTGGATATGCTCTGGGGTGTGGCTGTTCCTTCCATTCACGGTAGAGCAAATCAAGACCATACAAGACTGAAAGGTAGTCCTCTCCATTGTAGAATTCTGTCCAGCTGACACCCGACTGAACTTAAATGTTCCCGCCCAGACCAGTGTAAGCTCTTTCCCAAATTCAAGGTGTTTTTTCCTTTAAAAGATCCAAACTCCCTAACAAGTACACAGGGTGGCCAAGTAAGTATATCACTGCCAATTGGCAGAAACCCACCTTTAGGATAAAGCTTCTAAACTTCATGTTCGAGCCCCGCCCCCAACCATTTCCTATATTCCACTCCTGCTCTGGGGCTGCCATCCACCCCCACCCCATGCCCCGCCTCTGTTGCCCTGTATCCCCTGAACTTGGGACATGGTGAGAGCTTGTGGCCTGGCGAGAGGGCCCCGGGGTACCTTCTGTGCCTATGACCTCCCTCGTGTTGACTGGGTGGGGCTTTTGAGATGGTGGTGATGGTATGGTTAGTTTGAACTAGAACTGGTCACTGCATGCTGGAAAGACATTAGGGCTCAACTTCCATCCCAAACGCCCAAGAGCCAGGGCAAGGGCAGAGCAGGAGAGTGGGCCTATTCCTGCACCTGACACAAAGCTCTATCTTCGGGTACCCCGCTGCCCATTGCTAGGCTGGCCACGCCCAAAGGACCCTGTGGGCTCACTGTATGAAGCATCAGTCCCTCCATTCCGTCGGGTAGCCTGGAGACCGTGCTGCTTCCTCTCCTGCCTGTGGAGTCCTTTCTCCACTGTTGGCACTTGAGAAGAGGCCGTGGCCTGGGGAAGGGAAGATAACACATTGTTTTGGTACTTCCTCTGCCTTCGAGGTTCAGGCCCAAATGAAACAGGAGAAGCAATCCCAACTCATAAACAGTCGTTTGTTAGGGAGCAAGCAGAACATTCTCTACCAGGGCTCAGCAGGCCTTCTCCCAAGCCAGCAGCTCTGCCAGAAGAGTCCTTGGATGCGAATCAAGGAGGTTTGATATGGCCCTGTCCCTCTTGTCCCCCGAAGGCTCTTCCATGTGTTGTCATCCACCCATTCATCCATTCAACAAATACTCATTGAGGTCCTGTCTATGTAGGTCCCACCCTCGAAATCAGAGGAGCCTATGGAGTCTGCCTGCATAGAGCTTTCTATGGAGGTGACAGACAACACGTGTAACTGGCAAGGGAAGAAAGGCGCCAGGGGTCCAGATAATGATAAGTGCTATGAAGAAAACAGGGTGACCAGGGTGGGGTCAGTCCCTGTGAGAGGCAGGCAGCCCGGGGGTGGGGTCAGTCACTGAGTCCCACAGGCTTTTCCCAGAGGCCAGCAGAGCCACGCTGAAGGCATGAGGGTCAGGTGAAACTTAGGATCTCACAAGAAGACAGGGAGGTCATGAGAGCCCCAAGGGAACAAGAGTTGATGATGTGCGGAGCCTGCCTCCCGAGGGAGCAGTGCTGGGCTGTGCAGGGATGCCTTGGTCTCTGATGGGAGCCTCCCCCAGTCCCCGTTGCCCCATTGGCCCGGATTAAGCAGAGCTCCGCTAACTGGGAACACACGTGACCCGGGTCCCAGCAGAGTTCTCTCCTAAGATACAGGAAAAATTAAAACGTCATCAGTTCCCCAGCTGCAGTTCAATTTAGCTCGCACTGGTCAGCCTATGGACCGCCTTCCTGGTGCATGGCTGCAGACCCTGGGAAAGGACCTGGAGAGGACTTTTTTTTTTCTGTCAATAGTCCAAACTTAACCACTTCTTCTGTAGCCCCCATAAGTCTGGGCTAAGCTGCTGAGGGTAGCGCTGGCTTCTGAGTCGCTACAGTCCCCTAAGGCAATGTCTCTCCTCCCAGCCTGCCTCGGGGACCCTTTGGCCCACTTCTCCAGAGACTCCCTTCCGTGCTCAGTCTCCTCACCCTGTCTGGGTGTCTTGAGCCTTCTCACATCCCACTGGTCCCTGAGGGTCCTGAGCACCAGGTCTCACTCTCCATTCCCTTGGAGAACTCGTTTCTTCCAGCCCCTGTGAGATGCCTGTCATTGCTGTCCCTAGGCCCAGCGCCTGCAATCCAATTAGGCCTGAGCCATCAGCTCCCATTTCTGGCAGATGGTGTTAGAGATGGGTGTCCCTGATGATCGTTGAGTTTCTTTGCATATTTCTCGAGAGGTGGTGTAATGGGAGGGTCAAGCCTCGTCCTTGAAGGTGTATCATCTTGCTAGAGAGGGAAAAGAGTGCCTGAGAGCTCTTAGAGATCAGGGCAGTTGGCGCCCTAAATTGGGTACAAAAAAGTGGTACCTAAAATATGGGCTACTGAGTGCCAGGTGCAGCCCATGGCTTGGGAGACGAGGTGGGGGACCGGGCCAAGAAGACTTCCTGGAACAGACGGGCTCAGCTCGTGGAGAACGGTGAAGGGAGACAAGCAGAAAGCCCCAGTCACCACTGCACTCGATGATGCTATAGGGCTTCCCGGGGCTTGGGGCAAACAAGGACCTTCTGTTTTCCAGAAAGCATGCGGAGAGAGGCTGCAGAGGCCCGGGCAGCCTGAGTCACTCTGACCCGTGAGGCCACACCAGTTGAGGACTGGGCACATCTGGAGACAGGCGGTCGACGGGTGATGAGGCAAGTGGGGAAATGCCCTGACAGGGAGGGCCTTGTGGCTGAGGTGGCAGTGCGTGTCCACAAGCAGCCCGGGCAAGGGGCTCCCGCCGACCCGGGTAGCTGGCTGGGAATTGAGAGGTGTACACAAAGGGCAGGAGGCGAAGCACACGGGACGAGACAAAACTGCCACAAGTCCCACACTGCACGAAGAGTGGGAGAAAAAGGGGAGGTGGATGGCAGTTTCCATCAGACTGCCCAGCGTGCGCTGCAGTGGTCTAAAAGGACGGCTCTCGTCCCCCAGCCTCCTCGCCCTGCCACAAGACACAATCCCCACCTCCTGCGCACCCCCCCATGAACAGCCTGGCACCTCATGTCTCCCGTGTCTCCCTAGTGCGCTCTGATGCTCTGCTCTCTATGCCGTTCTCTCCAGCTCTCCGTCTTATTCCAGCTGCTCCAACCTACTCGTGTCCACACATGGCAAAGGCCGGCCTGGCTGCCGCCTTCCCAGCCTGCCCCAGGCTGTTTGGCTGGACCGCCCTCAGTGCCAGCACCAGTGCTTTCATCCTGTGCACCCCAAATCCCCAGTACCCATCCAGATATGTGAGATACAGGGCCTCTGAGAGCCAATGGGCAAGCCCGATCAGTGGCTCTCAGCTGCTGGGAGGGGCTCCAGAGGCGGGACAGCTCCCCACCAACACCGGGGAAAAGGCCACTCAGCATCAAACTGTAGGTCTGACTGACTCCAGCTAGCTAGTGGTCAGTAAGAAAAGGAACCAGGAAAATCCGGGGCTAACGGTGGCTGTCAGCCACTGGATTTGACAATGGATAGGCTTAGACGTGGCAGAAAAAAACAGACAAACACACAGGGTTTTACACGCACCAGAGTGGCGGGAGAGGCCTGTGGATGGTGACTCCACGGCAGGAGTGTGGCCAGACTGGAACTTCTACAGGAAGGAAGAACACTGGAGGACTGGCCCCACTCCCTGCCCCCGCCCCCACCCCACCCCTCCCCCGCCCCACGCAGATAAGCAAACACTTGTAACAGAATCACAATTCACTTTTTTTCAATAGCAGCATCTTATTTTACTCATTGTCCTCAAATGCCCCAGGGCTCTCTAGAACTTTCTCTTCTCTGGTTCTACATTTCTGGATAATGAGCTCCATAAATGGTCTACATTGTTGCCGTTTCACCCCTGGGAGGGACAAAAGACCACTCCCCTCACCCTTTCTCCAGCAAGGGAAGCCAAGGTACAGCTTTTAGTTAAGGTAAATGTCTACTTCGAGTCTGCAGAGAGGAAGCCAACTGGGCTCCGTCTCCAAAGTGACTGATCGGCGGCAGGTGGGCCGCTCTGCAGGCTACATCAGATCTTAAGAAACAGGAACTTACTCCTAACTACAAATAGGAACTTTAACTTATAAGGCCTTTGGCACAGGGCAAGCAGGGACTTACTCACGACTGTAGACAGAAACCTTAGCTTGCAAGGTGTGTTGTTTCTGTTCTGGCTTCACAGTTAACGGTTAACAATCGGGTGACAGAGAAAGACCCCAAACAGACCCTTCTTGGTTCCCTGCTGTCAGGCAATGGGAACCAATGACGAAATGGAGCCGCTAGTGACAGGAAATACCAAAAACCCCACAGGAAGCCTCGGAGAATATTTGAATGTGGGGTAAAACATACCCCACAAAACAAAAAGGCCATGCCCGTGACAGGTGTGTGTGTCTGTCCGTGTGTGTGCGCGTGCGCGAGTGCATGTGTGGCTGTGTGTGCGCGTGCGCGAGTGCATGTGTGGCTGTGTGTGCGTGTGCGCGAGTGCGTGTGTGCGTGCGTGTGTGCGTGTGTGTGCAGGTGGTTCATTCTCTTCACAAGCATCAAAAGCACCAAGTAAATGACATCCCCGTGTACAAGCTCCAAGAGGGGCCTGGGACTGGTCTGGGTGTGGGACATGGCTCCCAGGCACACATACTTTATATTCGAGTGGCCGGTCTGGTTGGCTGATGACATAGAGGTGAGAGAGAAGGTCACACTGTCTTAAACCCTGACTGGCATTCCCCACATGAGCTCTGAGGAGCAGACAAGCTGCATCTGCCCTCTGTGTCAGAATTGACCCGGCCCTGGTCACAGCTAAGGGACACTCAACCAATTGGGACAACAGACGGTTCCAGAACCATCCCAAGCTCTATTGACTGTTGTCAAACCTTCAAATGTCTGTTTTTCTGATCCCTCTTGTTAGACCTACAAGACATTTGCTCGGTACCCCGGTAAGGTAACTGCAAAACACTGGGCACCTTGGGGATCCCAGGGTATGGGCACGCCACACGGCCTCTGCCCTGGGGCTGCCCACCGTATGCAGGGCCAAAGCTGGAAGCCAATCCTAGACCTGAAAGAGTCAGGGCTCAGGAGGGCTTCTAGCAGTTTCCATGTGGTTGGTCGCTTGTGTGTGATGGTGGTGGCCGAGAACAAGCAAGGAGCAGGAAGCATTAATTGCTGGCCCTCTGGTGTTTGCCGTGTCTGGCTGGCCAGAGCGTGTGACAATATTTGTTGGAGGTGACATCAGAAGCAGCTGGCTTGGAGGCCCAGTGGCATTGCTCCAGGTTCGCATTGTTTTGTCAGCTTTTGATGGAAGTAAACAAAGAATGCATGGGTCACACGTGCCCAGGCCAAAGCAACCCAGCTGTGCGACCAGCATCTAAACCAGCAAACAGAATACTATCAGTCTCACCCCAGGGACCTCCAACCTGCCCAAGGGTGGTCACTTTCCTGAACTCATCCCCACCAGTTGACTGTGCCTCCAGTTTGGACTTGACATAAGGGTTGCCAATACTCTGTAGCCCTTTTACGTCTGACTTCTTTTGCTCAATGGTTATACATTTCAACTGTCCCCCTTGCATTTCCATTCTAGAAACATTCCACAATTTATTCATCCACTGTTCTGGTAATGGGCATTCAGGCAAATGGGTCCTCTTTTAATCTTTTTCTCCCTTGTTATTACAATGAGTGCATCAGTCTGGGGGACCCTGTACCCCTCCCTCCCCACCCACATTCGCCCTATTTGGACCATTACTTCTATGTTGCAGTTCCCCTACCCAGAAGCCTCACCTGCCTGTGCCCAGTGTGTGAGTTCTTGGGCCCTCAGGAAGGCTGCTGCCAGGCAGCACTGGAGACCCTTACTTCCCTACCAGAGCCAGCCTGTGGGGTCTGGACCCTCCCTTGGCTTGGATTGGGACACCTTACCCCTTGACGTGCCTTCTCTAGATTTCTTGCAACCACAAGCAAAGACTCAGAAAATGCCCTCTGTACCCCGTTCCTCTGAGGAAAGGCAAGGCCTAAAGTTCCACGGCTTTGGTCTGCCTCCCTCTTCGTCCACGTGCCCACAGATGAGCCTGCCTGGCCACGCCCCGTGGGTCCCAACTGCTCCAGGGCTTGTTCCCTTCAGGCTTCTCCCCCAACGAAAAGAACTTAATTCCTTCTACTCTAAAGTACCCCAGGGCTGGACCCCCTCCCCCCCACAGCAGCAGCTCAGCCCTTTGGGGTGGTAGGATCTGCTCAAGCTCCTCCACCAGGTTTGGGAAGCCATTTTTAACCTCTTTCTATGCCCAGTCTGCTTCCTTCACCCCCTTTGCTGACTCTCCTCTAGAGCCCACCTCTGAAATGACGACTCTTCCCCAAATCCTGGGTCCATCTCCTTTTGGGCCTCTTCTGGAAGTAACAGTGATGGGAACACAGCTCTCCTAAATCCACACCACTTTCCCTTCAATTTCAGGCTTCCTATACGGTCATCCCCCCGGACATCCTGGACCAACTTTGGAATCTCAGATGTCTTTTGAGTAAGCACATCTTTATATTTCATATTTAGAAAACAAACCGAGTGTTTGCCTCTCTGAACCCCAGATTACACTGAAGAACTCAGCAGACTCTTAGCAGAGGGGGGTGCAGAGTGGCGTGGCCGCTGCCAGGGGGACTGGAGTGGGGCGCCTCCGTGTTTCCCAAGAGGTGAGGCAAAATTCCCACAGAGCCCAAGGTCTTTTGGCAGAAGGAAATCTGCATTTAAGAAGTCCAGAAGCCACACTGGAGACAAGGGCTGTGTCAGTACAAGGGCCTGGCAGGGGGTGGAAAGTCATCCCGTCCTGGGCAGTCTGAAATAGCTGGCCCACCCTGCTCCACCACAGCAGGTTACTTATGCTTCAGTAAGAAGCAAGACTGGGAGCAGAGTGGCACCCTGTTTCAGAACCCAAAGAGGACAAGCCAGCGTTCTGGGGCCAGGTCAGAGGAGGTGGGAGAACCCAGCCAGGCAGAGGACCGTGCTGGGGGACAGACCCTGGAGAAGAATGTGAGAAGGAGCAGGAGGGAGGCGACTGCTTGGCTCCGTCTGGGACATAAGAGAGGCTGAGTTTCGTGGGCGTGGGCGACACTTCGAGGAAGAACAGGAAGTAGGCCGGGAGTGAACCAGGGCCTTCCTGGAGTCCTTGTCCCTCTTGTCGGCCCTCCTCCTGTATTGTCCGCAATGACTGCTACTCCAGGCCTCCGTACAGGAAGCCATCATGCCTGTCCCAGTGCGGGGAGCGTTTGTGGCAGGTGGGAGGGGCAGGGTAGTCAGCTTGCCCTCCACCTCCTGAGACCTGGAGCTGACCAATCCTCCCTACCCCCCCCCCGCCCCTGCCCAGCCAGGGATGGGGTGAAGGAGAAATGGGCGGGTCGTTCAGGACCAGGTTTGAAGGAGGAAGAAATCTGAGACAGAAAGATGTGTCAAAGTCGTGCATGGACAGAAAAACAGGTCACCAAAAGGACACGGGAGAGCAGGCCGCTCGGCTGGGAGCTGTCCTCAGATCGCGGCTTGAGGAGCCACGATGGAGCGCCTTATTTCTCACTGTTTATTTAAATGAGGAATTAGTAGACCAGAGACACACTCGGTCGCCCTCCCATCATGAGCAAGGCTGCAGAAGGGACAGCCCGCAGAAGAGTCCGACGCCCATAGAGACAGGGCGCCCAGGCCAAGAAAGGTCGAAATGCTACCAAGGGAATCATCTGACTGTTGCCACCAGCGGGGTGTGGTCGCCTGAGTGTGCTCACTCTCCTTGTTCTATCCCGAGCAAGGTCCCACAGCTGTTTTCTCTAGTCCCAAGAAACTTGGCGGGGGGCGGGGCGGGGTGTTCTCCAGAAAGAAGAGGGCTGGTGCATGAGGCACGTCTGGCGGCTGCTGCTCCAGGGGCTTCCCTAGGACTCCCTGAAGAAAGCAGGGGCCTCTGTGTCTCCCGAGCGCCTGGGCTTGGGCCCCAGGTAACAGTGCGGATGAGAGTGATGAAGGACCGTGTAGGGGAGGAGCAGCTCTGGCTGTGGCCCTGCCCTGACCAAGCCTCCCGCCCTCCGAGGCCCAGGGGCCGAAGCACTTGCATTTCAGGCCACCGCGGACACACAACGTTGGATTAAGGAGTGAAAGGAGGGGTCCAGAAGAAACCAGAGCCGTTTCCAAGCAACCTGCACCCGATGGGCTCAGCAGACAGCCAGTGCACTGAAGAGCCGAGGCTGGGGAGTGACCTTGACCAAGGCAGATCCTGATGTGTGGGAGGGGTTCAGGGAGGAAGTGGCTGGCTCCAGGACCCCAGACTACTCACAGCTCACCCCAGGAATGCTCTTGCTCCCTGTCTCCAGGGAGTCACCACAGAGGTTAAAGGCAGGTAACTGCCCCACCCATGGCCCCCTGGGGCCTCTTCTCAGCGCATTCCAACTTCTGTCCCAAAAATAAACACTGTTGCAAAGACGGCGGGGTCTTCCCACTCTCTTCAGCAGGCCTTTTTTTTGGAAGAGGCTTCAGGGGCTGAAGAGAGGGTAAACCTTGGCTACCTGCTGGTGGGTCTCCCGAGGTCACTGACCAGTCCCTCCCTGAACCTCCCAGAGGCTTTTGAGGGCAAGAGGAAAAAGACATCCAGTATGGATTCCTGCTTAGACCACTCTGCAAACACTTCTTCCCCCAGCAGCCATTCCAGAAAGACCATTCCAGATTCAGAGCCTCCCTCCCTCGGGAGCAGAGCCTTCCTAGGCTCAATGAGGCAGACCTTACAAAAGGCTGCCTTGGAACATCATCTGGAAAACAAAAGAATATAATTTGGTTGTTGCTGTTATGGCCATGGACGAGTCCTGCCTGTACAAGGCTATCTCGGCACGGGACAGGGTGAGAAAAGGTGGCCACTGTTAACACGGGGCTCATCTGGAAAGGGGAGTGAGGAAGGGAGCCAGCTGCTCCTGTGGAAGGAAAACCACCCTCCCTGGCGGACCGTGGGGTCATCTGGGGTCACTGAATTATCACTAGAGTCCTTACTGCAGGCCCCTGGGGCTACCACGGCTCCGCTTCCAGAAGCCTCCATAAGGGCCTGGGCTGGTCGACAGAATCCTCAAGATGTCATGAAACCAGATAAAGCGGGGCTTCTCTCTTCCTTGGGGTCCCATTTCTCCTGTGTGTGCTTGGCTTTCAGCCCTCCCCAACCCAGTCAGCTTCCTGCTGTCTCCCTGGGTTCTCTTGCTTCTCTTCAGTTTCATACAGCAGGTGAGGACTGAACCCCGGAGCCCCTCATGCCTGGGACGGGAGCTACATGGTGTCTAAGGACAGGAGCCCTGCCCTTCACATGCTCCCTGCCAGGCAGCCCTGTGCGTTTGGGAGGGCAAACTGGGTTGAAAGAAGGAAGCCACTCTGTACTGTCGTTGCACACTTTGTCCAAAACCAGCTTTGCCTCCATGTTGCTTCTTCACCTCTCCCCAGAGAGACTGTCCTTTGTCCTGTCCATCCCAGACTTCCCAGACCTCAGGCAAGGCCCTGAGGCCAGAAAGCACCCTCTTTTCTCCATAGCCTTATCTTCCCAATCATTCTAGGCCTCTCCCCTCGAAACCCTCCTGCTGCAGAACGCTCTTCCCGTCTCCATCTATCAGCATGCCAGCGGGCCTCCCTGGGCGCCTGGCACATCGTAGGTGCTCAATAAATATTTGTGGAATGAATGGATGGAGAGCCTGGCTTTAGACGCACTGGTTTAACCTCCGTCTCAACAAGCACCCCACTTCCCAACAAGCACCCCACTTTCCAACAAGCACCCCACTTAGGCACACACCGGAGAGAACTTGAACCTTTCCCTACTTTGGCAGCCCCGTCCCCACAGACAAATCCTGAGCTCAGCACCTCCCAGGAGCTGCATGTCAGCTCCCAGCCGTGGTCCACCGAGGTGTCCTCAGTCCTCCAGCTCCTCTTCTGCCTGCCGGCCTGGCCTTGCCAGTCCACAGCCAGGGGACAGACTGCCCTCCACTGTTCCAGTCCTGCACTTGAGCTCTGCTGAAAGATCCAGCATTTCTGGAGCATTCCATGGTGGACTCCTCTGTAGGCCTCCTCTATTGCTGCCTGTAGCGGTCAGTTGACTGACTGATGGCTCCTTTTTCCCCCCATCTCAGATATCACCGATCACCTTAAAAGACCTCTAACTCCTTAGTCCTCTCCCTTCCGGTTGGAAACAGCCACTCAGTCATGGATAAACGTCCAGGCCATCACTGTGAATGCTTTCCACTATGTGGCTCCAACGCACACCCCTTTTCAAGGGTAATTATTCTACCCTCAGCTCTGGGGTCCCACGGCCCTCCAAGCAACCCTCTACCCTGTTCCCCTGCTTAGCCTGTGTTCTATTCAAACCTCTCCACCAAACCTTTTCTTTCAGCCAGCAGCTCTTTCAAAAACACCCTCTACCAGGAAACTTCTGGACTTTGCAGAAGGTCTGCTCGCGGGCCCTGCCCTCCCCCCCCCCCCCCCCGGGGAGGCGGCGTGTCTGGAGTTCCCTGCAGCTGAGTTCTTCTCTGCAGGGCCATCCGACAACTTTTCCTTTTCCTTTTTATCACCAAGGCAGCATGCGCTTGTTCCAACGTAAAGGAGAGTCCAGAGTGTGGGTGCCTCTTCTGTTACCCTGAATTCCATTCTCTGGGAGGAAGTGGCACCGAGGCGGGGTGTCTCTTCCTACGCATATACATGGGGGGGGGTGCTGTGTGTGTTGTTCTGTAGCCTGTTTGTTTCAATCTACTCGTCCATAAAGTTCCACGGAGCCGGTGCCTGCCCCGCCCTGCTGAGACTGCGTTGCACTCCACTGTATACACACACCCGTCCCCAGCCATCCGCCTTCGCTGAAGCTCAGTTTTTTAAGGCTGCCATGACTTCCTGGCACGTAGAGCTACCACAGAGCGGTATTTCTGTGGAAAGTCTCGGAAGTGGAATGGTTTTTCATATCAAAATTTTTGAACCTGTCAAAACTATCCCACCCAAACAAAACAACAACAACAAAAGCTACTCTGGGTCCTGTGTACCCCAGCACTGCAGGTGCGAAAATGTGTCTCTGCACCCGGGGGAGCTGACAGTGGGTCTTGTGTGGTTGCCTTCAAATGCTGCCCCCCTACTGCACACAGATGTCTCATCTCTTTCTCAAGCTTCTCCCCCCCAGCCCTCCAGCCCTGCCAGCCTGTCTCCCCGCCCCCCCAAGGTTGTTTCCTAAGCCCTGCCTGCTCTGACCCCAGTTTCCCCAAGAGCTCAAGGTCTCCTCTGGGTCTCTTGATCTCTGCAGCTCAGCCTTGCTCAGGCCAAGCAGAGAGAAAGCAGCTACATAACTTAAAGCAAACTACCCAGCAAAGGAGGGTTACACAGGCTGAGGGCGCAGGAGACGGAGCCCTTTCCTTCATGCATTCTACAAATATTTATTGAGTACCTATTAAGTGCCGTAGAGGCTGCTGAGCCCAACCAGCTCAAATCAGCCTCACGAGGGAGAGCTGAGCACTGGTCAGGCGGCCCAGACGTATCGACGCCTGGCTTTGCGCTGTGCTGATCGTCGTAACAGAGTGCCTTTGGACACACTGCCATTAACACTAGAGATTGACAATCTTAAAGCGGGGTCGTCACAGTCCCTCCTCCAGCTTGACACCTACAAGGGCCATGTGACGGAGGGAGGTGTTGTGTCAACATTAATGACAACCCTTTTTGTGGGTTTTCCTCAGTTGTACACGAAGCTCAGAGATGTACCGGACCCTTTCATGCTGCTGACTGTGGGGTCGTAGTTCCAGTCACAGGAAAATCAGCACTACGGGCACCTGCTGGTGTTCAACGCTGCTCTTGACACAGCTGTCTTGTTCTAAAGGCAGGTCTTGGAGTGATGGACTCTGTGGTTCGAAGACCACAAGAGAATCCTCTACAACAGATCACAGAGAATTTAATGTGTTGCACTCAACTGTTAAAGCAGGAAGTCAACCATCTCCAACCGTCTGAGCCTAGTTTTCACAGAAGGATCCCATCGTGTAGCTTAGTGGCTTGCCCTCCACAGTTTAGACATCAGAATGCTGTTGGTGCTTTTGAATGCAGAGGGCGACCGGAACGTTGGGCAAACCGGACAAGTTTTCGTCAGTCAGCTCAGCTGTGTAGCCATGTGTGCTGAGGTCACCTCTACACAGCGATGCAAACGTTCACCGCGGGTGGGCTGTCTTGGGCAGCTATGTTCGTCTGCAGGAGGGGTGCAGAGGCTGCCACCTTCCAGCCTGTGACTTTGGAGTTGAGAAGATCAGGCTTTCCTTATCTCAAAGCGCTGGGGCTCGAGGGCCACCATGAGGCTGTACCCGGAAGCTTTTCGAATCTTCACAAAGTTGCCATGAGGAAGCAGAAAACTGATGGGATCTGAGGAACCACGTCAGGGAGTGTTGTCTGTCCGGAAAGGACACTGTGGGTGCAGCGCACCCTCTACAACCACCAGTAAAGAAGAAAGGTCTGTCAGGGCAAGATGCTGTTGGACTCAAGGAAGTATTTGATGCCACAGACCCAGGACCTCAAAGCTGTTCCAGATGCACACACATCTGGAGGCAAGCCTTCCCCAGACTCAGATGTGTTGAGAAGGCCACACTAACTTATTTAAAAAAGACAGTGCCTCCTGCATGTCCCCTGACCCCAGCTGCCTGGCCTGGAGGGTCAGAGAATATGCTCCCCAGGGAATGTCATTGGAACAGAGGGGACAGAGGTCTGAATGATGGCCAGGTTGTGATGAAGCACGTGGGAACCGCTCTCCACAGTGGAACCGAAGTCTGAAGCCATGAGGGAGTGAGGGACATCCAAAATTGCTATTAAAATTTGCTGCTCAGCCAAGCAAGGCCTGGGTGAGGCCTTAGAGTGGCCAAGCAGGTGGTGTAGATGCATGTTTTAGGTAATTCCTGCTCTTGGCTTTGTCTGCATGCCAAGATGTGGGAAATAATAACAAAACCGCTTGCCGCCCGCCCGCCCGCCCACCCGCCGCCGCCCCAGTCTCTGAGCTCCCAGGTCCTTGGGCCTATCATACACAGACAGGGAGACATGGGGCATGCGTGCCTTCCACCGCCTGCTTCCCTCTATCACCCCAGATAAGCCCCTACATAACCTTTGCAGGTCTGGGGTCTCTCTTGGCCCAACCTCAAAAATCTTCCTACAGGTCATTGGTGAGAGAACACATCTGGGTCCAGCAGAAGTGGGGGGCCCAGGGAGACGTGTGGACTTGGGAGCTTTGACTCCTGCTTCGCCAAATCTGCCCTTGATTCCTGAGGCATGAGACTCAGAGTTCTATCTTGGGACCTGGGCCAGGCAGTGCTGTCCCTCCGTGGGCTCTGTCACCCACTGGTCATTTCTGCTCTGGGAGTCTAGGCATCTCTCAGTAGAGCCCAAGAAATGCTGATCCCTTTTAATCAGCGGTGTTTCCAAAAATACTCAGAAAACAACACTGCCAAACATGGACTCTGGCCTCTGGCCCCTTCATCTGTGTAACTTAAGTTTCTCCAGAGGTTGCTTTGTCCACTGGCTGTCCCATCTGGCTACCCAAAAGCTTCCATGAGCATACCCTTCATTCTGGGGCAGGCAGGTAAGCCCCATGCCAGTCATCCTTTGGCTTCTAGCCTAGAGCTACCACTGAGCCCAAAGAAGCCACCCTGGGGACTTTCTCTTGCTTCCCTGGGAAAGTGGCTTCAGGGATACAACACCGTAGCTCTGCCACAGTTAAGACAAGCCATTTGCTGGCCTCTCTCCTCACAGCACCCAGCAGCCCCGTTTAGACCCCTCCACCCTTTCTGCTGACTCCCACAGGAAGTTCAAGGCTCAGAACACTTCCCCTGAGCATCATTCTACCCTCTTGTTTGCAACTCCAAGGGCCTGTACTATGGAGATTTGAGAGTTCTCCTGGAAGTGGAGCAATAGCTTCCACCCTGGGCCATCACAGCCCCACAGCCATTTAGCAAGCTTCCTGCAACTGGCACATGGATCCCCTGGTTTCCACCCACACTGATTACCAACCACTAAGTCCTGAATCCCAAACTCAATGGGCCAGGGCCAGGTACCTGCCATTAACCTTGGAAAAAAAGAGAGGGATCCCCTAGGAGAAAGTTCACGTCTGCTGGGGTGCCACTCCTTTTTCGGGGTCTTTTGGCTCTGAATTTGTAAAGAACCCAGCAGCTATTGTACTCCTCAGCTTGGGTGTGAAGTGGGGTGTGGATCCATGTGGATCTCATGTGGTTAAGCCCTCTGTTCAGAGGCAAAAAGACCGCTCGCTGCAATAACAGTGCGAGATTAGATTCTCAGAGGAAGGCCCTTGGGATATCAAAGCTTTGAGGAATTAAATGCTTATCGTGAATTCATGGGAGGGATGAGTGCTAGGCTTCTTGCATCTGGCCGGAGCAGGCTCCCACCTGGACTCTCCCACGGATGCCTTGCTGGGCCTACCTCCAACCACCTGGCCAGGAAATTTTGTCCCAGCTAATGCGCCCACTGAATACTGCTCTATCTGCATTTGTCTTAGTCTGAAGGCACAGGCCTCGGTAGCAGCACCAGCTGAGGGCGGGCGGAAGGAGCAGAATCTGCCCCAGGACCTTCTCTTTCCTCTTCCAGTGAGCTGATAGGGTACAAATTGTTCCCTGACATCTTCTCCAGGCCCAGTTACGTCAGATTGAGATGCAAGATATTAATCTAGAGAATGATAGAAGGCCACTCCCCAGGGAGGCAGGCCACTCTCTCTACCCAGGAATGTACATAAAAGACCCCCTGACGGGAGCCTCGGTCCTTCTAGGGTTGAAAGCATGGACGATCTGCAAAAGAAGCCCATAGACTAAAGGGAAATGTTGAGGCAGCAAGGGGCTTGGAGACCCAGGGAGTGGAGCCCGGAGGCGTGCTTAAAGGGAAGAAAGTGGGCGTCTCCTAAGAGGTGGTCTAACATGGCCCAGTTTCTGACACCTGACTTTTTCCCAAGGTGTGTGTGTCCTCTGCAAGGGCTCAGGGAGGGCTCCCCGTCTTCTGGACCTCCTCTCCAGGACAAGAGTAGGGTAGAGGGATACAGGCTGTGACAGGGGACAGAACAAGGGAAGCAGTGTGGCTCCTTCCTGGGCGTGGCACACAGTGGGTGTACACGTTCTATGTGGCTGTCCCCCTCCCACGCCTCCAAATATTTACAACTTATTTACTGGCCACAGGCAGAGTTCAAAGATGGATCCTCTGCCCACCAACCCATTCAATCAGATTCACTTATTGATCTCCCTGCCACGGGGAACCTCTTTCTTCCAAGCCTGTGTTGTAGGCGTTTCCGGCTCACCGCAAGCTTGCTGCTGCCTGCGTTTTAGCTCTGCCCTGTCCTGCCAAGATATCTTCTGCTACTGTTATTCCAATGGATCTGGAAAAGTCTAATTGGAATTAGACTTCCTGTCCAAAAGAAAAGACCAGCCCTCGGTGGGCTCAGTGTTCACCACCCACAGTGAGATGTGACCGTCTTTGCTCGGGTTATGCTGTTGAAATATTCCTTGACCAAAAGGCTCCCTAACGCCCTAACGGAAGGGTCAGGCCAGTGGGTCCTGCCTCCAACCCTTCCCAGTGCTCTTCTGGAATTGGGCCGGACAGGGGAAGCATGGGGGCTAGACAGTCCCAAGTCTTGAGTACACTCAAAAGCCTGCGTGTTGAGTGCCAGGCAGCTTAGGACACACCGGGTGGAGAGCCCCTGAGGGACCCACACAGGCAAAGCCCTCACTTTCCACAGGTACTGGCAAGGCCAGAGCTGGCCGAGGAGAGGGGAGCTCTGCCCCAGGGCCCTCTGCCAGCCCTGGCCACCTGGCCTCTGGAGTTGCCCGCGGCAGAGGAAGGACAAGCTAAGGGTGTTTCCAAGTTCACAGGGATTTGTGCTGCCACCACAGCCAGTTTCATAGCCTAGAAGTTACTGTGTATCTCATCCGACATCTGTGACATCTGTCACAGCACAAATGACTCAGCCGGGCCAAAAAAGACCAGGGCTACAAGGAGCCAAACTGCTGCCGAAGGTGGCGCCTCCCATTCCTCCTCTGACGCTCCAACCTCAGTCCCTCCATAGCCGTGGCCCACCCACGGCTCTCCCTGGTGGCCGTGAGGCCCTGTGGTACTGGGTTAAGAGATCCTCCCCTTGAAGTCCAACTTTATCTGAGGGAAAACCTAAGAAGGTTTGCTCTTGCCTAGACCGCTGGTGATATCTGTCCCTCAGCCTCCTTGGGCAAATTCCTATCTTGTTTTTGTGTGTAAGTCTCTGAGGAAGTCCTGCCCCTGTGCTCCCTAGCTGGTGATACAGGCTGTGCATGTGTGCAGTGAGGTCAACCTAGCAGGAGCAGGTGGCCTGGGTCCATGAAACCCCACAAAGAGTCCTACATCTCAAGGGGCCGACTCTCAAGTTCTATTTTACAATAAGAAGTAGCAGTAAAATATTTCTGTCTCCCTAACCAGTGTGGTTTGGGTCCCTACCTCTAGCAACCGTTCTAGCAGAGACTGTAAATGTGACCTCAGATATCAGAGTGTCTCCTGAAGCTTTTGCCAGCTTGTGACAGTCACCACTTGCCAAGCTCCCAGTCCTTAACACAAATGTTGACAGTGACCACTGTCCAGAATTCTCTGATGGTCCCCCAGTCTTTGTCTTGGAGGCCCACTCCTATCTCTTGTCTGATATTCTGTTGAGAGGGCTTTTTTTTAGGGTGGGCAAAGCCAGGAGCTATTGTTCAAGTGGACGCCTGGGGCTGCTGTCGCTTGGGCCAGGAGAAGCCGCCGGTCTCCACAGTGCCTCTTCAGGGAAGATGAATCTGCCACCGGGCCTGACAAGCTTTCCTTGTGTCTGGGGAGAACATCGACTGCTGTGACCAATCCACATCAGAGCCTTGAAACCTCACAACTGAGTGCTCGTGACGGCCCTCTGGCTCCTACAGCATGGCGTTGTCACGGGTCCCTGCTGGCCTGCCGAAGCTCTAATTCTGGGATTTCATTGGAACCAAAGTTTCTGCCACAGCCAATGAAGCAAGCTCAAATGAAGACTACCACAGTCATCCTGGGACAGTGGGTCAGGGTGGGGGCGTTGGTGGGGACGAGACACGGACAGTTCCAGAGCACAGACACTCTGGAAGTCCAAACAAAGTTGCAGGATCAAGTCACTCCAAAAGCTAGAATCCTATTACTACTGGGCCCCCACTCTGATCCAGTCACCCCTCCTTCAGCCCCTTGGGGCTGAGCAGGCAGGCTCCCACTGCTCCTTTGCTTTAGGACATTCGTCCTTTTATTTAGGGTGGTCAGGCAAGAGTAAGTAGGCTCTGCACAGAAAATTTTAGAGCACAAGAAGGTACAGTTTCCACCCAGAAATCCTTCATGGTTTGTGAGGAAGTGAATCTCCTTGACTCTCTAGAAAGTATGCGCTCATCTAAAGGGAGAACAAACAGGCCTGCCCAGGCTGTATTCCCCAGTGAAGCTCAACCTGCCTCAGCGTCTCGCTCGCACTCCCCACCCCGACCCCGGCTCTGCGGCCCCTGGCAACCCTCCTGCTGCTGTGGATCTTACACTTGTGCCTATGGTTTTGGCCTTCTTCAAGATCCAGTATGTAAATCACCACTGCCAACTATTTTGTCTGTTCAAAACCAGATTGGGCGGGGGTAGAGGTAAACTGTCCTGGGGAGTCTGTCCCTCAAGGTCAAGAAACAGGTGAACGTTAAGGGGAAAGAAAGGCCTTGGTAACCTTGCGCGTATCCACATATGCCATGCGGGCAAAGTCTTAAAAAATACAGCCAAGGTCATCCTTGGCCTGAGGCCTGGTAACGCCTCTCAGAACACCCAAGGAAGAAAGGGGCCTGCCAAGTGGCTGCTTTGAGGCCCTCTCCCATTGGCTCTTTCTCCCCTGGAAGACTGGGGAGATTGGCATGGTGTCTTATTTACCTCTGGGTTCTAGGCAGAGAGAATATTGGAATGGAAGGTGCCCCTTTTTCCAGAGATTCTCCACCCAAAAACTGGGACTGCTCTATACCCAAACTTTTGAAACTCAGGGTCCCAAAGATTTTCCTTTAATCCTTTCTGAGTATCTTAGCAGGGATCCAGTAAAGACTCAAATCTCTTCTCCTACTTCACTGACAGAATTGATCACATGGTCAGGAAATATTTCCTAAGTACAGTTGATAACTGCCCCTCTTAGGGTCCTACGTTCTCCAGAGACCTATCCAGTCCTACTTAAGAACCCTGGTTGGCACGAGCCCATCCCCGAGGCATTGTGGGTTGCTGGCTGATCCGAGTCCCTTGATTTTCCCTATCTATCTCCATGACCCCAGCCAGACCTGTGCGGCTGAGGTGTCACTAACTTCTGCTGGCTGAGAGCTGACCTCAGTCTATTGTGAGTATCCTGTTGGCACCTTGTCCCAACCCCTCACGTCAGCATTTCTTCAAGAGGCTCACAGCTGTGCCTGAATTCAGAGGCAACTCCAGTAAGCTCATGCCCAGAGGTGCCAAGCCTTAGACTTGAAACTAACTGCAAGATCGCATCCCCAGAGTAATTAACACCCTGGGGCAAGGGGTGCTACTGCTTGCCCAGGACCCAGAGCCTACTACATCCCTGGGTGAACGGCCTCCACCCCAACATACTCCATCTATCGTGATGGTCCTGCAATGTCTGCCCTGCACTTAGTTTCCATGTCTGCAAGCCTTGTCTTTCAAGCGTCTATCCTGAATCTTGCTTTGTGACCGGCGCCCACTAAGAACAGAGACTCCGGACAGCAGCAGATTTGAGCAAAGGCCATTTTCAGTTTCTCTCTCTGGTACTTAGAGGGCGGTGCAGCGTCAAATGCTGGGCCTATAGACAAGGGTGCTCCGATCCCCCATTTCTCTTGCGCCCCTGACCGGACTCTCCTGGGGACCAGAGCCAGTTTCCACTCTCAGGGACGAAAACCCTAAAAGGCCATGTGGAGGGATGGGGAGAGCGCGGAGACAGATCCTTACTGCAGAGCGAAGTGAAAGCTCCCAAGCCTTCAGCGCCCTGGCTTAGACTAGCACCAACCGCCTGAGAAAAACCAGTTATGGGTATGGCTGCATTTGTCCCCGCCTCTCGGCAGCCCCGCCCCTCAGAGCCACCAACCACTGGGCGCCGTGTGTTTGGGGGGTGTGGTCAAACCTGCTGCGCCACGCCCCTCACCGCCTCCCACTTCGCGGAGTAGGACCAAGCTGCCCACACCAGGCCTCTCGCTGCCTCCAGCCAAGTGTCAATCAGCCTCTTGGCTCTAGCCACGCCCATAACTGCCTCCAACGGCCTGAGGCTGGGGAGCCTGGGGGTGGGGCTAGCCAAGCTTCCTGTGCTACCATCCTCTGGGTTGCTGGGCTCTGAAGTCCAGAGTAGTGTGTGTGCAAACATCCGCTACCCTGGACTCCCGGGCTAGGGACAAGTTGGTTTTTAGAGAGTTTCCCGAGACATCCCTGATTTCAAATATCCTGTCCCGTTGTCAGACAGAGTTGCCCCCCCTGAGCTTTGAGGAATGTTCCCGGAAACATTTTGCGAGAGCCCGGGTTAAACTGCGCCGAAGTTACTGAGGGCACCTGTGGGAAGTCTCTCACCAGATTTTCCCTGAGACCAAAACCTCTTTATTTGGTGGGGAGTGGGTTATAGTGGTTACCTTCCAAAGTCTTGAACTGGAATCGACAGTTGCCTAGTCTCGATATCGCATTGAGTGAAGAGAAATGGGGGTACGGGTGGTCCCAGGATCTGGTATTGTTTGAACCAATTAGACTGAAAGCTCTGGCCAGAAGTTTTGTATATTTTCGGGCCCTTCCCATCCATCTTGAAGTCACCGGACCTTGCTCTCTCCACCAGCAGCCCACGCACGGACCCAAGAAATGGATGGGCTGCCTGGCTTTTGATGTTCCTGGTCCAGACAGTCCTGTCCTGCATAGAGTCATCTGTCTCCTCCTAGGATCTGCTCCTCCCCTGCCCACTCTACCCTTTTCTCCCACCAAGGTCCCGGCGTAGTCTAGGACGGAGAGGCTGGGAGAAGAGGCAAACAGATGTGCTCTCATGGAACTTCCTGGAAGTGTTGTCACTCAATCTGCCACCCGTCCCGCTTGGGCCTTGGCAGTCCTCACAAACAAGCTAAGCTAGACTCATCTGCCTGTCCTCAGTAGGCCAAATAAGTCACACACAAAAAAAAGCAGAAAATGGAGATTTATTTAATGTGGCCACATTGGGGAGAGGAACAGGGAGGTCCAGTGACACGCAAGTTCACCTTAGGGGTCCTGACATGAGGTTTGGGTTTAAATAGAGGGCAAGATGTATGCGTAGCTAAGCAGTGCTTGTCAGGGTACAGTCCAGAGAGCCCTGGAATGTAGGGCCTTGCAGCTTACTGGTCAGCCTAGTCTTCTGTGTGGAAGAGCCAGGGGAATGTGTTTTGGTCATCTTGCCTCTCTGGGCGTTAGAAAGCTGAACTCCCAATGATTCTTTCTGGGGCAAAATCAGAAGCTATGAGAAGCCAGAGACCCATGGAAGTTAAAAGTCTGTATCTTGTTATTTGTGATATTTCTATTTTGGTCAACTCCTTGGTTTTTCTGTAGTCCAAACCCTGCAACAGCAAGGAAGCAGGAAGCAGAAAGACCGCCCCCTCCCCACATACACACACATAATAACTGGTTTTGAGGAAGCCCAGATCCCTCCCCAAAAGAGACGAGGTCTTGGGGCTCTGCAATACATGAAGACAGCACGTGAGGTGGGCTACAGGGTATGTCAAAGAAGGGAAGGGATGAGTTCCCTCGAGACCGCAGAACCATCTTGTGGTAGTAGGTGTGTCTCAGGACCAGAGGTCCTGGTGGCTACGGTGGAGCAAGGGAGGGAACGGAGGGATTGATCAAGAGTGCAATGAATCCTGGACGGTTGCATCTCTCTATTCCGTGACTCTGGGGCGGCCTGAGCTCCCCAGTCAGACTGTGTGCGACCGGAGCTGCACCGCTCTTTCCCCCATGAACGTTCAACTTTCTGTCAGGTACACAGCACGACGCTGAACAGTATATTTACAGGTTCACGTTCTTGCAGACCTCAGTTGGTTCTTCAGGTCACATTAGAATGCTCCCGGCACCTCTGCCTGCTAAGGGTTTTCCTGCCCTGGAACCCTTCTTTCAGAACTATTAGCAGATGCGACTTTGCTGACTTAGTGAGCTACTGAAATATGTTCCAGATTAACCTCGCCTCACGGGGGGGGGGGGCATGCACAGTTTGGGCACGGTCAGAGTGCTATACGAACGGTGGGTGACTTTCTGTTCTGTCAGATTTTTAACAGGTGATTCTCAGCCAAAATCTGGAACAGCTAAATCAAGGCTGGTTGCTAAAAGTCAGGGAAGTCCAAATAGTGGAAAGGGAGTTTTGCTAGAAGCTTGGGTTAGGGATGTAAGGGTGGGGTGGGTAGCTTTTGGGGTGAGGGGAATCCAGCCACCTCCCGAGTTGTACTGACTGAAGACTCCTTCCTCGGGGCCCGGTGTCTCCGGAGGCAGACCCCCACTCCAGGCACATTAGGGGTCTTCCGCAGGCCTCGGTCGCATTTGAAGCCCCGAGCTGATTTCACATTGACTACTCAGATTCCTCTCCTAGAGACGGCACTGGCCCAGGATGGCAGCTAAATTACTAAAAATTCCAAGAAACTTAAGAGAGGCAATTCCTATCTGGGAAAAAAAAAAAAAAGGAACCTGTACTCATATCTTGATAAATTGTAAAATGTCTCCCCATCTCGACGGTGCTCTTGAGTTGAACATGCTTCAGTAATAATGGCTCACACACGCTCCAGAGTACCAAGTGGTGGGCCATCCCCAGCCCAGGGACTCGCCCTGTCTGGAGAGCTGTCTCTAATTTTAAAACTGTTTTTGAAATGTATTTTTCTTCTCTAAACATTTTGTGTAACAGAGAGAGAGTCGCACTTAAATCTGCTTGTTGGCAAGACTGAGTGAAGGTTCTGCTCCGCTCTCTGTAGCTGGGGTTGTTATCTGAGGTACTGCGAAGCCAGGACTCCCTCCCCTATGCGTCCTCTGTCCCCCTTTCCTGCCCGAGCTGGCCGTCTGTGCCACTCTGAGACAGTTAGGTGCGGGGGGGGGGGGGTGGAGGGTGGAGTCGGTCTAGTCCAACCTCCTTATTTTACAGATGAGGAAACTGAGGCCCAGAGAGGAATGGCCTCCCTCCAGTCCTGCAGCCTCAATACTGTTCTCTCTGCTTTCACCCAAGACCCAGCTGCTTGCTCTGTCCTGCATAGCAGCTCTCAGGATGGCGAAGGCAGACCTTTCCCAGCCCCCCCCCCCGCCCCCCTGCCGTACCACGGCCACCAGGCCCTTCCCATGCATCACCAGTTCTGTGTATAAGACTCACTCCCAGGGCGCAGTTGTAGGCTGGCTTACTCGGGGTGGGGGGTCATTTTGGTTGAGCAGAGCTCCTCTACTAGTCAAATAATGACAGGAGCGGCCGCTCGGGGTTTGCCTTAACAGTAAGGATGCAGAAACCCCATCAAATGTCTCCCAGCCCTGGAGCGTCCCCAAATCTCCTCTAAGCCGTCGCCCTCAGGAAAAGCCAAAGCTTTGCTACAAATGGCCAGGCGGCCGTCACCTGGTGCACAAGCGGAGGTAGCGCACCAGGCCTGGCTGCGGTGACTCGGAGGATTATCCCCTTCTCTTTACAAATGGGGGAACTGACACCCAGTCCCAGTCGAGGAGGAGGGGATTTGCCCTTGACTGGTCCGGACCCCCACGCAGACCCCAAACACCCTCTTGTCACTAAGTACCACAGGTTGTTGACAAACCTAGCAGTCTCTCTCCTGACAACACCCCCCACCCCACCCCACCCCCGCTGCACTGCCGCCTGGCCCCCAGGAGGAGTGGCCCTGCTGCAGAAGTGGGGTCTGGGAGTCCCATGCAGTACCTAGGCCCTTGAGGATCAGTACCAGATACCCTCATCCTCTGGTGGCCACAGAAAGAGCCCCTGCCGAGACCCCAAAGTGTCAACTGAGAAAGATAAAGACCAGGAAACCGTTTCTAGCATGGTTGGCCCCGAGCAGAGACTAAATTGCCAGAACCGGCCTGTAAGAGGCTATAAAAGGAAAATAAAACAGAATGGTAATTTATGGCTCGCAGTAACAGACCTGGGGAAGCAGCGTGGCCAGGGAAGCTTGCTTCCCACAGCTCTGAGACGCCTCACCGCACCGAGGCTCTGAGCCAGACTGGCAGCCCCAGAACTTTGGAGAGCCCCCTGTCCCCTCACGAAGGTGGCGACAGGAAAGGAAGCTGTCCTCAGGAAGAGGCCTCGGGTGTCCCTCTTTATACCTGTCCTCTCTGCAAAAGCACCTGCCCCCCCATACCTCAGGACCTCAAGCCCTAGACTCCTCCAGCCCAGGTCCACTGCCAAACGCCTTACAGTGGCAAAGAGCCTTCCAGCCCTTTGTCTCATTTGATCCTTACAGAGACTGGGGGTGGAGGCGGGGGGAGGGTGGTCTGGGGGTTGTTAGAGGACGGGCTCCAGGTCACACAGCTAGTCAGTGGCAAATCCAAGACCTAGATCTAGGACTACCTATTTCAAGATCAAAGTCTTTCTCAAACCTGTCTCATTATTCTTACTAGAACCAGAGGACTTTGCAATCCAACCCTTTGGTACCCACACTCCCAATACCTTCGTCTCTTGGGAGACCCCAGAAGGTTGAAGATTTCCAGGCCAAAGGGCACCCGCTCTAACTGACCCAAAGCCCCAACATGGGAGAGGCAAAACTCCAGAGGCGGGACAGTAGACCCTTGATCTCAGAATCTACGCCTGGGTTAGGGGGACTCTGCCTGGCGCAGCAGCTGCTCTCACAGCTGTCGGGCACGCCTCCACAGGAAGCCAGAGGACTGGTCACTGGACCCTACTTCTCTGTTCACTATAGTCTTGAACGACTCCCGGCAGCCTGGAGCACGCCCACTGCCCACTAGCTCCCATCTACAAAGTTCAAAGGTGAAGGCAAGTAACTGATGGCCAGGGTTCCTTCCAGACGTCATCCGTAAGGCGTATGGATACAGGTGGAGGTGCCTGGGAACAAGTCGTCCCGGGCATCCTCAGTCTTGTGACCCTTTCTTTGGTTGGCTTTTGAGGGATTTCCTTGGGGCGGGGGGTGGGGGGGCTCTCCCTTTGCAGCTCGGCGCAGGAAGAAGGGAGGGCTCTGAGGCTGGACCCTGGCTGGTTTCTCCCAGCCAGCGAGCATGTGCCCTTAGAGGAGATCGCCTCTCTGAGACCCAGCTGCTCTTTCTTGCCCACCTCAAAACTTACCCTTGGTAAGCATCAATGACAATAACGGGCATGGCACCCCTTAGTGAATTTCCACATGCCCTTGTAGGTGCTATGATTACTGGTCGAGGGGCCACCGATATCCCAGTCCCGGCTACTGTTAGTCCTGGTGAGGTCTACGGCCTCCTGATACCTCTCCAGGTCGAGGGCCTATACGTGAAGCAAGCCTAAAACTCGGAGAAAACAACCATCTCCACGTGGACCGGGCCGTGGTAGAGATTTGAGGACCACAGCAGACCCTGGAGGGTCACAGAGGTCCCCCGATCCCCACAGGTGTCATTAGCTTTAGCTCACTCCCCCCAACAGTGCCCCCAGAGGAGGAAACTCTCAGCTCAGAGCTCCGTTCTGCACATCTGCCCCAAGCCCAAACTCCTCAGTCACCCACTCATTCTAAGAACAAACACCCGTAGATCTGCAACAAGGAGCTGTGGTCCCCCAAGGTGACTGACTGGCTCACCCTGGAGCTTTGACGAGCTCTATGGTCACCAGGCTGGGAAGCCCGCCTCCTGTGCTGACTTCCACATCTGTCTAAGGAAGCCGAGGTTTGAGAGCATCCGTTGTCAACCCAGAGCACAGATCTCTGCAAAGTGACCCCGCAGAGGGGCAGCTTGCCTCGCCCTACCAGAGCAGTTTCTAGCAATTGCTTCTTTTTCCTGTCTCTCACCCAACAGCGCCCCCACCCCTCCGCCCAGTGAGGCTTTGGTGTTCCTTGAGTGGGTGGACCTAAGCTAGGTATCAGCTCTAAAGGAATCAAGTTTTGAAGTGATTTACACAAGCATTTAAGGATTCGGGGAACTTCCCAGAGCAGTAGGAAATCACAGTGAGATGGCGCCTTTCCACACCTCTGCGGAGAGCCCCTGCCCTAAGAAACCTTAGTTGTCTCTGCACTGGCTTGGCTGGGTTTCCCCGTGGTCCTCCTCAGGGGCCCAGATGGAGTTATCTGTGGCCGGAGTACAGAAACTACCAGACTGCCGTGTCCTCGCCAAGTTCTGCAAACAAGACCCAGCCAAGCGCTTCCCTCCGGCGGCAGCGGGGTCAGCTGGGTTGACTATCAGCGAGCGGACCCGTGATTTGTTCAAGCCAGGGTTATTGTCTTTCAAGTGGCCAGGAACATTGGGCCACTGGCCTCCTCTTGAAGCCATTTGTTCTCCCCTGGGGTCCAAGGGTTCTCCCCACAACTGTTTCTCAGCTGACTGACCACGGTGGATCTGGACCCCCGGGGGCTGAGCCTGGGCTGCGCGCTCTAGCGCTGAGGTGTTCAGCGGGCCGGCAGGCGCCCGCGCTCAGCGCTTGTCCTCTTGGGAACAGCATATGAGAGCATTCCCACCTTCTGTTCTCAGAGCTTGCAAACTGGTAAGGTAGGAGGACAGACTGGCCACCTCATGAAGGGATTGGCCTTGGAGTCCTGCAAACGAGCGAGGCCAGGTGCAAATGAGTACTAGGCTTGCCTTTACAGGGGGCTTGGCTTAGCGGGCCTCTCTAAAAAACTCTCTCCAGCCAAGGAACAAAGCCCAGTCAGCCAAGGATAAATGTGACCATGGGTGTTAATTAGCTGGCCGGGGTCATGAGTCTTTCTCCCCATGTTGGCGAGGTCAGGGGCAACGCGGAACTGTTCCAGTGAGGTCTGCCTCCTTTCTCCCAGCCGCCTTGTACCCACCAAGACCCTTCTGACTTTTCCCAGCTGACGTGCAGGCACCAATGTGAGTGCACTGACTATTCCATTGGCGTGTTGATGTCTGCTAGCTGAGGAGCTTTTCAGTGAAGCACGCGCTCTGCTCTCTGAAACCAGTGGACCAGGGACGGATGGCACCAGGACAGCAGCCGCCGGTCTAGGGCGGGAGGGAGAGAGAGATGCTGGTGTTGGGAAGCCTTGGAATGACTACCTCTGGGGACCAAATCGGGCAGAGCAGGCTTCTGGACCGTAGGGCTGTGGCCTTCCACGGCTGCCCCCAGGGGTTGTGACCCCTGTGGGGCCCTGGAGAACACTAGCTCTAGTACCCTACCCTTGCCTGGGACCCAGGCCTGACCTGCATGGGTGACTCTTTTTTGGGGGGTGGTGGGGGCGCTTGCTTTCTGTCTATGGTTAAGAGGCACAAAGTAACATGAGAATGGGCCGGCAGAAGGTCATTGCTTTGCCTTGTCTTGGTTCTCTTGAAACGGTTCTTTTTCTGGCTGCCTCTAGGTCTCTGTATGTGTTTTTGCAGTCTGTCCTCAGCACCTGCAGTCCTCCGCCCCGCGGGCCTCTGGTGAAGGGACGGGAGGGGTGGTCTTGCCGGGTCATTTCTCACAGGGCCGTGAGGTGTTCCGCTGGTTTGTACTTGATACTGTCTGGTAGCCCGGAACAGTCACAGAAGTAACCCGGGAGGACACTCACTAATTGCATGTCAAGAAACTCACATCTGCCTCTTGATGAAGTACGAAGAAGGCAGGGCTCCAGAGCTAGCCTTGGCTCTCCTCGGTGGCGGCTCGTCCTAAGGCCTTATCTTTGGTCCTGACTTTCTAGGGTTTGAGAACAGCTGGGACCTATTTGTCATACTTCAAGTCAACTTCACAAAGAATCATCTGCTGGGGTGACCCCTGGAGGCGCCGGCTTTCCCCAGCAGGCTTCCTCATTGACAGGAACACTGGAAAATAGTTGTTCGGGTCGCCAGGGACAGAGTACACAGACTGGGGCTAGCCTAGGGGGACGGAGAAGTGCTGCCCGGAGAGCCCAGAAAGCAATTGTGGAATGCGGATAAGGCTGGGGGAGGAGGGCACTGGCACCCCTAGTTCCAGAGCCCAGGCGCTGGTGCCTGCACACACCCTGACTGAGGGCTGGGGCCATCCATGCAGATTTCTGACCTCTCTTTGCCTCCCGGGGTCTCCACCCTGGTCCCGCGCTCTCTGCACACTGTGCCCCTACCCTTTCTCCAGGCGAGCCGCCTTCAGGGTGGCCAGATTCAGCCTCCTTGGATGGAGGTGCCCCCACCCCTCAGCCTCTTCTCTCACACGAACACCTGCTGACTGCGAGGGCTAGGTTAAAGCTTCTTAAAATCCCACAGAGCTATGGGTCTGGCCAGCTGGGGTGGAAGTGAGCCTTGCTTCCTCGCCCCTTCCCCTCCGTCCTGCCCAGCACCCAGGTCTGGAAGCCTGCTCCCCGGTTCTGTCTCCAGAACCCACCTAGGTCCTCTGCCCCAAACCATTTGAAGCCTGTCATGTGATAGTGAAGCCATTCTTAGTTGGATGGTATGCTCTAGAGGCTCCAGAGAGGCTAGGGGCTGCAGGAAACAGCTCCTTGGGTGCCAATAGCTGAGCTGCATGAGTAGCAGGGTGGGAAGGCAGAGCTTTTGGGTCCTGCACCCAGTGAGGTGCCCTGGGCTCAAGAGTAGCTGTGCTCTAACCAGGAGACAGAGTGGCGATGAGGACAGTCGGCTGGGGTAGGGTGACAGTGACCACTTTGAGATCTCTTGCAGGAGACAGTCTGTCCAGGGAGTGCTTGGCTTGGGCTAGGAGACCAAGCAAGTCTTCGCGAGAGGCTTTGGCATAGATGCAGGGGGCTGCTACACGGTGAGAGAGGAGTGCAGAGCAAGCAAACCTTTTAAATGTCGAGGTAGCTGCACAGCTCTCCGAGCCCCTTCTCCCTTCCTGAGGTGCCCTGATATTTTCATGGCAACAGAAATCTTGCAACTCAGCCAGTATGGGCTGGGGCGTGGGGGACGGTTCAGTGTCTCAGAGTGAAACACCTCTCCAGAAGTGGTGGTAACAAGCCAGGATGTGGCCCTGTAGGGGATGGAAGAAGCAGATGGCCAGAGAGACCAGAGGCCTGTGCTGAGGAGGCCAGAGCGACAGATGCCCACAGACAGCACTGGTGTGCTCCCTCCTCCGCCCCCCCCCCACACCTTCTGTCTAAAAGAGGTTGCAATTTGCCTTGGGAAGTGAGTGGTCCTCCCTCCACTCTGTCTTTACACAGAGGGTGTTTTAAACTTTCTCTAGCAGCCCCTGGATTGTCACTGTCCCTCCTGCCATTCCTAAGGCTTTCCTGGCCTTGCCAGCACCTAACTGAAAGCAGCAGGGTGGTGAGCTGCCTCTCCTGAGGAGAGCCCGAGGACTGAGGAAGAAAGGGGGGCCGGGCTGGTGCCGGGGAGGGGTCGTGTGAGGCCACTGGGACACGGTAGCCCAGGGCCCCTCTTCCCGTGTGCCGCCCTTCCCTCCTCAGGCAGGAGTGGGTGGGGTCAGGGTGTATGATGACGGAAGCTTTATCCGTGGTTAGAATGACTCGGGAGAGAGTCGGGCCTGGTCCTGAGCGGCCTGTCTCGCTTGGCTCTGTTTTCTGTTCCCCTCAGCCTCCCTGGCTATGTATCTGAGTATCTTCTCTACTGGGTGGAAGCCCAGATGGACCAGGCAACTACCACCAAGACGTAGTGTCCTCCAAAGTGACAGAGGACACCACCTCACAAAAGTACCTAGCCACGGTTCCTCCTATACATGGAAAAGGCGTTCTCGTTCACCCTGAGGGCTCTAAGTCCCACTTACCACCTTTTCCTGGCCAACCCCACAGCCAGGACTTTCCACTTCCCCACAGCTCACCGTTCCAGTGGGCACCCCTCAGATAACAGCGCTCCTCTGCTTTCCCATACTGCACCAGGCCAAAGCCTCTCGCGAAGCCTGGCTTGGCCTCCCCAGCCAGATCCCCAAGGGAGGAAGAGCTCCCCCGACACCCAAACCCAGTTCAGATGAGCCACCATTCCACTCTTCCCAAGTGAGCTTTAGCTTCTGAAGTTGACGCATTCTGCTTTCCGGGCTGGAATGAGACGTGCCTTTCCTCTTCTCCTGCACAGTCAGGCCCGCAGAGCACGCCAGATGACAAAGAAGGGTGGTTCTGGGAAGTCCCCAGGGCACTGTGTGTGTGGGGGGAGCTGGCCTCTCTCTGGTCACCTCAGGTCACCGAGGTAGTGGGGGCGCTGGGGCCTTGGCCCCTTGTCCTTCACCCTAGTTTCAGCCTCGCCTTTTTTAACCTATTCTGTCTCTTCTTATCAAGTCTTCTTTTCCATTCCAACCCCTCCCCCGGTAGTGATCTTGTGCCCTGAGCCGTTTCCAGATTGGCCTCTGAGGAGATTCCTTTGGCCACTGGCCCTGTGCCATTCCCTCACCCAGGCCCGCTCAGGCTAGCTTGCCATGAGGGGCTGTCCTCGGAGGGCGGGGGTGGTGGGGGGGGCGGGGGGCGGGCCTGGGACCAGGCAAGTCAGGAAGTCGGGAGCACCGGTAAGACTCAACTCTCTCCGGACTGGCTGGCCTGAGGAGTCAGGAGCGCAGTGAAGCAGTAACTGGTGTATCTGTTACAGTCACGAGTCTGACAGACCCCCGGGTACTGTCCTCGGCCCTGGGGAGATTATATCACGAAGACAGGACAGACCTGGACTGGTCCTCTGGTACCTGGTGGACTCTTCGCTAAGAAACGGGAAATGGGGTGTCTGCAGAACACAGAATCGCATGGGGACCTGGTGGGCATGGAGACTCAGCAGGCCCTGTGGAGGGGTCACACAGAGGAGACTGGCCCAAGATGTATCTTCTCCCTCCTAGTGAAGGACAGGCTGGAGGAACTGGTTCTGGTGCTGCTGGCGTAACTGCGCCTCTGTTTATCTGCTTTTCTGAGACCGGACCTTTAGATTTCCCTCTCGAGTTGAAGAAAGGGAAGCCATGATCTGATTCTGCAATTCTTCTGCCCTTGCACCGCCGTCCCTGCCCAGCCCCCACTCCCAGGTCTCTCTGCAGGCTGCATCCAGCCTCGGCTCATCTGGTGGCAGAGTATGTGTGTGTGTTGGGGGGCGGGGGGGGGGGGGGACGGACTTGAGAACCAGGAGCCCCAGGGGACCTGCCTGCCAGCCTAGAAGCCCATAGCCAGCCTCTCTGCTCTCTAGGTAGCCAGAAAGGCTGGCCTTATCAGTCAACCGCATGCTGACAACGGAGTTTCCTACAACAGCATAACCCCCTGAACAGAGGTATTCACGGATGGCCGCTCTGGGGAGGCTGGTTTCCTTCTCCTTGGGTCGGGTGGCTTACAAGCTGAGGTGCTTCTGGGTGAGTCCAAACGCTTTTTAAAAAATTCCCAGGCCCTGGACTTGGTGTTAGCCCAGTGAATCCCTTCCTATTTGCTTTCTGTCCTTGAAGTCCAATCCTGTGTCCCTTTTGCTTCCATGCCTCCCCAGTGCAGCCCCTCCCCCGCTCAGCTGCAGGCCTGTCCCCAGCATTTTCCAACACCTCCCTCCGAACCCACCTACCGTAGCCAGCTGTGCTGCCCTGCAGGCAGACCACAGTGGGAGAGTAGTGGACAGGAGGGAGAAGAGGCCCCATCGGCCACGTGCAGGCCCGGGTCTCCTAAAGCAGGGCTGCCTGAAGCACCTGTTGGGGGAAACTGAGCCAAGTCTACTGCCCTCCGCGGTGGATCGCAGGGGTGGGGGGAGACCTGCCTCCCAGCAATCTGCCTGCAGTCCCAGAGTCCCAGAATGGCAGAAACAAGTACTAAAATAGAGAGGGGGGGATTAATTGCATTTGGGGACAGTCGCCTGTAATTGTTACCAAACTTTTGAAACACAAAACAACAAAGAAATAAAAGCAGCCGATAATTAAGTACATAATTGTACACACCACTTGTTAATTAAGCTTTTACTCCTAAAACCTGACAGAATCTGCTTACAAGGTGACGGCTGAGGGGAGGTGACATATGGCAGGCCATCTGCGATGTGAACGCTTTGCAGTGAGAACTTCCTGCCCTGCAGAAGGAAGAGACGCTGCATGGAGGTTTCTGGAGAGGAGCAATTCATCTTCATTCTCTGCAGAAAATGAGTTGATGCTACACGGCAAAGGCAAATACTGGGAGGAGCTGAGTGGCTCTGCTCTCCTCCCGCTGCCCGCCCCTCCACAGCCCCTGGACCCCGAGCTGCGGCTCACACTCTGTGTGTCTTCGCCTGCTTGACGTTTCCCTTACACACTTCTCTCATGCTCCACTTTTGGAGACCGTTCCTCAGAAAAGGAGCACTAGTGGACAATGACTGCATCCTCCTGCTGGCCTTCCCCGTTAGTGCGTGGGCCCCCAGAGCCCGTGCTCTTTGAGCCCGTGTGCTCGCTGTAAAATGGAGATACATTACCTACCTTGGCAACAGCCTGGGTAGATGGATGATCTGATAAGATGCTAGAAAACGCTTACTGAACAGATAGGAGGCTTTGCATATGTATGGGGTTATAAATAAGCACTTGAACTCTGTATGTGATTTCGAGATTCTGCCTTCACAGAGCTCCTGACCAGCGCAGCTCAGCAGGCCGAGCCTAGAGCCATGGGCTCCAGGGGCCCTGGGGAGGCCTGGCCCTGGGAAGAGGCGCTCCTCCCCTGCTACCTGCCCCCTTCTCCTGGGAAGGAGAAGGGGCCATCTTACTAAACACCCCCCACCTACCCCCACACAATGACGGCCCCGCTGCCCCTGCCCACCTAGAACCACAGACTGCTTTTGGCCTCTTCTCCTTGGCCTCCTAGTTGAGTCACATAGTACAAAGCATGGTGGTCCGTGCGTAGGGAAGCCGTCCCTGTCCCCTTGTACTGTCCCACAGGGACCTTTGGTTCAGGCACGGGGCTCGGGACCTCAGTGAAAGGGCCAAACGGCTGTTAACAAAAGTGGCTTCTGTCTTGCTTTAACCTTGTTTGAATCTTGGGTGGGAGGGAAAGTGCTGTGTTCACCCTGTGACGTCTGTCCCAGCGTCAGCTGAGCCAGAGAAGGGACAGACGCCTTGTGGCTGCCCACCCGACACCCCCCTGCTTCCCATGCACATATCCTCAGGACACCCTGATCAGAAGAAGGGCTGCCAGAGGTCCAGCTCTTCTGTGAGGTCTGTGGAGCCCCTGGCACTTCCTCAAAACACTTGTTTCTCTGCAGGAAGCCCAGGCGGCTCCCAGCCACGAGGAGGGCACAGCATGGCTGGAGCCTACTCCCTAGAAGGCAGGTGCCAGACTTGGCAGCTGGTCCTACTGAGTGTACACTGACAGTATCTGAGCATCTTCTAGGGCCCTCACCACCGAGCTGTCTTCCACCTGGGATTTCTTCCACAGTCTTGGAGGAAGCAGCAGAAGATCCTGGATCCGTGCGTCCCAGGCAGGGCCGAGTCACACAGGCGTACATTGGTGCCACATCCTCAGCCATGTTTCCCCAGGACAGGAAGGGGGTGCTACTTTGTCATCACCTCCTGCTTAAACAGATTGTCGACGAAGGACGGGGCCTGACTGACAGCCCCAACAGAAATGAATCAGCAGCCAGAGGAAGGTGGCAGAGACGAGAGAGCTGCTGCCTCCTGCTTTACAGAGAAGGAGAATCAGGCCTCCTGGGAGGAGGACCTAACTGGAGGTCAAAGGAACAAAGGGAACAGGGTCTCTCTCTGGTCCTGGAGCCACGCCAGGCCCTACACAGAGTCCTAACTCAGGGTGCCGAGTTGTATGAATTCCAGTCAGATGAGAAAGGCGGATGAAGTTCCAAGAGAAGAAAAGCCGCCATCTGCTGCCCTAGGTAGGCTGTCCCCGGGAAGGAGCTGAGGGGAGAGGGAGCCCACGATTGGCTGCTGTATCTCTCAAGAATAAGTTAAATTGCCAAGATTGGTATCTCCTTTTGGACATGCTTTTCTCGGGAGTAAAGGGGGTGGTAGAATTGGGACTTAGGTGGGGGCTGGAGGGTGGGAAGTGGAGGCCAGAAAAGAGCCTGAGGGAAACTCAGACCCCAGGCGGGTTGCTCATGGCCTAACCCTAAAGAGGAACTGACCAGAGACACTCTCAAGGGTACCCGGGCGCGGCAGCACGTGGCTCCACCGCAGGGCTGCCCCATGGTGGTACTGGAGTTGTGTCAGCACAGGTCTTAGGCCCGAGGAGGCAGGATTTGTAAAGCAGCCCCCCTATGAGGGTTGGGGCTCCGTTCTAGTATCTCTAGTACCTTGGAGTGGGGGTGGAGGGGAAGAGAACCCTGTTACAGGCTTTCAAGTGAAGGCAGTGGCTGTGGAGGCGAAGGGGAGCAGTGTGGCTGGGCGGCGGTGTTCTGCAAAGGTACCCTCAAGCAAGGGAACCTCCGTAGGCAAGACGGGCATGGTGTGGGAGCGGCTGGGAACATCCTTCTCTCATCGCCGTGGCCTCAGCTCCGTGAGGCTGAGATGGCAGACAGAGGCACGGGACCTCCACTGGCCTTCCCTCATCCTGGGGGAAGTGCAGCCTATCATGGCCTGCCTGGACTGGGCAGCTCTGGGAGGCTCCAAGAGCCACCAGAATCCTGCTTTGAGTATCAGCTACCAGAGATGGCTGGTGCTCACACCACACCTACGGCACACCTACATCGAGGCGGGTGGGGCTCGCTTATATATGACTCTGATCCAGACACCCCTCCGCACAGCCGGCTGGTGCTGGCAAGAGGGCAAGAGGTTTCTCTCTTTGCAGTACTTGTAGCTACTCTGGCCACAGGCCAGCCCCCAGCCCCTCTCCCAGCTCCTCTTTGGTACTGCTCAGCAATTCCTCAGAGCTAGGTCTAGGCCAGTGAGGGGTGCTGGCCCTGGCAGCATCCCCGTACAGGGAAGTAAGCCAGCGAGCCAGGGACCTTGCCCTGTGGAAGGGCCGCACTGTCTCACTATCATACTTCCATTCCATCTTGGTTTCTTTCTCAAGCCAGCTCAGAAAGAAAACCATCCTTGCAGTCTGCCTGACACACTCACACCCTCGCCTGCTTACCTGCACTGGCTGCACCCGCCTGACCCACCCCACAGCGGCCTGACGGACCCACGCTGGCTGCAGCCTTGCTTCCTCTGAACCCGTTTGTCTGCTATGGCCCCTTAGTCCCCTTCTCTTCCTCTAGACCCTGCACTCTGGCCACACCTCTATGTGCTGGAGGCTTCTGGGTCTGCAGGGTCTAGCCTGCTCTTTACTAGTGCTGGGGCAGGGATAAAAAAGAGGGCGTCGGTTGGTGCAGCTGTTGAGAGGAAACTTCTCGGGGAGAGCTGGGAGATCGCAAACATTGTTTAGTGTAGCACAGGTGTTGCCTGGACACTGCAGACAGGACCTATGGGGTACAGCACTCTTTTGTATACTTGCTCTTCCCTGTGGATCGATAGCTCTTGGTACCGTGACCACGTGGTAGCTCAGAGAAACATTTGTCTTCTTGTTAGAAGGAGTGAAATTGGAAAGAAGGCCTCTCGAAGTTCCTGCCTCTGTGCGCAGAGAGGGACACCAATTCGATGCCTTTGTTAGATCCCTTCGGAGAAAGCACCCGGGGTTTGTGAGATCTGTCATCTTTTGCTCTCTCATTGTTTTGTATCCAGTCCTGACTCTTTGGAATCTTCAGAGACCCTTCCCAGAGAGGGATCTGGGAAGTTACCTCACCACCCGGTGCCTTCCCTCGTGCCTCCCTGCCTAAGTCTCACAAAGAAGGAATAATGTAGTCACAAAGACTTTCCACATCCACGGTTCATTGACTCCCAACCGTTACTGAGATTGTCAGACCCAGCATCTGGGACTAGGAAGTGAGGTTCTTCATTCATTCATTCATTCATCCATCCATCCATCCATCCATCCATCCATCCATCCATCCATCGTCTACCCCACAGTGGGGACTGCTAGGTCTCCAGGACTGAGCAGCTGAGATGAGCACTGGGAAGGGACTGTCTCTGGCATCTTCCCAAAGAACCCAAGTGAAACTTCACTTGTAAAAGCAAAGCTGTTGCACTAAAGCCTGAACGGGAATGCTCTCCAAGGCCGCTCTGTGAATCAACCCAAAGTCTACAAGTTTCCATTTCTGCCTCCAATGCCTTCCCTGTGCCAGTGGACAGAAGCTTGCCACAGGCTTGGGTCTTGGGGAGGGACAGCTCCAGCGGAGGCAAAAGACAGCCCAGTGGCTCCAAAAGGCCCAGACCCTGGAGCTGGATCATGTAAGCTGTAATTTTCCCAAGAGGTCGATTTTAAACTCAGGGTACCAACGATGTCCTCACACTGGGAAATAGACTCCTCTGGCTGGGCCCATCCTCCTCCTGCCTGGACAGAAGCTAGATTGCAGGGTTTGAGCATCTGGATTACCAGAGGTAATCCTCACCTCATAGCAGCTTGGGAGGGGTATGGCAGTCAGACACACCCGGTGGCCTCAGGGGCCGGATTCTCGACATCATCGGAAAGTTCTTCTCATGCTGGGTACCCAGCTCTGCTCCGTGTTTAGCAGTGATTTCAAAACACAGATACCCGATTTCCCATACGCCTCTGAGGGTTTGCTGGCCAGGGATGTCAGGTCTGAGAACTCCTGTGCAAACCTCAGGGTGAGGTCTTTTGGAGGGACCAGGGCATCCCCTGAAGCAGCTCCACAGCAGGGTTTGAAGGACAGTCGTTCCTGCTGCCTGGTGTTATCTCACCAATTTTGTCTCTGCTCAAATCTGTGGCAGAGTTGCTCTCTGCAGCCTGCACCAACCTGAGCTTGGTGTCCAGCTCACAACGTGGGTTCTTGATGATAAGTGGCACACAGCGAGCAAGCTGCCTCGGAATCCCTGAGTTGCTGCTCGCTGCTGAAGTGGTTGTGGCTGGGAGCAGCAAGCGTGGTGTGTGTGTGTGTGTGTGTGTGTGTGTGTGTTAGGCTGTGAGGTGTGGAAGTGGCACGCGGGTGACCACTAAAGAGGCCGGGAGCATGGGGACAGTCTTCTGGGGAAGAGACCTTGTATCAAGCTTGACCCATTGGGTAGTAAAGGTAGGCATGATTTTGGGTCACACGGCCCTGGTGCTAACGTGTCACGTCCCCAGCCCTAGGCTCTGAGTTGACAGCGATAGAGAACAAAAAAAAAAAAAAGAAAAGAAAAGAAGATGGGTACTTGGCAACAGTTAATTGCTAAGACGTGAAGAAAAATTGTTTTGAATATTAATATCATAGATATAATGCTGTTAGAAACATGATTCAGGGTTCATGAAAACATTATTTATATTGATTTATTCCCAGAGCCATCAAGACTCCTTGAAAATAATTACAGTTGACATTTCCATTGCTGAAACTCAATGTTGATCTCACGTAACGAAAATGACGTGCTTGGGACGGGCTGTGCTCTAGAAAGCATTCGAAGAACCAGTGTCAGCAGATCCTAGGGCCAGCGAGGACTGGCACCCCGTGACTGGAGCTGGGTGGGGTTAAACCGGGCAGCGTGCGGGGAGGGAGGTTCCAGACACAGACATAAAGTCAGCTTGGCGGCTAGGGTGGAGACCAAGGGACTGCGCTGTGGGAAATGGGGTTGAGGAAGAGAGGGGGAAGGGAGAGAGAGGCCTCCCAGGCGCTCTAGGAATCCCTTTTCTTGAGATAGCCTGGCACCACTTGTCTGTGGCCAGCTTTGCAAGAGCCATTGTGTCCTGGGGTGGGGTGGGGGCCAGGTCACAGTTGTTCTCCTATCTTCTGCCTGGCTTCCTCTCAAATGTAGAACGAGTGGCTTCTCATGGTCACCTTGACACCCCTGGGGCCAGGGGTGGCCCCAATGGGCTCCTTTCCACATAGCAAGATGAAGACCAATGGTGGGTAGTGAAATCAATTCCATGGGCTGCGACCAGCACCACAGCAATGGATGTCTGTCAAGTGGACGGCAGCCAAGCACACGGCACACGAGCCGGGCTTCTGTTTGCTGGCTACGTGGGTCCTGTGGGACGCTTTTTTCCTTACAAATAATTTGTACACTGCTTGATACACATTACAGAGTGCAAGACAATTTCCAGTCCAAGGTGATCCAGAGAAGCCAAAAGTTCGGACGCCCTCCTTGGGGCTTTTGCCTAGGATGGAATTTCCACCCTTTTGGGGGTGCCAGGACTGAGGGAGCACGCATTGTGTGGCCTTCTTAGTTACATTCCTTGTTTCTGTGACAAAATACCTGACAAGAAGCAGCGTGAGAAGGGTTTGTGTTGGCTTACGGTTCTAAGACACACAGTCTATCTCGGTGGGGAAGGCGGGCGCCAGGGTGAGGCAGCCGGTCACACTGGATTCACAGTCGGGAAGCAGCAAGGTGGATGCCAGTGTTCAGCTCACTTTCTCCTTTTTATACAGCCTGGGATGCAGCCCACAGGATGGCACCCCCACATCTGGGGGGGGTGTCTTTCCTCCTCAGTTACAGCTTTATGGAAACGCTCTCAAAAGTACACCAAGCGGTGTGTTTCCAGGGTGATTTAAAACCCAGTCGAATAGACACTGAAGATTCACCATCACAACTGTTACTCCTGCTGAGGTGGTTGTATTTTGATTCCAGGTGGGGCCAGGGGACCAGGCCTGGAGCGCCGACACCGCGCCAGCCGTCACCGTTGACAGCTCTCTTAGAGACTCACAGCCTCGTGTTGTGCTCCGCACTCAGAGCGTTTTCCTTTGCCTTGCACAATCCTAAAGGAGAAGCTAGTTGCCAGATCAACCCCAGTTTTATGCTCTTGAAGCACCTGTGCCAGGATTTCTCTCCCAGGGAGCCTCCGAAGACAGGAAGTCCATTCGTCCCGTTCGCAGCAGGTCTATGAGCTGTGTGTCCTTTGTGGAACAGAGTGGGGCTTGCGTGAATAAAGGCACCCTTCCCCAGGGGTGAGGCTTCTGGTGACAGGTTCCATGGTGGTCCAGAGGGGCCCTCCAAAGGCAGAGGCATGCCCCCTCAGAGAACTTTTGTCCTGCCTCAAGCTTTCTTAACCTCCTAACACTTCAAACCTACCCCTCCTCATCACCAAGAGCCCGGCCGAATGCGTTTGGGCTCAAGGGCTCTGGCAGCCCTCTGTGCCCACCTCCAGCCAGGCAGGCAGCTGATGCAGAAGACGAGGAGGCGCTTTTCCTTTGCACAGGCAGCCCGAGGGCCCTTCCCTGAGAGCCCTCCCTTCACGGCCCTCCCGGCTCAGAGGAGGGAGCACCCGGGAAGAAGGAGCCCCAGAGAGTAGCCCTGGGGCTCCCGTGACAAGCATTTATTCTTCAGCTTTCCCTTGCCCGTTTCCTCTTTTCCAAGAACACTTGCTCCTTTTTGGAGGTTCCTGGGGGTCTAGGCATACACCTACCCTCCTAGAACAGAACATGGAACCTGATTGGAGCGCTCACCACCCAGTGCGGTGATTGGCTCCTGGGGTAGTCCAGCGACCCATTATCTGTCCAGTTAGAGTGTGCCCTTGGGCACTGGCTAGGAATGCAGAGAACAGGCCCCTCTTCTCTTAATTAGGCTTGTGACGGGTTACTCCAGGACTATGAGCATCTTACTAGAGCTAACGCACTGAAGAAAATGTCTCTCCTCCTCCTGGCAACCATTAATTGCCTATCAACTCTCAAGGCTGCGGGACAGAACCTTGGACACACACACACGGTCCCTAGAGCTTCGGAAGCCATCTTTGCAGCTTCAGTGTAACCTGCAAGGCATTCCCACCAGGAAGCATAAAAAGAGAGCCTTTTGCAGGGCCTGCCACAACTCTGGGGAAGGCTTGCCACTCTGAGGTCCCTGGCTCTGAAGCCTTGTTCTCACTGCCCCAGGGACAGGAGTGAAGGTTTGGCCTATTTTGAGAAATAAATGACTGTATGTCCCCCATCTGTTCCCAAGGAAGGGAGTTGGGATGAGACTCTGGGCTGTGAGGGTTTAACATCTGCCCTACCCTCACCCGCACAGGAGGGCAGCTCTGCCTTGCTCAGCACCTTGGGGCAGGAGGAAAGTTCAAGGGGCTAGACTGCAAGGTCTTCACAGTTTGGGGGGGGGGGATACCTGGTACCCAGAGGGTATGGGATCCTCCTGAAGGAGCCCCCATAGGAGCCTGGGAATGCCCCGTGATGCAGGGCAGGATGCCTGGGCTCCAGCCTTGCTCGCCAAGTCCTTGAATTCCCAAGTCTCTTCCCCCTCAGGAAAGGATCTTCTGGCTGGCTGGCTGGCATCTGTGTATTGATGTCTCAGAACGTGTTAAAGGCTTGAGAAAAGGGCCTGGGTGTGGTTTAGGGTCACTAAGATGAATCTACGCAAGACCTGAACTGGGAGCCGAGTCGTGTGTTGGAAGGGGTGCAGAGAGGGCCTGCCCTTGAGCGCGAGCACTTGTGTGCAAGCCAGCAGCTGACGGGCAGGTAAGGCACGCTGGGTGCTTTCCTGCCATGGCAGACCCAGAGTGATTCTGGAGCCAGCAGCACGGAAGCTTCTAGACTCATAGAAAGAGAGGCTACAGATCTCTTGGCACTTGATCTACAAGGCATCAGGAATTGCTCCTGGAAGTTCCCAACTAAGAGTGTTTTACCAGCCCTTCTGACGGGTCTATATACTGTCCCTGCCAAACAAATTGTCTGCCTAAACTGCATGGGCTGGCCTTGCCCGATGGAATCCGAGCTGTCAGGGTCCTGCAGGTCAAGGGCCTGGCTGCTGGGACCCTAGCTCTACACAGGCGGCAGTGATGTCTCAGCGGTGCAGTGCCTGTGCCCTCTGGGAGTCCTGAGCATCTCAGGCTTGGCTTGGGTTCCCACAAAGTTTCGACAGCCTGGCCAAGCAGCCGAGGGCGTCTCTGCCCAGGGACTTGCAGCAGGAGGACTCCCAGCTCTGGGAGTCAAGATTACAGTTCCCAACTGCTAGTGCAGAATCCCATGGCACCTCCTTGGGCAAGAAAGGGACTTACGAAGGGCCACAGGCAGTTAACACAACATTGGAAAATTCAGAAGCAAAACAGACTGGCAGGACTCCCAGCGGCCCCCAGCGGCTCCCAGCTCAGGACTTGAAAGCTACTCTCAAGCATTTGATACCACTGCAGAACTCAGTTCCAAACCATAGAGCCTTGTGATCTGATTGGCAGGAGATCAATCAACTGGGCTCTAAGGATTGTGGGAAATGTAGTTAGCTATCCAGCACTCTCCCCACCCCCACCCCCACCCCCCCAGTACAGAAGGAGGCACAGTGGCAGAGTGCAGGATGGGAGTCCCACAGTGAGAAGCAGGGCCATGGGGCCCTGCGCCCTGACCGCACCCCGTCTGTGGACTGGCTGGCAGAGTGGCCCTGTGTCGGGTGGTCATGTGATGAGCACTGTAAGAAATGAAAGAGTAGAAGGGCAGAGAGAAGGTGGGGCACAATTGGCAGTGGTGAACCCAAAGGGACGCCTTTCTGCAGAGAAAGGCTTGAATGGGGGGTTGGGGTGGGGGCGGGTCTTTGTGTCGGTCCAGGGAGAGAGGGGAGTGGGTGAGTTGTTCCACAGTGGGACCACGGGGGAAGGGGGTGTTCAGACGGGATAGTCTCGTCTAGAATGCTTTTGAAGTTATGTCATGCCCTGGAGGCTTCGATTCCTCTCTGCCCAGCACCAGGGGGACGGGACCTACAAGCCCAGACGCCACAGCACACCAGCTCCAGGGGGTCCAAGCATAGACACTTGGGACCAGGGTCACCGTAGCCCCACCCTCATTCTCCCAGCCACAGTCAACCTGGGGAGCCAGGTGCCTCACCCCAACAGTGGCTTCTCCTGTGCTCCCCCACCTTGGAGGAGTGGGGTCCAGAGGCCTCTGCCTGGCCCCAGAGGTTTCTCACAAAGCAGTGAGGCTGGGACTTAAAGGCAGAAGGGTTCCCCAACTTCTTAAGCATGGGTTACCAAGAGAATGACAAACTTGATACCAAACCTGTTAGTCAAATCATAGGCTAGGAGGAAGGAAACAAAAACCTTGGCGACCGGGACTGGGGTGGGGCCTACGGCGCCCCTCCTGCCCAGCTCCCACTCCCAGCCCTCTCTAACTGCAGCCCCCCCCCATGTCCGCCACCTCTCCACTTCTTTCTCCTCCTTAGTGCCAATGTGCTGGCTGGCACCTCGTGGGTGTTGGCTAAATGTTTGCGGATTAAGTGGAGCCATCTGCGTGGTGAGGACTTGCCGTTTGCTGGCTGGCAAGGACTGGCTTTTTTTTTTTCCTTCTAAATTTATTGACATTAAGAACTGTATTGAAATGTACTTAAAAGAGTTTGAATAATCCCAGCCTCCAGTGGAGAAGAATCGGTGTAGTCTCAGGATCTTCATCAGTAGCACCCAGCGCTCCTTCATCTCCTCCACCTGGTCCACACCCTCCCCTCTCCAGCGGTGGGTGCTGGAGAGGTCCCCTACACCTCCAAGAGTGTTGGCAGGGAATTTTTGTTTGGCTTGTAGTCTCTGAAACATGGCCTCGGTTTTCTGAGTATGTGCACCTTTATGGAGCTCCGGCAAGTTGAAGGTCCTGGAGCCTGTACCATCCCCATTCAGTAGCTCGGCTGCCTCTGCGCCGACCCCTGGCAACGTGGCAGCATGAGGTAATCTGTCTGCAATGAAGCACTGAACTGTGATGTGTGAGGTCGTCTTGGCGTCCGTGGTGGGTGTGATTCGATGCCAGGAGTGTACACGAGTTTCCATGTGGGCAGCAGAGCGGAAGCCCTCTGCAGAGGTCAGGCCCAAGTCAGTGCGGGAGGCGGGATCCCTGGCTTCACTGTGGCATGTAACACATGGAACCATCTCGTTACTCGCTGAAGAGGGTTTTGTTGTGCTGGATAACACAGTGCAGACACCGAAGGCCGTCTTCGCAGTTCTCTACCCCTGGGTGATGTTGAAACACTGGCACCCAATGATACAATGTCCCTGTCTGGGAGTGTAACCAGCCTGAGAACATCCCTTAGGTAAGTGTCCAACTGAGGGACAACCACAAGCTAGCGCCTGATCCTGTTGGGGCGTGGCTATGGGCTATGGCCTGAACTGTGAGATCTCTGATTTCTAAAGTGACAGACATCTTGTCCCCCTTGCCTCTTCTCCATCTGGTGGGAGGAGAGGGGGGGAGTGTAGCAGGTAGCTACTGTAACAGATTCCTAACTTGTAACAGATTTTGTGTGTGTGTGTGTGTGTGTACGTTTACCAATATACACCAGTATATATGGACTCAATACCTGTGCTGGGTGCAGAGAGTGGCTGAGCCGCCTCCTCCACAGCCCAGCCTTAGGTAAGGCACTGAGCCATGCTGTGTCTCACTTTTCTTAATCCATAGTGAGGAGAGCTGATGTGCAGCAAGACTAACTCCATGAAATCAAGAAAAGCCTTTGGAGGGGAGTCTGGCCCGAGAACAGGAGCCTTTCAAAGCAGTGCTCTGTGAGGGAGGGAGCGCTGCGCACCTGTTCCTGGGAGGAAGGTCCACTGGAAAGTCACGTGCCTGATGTCATGCAGCTAGAAAGTGGCAGAAGCGGGACTTGAACCTAGGAGATTCTTGTTCCAAAGCCCAGGCTGAGCCTGTCTTCTGCAGCTGGAACGGGATGCCTTCTGGAGCACTCCTGGAGGTTAGGGACTTAGGGATCCCCACAGACTGGACAGGCAGCGAGAACGGGTGTTGGTAATCTAGGCTTGTGTGTTCTCCCCACGAAGGACCCGGGTTGGCTTCCTGAAGATTACAGAACTGGACAGAACTCTAAGCTCACCTGGAGAGCTACAGCTTTAAAAAGTAATAGATGCACCCATCTTACGTGGTCAGCTCAGTGTCTTTAAAATTGTCACTCCTGGAGGCCGATCATCACCCCCATCAAGATACAGAACACTTCCATTGTCCCCCAGTTCCCTCCTGAAAGGTTTCCAGCCAGAACCCACCCCCAGGTAGCTACCCCAGGTAGCTACCCCGGGTAGGCTGAGTTTTAAAAGATTAGGGCGGGGAGTAGGAACTAACAAGGAAAGGGACTGTGGACGCCTAGAAGGGGATGCAGGAGCGAGAGAGCTGTCCTGTCAGCGTGAAAGGGGCAGAGCAGCGGCTGTCAGAGATTCGAGAAGGCTGCTGGGCTCCACGAGCCGCTCCCCAGGGAAGAGCAGAGCAGAGCAAGCCAGGCCGCGAGGCCTCGGGAAGCAGAGGCGATCCGCCACCCACCGGCACCACGGCCCACACGTTTGGATCCCATCGGTTTTTTTGTTTTTCAAGGAAAATCAGAAGCCTCTATTCATGAGAGTCACCTCCTGATTTTAAAAGTTGAGAGATGTACTTAAATCTCTCTGAAATACCATGCAAGCCAGCCCGAGGGGTCCTGGCTCGGCCTGAGCTGGGCGGCACCTGCTAGCGGTCAGGGACTTTAACCAGGATAGGGGCAGGTTTCCCCCAAGAGCTCAGACAAGTGCATGCGTACCTGGGGAATCGCCACCCCTGTGAAGACTCGGATCTGCCTGGTGGCTGGGAGGGTGACAGCGTGCGTAACAACGGTAAAGGCCAAGACAGGAACAAGGAGATAGGTATGGATTTAGATTTAGGAGGTGTTTGTAAAGTCCAGTCAGTTGAGCCTCGGGGCCACAGTCCAGTTCTGTCCAGTTCTGTAATCTTCAGGAAGCCATCCTGGCTTCTCCTCGGGGAGGCCCAGGGCTGTGTCACTCACCAGCCTAGATTACCAACACCCACTCTGACTGCCTGTCCCGGACTCCCCCTGTGCACGGGGTCCTGGGTCACAGGACCCTGTGTGTGGCATGTGACCCTCCGGGACGCGTGAGAGAGAACCCTGGAGACCATCGTCCTGAAGGGCCAGGACGGTTCTTCCTCCCTCCCTCTCCCCTCTCACACAGCACCCGGCACACAGTGGATGGCTCCAGATGCTGGGCCCACTCAGGCAGACATCCTCAGAGCCGCGTGCAAATGCGGAGGCTCCCCCAGTCCAACACGGTGACCAGCGCAGCCGCTCCTGGGGCACCTAGGCGTAGGTGGCATCTGAGAAAGTTTCCCACGAGGTAAGTGACTCGGGTTCAGCAACTGTGACGTCTCTGAGCTGGAGCCGTAAGTATGGCTAGTCCAAACGGCAGGGACAAGGATCAAGGAAAAGTGCGCTGAGGCAGGACGTGGCCGGGAAGGCCTTCCAGAGAAGGAGGGCTGAGGGCCGCAGGAAGCTGAGAGAAGAGAGGAGCGTGGTGTGGCTGAGGAACAAGCAGAGCCGAGTGTCCAAAGCAGAGAGAGCGAAGAGAGACAGGACGGGGAGACAGGAGGCCGGGGCCTGCCATCCACCTGGGGACCATGGCCAGCACTTGGGCCTTAGCTCGGAGGATGGGAGCACTGTAAAGGTTGGAGAGGCGGGCGAGGCCCAGCGAGGCCTTCTCAGCCTTCTCTAGGGAGATGTGTAAGGCCAGTCATCGGCTGCAGCTCTTCAGGAGGCTGTGGACCAGAACCCGTGGGCCAGAGGAGCAAGGGGTTGTGGGGAGGCAAGGCCTGACCCCCACTCCATCTTGAAGGTGGAGGTGGTAGGCTTAACTAATAGGCAGCCTGCAGGTATATGAAGGATGCAGGGCTGTGTAACGAGATGGAGAAACGTGAATTACTTGTGCAGGGAGAGGCGGAGAGGGCCGAGTAGAGACAGGACCGCAGTGTAGGTTGGATGAACGCAAGCTCCAGTGAGGGTCACCTCAGAGACCCCGCCTTTTAACCCTTGCAAGAGCATGAGGGAGGGGCTGCTCCTCCCCTGGGGAGGACGCTGGGGTGGCTTGCCCACATCCCTTTGCCAGGTTCCTTTGCTATGCTCCCCACTCACAGTCCTAAAAGCCCTCGTAGTGAGGACCCAGGAAATGGAGGCAGAAGCAGGAGCTACCGGAAGCCTTGTCTTTTCCCACATTGGGTTCTCAGAGATTGAGCTCAATGAAGGACAAGGGAGGTAGCAGCTCTGGTAAGGTTGTTGACAGGCTGCCAGGGACTCACACACCCCTGAGCTCCAAAGCAGCAAAGCACACAAAGAGAGAGTCCTAGAGGTGGTATGGAAGCCAGATTATTCCAGCTGCGAAGGAGAGAAAATCCGGATGGACAGCGAGCACGTGAGAGCTGATCCATGGGCTCATAGCCGCCTGTAGCCCTCTTCCCAGCTTCAGGTGGAAGCCGGCACAGACTCAACATGGTGGGGTCAGTTTACCCACCAGGGCTGACACAACAGGGCTGGCTTCTCCCCCACGCCGCCCCGCCGCCGCTGCCCCAAAGTGTATGTGACGTTTATTGGCTGACACCCTGGGATATCCAGGGAAGGGCTGACCGGGACCCCTCAGATGCTGTTGTCAGTAGCAACAGGTATGAAGCACATCATGCTTCCAATCCGTCGTCTGTGTGTTGAGCAGGTGCCTGGATCTTTTAGGGACCTCCACTCAAGTGAAACTGGTCCTCGGTCTCAGAAAGGAAATTCAGGATGAGCCAGTTGGAGTTTATTAAGAATAGAAAGACTCTCACTTGTGACCACGTGTGTGGGCTTCTCAGTAGTCCCGCTCAAGTGTCGTAGCGTGTGATAGGTTTCGTCTTGATGCCTGTGACGTTCTGGTGCCCATTTAGTTACATCCCAAGAAGACTCCTAAGAAGCTTTCCAGTCCTCAGTGAGATCAGTAGGGAGAGTCAAGGGCGACACTGAGACGGGTCATTGGAGGGTAAGAAGTTTATTAGAAGAGTTATCGATACCATGGGCAGGAGGCTCTGAGGAGAGCTCAGGCCCCGGGCCCAGGAGACAGCCTTGGGCAGGAGCTCTGAGAGAAGTCAGATCCATGAGGCGGGAGTTGTGGGGAGGGGTTCCTTATCGTTCTGAGGAACACTCCCCGAGCTTGCGGCCAGCAGCTGGGCAGGTGAGCGTCCTCACCCCTCTGACGCCTCTGCACCTGTGAGAACCCCATTTCCCCCGGTGAGAGGCCTGGGCACTGGGAGCCTGTTAGCTAGAGAGCCGCGGGCAGCGCGCCTGCGGGGCCGGGAGAGACGGGCAGCAGCCTGGTGGCTCGGGTCGGGTTCCAATCCTGGGGCCGCCAGGGCCGCCACGGGGCTACAACATCCTTACTAGTGAGATCCTGTACAAAGTGCAGGTTTCTAGCTGTGTGCGCGTCAGGCTTTGACGTCCTCACTTGGGAAAAGGCCCAGAGGGCCTGCGTGGGGACCTAAGCTCAATCCTCAGCACAGAAGCTCCGACGGGGTGGGGACGGACGCTCTCCGGGACTTGGCCAGTGTAACTGACTTGGTGAACCCAGCCCTGGGACAGAAGAGGCAGCAGCATCTCTGAGTTCAAGGCCAGCCTGGTCTAGGGAGTTCCAGAATATCCAGGGCTACATAGGAGAGCTCGTCTCAGCAAAACACAAAAGGAAAGCTAAGGTGGAGCCTGAGGCCTCCTCCCTCTGCACCCGCACACACGTGAGCACACATAGACACGGCGTTTAGATGGCGGAGGCTGTCTCCAGCAGTGTGGCTACATCCGGGGCCCCCGGGCCGGGTAGCACAGTCGTCCTGACTGTTGAACGTGGGAGTGAGATCCCACAGGTTGTTCAAGACTGCAGAGGGAACCTCTGATAGCTACCGAGACTGTGGCGAACCACCAGAGAACAGTCTTGAGAAGGAACCCAGTGTGAGCAAACAGAAGACCGTGCGAGCTTGCTATCGCTGTGGAGACCCCAGCAGCATCCAGCCAAAGCGTCAAGTCAGGTGACAGCTCTTTTAAGAAGTCCCATTTTTGCCAGGCGGTGGTGGCGCACGCCTTTGACCCCAGCGCTCGGGAGGCAGAGGCAGGCGGATCTCTGAGTTCGAGGCCAGCCTGGTCTACAGAGTGAGTTCCAGGACAGCCAGAGTTACAGCAGAGAAACTGTCTCAGAATAAAAAAGTCCATTTTCTTGCTTGAAGAGGACACGTGAGTCTTTTTACGGCTTGAGTGGCCAGCCAAGTCCTGAAGATACTCTGCCGGCTGTGGGACTGGAAGGGGAAGCTCTATTCCAGAGTGTGTCGTGGATGCCTTAGTCAGGTGGGATTGGCCTTTGTGGGACCTGAGGAAAATCAGTGATGTGAATCTGACGCTGCAGTTGTGTGTGGGGGGGGGGGGGTCACAGGAGAGTTGACACAGCAGCTGAGCAGCAGAAAAGTTTGGGACCCTGTGGGACAGTTGCGCCCTAAATGTAGGCCAGCACTCATGACCGCTGGAACTCTAAAGCAGAATAGGAACACATAACCCAGATGACCCGTCTGTTTTAGGTTTACAAACACACACGTGGCGTCTCCACTTAACACGTCACTGTTTGAGCAGTAGCCCACGCCCAAGCCGAGAGGCGCCCGGATCTTCCGAGCGACCTTCCGAGGGTCGCGCACAAACCAAGGAGCTGCCACGGGTGGAAGGCCTGACTCGAAGGCAGGACCTGTGGAATCTGGAACCCAGAAGCCAGCCACAAACCCAGGCGGGCACCGTGCCCGCAGCAGGGGGCCACGGAGCCCATGCCAAGGGGTCGGACCGAGCCCGAGTGGTGTCCGGTGCTGGGGACCCAGAGGACACCGGTCTGAGGGTGCCTGGAAGCCTAGGCGTGTCAGTTCCCAACACTCGGCGCTGTCCCAAGGCTCCGCCTCCTCCATCCGCAATGCCTTTGGCTCCAGCTGGAGGAAAGCCTTTGGCTGCTTTAGACTCCTGGGCCTAGCCTGGGCTCCCTCCACTGGACCACATGCCCTGGTGCCCAACCAACCTGGGTACTGGGAAGATGGGGGTGGCATCAGGCGCCGAGGATGGGGACACAGCTGTGTGGGGCCGTTGGTAGGACGCTAGGCTCTTCTGCTGGGCCCCTCCTCCCCCACAGGGCGTGGCCCCTGCCTAGGAGCACAGAGGGGTGGCTAGGTCTCCCAATCCCACTGGAGGCAGTCTTGGGCTTAGGACTCGGAGAGGGCGCAAGAAAGGCTAACCAATGCCCAGGGCGTTGCAGTAGCGTCTCTGCCTGCTACTTGTGGGTTTGGGGACTTGAAGCCAACACTTATTTCTAGACCCAAGCACCGTGCGTTGAAGACCTGCCCCTGACACGCGGCCTCTACGCACGGGCCCTGGGCTCTGGGTGTCAGGAAGCAGGATGGAGGGCTTTGATTAGAGGTGGACCGGACGTGTGGCTGAACCCTGGAATCGGACCATGACCCCGGCAGGGCACTCGGCTTCACACAGCAGTCCGGACCCTGCTGGCCGTGGAGCCTGACGCACAGGGGAAGCGTGAGCTGAGGTGTGAATGCGCTGGGGGGCCCTGCACGCGGCCCTGGACTCGGGCCCTGCACGCAGGCCCTGGAGCCCTGACTGATCCCACAGCCTCATTCATGTGCTTGAGACAGGGCCTCATGTAGCCCAGGTTGGCTTGGGCCACACTGCGTAGCTGAGGATGACCCTGGGTGTCTGTACTTCCTGCTTTCACCTTCCCAGTGCCAGGGTCGCAGGTGCATCCACCGTGACGACCGGGCTTCATCCGTTCTAGGCAAGCGCCCCACCAACTGAGGTGTACCCCCAGACTCCACAGATTAGACAGTCCCAGCGACAGCCCGGCTCTGCCGAGTGCCAGCGGGCAGGGCGGGCACTGGCCGGAGCATCGTGTATCCACCCCAGGGCGTCTGGCCCCGAGTTTGGTGGCCTCGGGGTCTCCCCACCTGGAGGCTGATGTCTGTTGGGCCAGCCTGTCCCCCACTCAGTGCCCCCAGCCCAGGGGCCCCAGGCCCTGGAGCACCTGCACCCCTCCCCCACCTCCTCCTGCCTGGCCCTCATCTGCACCTCCTGTGCTCCCCAGACCTTAGAGAATATTTAACCACCTGTTAAATGATTTATCCCACCGAGGTTCCAGAGCTCAGGGCATCTCTCGGGCCTCCTCGAGAATTAACTAGAGCCATAAATCAAAGCGACATGTGAGAAATTTCAGCTGCCTCAGACAGCAGGCAGCAGCAGGCAGCAGCGCGCCCAGACGGGAAAATGGCATTTAGAAGGGAGAGGCGTACTCTGGCCTGGCCCCAGAGCCGCCCAGACTCTCAGAAGGGCAGAGGGGGAGGTGGGCCAAGGACGCTGGGCTTTCGGGGCGCTGTCAGGAGACCCTAGCTCTTCTACAGCTGGCAGAGCCCTGGGCCACCCAATGTCCCATCTGACTACAGAACAGCCTGAGGGAACGGGCACATCCACGGGAGAATGCAGCCCTGGGCTCTGGGTATCAGGAGGCAGGATGGAGGGCTTTGATTAGTGGTGGACTGGACCGTGTGTGGCTGAACCCAGGAATCGGACCACAACTCAGGCAGGGCACTTGCAAGAGGACGGACGCCGGGCGAGGCTACATTAGGATTCTGGGTGGTAGGAAGAGTTCAGGGGGTGGGAGCAGATGAGACAGCCAGGCCTCACAGCCGACCAGGAGCTGGACCCTGGCTGCCCCGGCCTGGTCAGCTAGACCTAGAAGGAGATGGCCCAGCTGCTCTGGCTCCGGCCGGCCGAGGGGCTAGTGCTTCACAGCCTCTCTGCACCTCCCCGTCTCCTGGCCGTGCTCTGCCCGTTGGACCACGAGGCCCCATCTCAGGAAAAGAATCCATCCGGAGAGACCCAGTCAGCCACACCCATCTCTCACCAGGTGGCCTGTCGCTGCCGGCCACCCAACGCAGCCCAGCGAGAAATGTACCTTTCTACCAAAGGTGGCTGACCTGCCAAGGGCAGATGTTCCGTAAGTCCCCCCAGCTCGAAAAACTCACTGTGAATCTTTTTATCTCGCACAACCCGTTACAACTTCTGTTCCCACAAAGGCCGCGCTGCATCCCTGGAGCCCGATGGCCCGGAGCGGCAGACCTCTCCCTCATTTCCTTCCTTCCCGTGCTTTCCGAATTAGCCAATCAAGAGTAGACTGTGAGACTGAGCCTCGGCCAGTAAGGAAGAGCCGGGCTCCCTTGCATCAGGGTTAAGAGGCCATGTTGGCCGCTTGCTCCTGTCTTGCCCAGTTTGGGCCACAGTGCAGCCCTTTTGCGAAAGGGAACTGCCTCGATGTGTTGCTCTTAACTTTGCTCCGGTGTTTTATTTCTTTTCCTACAGCTGGAGCTGCCGGGCAGTAGCAGCGGCGTTACCCTGTGGGCCTTGCAGACTGTGAGGTAGAGCGCCGACTCCTGCTCACAGGGCAGAAGACTGAGGCCAATGGCCCAGGCCCTGCACAGGTCTAGAAATTCTCACAGCTCCACTTCCCCAGCCATCCCCACTGCCTTGGCTCTGAGCCTGACCTTCCACACGGCAGCCCCTAGCGCGGACCCCAGGCCTGACCCCAGCACAAGAGCTCAGACCCCAGGCCTGAAGCTTCGCCGCACCTTGGCTACACAGGGATCTCGGGTCTCTGGACAGCCCAGCCCCCACGTCCCCAGCCCTCGTCCGTCCCAGCCCTTACTCCCAAACTTCGGCAAAGCTCTGTGTGGGGCAGGCCCTGGGTCATCTCCATTTGTCCGTGGGGCAGGCAGGGTCGGGCTCAGAGAGGCTGTGAGACGTGCCCAAGGTCACACAGAGAAATAGTGGCAAAGATGAGCCCAGACCGGGGATCCTAAGGCTCTGGAGTTTCATCCTGAGGAGGAAGATTCCATGGGTATGGCAGGCACCGGAGGCCTTCTGGACATGCCTGTGCTCCCTGTGGTTTCCTGGAAGTCCAAAAGCTTGAAGAGGCGGGCAGTGACTGACAGTCACCATTTGACAGATAAGAAGACTGAGGTCCGAGTGGAGGCCCAAGTCCCTGAGATGCTCCCAGGCTCCCCAACTGGTGCACTGGCTTCCTCCCTTGTCGAGGGGCTGGGCTGCAGAGTGTGGAGGTGGGAGGACCCAACCGGCAAATCCAGACTCCCCGCTGGCATCCCTGAAGCCGTACTGGGAGCATTTTGCAGGCTGAGGAGCCAACATCAGCTGCAGAGGGGGTTCTGCGGAGCCAGCAGCCCGAGAGTCCCCTTCCCAGCGGGCGGTGGGAGACGGCCAGGAGGGTGATCCGCTAATGTGCCTGTTCCCGCCTGTAAGGTGAGCCCACAGAGCTATGTCAGGATGTCACCATGCCCGCTCAGCTCGGTGTGGGTGGTGGGGGTTGTGGGGGTTCCCTCCTCTGCCCTCACCTCTCCCCATCTCTTCTGTAACCAGCACACACCCCAAGACCCTCCAGTCCTTTCCTGAGTTCATTATGAATAATCTTGAGGCGGAATACCTAGGGCTGGGCCGGGCAGCCGGGTGGGGCGGGGGAGGAATGTGCGTCTGAAGAGTGTGAAATTCTGATGAGTGACCTGGACCCAGTCCTGGCAGGGGCCCAAGGAGTGTCACCTGGATGGAAAGGGGCACAAGCAGGCAGGGTTCAGGGCTGCCAGGGCCACCAGGGACCCCAGGGACCCCAGGGCAGGCAGAGAGGGGACCCTGCCAGGAGCGGACAAATGGCCAGATGGCAGAGGAAGGCACCGGCTGCAGCCTCCGCTGGGAAAAATTAATTAAGCCTTCAATTAGCACAGGCCTGCCCCTGTTTGTTATGAAGGGCACTTGGGGCCCTGGCTGCCCTGCCCCGGCCAGGAGTTAATAACTTACCCTGTAATGAACTCGGCAGAGAAGCAACCGGAAGCACCTGCTGGCCTCCACCTGCCTGCCCAGGCTTCCAGCCTCCCCACCCACGGGCAGCTGGAAAGCGGGATGTCACAGTCACCCTCCTGCCCCTGGAGATCGCCGTATCTTTCCCTGCTTGCTCACAGAAAGGAAAGAACCAGAAGCCCAGCATGTCAGAGCCAGAGGCCTAAAGAGTCTCGGGCTGGCGGGCAGTGCGTGCTGCTGGGGACACGGAGCCTAGGACCCTGCTCTGCCCTCCCGGGGCTTGGATTCGGCTTCAGGTACCGAGGGAAGGGGACACACCCCTGGGAGGGACCATCACCACAACCAGCTGGCGGCTGGTGTGGGCCAAGGCTGTCAGCAACAGCAGAGCCTCAGAGAGGCCAACCAGAGGTCAGGCTCAGACCCACCCACCATTGCTCAGGAGAGAGGACAAGTGACTGGCCCCAGACCACACAGGTCAGGGGTCAGGACTGTGAGCAGAGGGAAGGTAAAGAACGTGGCTCCCTCGCTGGCCTCGCCATCTCCACGGTGAATGGGGGAACCTGAGGCCTGGAGTCATGCAGAATGGCGGATGGCGTTCTCCCGGCACCCTGCCCATGGGGTGACAGGCCCCCGAGGGCCATTTCTTACATCCAGCTTTGCCCGGGTCTGCACCTGGATCTCTTCTAAGAGGCACGGAGAGCTGCTGACTCCTGTGGTTCCACCCCCCCACGCCTGCTCAGGACCCGCAGCCACTCCTCAGCACCGAGAAGCCAGGCTCTGGGCGAGGCCCCAGCCGCCACAGCACGGGAGAAGCCCACGAGCCTGCTCAGGGCAGACAGGCCCCGCAGTGAGTCCGCCCCAGGGCTTCAGTCCCCCACCCTCTAATGGTAACGGGCTCATAACTGCAGAAAGGGCAGAGACCATGAGTGTGTTGCTTAATTAATGTTCACAGATTACACATCTGTTCACACCCAGGCCCAAGCATGGAATTCACTTACTCCTTTTAATCAGTGTTTCTCCTGGCTTTGAAATGGGGTCTCATTCCATAACCCTGGCGCGCTCTCCAACCCCCTGCCTCAGAATGTGAGAACTAGGATTGTAGACGGGTACCCGTCACCGCGCCTGGCTCTAGTCTGAGAAGGCCTTCGCAAACCCCACTGCCCCTCCGAACGGGTCACCACCACCCTTGTGTCCACACTGAGCTTGCTCAGCTCGGTCTGCTCCGGAGAGGCGAGCGGTGGAGGGACCAAGACCCAGGCACCTTCACAGATTCCTTTACGGGTGCTGGGGGCGGAGCCGAGAATCATCCTGGAATCCCCACATACTGTCTTGTTGACAGGCCAGTGGCTGGCGGCGTGGGCAACGGGAGGGCTGCTGGGAAAATCCCAGTGTGTGTGTGTGTGTGGGTGTGTGTGTGTGTGTGTGTGTCTGTGTGTGTGTGTGTGTCTGTGTGTGTGTGTCTGTGTCTGTGTCTGTATTTAACAAGTGTGTGGGGACATGTCTGTGGTGCACGTGCGCACGTGTGCGAGGCCAAGGCAGAGAGGAGAGAGGGGAGGACGATCCAGTCTGATCAAAAGGAGGGGAGGAGTCCCAAGGAATGCATGGGGTTTCCAGAACTCCAACCGCCATAGTTCTATCTTACAACAGCCAGCTCTGGGGCAGGCCTGTGGCGGCCTGGCTGGCTAAGCCAGTGGCCCTTCCTGCTCACGCTGCCTGCTCCAGTCTGCTGGGATCAGCTAAGCAGCCCCTCTGATGCACAAAGTCCTCCCCTTACACCGGCTACGGCACCTGGAAGGTAGGGCCAAGGTCACCGCAGGCACAGAGTCCTCCTTGAGAGTCACAGGAGACTGGAGACCATGCCAAGGACCTTGGAGTTGATACCCCTCCACAGACAGCACCTGTCTGTCTAAAGGCAATGGAGAGGTTCAGAGTAGGCCCTTAAACACGGGCGTGATAACACACACACTACAGGAGTTCAAGGCCAGCCTTAGCTCCACGGTGAGGTCGAGATCAAGCTATGTCAGAAACTAGAAGAGAAGGTAGAGGAAGCAGGGGGTGGGGGGATCCTGCCTGACTCTGGAGGGTGATGGTCTTCCCTCTGCTTCCCAGGCCTAGAGTCAGAGAAGCTTGCCAGCACTCATCCTCCTCTGTCTGCCTCCCTGAGAGAAGTGTGGAGCCTCAGCCCATTCTGCAAAGAGGTAAACTGAGGGTGCTGGGGACTAGCTCATTGGTCGTGCACTGGCCTAACAGGCAGGGGCCCTGGTCCTGCCCACTGGCCCCACCCACCTGCGCACCAGTTGAACACAAAAAGACCTCACAGGCCAGGCCGGTGGTCGCCCAGCCCTCCACCCCGGCTCTTCAGCCCCTCACCCAGCCACTTTCCAAGGCCTTCCTTGACTGGGACCGAGAAAGAGTGCTCTTCCCGGGGGCACGCCAGGAGACAGCAGCTTCTTCCAACCAGGCCAATCCGGCAGCGTGGTGGCCAGGCAGGGAGAGTGATGCCAGTGGGCGTGGTGATCCTTCACCAGCCATGGCAGCTGCTGTAGATCAGCACCACTCCCCCCTACATCACCATTAGCCCAGGGCTGGCAGGAGAGGTCAGCAGGCCCAACCGACAGACTTCGGGGAAGTAAGGGACCTGCTGGTGGGGGTGGGGGTGGGGGGGGCTGCACCACCAGGGTGCAGCACCGTGACTTCCGAACCCAAGTATGGGCCACCAGGACGGGCCCAAGCTCCGGCCGTGTGCCAGGGAAGGTTTCCTGAAAGGAAAATCACTCACTGTTGGCACCCGGGCTTGAACCCAGAGACCCACCCCATGGGTGGGCACATGCTCGAGGCTTTCATGAGGGGTGAGCCTGAGCAGAGCTTTGGGGGACAGAGGAGAGGCCGTGGGTCCTCTGCTCCTCCGGCTGCTGTCCCCGGCTGAGGCTGTCCCCTCTCTGTGATTACTCCCTGTGTCCTGTGCGCCCTACGGTTTTGCTCACTATTGTGACGTAGCAAATGTTGGATTTGTATTTTTGGAGCGAACGGATGAGCGGATGGATGAGTGGCCGGCTTCTCCTAACTCCCAGAGTGGGGGTCAGTCTCATGGCAGAGCAGGAGGCAGAGGAAGGGCGTGAGGCTTCTGAGCCCAGAGGAGCTGCATTAGTGCTGGTTGAAGGACCCTACTGGCTTCCCGAAGATGGGGGCCCGGGAAGGGGCAAGCCTGGCCTGAGCAGGGTCCTCTAGATCCTGGGCTGCCCTGGTGGGAGAGAGGAGTGGAATGGAATTCTAGACGCAGAGCGAAGTCCCTGCACCACGCCCCACCAGCCCCAGGCCCGCTCCCCAGCTTGGGGCCCTCCCGCAGCCTGGGCCCCTTCTTCTGGGGCCCCTCCGTTCCCTAAGCCTGATTGTCCACAGTGATTTGTGGCCCTGACAAGGTGAATTGTGGGTAAAGCGGCTGTCTAAATTGGGAACAAATTGGAACAGCGGCTCTAGCCGGCTGCCATCCATCACCGGGAGAGCGGCCGCATCAGCACGGCTGCAGCCAGCCCTCGCTCCTTGCCCCAGAGGCGGAGGAAGCAGCCCCCTCTCCACCGAGAGCAGCCCCGGGTGACTGGGGAGAGGCAAGGCAGCGGCTGAGCTCCCCGAGTCTTGGCTTTTACTGGTCTTCCACACTGATCTCACTGTGCATCCAGGCAGCTGCTGCACCCCGCCCGCATGGCACTGGCCGCCGGAATACCTAGAATTCTTTGTAATAATTATCGTTGTTTTCCTAGACAGCCTCACTTGGTAGCCCAGGCTGGCCTCGGACGCCAGGCCCTCCTGCCTCAGCCTCCTGAGTACTGGGATTACATATACGAGCGTCTTTAGTTTTTTTCATCTTTCTGAAATATCTAGACTGACTTTGTTTACGCTCACAGCCAGCAGCTGACGAGATCCCAGATCTGCGCCCACGTCTGTAATCCCAGCACCGAGGAGGCAGAGGCAGGGCGATTGCTCCACGTCGGAGGCCAGCCTGGGCTGCAGAGACAGATCCCGAATCAGTGAAAATAAACCATCAGCAGGCTGGGGGCTGGCTCTGTGGGTGAGGTGCCGAGGTTAGACCCCAGCCCCTCATAAAAGAGGTTTGGGGCAAGTGCTTGTAATCCCAGAGCCCAAGTGAAGGCGGAGCGGCCCGGTGTCGGTGGCCACGCCTTTAATCCCAGCGTGGATTAAAGGGGGGGGGGGCAGGGGAAGGCAGATCTCTGTGGGTTCCAGGCCAGCCTGGTCTACAGAGTGAGTTCAAGGACAGCCAGGGCTACAACAGAGAAACCCTGTCTCGAAAAACAAAAAGACAGAAGGATTCCTGGGTCTTACTGTCCGCCGGACTAGCCCGTCGGTGCACACCTGCGCACACAGTATTTTTAAAGAGTTCAGAGTTATACACCTACAGTACAAAATGCGGAGCGGTTGGAATTGTTACAAAGCAGAGGTCTCTGGTGATGTGGAAGAATCCATAAACATCGCGCGTGGCACGAATCCCAGCCCCCGCGGGTGACACGACAGCGGCTTTGCGCACCCTGGAGCTAAAGATCCACAGCAAACACAGCGAGCAGCCCCACACCGAGGGACCAGCCAGCGAGTGAGGTGCGTGGCCACCTCAGCCCCGTGAGAGCGCACCCCTGCGTCGGGGGCCACAAGGCTCCCTCCAGCCTCAGGCCATCCGCCCACAGCCTGTCCCTGACCTTGAGTTGGGCCTAGATGATAAACCAGGCCAGACTGGAATTGGAAGTCGGGCTGTACATTCCCTAAGGTTCTTAAGCTATCCAGCCCTCCGTTGGCTGTTGCCCTTGGCCTCCTGCCAATTCTTTGTTCCAGAAGGTTCTGGGTAACTAGAGGGACAGAGAGACGGCGGTGGGCGGGGACTTACTTCTCTGCTCAGTCACCTGTGCTTCTGCACAGGCTGGGACGCTAAACTTGGCCAGACAGCAGCCAGGGTCTCACCCTTCCCTCCCCTAGGACAGCAGCCCTGGAACTGCAGAACACCAAGGCTGAGGAGGGGAGGTCTCAGAGCATGAGTCAACATCTGGACATGTCCCGCCACCCAGGTACCCCCAAACCTGAAGCACAGAGGAGGCGGGAAAGGAAGCAGGAGAGTCAGTGTCAGCGGGTACAGTGTTTGAGACAGACCCAGAGGGCCTGAATTTGATCCCTAAACCCGGGTGAGAAGCCACCTGAAGGCCTGGAGTTAAGAGAGCTGAGAGTTAAGGCTGAGCAGCTGAGAGAGGTCCAGGCTTGGTTCCCAGCAGACATCAGGCGGCTGTGTCTTCAGCTCTGCTGCTGGCACTGCCCTTTTCTGACCTCCACCGGCACCTGCTTGCACAGGGTGTGCATAATGACGAACACGCACACACACACATACGCACACACATGGGGTGGGGGGGTCTAGTTGGGGAGGAAGGGCCATAGTGCCATGGGCCTGTAGCTGGGGATTACAGCTCTTCTCTGCTATCTGATTGGCTTGCTCAAGGTCCTGATTCAAATTCCAGAGTCAGGGGATCCCGGGAGCTTGCTGGCAGCTAGTCTCGATGAGGACAAGCTCCAGCTTCATTGAGAGACCTTGTCTCGAAAAATAACCTAGAGGGCAATTGAGTAGGACACCCGATGTCAGGTCTAGTACGCACACGTGCACACGCACACAGGCACACGACTTCACTTAGGTGCAAGCAGCCCCACGCCCTTGGGTGCGTCTTTCCTCCTAAGCACCTCTTAATCCCCTTACTTAAATGGGTCTTTAATAAACTCCAAATCTACTTCACACCGGCTTGTCCCGAAATTCTTTTCCGAGGTAAAGTCAAGAATCTGGCTTTGGGCTGGCGAGATGGCTCGGCAGGTAAAGGAACTTGCTGCCACCTCCGAGGACCCGAGTTCAAGCCCCCGCACCCACGTGAGAACTGACTCCTGAGAGCCGAACTCTGATCTCCACATGTAAAATCAGTAACTGTGAGTAGACCTTCCTAACAGACTGAGAAGACTGCCCTGGCTGGGGGCAGCAGTGCGGGCTGCGCCTCTGTCCCTGCTGCAGTTGGCACTCAGGCCGCGTGTCTGTCTGACGGTCTGGGCCTTCGCTGCAGCCTCTGTGACCCTCCGTAGAAGTCTCCACTGAGCCAGTCCTCCGGGGCTCTGAGCTGGAGGAATGGTGTTAACGCTCTTTTGGTTTTTTGAGACAGGGTTTCTCTGTTGTAGCCCTGACTGTCCTGGAACTCACTCTGTAGACCAGGCTGGCCTCGAGCTCACAGAGATCTGCAGGCACGCACCACCACCACCCGGCTGGTATTAAGGTTCTTAAAACAAGAAAAGAAACAAGAACTCCCTCCTGAAGATACAGTCACTGTCTAAACCCAGACCCACATATAAGTGGCAGACACACACGGGTACACATAAAAGAGTCAAGCATGCCGGCGGACGCCTTTTATCCCAGCACTGGGGACGCAGAGGCAGGTGGATCCCTGAGTTCAAGGTCAGCCTGGTCTACAGAGTTCCAGGTGGGAGATGGGGTGGGGGGGGGAAGAAGAGGAGGAGAAAAGGGAGTCTTTTTAAAGAAAGGAAAGAAGCAGATCTCTGACTCCACCATCCAGCTCCCTGTGTTAGGACAATGACCGTATTTCCGAAGCCAGCGAGGAAGCAGAGACGCTGCGTGCTTGTGGCAGCAGAACGAGCGTTCGTAAATCACAGCCCATCCACACCGGGACATCGTCGTCATCCGAACCCCGTCCCCGCGCTCGTTACAAAATAGTAAGTGAGAGGCCAACCGTTAAATAAGTATGCACATATTTATGGGGGCTCGCACAAACAGGGGTGTCCAAACAGGGACAGACGTCTGCTGCCTTCCCCACCCCCGGCAAGGAGCCCCCCACCCAGTGTAGCCACTCAGTATTCCCCTGTGTGCCTTTAAATATTGACTACCTCTGCATCCATCCGTGAGCAATGCCTAATGCCACAGGTACATTTCTACATCTTAATAAACAGGAGGCAGCTTCGGGGGAGGGGCCCCCTCTTCCCCACTCTTCCACAGCCAACACCGGGGGTGCGCATTTAATCCATCTTGATAACTTGTGTTGTGAGTTCATTAATTTTAACTGCTGTCAAGAATTCCATTTCCAAGTGGCCCCCGTTTTATTTCCTCTCCCTCTGGCTCGTAAAGAGATGATTGACACTCCTCTTGGCTCTGATGTGCCAGATCCCCCAGCTGTCTTGTTGTCTCTGGGGACCTGCACCCCAGCACACAGCAGCCAGGCCCCCCACCTTCCCAGGATGCCACTCTGTGTACCCAAGTCAGGGTATCAAGGTGAGTGCTGGCTTCACACCTGCTTCCCCAGAGGGGTCAAACCGCAGGCTCTCCAAACTGCTGGGAGGACATGGTGTCTCCAGAGGAGGCTCAGCCATCCCCCTTCCCTGCCTGTGACCACGCAGTGCCCTGCGCTCTGACCTCACCTGATCAGACTCAGGCCAAAACGAAGCCAGCTGCGGGTAACTCCCGGGTGTGGTTCTGTGCTCTTCAAAACAGAAGGCTCCTAAGATGTTAAACAGGGTTTGAGCAGAGGCTATTGGAGAGCAACTGTGAAGGCTGGGGCTCAACACCAGCACTGCAGAGACCCCAGCATGTGCAAGCACCTCCAGAGGACCACAGTGAGCTGCAGGGACTTGGGGGATGGGGCCTAGGTGACCACTGCAGGGTGCACGCCCAAGGCCACAGGACATCAGATGCAGAGCCGGGAGAAGCCCCTCTCTGAAGTTAGAATGGCACCATTCACCAGCCAGTGGAGACGAGGGGGGCCCTGGAAGTCCCTGTCCCCTGAGGCCTGGCACCTCCCTGTCTCAGTGAACTGCAGGAGGCTTAAAATGCGAGCCCTGTTCCAGCAGGGGTGGCTTATGGGAAAGCTTTGGCCAAATCAATTAATGATTAAACACCCTTGAGCAAATACCACCACTTTTATTATTTTTTAAATGTTCTGATTTGAGTGGCAAAGAAATTAAATTAAGAACAGAGACTCCGGGTCAGAGCCTGGCTGCTCTCATTGGTTTTTAATCTCTCGTTAAACGATATATCTTCTGATAGCTCTTGTCAGCTTGTTCAGTGTAATGACCCAGCAGGAGCAGCCTGCTGACCCCTCCCTCCTTCCCCATAGCCAAGGAGAGGGCACCCCAGGCAGGCAGCCAAGTCAACCCAGCCGTGAGGGTTGGCGTGAGCACGGGCAGGTGGGCCGTGGTAACGGGAAATGAGGAGCTGACATAGCAGAACCTCGTAAACACTGGCCGCTGCTTAGCCCCTCAAACTAGACAAGTCACCTGAAATCCTGGATGGCCAGGATTTCCCAGGCCACAGAGGCCAGTGTGGATCCTGGGTGTGAGGACATGCAGCCGCAGGGGGGGTGAGCCCACTGGCGCAGTGTGGCCCCCAGATCTCCATCTCCTGGCAGGCCATCACTGGGGCCCTAGAGCTCAGTCTGAGATGAATCGAGGGAGGCTCGCTCTCCATCTCTCAGGACATCTTGTCTGATGGAAGAGGCGGTTCCCATGCCTGCCCCCCCCCCAACTCCTGCCTGTGTAATGACAAACAAACTCTGGTTTCAAGAGGCTCCCAGGGTAGCAGACACAAATGGTGCATTGGCCAGTCCTGCGTCAGCGTGACACACAAACTAGAGCCATCTGAGAGGAGAAGACCTTCAGGAGAAAATGCGGCCCTGAGATCCAGCTGTAAGGCATTTTCTTAATCAGCGGTTGATGGGGAGGGCCCTGCCCATTGTGGGCGGTGCTTTCCCGGGCTGCTGGTCCTAGCTCCTATTAGAGAGCGGGCTGTGCAAGCCTCCAGGCTCCTGCCCCGCTCGAGTTCCTGTCCTGACTTCCTTCCGTGATGGACTACAAAGCAAAAGTGTGAGCCGAATAACCCCTTTGTTCCCCAACTTGCTTTTGGTCCTGGTGCGTCATCACGGCAAAAGTAAACCCTAACTAAGACAAGTTGGCACAAGCGAAGTGGGTGTTGCCATGGTGGACTTGACCACGTTTTGGGGAGGGTTGTAGAAGGACTTTGGAACTTTGGGCAAGAAAAGCCACTGAGTGTTGAGAGCTCGGTGGGCGGCTCTGCCGGAGCTTGGAAGACAAGATCGTTGAGAGCAGAGCAGAAGATGGGGGCCTGGCTTGTGAGGCTTCAGAGGGAAGCAAAGACTCCACCGGGCCTTTTGTGTGAAGGGTCTGTCGTTCTGGTCCGCTGGGGCTGAAGAGTCGGCTGCGATCAATAAGAGACCAGACCTACGAAACCAGCCCTCTGCTCTGCTGGGATACTTGATGCTGGTCAGCTGGAGCTGAGACTGGAGCAGTGACTGAGAAGAGACCAGCATCCCTGCGGTGAAATCCGGGGACTGTCTCCTGAGAGCGCAGAGACACCATGTTCCACAGGTGCTCAAGGCTGTACCTCGTGCTGGCCGCCGAGCTTGGGAGTGCGCGCGAGTCACCCAGCTGGTGCTGGTTTTGAAGGCATGAAGGGGTCGTGGAGAGCAGCTGAGGCTTGGCACGGTGAGAGGCCAGGAGAGGCCGTTGGTGAAGGCGTAGCCTCAGTGGCAGTTGAAGGCCCAGGACTGAAGGAGTCATGCGGAGAAGTTGAGGCTCAGCGCCATGTAGGGAGCCTGTAAGAAGCTATTGGTGAAAGTGCAGCCCGGTTGCAGCAAGGGGCCCCAGCTTTTTGGAAATCCAGCACCATGTGACGACCACCAAGGACAGCAGCAGCGGTGGAGTGGAGCCAGCCAGAGCCTGGAGGACAAGCTGTGTGCGCGGCAGAGGGCCGAGCTGGAGAAGTGACCCAAGTCCCTTGGAGGAGCCCGGAAAACCGTAAGTCCCAGATAATTGGATATTGAGATATTTACGCTGTTGGAGTTTGGTCTCGCTTGGTTCAGGTTGTGACTGCGCCCTGGTTCATCTCTCTTGAAAAAGCCATTTAATTTGGGTTTGATTTTTTTTTTTTTTCCAGGAGACCACATTTGAAAGACTTTTGAAATTGTAAGAGATTTTGGATTTTCAGAGAGTGGCTATTTTAAAGAGATTGAAATTTTAATGTGTTTGAATTTTTGTAAAGAACGAGGGGACTCTGAGAATTGTTTGTTTTTAACGTGAGATCACGGGGCTGAATGAGAAAGTGTGACTTAACAGCGGTGTGTCCGTCCGTCGCACTGACAGGGGTCAGTCGTGCTGGCTGGTCTCAGCCAGCCTGACTCACAGAGCAGAGAGGCTGTGCTGACAAGCTCTGAGTGACCGGGGAAATTAATGTCACGTTCTGTGAGAACAAGACCGGGTGACTGGGAAACGGAGCGGTCTTCAGTAAGAAGTCTTCACGGAGGGTGTGGCGGTTTGAATAAGAACATCCCCCCCCCCCCCACTGTGGGCTCCTGTATTTGAATGCCTAGTCATCAGGGAGTGGCCTTGTGGGAGGATTCGGTCACTGGGAGTGGGCTCTGGGGGCCAGGCCCGGCGTCTCTCTCGTCCTGTGGATCCATAAGCAGAGCTCGCAGCTGCGTCTCCAGCGCCGTGTCTGCCTGTGTGCCACCATGTTCCTGGCTGTGGTGACAATGGGCTACACCTCTGAAGCTGCACAGGAAGCTCCTGAGGCTCCGCTGCGGTGGCCGAGACCCCCCACTCCCTCCCTCCCTGCTGCAGTCACAGGCCTCTCTCTTGAGAGGGGAATGCGTGCACCCGAACAGCAGGGCGTGCGCACTCCCATGTACACCTTAGACATCCCTCCAACGCCCTGCCTTGAGATGAGTTCTCTCACTGAGCTGAAATCGCACATGAGCCATGCCAGCGGCCCAGCGGCTCTTGGGACTCGCCTGTCCCCACGTCCTCAGTGCTGGGGTTACAGGCACAGCCGGGCCTGGCTGAAGTGTGAGTGTCTGGATTCAAACTCAGGTCCCCATGCATACCGAGCAAGTGCTCGCCCACTGTGCTGTCTCCCCAGGTCCCTCTCAGATTGCTTCTTATGCCAGCTTCTGTTTCTCTCTTGGAAAGCCGGGGGGGGGGGGGCAGGCGGAAGGCTGCTGCTTCTGCTGGAGTCTGGCATCATCCCTGCCTTGTGGGAGGGGGAGGCCAATTCTCTCTGCTTGCTGGTTCTTGGAGACTTGAGTTAGTCAGGGGCTGAGGCTGGGGCAGGGCTGAGGCTGGGACAGGATTGAGGCAGGGCTGAGGCTGGGCAGGGCTGAAGCTGGGCAGGGCTGAGGCTGGGCAGGGCTGAGGCTGGGACAGGATTGAGGCAGGGCTGAGGCTGGGCAGAGCTGAGGCTGGGCAGGGCTGAGGCTGGGCAGGGCTGAGGCTATCCACTCTTGCTGAGTTGACAGATTACCCAGCAGGCTCTCTGGGCTGAGTCCCGGATCCCAGCCCTGCCACCTCCAGCCTCTGTGGACACCACTGCTGGATGACTGTCTTCTGACTCATCCTGGGGAGAGTGGGAGCCCTCAGCCTGTGGATCCTGACACCCTGCTTCCCTTCTGCTCCAGGGCACAAACCCGAGAGCCACAGAGGGCGGGCTTCCTGGAAAAGGAGCCGGTTCCCCTGCCTGCCGCCCCGCTCCACATCCCGGCCCCGTACCCAGCTCTGCCTAGCCACTTACGCTCCTTCCCATCTCGGCCTTCAAGGTGACTGGGATGACAGTCCCTTCCTAAGGCCTTGCCCCCTCAGATCCAATAGCGTGGACCCCGCGCGGCTCTCGGATCCTCTGCCTCAGCTTCTGTGTCCAAGCCTCCTGCAGACAGACGAAGAGCAGAAACCGTGTTCTGGAGCTAATCTGAGAATTATTTTTGGAGACTTGAGGCCAAGGTTTACCTTCATGGCCTGCAGACACAGGCGGCAGCCACAACCTGCCTTCTGAAGCCCAAATCAAAGTGGCCGGAAGCTGGGCTAGCTCCCAGCAGGGACACCTGTGGCTCAGCCGGCTGCAGAGCCAGGGAAAGCGTTTTAAAGTGCTGTGGGCTGGGGACACGGCTGGGTCGGTAGAGTGCTCGCCTAGAGGCAGAAGCCCTGGGTTCCAGCCATGGTGACCGGGCATGGTGACCGGGCATGGTGACCCAGCGAGGTGCTCCAGGCAGAGGCAGGGGGATCGGTCCGATGTCATCCTTGGCCGGGGATGTGTAAATAGAGCCAGGCACGGTGGCGCGTGCCTTTAATACCAACAGAGGCAGGCCGGTCTCAGAGCTGGAGGCCAGTCAGAGCCGCGTTCTGAGACCGTGTCTCTAAATAGTGTCATGAGGGTTGCCCATGGGGTGGCCAGATGCACTCTGCACTTGGGGCTCCAAGTGAGAAGCCTGGACTGGACCTTACCTCCAAGAACTCGAGCCTGGTCCTCTGGTGTGGGTTCCCTGCCCAGCCACACTCTGCACCCAGCCCTTACGGCTCCCGAGGGGACTTGGCAAGCCTAGACGCGTGTGTACAAGATCTGTATGCCCCTCGCCAGGTGCAGGAGACGTGGCAGGTGTATCTGGAAGGAGACAGCAGGAGCTGCGGAGCCGGGAACTGCTGGCGGTGCAGCCTGAGCCCGACAGAGCCTCACACAGCATTCTTTGTCCCGTGACCCCAGCCCAAGGCCTACCTCGGGAGACTGTGGGAATTATAGTCTGTAGGACGGTAAGCCAGACTCGGTAGGCAGCCGTACAAGATCCCGGCCAGCCCTGAGCAGCCCCGTGCCTGCCTCCACTCCACCCGCCACAAGCTCAGCCCCCATTGCAAGTGACAGGCTGAGCAAGGTGCTTAGAACTTCCCAGAAAAGGAAGCGCAGGGAACCCCTCCTCTCCAGGTGTCTGCCTTCTAGCTGGGCAAGTACACATCTATATGTGTGTATGTGTGTGTGTGTGTGTGTATGTATATATGTGTGTGTATATATGTGTATGTGTATGTATGTGTGTGTGTATGTGTATGTGTGTGTGTGTGTGTATGTTCAGTTCAAGAGCCTGCAGAGGCCAGAAGAGGCTGCCAGATTCCCTGGAACTAGAGACAGTTGGCTTGTGAGCTACTTTGTGGGTGCTGGGAAACAAACCCAAGTCCTCTGGAAGAGCAGCAAGTGCTCTAAATAGCTGAGCAATCTCTCCACACACACACACGCACGCACACGTAAGCACACACGCATGCACACAGATACACACACACATGCACACACACCCTTTTGTGACGGGGTCTCTGCTGGCCTGGAGCTCACCAGCTGGGTTAGGCTGACTGGCTAGCAAGTGCTAGAGATCTGCCTGTCTCTACTTTCCCATTTTTTTTTTTATATGTCAGAACTGAGGTATGACAGCCTGGCTTCTCTCTCTGTGGAATCTCCGTGCTTGCGGCCGCATTAACCGGGACTGTCTCCCCAGCCCCGAGACCTACATTAACAGACCAAATACATAGTATGAGGCTAGTTACCACATTCCAGCTTTGGCTAAGATCAAGGACAGACCGACAGTAAGACTAAGTGCATCAGAGAAAACCATAGCAGAACAGGGGAGGGGCGCAGCCAGGAAGTCGTCCCAGGGAGGTCTGGCCAGGCTTGAGCCAAGCGAGGAGGCTCAGGAGCAGCTGTGGGCTCAGTCAGCAGTGGGCACAAAGGGCCCGGGCTGGAGCCCAGGATGGTCCAGGCAGGCCTCACCGGAAGAGGAGCCGAAAGAGGGAGAGGAAATGAGGGCTGGGATGCATCAGACCCCACGGGGCTTGGTCAGGTCACGCAACTGACCCGCCTTCTAGTTCAGGTGAAGGGGAAGTGCAGGCTGAGAGAAGGATCTGGTCTGACCAGGGCCTTCACGGGAGCCGGTGGTCAGGATGGGGGTGGGGATGCCTGCTGGCGGAGTCCACAGCGAGCGCCAGCAGCTGGATGGGTAGGGCTGCGAGATGCGCGTGGGTATATTTAGAAGGCGGAGCTGACAAGCTTTGCTGACAGTCTGGCTTTGCCAAGCGTCTGTTGCTACATAACAAACCACCCCCAGTCCCTGGTGGCTTCAAATGACCACAGCTATCAGTTCTGCTCAGGAATCTGCAAACGCAGGCAGGCTCCCCTTGATCCCTCGTGACATCAGGGGGTCCCCCTGGAGGTGGTAGCCCTCGAAGGACTGGCCACCCAGCCCTTAGGCTGCCAGGCCTCTCTGCAATGGGTCTCTAGAGGTGTTCCTTGGTCTTTTCAATGCCGCTGTAGGTGGCTTCCAGCAGCAAGGCCTTCTGGTAGGAACTTGGTTCCCACCGTCCCCTGTTGGTCAAGGGCATCACCAAAGTGTGCAGGGGAGGGGACTACCCCCCACCACCACTCAGCAGGAAGGTTTGTGGCTTCCCGGTGTAAGGGAAGAAGCCCATGAGCAACTGTAGGGCTCTCACCCGGTGATGTCACCTGTAGCCTCTGCAGGCAGCCCTGCAACCTTGCCCAGGCCTGGCTCCCTCACCCGGAAGGGACCCATTCCCTCTTCCTGTCACTAACAGCTTTGTGTTAGAAGACAGTTGGCCATTCTGGTCCTGAGTACTTCCCTCAGAGAGGCCAAGACTCTGTCTTCCCAGGGACTGTTCTCACTCAGAACCCCCGGGTCAGCTGTGCTTAGACAGCGCCTCAGAGCGGGAGCCAGGTCTTCCCCAAGACCCTTCCCTTCTGAGCCGCTTCAGGAACCAAGTCAGAGCTACTCAGGGCGGCCTCCCTCGGGAAAGGGGGTCGCTAGAGCTGCGCTAATGCTGGGGCGCGTCTTCCAGATTTCTTTAAGCCTGTATTTATGGGGGTGTGATCAAACGCATCAGCCCGGCTCCTGCTGCTGCAGCTCCACTGCTGTGCCAGGCAGCTGGGGATGGGGGAGACGAGGAGAGGGTTCTGACATGCCTGACAGGGAAGAGGACGGGGCGGGGCTGCAGCTGGGGGCTGCGAGCACCCTGCTCCCACCCCGGTCGGGCCACAGTCCGGCACACGTAATCAGAAATGCCAGAAGTTAATCTCTGCCTAGAGGCAGGATCAGTAGAACGTACCCCGCGCCCAGAAAACAGCCAAGACAAACTCACCAGCACCCATGAAGGGTCCACGTGGGGGTGGGGGAGTCTACCTCCCTGTAAGGCGGGAGGCGGGTGCAGAGCAAGGGTCTGCTCTGGCTCAACCTGGGGCTTCCTGAGCAGAAAGACCCGGCTGGAGGTCCACTGTGCAGGGGCTAAGCAGCAGCCATGAGGACCTGCGTCCCCATAAGGAGCTGGCCTCGGGCCAGAGCACTCCAGTGCAGGAGCCTGTGGCTTGGGAAAAGTTCCTTTACTTCTCTGGTCTCTGTTTGCCCGTCTGCAAAATAGGGAGAGGGCTGAGAAGAGGAAGGGGGCAAAATACTCCACAAGTCAGGGGAAGCACTGAAAGGGAAGGCTCAGGCATGGCTCAGCAGAAGACTGCAGGTCCAGAACCCGCTAGTCAGGGGCTGGAGCACTGATGTAGCCCGCACAAGACCGAGTCCCAGCCCACGCAAAGGGCTGAAGGGGTAGAGACAAAGATGGTGTCCGTCAAGGAACCCGGGAGACGAGAAAGGTTTGACAGGGATCCCAACTGGGAGGAGGCCCTGAAGGGGACGTGTGAGGGGCTGGGGCCAGAGGGGCGAGGTACAGGCTCCGTTTGCTTCCTTCTTTCCTTCCTTTCTTCCTTCCTCCCTTCCTCCCTCCTCCCCGCTCCTCCTCCCTCCTCCTCTATTTCCATCTCTTTTTGGTTTCCAAGACAGGATTTCTCTTGTAGCTCTGGCTGCCCTGGAACTCACTCTGTAGACCAAGCTGGCCTTGAACTCAGAGATCTGCCTGCCTCTGCCTCAAGTGCTAGGATCAAAGGTGTGTGCCACCACATCACAGGGCCACCTGCCTAGGGGTGACACCCCCACAGTGGGCTGGGCCCTCCCACATCAATCATTTATAATAATCAATAAATTAATTAATTAAATAAAACGCCCACAGACAATGCCAATCTGGTGGAGGCATTTTCTTTTGGAGGGTCCCCCTCCCTAGGTACATCTAGGTCTGCGTCAAGTTGACAAAAGCCAACCAGCACGTGCCCGCAAGCCCCTGCCCTGACCCACCGGAAGCCTGCTCACACCCCCATCCATGGCACCTCGTCCCTGTGGTTGGTCTGATCCCTTTGTCTATGAGTGTGAGGTGCACTGCTCACCCAGGACCTTGGGAAAGGCTCCTCCTGGTCCTCAGCAGGTGCCTGCCAGGCCCCGCCTCCTGTCGAGCCCCGCCTCCTGTCGAGCCCCGCCTCCTGTCGGGCCCCGCCTCCTGTCGGGCCCCGCCTCCCCTGGGCCCCGCCTCTGAGGGCTGCTGCTTAGTCCGCCATGGCTCTTGTCACCGTGGATTTTAGTTCTATTTCATGTGTGTGTTGCCCGGTTTCCCCAGCAGAATGTAAACTCCAACAGGGTGGCTGTTTGTGCCAGTTCTGGCTGCTGCACCCCCCGCATCTGGAAGAGCGCCTGGCCCAGAGAAGGTGCCTAAGAGCCGTTTGTTACCACGAGTCTCTCCTGAGAGAGTGCTTCCGAGGTAGAATTTTCTGTCCCTGCCTTAATGCACAAACGGGAAGCACCTGATGGGAAGTGATTTGTTCTGTGAGGGGGACACGGGGCACGGTGGGACTGTAGCTCTGTGCTGGAGTGTTTGCCTGGCATGCGTGAGGCTTGGTTCAATTTCCCAGAACCTCAAATAAATAAATAACAAAAGCTTATACAGCAGAATGAAGGTCTTGATGACATTTGGGTCTCACTCCTTCCATGGAAAATTGATGCTGTCTTCCCGGAAGAGGCCCTTAGTTCAGAACACAAAGGGAGGCAGGCAGCTCAAAGCACAGACTCGGGGGGAGGAGTGTTGTTTTATTTTAGCCGCTGTGTTTTGCTCGAAATCTCAGAGACCCAAGGTCTCACTATGTAGCTAGCCTTGGCCGACCAGAAACTTGCTATGTAGACCAGGCTGGCTTTGAACTCACAGAGCTCTGCCTGTTTCTGACTTTCGAGTGCTGGGATTAAAGGCACAGGGCCATCAAGGTCTCCTGAGAGGCTGGCCTCAAACTCCCTACAGAGCCAAGGATAACGAATCTCAGAGCCTCCTCCCTCCAGCTCTCCAGCACCACCACACCGCCTCTGTGTGTTCTGGCGGAACCCAGGGCTTCCAGCGTGCTAAGTGAGCATTCTAGGAAGGAAGTCACATCCCCAGCCTTCCACAGCAATTCAGTGTCCTAGCTAAGAGCCTCGTGGCTCCTATGCCAACCACGGAAGCAGAGAAGAGTCGACAAAGAGAGCAGGAAAGGAGCTTGCACAGGGGTTCTGCTCCAATACATGGCTGAGCCGGGGCCTTTGGTGAGAGCCCTGGTGGAACCCCGGAGCTAGGGAGGATGGAGCTGGGTCTGTCTGGGGACCTGCAGCGGCCTCACCCCAGGCTTGCTTGCCGACCACGCCCCCCCCCCCCCCCCCCCCCAGGTACTGGAAACAGCCTGTGGGCTACGGCAGGTTCCCAGACGCTGCCCGAGGGGCCTGGGATGCTCTCAGGCTCTGGCACCAGAGTGAGGTTCCTGCAGCTGGGAGCCGGTGGGCGGGACTTCCGCTCCGCTCATCCACTTACTGTTATGGACTTTAAACAGCAGGGCATATTTTCACAGTAATCTTTTTAACGTTTGAAAAGAGAGCCCTCGCTTCAAGCACAACGTGAATGGCAATTATCTATTCAACCTAACAAGCACGTATTATGTGCCTACTGTGTGCAGGGCAAAATCTTAAATGAGTCAGATAGTCTCCATTGTCCGGGCACTGAGGAGCCGCAGCTGGGAAGCGGGACAGATAAACCAGCCTTAATAGATGGGTGGCAACACCGCTCCCAGTGTCTGCAGGTACAATGGGAACACAGGTGGCGATTAATTCCACCTGAGGAATCGGGAAAAGCAGCCAGAGGGGAGGTGGCGTTTCCGATCAGCCTTGAAGGACCCCAGCCAAGGGAGCGGTGGGAACCAAGCCCGAAGAAAAGCTGCGGGTGCATTTTTTGAGGAGGAATTGGACCAAAAGCCTGGGGTCCTGTGGCCTTGAGGACAGAAGGAAGGGAAGGCAGGCCCTGGAGGCAAGCCAAGAGCGGCAGGTGGTGAAGTCTCTAAGCAACTGTGGCCTTGCACAGAGCCCTCGAAATCTTGAAGTGGAAACCCGAGCCCCCCCCCCCCCACCTCGTGAGCCTGTCAGAAGGATGGCCTGGATCCAGGCCAACAGCACGAACCTGGTCAGCCTGCTTCCAGGAGGCAGACGTGGGAGGACCTGGAGCTAAGGCAGTCAGGACTACACAGCAAGACCCAGGCCAGGAAGGGGAGGCAGGAGGATCTGAGTTCAAGGCCATCTTCTACTATGAAGTGAGTTTGAAGCCAACTTGGACTACGTGAGACCCTGTCACGAACTATAAATCAGGGCTGCTCGGTGCCTGTGCAAGTGAGTGGGACCTGGAGGAAGAAGGCACAGCCGTCCCTGGGAGTTGTGGGGTCCTGGGTTGGGTACAGTGGGAGAGGGCAGAGCCAGCCTTAATAAAGCCTGGTCCAGAGGAGGGCTGGGGAGAGGGGTGACCCAAGTGCCCTGGCCCCTGCTTGGTCAGCAGGGCTGCATCTCAGACCCTGCTTCCCTCCACCCTGCCCCCCCGCTCCCCCTTGGCTGTGACTGATTGTCCACGTGGACCAGAGATCCCAGTCAGGTGGGGCTGCTGGGTGTGCAGCTAGGGTTCTGTCAGGGGCCTGTTTTGGAGGCCCTGTACAATACACAGGCAATTAAAGCCTTGCAGTCTCTTGTCTTGGTCTAACACAGGCTGCACACTCAGCCTGGTAAGGGCAGAAGGCCCAGAGTAATTTGTTAGAAGAAAGTTTGAGGTTGCAAAGTAAGAGGCCACTACTCCAACCGAAGGCAAACCCTACCTTTGATCGAGAGGGTGTGACTGGAAGAGGGAGCACAGACAGGGAGTGCTCTAGGTCTTATTATCTGATTGGCTGGTCTGGAAAGAATTGGCACACAGGAGGAACTGCAGGAGGAAAGAGGAGAGGGTCACTGCTCCCGGCCACCAGATTCCTGGGGTGCAGCGGGGATCTATGTGCAAACCGAGATTTGCTGCGTGGGGTGTTTAAACAGTGTGTGTGTGGGGGGGGAAGGATTCGAATTCCTTTTCCTGAACACAGGTTTTACAGTATTTGATAGTTCTCACACAATCCAAGGGGCTTCCTGGAAGACAGAATTGAATCGGGGCAGACGCCAAGGCAGGAGTAGTGGACCGGGCAGGAGGACCAGACAGAGCGCACCCCAGAGAGCCAGTACATGCAAACACACGCAATTGTGAAAGCCAGTGCGCAATGCAAATGACCCATAAATGTTCCACTTGCCTGTGTGTGGAGCTTTGGGAGCCGCTGGGCAGCTCCCTTTCCTCCTGCCTCCAGCCTACTTCTCTTGGAAGTGTACCTCCCTGCACCCCTCTCCCCAACACAGGGTCTCTCTGTTGTAGCCCTGGCTGTCCTGGAACTCGCTCTGTAGACCAGGCTGGCCTCGGACTCAGAGATCCTCCTGCCTTTGTCCTCCTCGTGCTCATGTATTTTATGTACGGGTGTTTTGTACATGTTTATGCATGTACATCTGCACACCAGAAGAGGTCACTGGATGTCGTGGGACTACAACTGTAGACGGTTGTGAGTTGCCGTGTAGGTGCTGGGAATCGAACCCAGGAACCCTGAAAGAACAGTCGATGCTCTTAACCACTGAGTCACCCCTCTAGTGCCCTGTTCTCTCTCTTATTGTCTCTGTCCAATTGCTTTCCCCAGGAGATAAAATCCTGGGAAAGATCCCGACCACGCACGCCCCCTGAACCCCACCATCTACCTGCATCAATCTGGCCTGGGGTCCCTGGGAGGAGGAGCTGAGCTTCCCCCCAGAATGCCCAGCGGCTCACCTTGGGCTGCACTACCTGTTGGTGGCCTTGCAGGAGCCCGAACCCTGTTTCCCAAGGGAGGTAGCCAGGGCTGGGCAGCCCCCAAAGGTGAAATCTCACCGCCGCCTCGGGATCACCGTGGTGGCTGGGAGCCTCCTGGGACGCCAGACTCTGTGGGCACAGAGAATGGGAAAGCTCTGTAGGCCTAGTGCAGACGCACCCAGCAGGGGTGGGTGTGGGGAGGCCTGGGCCAGGGCCTGGATGGTGAGGGTCCTCTTAGCCTCAGACCCCAGCTGCCATCTTCCTCCCGGCCAGCCGCTGCCTGCCTCCCCTGGGCTTCCCTTGTCTGGCCTCCAGAACTGTAGCTTGTGGCACCAGCTGCCAGGCACGCCGGGGGTGGGGGGGACCCCGTGGGAGGGACTCAGGCCTGCAGATCAGACCTCTGTGATGGCGGGGCGGGCAGATGCAAGCGCCCTGCAGAAGTGGGTGCCTCAGACCAAACGTGCCCCGCCGTGGGGACAGCCCCGGGCCCCAGGACCATGGCCAGCTCCTCGGCTCCCCACTGTCCTGCCCACCACAGTGGCTTCTCCATCCTCCCTCCTCCCGCCCTTCCTCTCCCTCCCCTCTACACCCTCTGCTCTCCCTTCCCCTCCATGGATGCTGCTCTTCCTGAAACACCCTTCCTCCTAGCTCCTCTCCCTAAATGCACCTGAGGAAGTTCTCCCGCAAGGGAGAGGAACACCTCCCTACCTCTCCTCTCGCACCCTCAGAACAGCATTTGGACCTCAGTGACTCCAGGAGGTCAGCCGGGGTGTCTGTGCCCCCCACAGGGAGGGTCAACAACAGGGGGTGCAGACCACCGACAACCAAAGCCTAAGATGAATGAAGTGCCATCCTTCAGCGAAGGGCCCGGGGAGAGCAGCCCCCCCCCCACTCCCCCAGCCTGAAGAACACTTGTCACCTGTTAATGGGACCCGGCAGGCGGAACAACATCACAAGATGAAGATGTTGGACCACAGGGCAGAGGACAGTAACCGGACCTGGCAGCTGCTCAGTCGCAGGGACTGGCCATGCCCGCACAGCCTGCCTTGGCGGGGGGGGGGCACCGATCACTGCTTTCCACTCCTCCACCTGCAGCCCCCAGAGGGAGCCTGGATCGTCACAGATGCACCAACCACACACGTCTGGCACCAGCCAGACGCCAGGCTGGAGTCACCGATCCATCCCGGACCACGCTTAAGTTTATTTTAAACGTTTTTTTTTAATGGATAATTTCAAAAACAGAGAAATGGGACTGGAGAGATGACTTCCTGGTTAAAAGCGGGGCCCCGTTCTTGCAGAGGACCAGAGTTCAGTTCCCAGCACCCGGGATGGGCCTCTCACAACCGTAACTCCAGCCCCAGGGAGATCTGACGCACACATCCACGCATGTACACAGAGAGGCATGTGGTCTCTGTGAGTTCCAGGACAGCCAAAGCTACGTAGCGAGACCCGTCTCAATAACACCCCCGAAAATGTAAAAAAAAAACTAAAAACACCTTAAATACAGAAAACGCAGAGCACAGTCTGATGAGCTCGAGGTGGGCCTCGCCCGGCACCCGCGGCGTCTGGCTTGGCCACGGCAGACCCCAGCAACAGCATTTCTTCTGTCAGCGTTCGCCACACACCCCTGCTAGTTCCTGTGGCAGCGACGAGACCCAGTGGGTTATGGGAAGCCGCGGCAGCGGGGTGCTAGGCAGTTGGTGGCGTCACGACCAGTCAGAAGGCTGGGGCTCAGCTCGGCTTCTCGGTTTTCAATTCAGTCCAGGACCTCTGCCCCCGGGGTGGAGGGGCCACGTCCGGGGTGCGTCTTCCCTCCATTAGTTCTCCCCGGAAACAGCTGCAGACAAGCCCGGGCGGTCAAATCCAACCCCGCTGCCCGTGGCGGTTCAGCAACCACGGCGTCCCTCGCTGTGTGAAAACGTGCACGTGCACAAACACCCAGAGATCAAAGGCCAGCTCGTAGAGGTTGGTCCTCTGCTTCCACCATGCGGGTCCTGTTCGGGTCATCTGAGCGACGAGCACCTTTACCCACCGAGCCGTCCCCGAGTCCGGGGTTCGTCTCTGCGCAGCCCAAAATACCGCTATCGTGTGTCAGAAAAGAGAGGACGCTGGCAAGGTGGCTCAGCAGGCGAGACGCTCACCCCAGACCTGACAACCACGCGGTGGAAGGAGAGAACCAGCTCCTGCAAGCTGGCCTCTGACCTCTACACTCGTGGCAGCATGTGTCCGAACACGTACACACACAACAACACAACACACACAGAACAACGCTCCTGCCAGGTTTTAGGGTCCTTACACTTGAAAGGGTGGGGCCACGGGCCTGGATGTCTTCCTCTTGTCTGTAACTGTCTGTGCCCCTTGCCCCTGCCACCCCCAACACTGTAGGTAAGAGTAATCTCAGGCTAGACCGTGGGTCGGAACCCCCCCTCCCCACGCTTGTCACTGTAGCCTGTGTTCAGCGGAGCTGAACTGACCTGACGTTTCCCCGCGAGGACATGGGTGTGGGAGGCCTCAGAGCTATCAGGATCGTGAGAAGGGCAGACTCCTCACCCCTGGCAGGCCCAGACTCTGGGGACAGCATCGGGACCTCCAGCAGACACCCCACAGAACCCCCTCTTGGCCTGATGTCACCAGCTCAGGTCCTGTGAGAAGCTGTCCCTCAGAACCTCTGTCCACCTGCCGCCTCCTCCCCCAGGAAGCCCTCCTGGAGTCACCTGCCCAGACCACCAACCTCTGTCCGCTGAGGCTGGATGCCGGCTGTCTGTGCCACTCCTCAGGTGCCTGTGAGCTCCTGTCACCTGCGTCCCCAGAGTGAGCTCAGGTAACTGCTTACAGCAGAGCAGGCAGAGGCCACCCTCTTGTTGGGGGTTCCCCAGCCTGACTCCATCCTGTCACTAACTTGTGTGTTTGTTTTGAAACAGTCTCACTATGTAGCCCTGGCTGTCCTGGAACTTGCTCTGTAGACCAGTGCTGGGATTAAAGGCGTGGGCCACCGCCTAACTTGCTTTTAAAACCACAAGCCCAGTCTTCTAGCCTGGGAGGCTAGGTCACTCCGAGGCGGAGCCGGCAGGTGCAGCGGCAGGGACGCAACCCTGCATGGGTGCAATAGACACAGCAGCCTCTCCAAGCCCGTGTGCTGCGTCCCCCCAGTGCTCACAGGCCCCCAGGCCCTGCTCTGCATTCTATCCTCCGTCCCATTCTATCCCTCCGTCCATTTGGAGAAGGAGTCACTGTCGTCAGAGTACAGCCAACCAGGAGGCAGCAGGCTGGGCGCGTCTTGCATCTACCCTTGTCAGTGGAGGTCAGTGGAGGAAACAGAGAGGTCAGGTCATACCTCAGCAGGGAGGAAAGAGCTCGACCTGAGCCCAGCTTTCCATGCCTTTCAGGGTCTGGGACGCTGACAGTCTCCATCCTCCTCACACTCACGCCCTGTGCTGGGATTGGTCCCCTCCTGAGCTCCCGTTGGCACCTGGTCAAGAGTAGGGAGGGACGCCCAAACTTCTCCTATTACAGGTGAAGCTACTGAGTCAGGGTGGGCCCCTGTCTCACGATGTAATGAGCACCTGCCGTATACACTGGGATGTTTCTGTCTTGTTCATCTATTTAATGCTCAGAGCATCCCAGCAAGGCAGACCTGTGACCCCTAGTGCGGTGGTTTAAATGAGAACGGCCCCCACAGGCTCATACGCTTGAAAACTTGGTCCCCAGTTAATGGAACCATTTGGGAAGGATTAGGAGGTGTGGCCTTGTTGGAGGGGTGTGGCCTTGTTGGAGGGGTGTGTCACTGGGGGTGGGCTTTGAGGTTTCAAAAGACTCTGACATTCCCGGCATGCTCGTTCTCTCATTCTCTCTCTCTCTCTCGCTTTCTCTCTCTCTCTTTTTCTCTCTTTCTCTCTGTCTCGGTCTCTCTGTCTCTGTCTCTCTCTCTCTCTCTCTCTCTGCCTGTGGTTGTGGATCAAGATGTGAGCTCTCAGCTGTCCCTGCCACCACCTCTAGCTCAGCCATCATGGTCTATAGCAAGTGCTTTGTTAGGGTTTCTGTTGCTGTGAAGGGACACCGTGACCACAGCAACTCCTATAGAGGGAAACATTTCACTGGGGCTGACTTACAGATCAGACGGTTGGTCCATTATCATCATGGTGGGAAGCATGGCAGCAGCAGGCAGACATGGCGCTGGAGAGGTAGCTGAGAGTTCCACATCCAGATCAGCAGGCAGCAGGAAGAGAGAGACTCTGGGTCTGGCTTGAGCTTCTGAAACCTCGAAGCCCTTCCCCAGTGACACGCTTCCTCCAACAAGGCCACGCCTCCTAGCCGCGCCACTCCCTGTGAGCCTAAGGGGCCATTTTCATTCAAACGGCCACAGTCACCCTCTGAAACCTTAGCCCAATCAAAGAGTTTCCTTTATGGGTTGTTTGGTCATGCTATTTTATCACAGCAACAGAGAACGAGCTAAGACACCCCATATTCATGAAAAGAGGTTCCAGCCAAGCCGAGCCCCAATAATTTTCAACTGTAACAGACAGAAATGGAAAAGTGTTCTGGGAATCGTATTGGGAGAGGCCAGCTCTTTGTCCTGAATGAGGGTGGGGGTGGGGTGGGGGGAATGGGTGTTTGTCTGGGCCACGATGCACAGATTTGCTTGGGGCACATGAGTTTTGTAGGTGCCGTGGCTTCTCTGGCACCTTCTCTTCAGAGAGATAGGAGGAGGAGCTGGGTGTGGGGTGCACTGTGTCCTGGGTCACAGACCACAGCACTCTCAGGAAAGGTGTGAGTGGCCTTAGCATGGGGCCTTAACTGAGGGGTCCCTGCTGAGGCAGGAGGCAGCTGGCAGAGGATTCTGACTCAGGGTCCAGCATCAAGCACCTCAACTGTTTCTTCTCACAGGGTAAACCCTAAGTAAAGCTCACCCCAGAGCCTGGTCTAAGCCAGAAACTGGGAAGGAAAGAAGCTAAGCCTTTGTGCCAGCGGGAAGGGAGGGGGCTGGAGGAAAAAGCAATTAGCCTGGAAATGCACCCCCTGGCGGGGGGAGTTGCAGGCAGAGCCCAGGACTGCTGTCAACCTGGGCGCCATGCTGGCAGAGCCACTACTGTGGATGGATTTGGGAAATGTGTGAGTTTTCCTTAGGGATTTCCTGAACCACTTTGGCAGGGAACCCGGGAAAACCTGGACTTCTCCCAAATGGTGAGCAATGAAGAAAGCAGTCCCTGGGCTGGGGACCCTGGAGGCGCCCGGGCTACCACAGAGGAGGGGCCTGAGGCTGGTGCAGTCCCAAGCCCCCTCAATGCCCCTGCTCTGTGGATGCAACTGTCATTGGAACCAGGGTTTCCTGGCTTGTTGGGTGGCCAGTGAGTTCACTAACTTCCTGCCCCTTGGTTGGAAACTCCTGAAAGAGAGGCTTTACCAGGACAGAAAGACAGACAGACACACACACACACAGCACAGTCATACACACACAGAGCACACTCACATGCAAATGCACTCACATGCAAACACACACACGCACATGCACACACATGCACACATATACATGCACACGCACACACACACCACACTCACAGGCACACACACACGCGTGCACACACCAGCTGTGTGCCCTCCAGTAGGTCTGATTGACTGTTTACTTCCTTGCCTGTCCGAGGAGTCACTGGGATCCCTTCTTCCGCATTAAGCGGTCGCCGTGTTGCCTTCCCGCCTGCACACATCTCTCCTCTCTGCGTCCTACAGACAGGTCCCTGACAAGCCCATTTCTTTGCAAAGATAAAAGGAGGGTGTTGGAGACGAGGTGGTGGGGAGGCCCTAAGACAGGAGCAAGGCGATTCAGAGGCCCAAGGCCCACCTAGCCAGGACTGGACAGAGGCCACGGCCATAGGCGAGCTGGAGAAGCCGGGATTCCACAGCACCTGGACGCCCCGGCCACATACTTACCAGACCCGTGTGAGTGTGGCTTAGAACCCAGGCGTTCATGAAGGGAGGCTCCCGGGAGCCAGGGAGCCCAGTCAGGGGCATGCTCGCCTTGCTGTCATTCGAACCCTAGCACCAGGTCAACTGGGACTGGTGGTACACACCCATAATCCTAGCAGTCAGGAGGTGGAGGCAGGGGGATTAGAAGCCACAAGTCAGAAGTCGCCCCCCCCACCCCGCTATACAGTGAGTTTGAGGGCAGAGTCTACCTGTCTTCCTTTCTCTCCATTCTGCTTTTCCTCCTTCCTTTCTCTCTGTTCCCCCACTTCGGGGATGCCTGCGCCGACCCTGCCCCTCTGCCTCCCAGCGCCCCCTTTGTGCTGACGGCCACAGGCTGCCCCAGCAGCTTAGCTTCCTGGGCACCTTGCCCGCTGGCTTCCCATCAGTCTAGCCCATGGCGGCTGCTGGCTGGAGTCTGGCGGGAGGTAGAAGGAGAGAAGTGCGGGTGCTCCTCTCAGCGGTTTGGGACGGCTGCCAGCAGCTGTTTATCCCAACGGTTAATGGCTTCCGTGGCTTCCCAACCCTCTCCAGCCTGAAAGGGCCAGGGGCAGCGCCATCCTTGCCGCCCACCTTCTGGGCATCGTCCTCTGTCCCACTGTCCGAGGTGAAGCAGGTCCCACTCTTGGTAAATTCTGGTCATGTCCCGCCTCCTGCGTCAGCTCTTCTGGAACTGCTAACGCTGTGTGGTAGCTCACTCCTACAACCCCCCACACACACACACACACACTTGGGAGAAGCAGGAGAATCAAGGACATCCTTGGCTACATAGGAAGTTCAAGGCCAGCCTAGACTGCCTGAGATCCTGTCTCAGAAACAAACAATAGGCTGGGTGGGGCCAGTGCATCTCTGTGAATTCAAAGTCAACCCCGCCTACACAGCAAGTTCCAGGCCAGCCTGGGCTACACAGAGAGGTCATGGCTCAAAACAAGATAAACACCCCTCCAAGCAAACAACCCAACCCCTGGGCTCCCTGCCAGCCCCGTCTGATCTCCAGTTTCTCACACCCAGCACCCCATGGGAGGCACCAGACCGACACCCCCTCCATCCACAGGGCTCTCAGGTCAGAGGCCTGGCTCTGTACCGGGATTGCCACGCCCATCTCTAACTATGTGTGAGACCTCGGTGTCCACCCACCCCTCTCTCAGCCGGCTCTCTGGCCTCTGGACTGGTGTCTTTGCCTCCTCACAGTTCACTTTCCCCTTACAGTGCCCAGGACGGCCTCAAGACACAGCTGGGCTCATGCCCCTCCCCCAGCACCCGCAGTGGCGTCCACTCGGCGTCTCCCTGCCCAGGACCCATCAGGATGTGTTCAGGTTTAGGACAGCTGTAAGTGCTTGTCTGACAGCAAGAGGCTTCAGATTTGGACGACAGATGAGAAGCTGCTTTTGACAGGGACAGCCTGGTCAGAACACACTGGGGTGCCCATCCCTGCCCAGGGGGGAGCTCTGTCTTTGGCAATTGACACTCACACTTCAGGGAGCCGATCATGTTGTCAGATGGGGGTGGGGTGAAATCCTGCAGTCTCCTGACAGGAAAGGGCCCGGTGATTTTTTTCCACTGCAGGGGTGCCTGACCCCACAGCTGAGGTCTGCACCCTGAGCCGGTGACTGTGGCTCGGGGTGAGCACGGATGTGGCCTGTGCTGTCAGGGGACCTCAGGAAGAGAAGCCCCTGGTGCCCCGTCCCCTGGGGCTGGGGCTCTGCATGGGGGGCACCTCTGGGAGCAGAAATCCTGCCCTCCGTCCTGGCTTCCCACCAGTCCCCGCCCCACCCCACATCTTTCACCACCCACAGCCGAAAAGACTCAGCGTGAGCTTCAGAGCAGGTGCTTGCTTGTCTTCTTCTCTTTTAAGAAGAAAAACAATGAAGAAGCAAAACCCAGGAAATCAAGGAGGGAGGGGAAGCTGAGCCTGTGTTCTGAGGGAGTGTTAAATCAGCAAATCGGACTCCCCCGCCCAGATGAAATCAGGAAGGCCACAGAGCTGGCGCACCCCCTTTCGGGCCTTCTGGCCCCCAGCCCCTTCCTGGAGCTCTCCTTTTCTTTGCTCTGGCTCCCAGTCCAGAACACACATCCTCACCTGCCATTCTGGAGGAGGCTTCTCCCTAGTGACAGCCTCCGGTAGTTTGGCCACGTCCCAGTGGTCTCCTTGGCTCTCAAGAAGAGGCCCTCAGGGAGCTGGCTCCCCTGTTCCCTCCCCTAGAGAGAGTTTAGCCCTCAGGGAGGTTGGATTGTATTCCTGCCCTCAATGCTGACTATGACCTTAGATCAGCTACACACAAAGGGTTCTAAGCACTGTAGGTAACTCCGGGATGGGAAGTGAGTTAACAGAACAGTTAGGGTCTTCAAAGAAGGGCCTGTGGGGTACAGTTACTCAAGGCCAGGCAATGAGGTGGGCCTGGGGGGAGGGGAGGGAGCATGGAAAGGCATAGCGATACCACAGCACTGGAGAGGTGACAGCAAGAGGGGTCAGGCTTCAGGCCAGCCTGAGCTACATGAGACCCAGTGGATATGAACACCCACATGGCAGCTCACAGCTGTCTGCCACTCCATCTCCAGGGATCTGGGGCCTTCTCCTAGTTTCTGCAGGCACCAGGCATGCACATATTATACAGAGATACATGCAGACCAAAAACACATAAACAATAGAATAATTGAATTAATTTTTAAAACAGGAAGGATGGGCAGCAGGTTTTTCTTAATCCCGAGGCTGTGACCTGGGAGCCGGGCGTGGCCCACTCTAGAAAGCAGAGCCCCATTCCCCTCACATACTCCACCCCAACTTAAGGCTACCTCCCTAGATTTCTGCCCTTTCCATACATTAAGAAAATTATTTCTAATTATGTGTTGGTATGCGGGAGAGGTGCATTTGGTATGCCCAGGGAAACCAGAGACATCAGATCCCCTGGGACTGGAGTTACAAACCCTTGTGAGCCACCATGTTGGTGGTGGGAGTAGAACCCAGGCCCTTTGGAAGAGCAGCCAGTGATCTTCACAGCTGAGCCAACTCTCCAGCCCCTTATCCTTCCTGGCTCTCCCTGCTCTGCCCTGCCCAGACTATCTAAGCCCATGATGAGCTGTCTTCTCACTGCACACACATCTATAAATGAGGTTCCGAGCCAGTTCCATGGAGACCTGGCCCCTCTCAGCCCCTCTCAGCAGCTGGAGACTCTTGGAGAGAGCAGAGCCTTCTCCCTGGTGCAGCATGTATGACCAGGCTGCCACCATGAGCTTTGACAAATTGGCCCAGCGCAGGTCTGACACGCTAGCGGCTGAGGGGGGGGAGGCTGGGATCCTCTTCTCAGGGCCCTCTCCCGTGAGAGCTAAGGCGCAGGCCCACCCGCAGCAGGAGCTCCTCGGCAGAGGCAGCCCACGCGTTTCCTCCAGCCTCCCGCTTCCCTCCTCCTCTTGAGTACCCTTGAATGAGGGGCAATTATTTCAGAGACTCGGCGGGGGGGGAGGTGTTCCTTGCGTCGAAGGAAGGGGAAATATGTCTAAGTCTGTTTAAATTATTCAGCACCAAAAGGCATGATGACTACCAGGTTTACCAAAACTCAGCCGGTCAGCACCACGGAGAGCGCAGCAGGCCGGGCTGGGGGCCCCAGCTGGCGGCGGGCTGGAGGCTGGGAGGAAGGGTCCCCTTCCTCCTCTCTTCCCTCTGTTCCACTGCTGTTTTAAGGGACGCTGGATAAGGAATGCCACTGCCCATCCAGTTGACTGGTGATCAGCCCTTCTCGGTGCCCTGCATGGAAAGTCAATTAAAGCAAGAATTAAAAAGCCATCGCATCATTTAAAATCCAATAACACGGCTGGCCTGAAACGTGTCCTCAGCCCCTGGGGAGGGTGGAGGTGGGCCGTGGGGAGGTGCAGGGGGCCGGAGGATGAAGAAGGAGGGAAGAGTAAGCCAGGAAGGGAAACCAGGGTGGCGTGGGGAAGGAGACTGAGACTCCCATGCTGATCTCTGTCACCCAGCCTGTGACCCTGGCCTTAGTGGGGTTCTCCTCTCGGAGTCCCCCGGTACTATTACTATTTTTCTTATGTCAGCCAGATAAAGGGGGCTGGGCAGTGTTTCCCCCATCATGTGTATGTGCGGACACTTCAGTGCCTAGCACAGAACTGACGGGGGGGGAGGGGGGGAAGATCAGGTGCCTGGATGACTCAGAGCTGGCTTTATCCACCCCTCCACTAAACATGGCCACACTGCCTGCCAGCCGTATCTGCCTCCCACAACCCAGCAAGACTTTCTTCCAACAGGAGGAAAAAAAGGAAAGAAAGAAAACCCTCGTGATCCCTGCACAAAGCCAGCCTGGCCGTTTCTGCCTTTGGTTGGCTGAATCTAGAGAATCCACGAACGTTCCTTAAGGTCGAAGCTCCGAATCTGCTTTTCACTCCCAAGCGAGCCAGAAAATTCCTAACCTGCTCAGATGACGTTAACCCTTCTCATCTCGCCAAAACCTCCCGCGGTAATCTCCCTGTGCCCGGCTGACCGCCTTGACGTGGCTCGGAAGCGGGAGGGGAGAGTTTTCCCTTTCATTTCTAGTCATCCTTAGGAGGATCCTAAGGCAGAGGATTCGGGTTTGACGGGAGCTGTTCTCCAAGCCTGTGCCTCCAGCCCCTTGTGGGGCTTACACATGTCTACTTAAAACAAATCTCCTCTTCCCTCTCCCTTTCATGGAGACAGCTGCTGAGTCCGTGAGAGGAGCCTTTCTCTGGAGTGGAATCCAGTCCTGACAGCACAACTTTCATGAGCAGAGGCCCCGCGCGAGTTGAGCTTAAAGGAGTGATCTCCGTGTCCGGGATGCCCGCGAGGTTCTCAAAGTCCCGCAGCGTTTCTGGCTGCACTTGGCTCTTTCGAGAAAAACCTTATCCGAGGAAGTTCAGAAAGGGAGAAAGAAACGGATGCAGCCTGAGGAGGGACTCGCCGGCCGCAGGGCGCCCTGTCGGCGGGATGCTGCCTAGCTCTTCCTAGTCCGGATCTAGAGAAGAGGGTTGTGGCTGTCTAAGGGAGCCCCCCCACCCCAGCTATCCTGCCTGTGTCTACCCCCACTGAAGGGTGGACCCGGGAGCATGCCTCTGGTCGCACCAGCTGATGGCCATGACCTGTTTGGTGCAGGCTTCAGTCTCTACAGGGTCCCAGAGTAGCTGCCGGGTATGGTGTGATGGCTCACTCCAGCAACTAAACAGGGTCTGGTCCCTGGTCACAGGGATCTGTGGCTGTGCGTCACACACACACACACACACACACACACACACACACACACACACCCCTTGGCGTCAGCTCTGACCAGCAAACGCACCCTCCCTCACCGGTCCTCTGCGCCTCCCTGGACTCCACGCAGTCACCCGGCCCTGATCCACACTAGAAGTGGCGTTTCCCCAGCAGCGGGCCTCCGACCACCACCGCCCACCCCTGTGACAGCCATTCACAGCTGTCGGCAGCAGGGGTGCAGCTGCTGGTAGTACCCCAAGTCCAGACGCCATCAGATATGGGGAAGGGCAAGACTGAGGTTTGCTGACAAAAGAGCAGTTTGGACCGCCTAGCGCTTTCGCCCGCGTCCGCCCTGGATCGGGCTGACATTTGCGGCAGCTCTGGCTCCCGGCCACGTGGCATGTAAAACCCCTACCAAGACTTCTCTCTTCCTTAAACACGAAAGCGCAAACTTTCCCGTACCGCGGACTTCCCTAATCATTTATGAAAACGTGTCGGCTGTGGCTACCTCTGTGTTCTAGCGCCTGGTGCCCTGGATTAGGGAGGCGGGGAAGCCGCCTGGCCAGAGTGCTGGAGAGGAGAGGCCAACCTTTCCTTGCATTTAACGTGTCACTTCCAAAGCCAGCTGCCGCCTTTTCGAACGCATCCGTCGTCTCTAGGAAATATAAATATGTACATTTACATCTCAATTGCAAAAGAGATCCGATACACTGACCAACTAACTCGCAGTAAGAGTGCAGAGAAGACCCCTCGTTCCATGGACGTTCGGCCGCGAGGCCTGCTCTCAGGCGGGGCCCTGGGCCCTGGGAGCACAGTCATGCGTCAGCCCCTGAAGTGTCATAGCGCTAGAGTCTATAATAAGCTTCCATGCACAGAAAGGGAACCCAGAAGCGAGCTAGGGTCTGGGACATTTCTAGAAGCATTTTAACCGCCCAGAGAAATATTGATCAGGAAGTCGGCAGGGGTGCTGCTGTGTGTCTGTGCTCAATCCCAGGGGGCCGGCACCCGTCATCAATGTCCTGGGAGGCTGAAGCGAAGAGGAATGTGTCTTCTCAGACCGCTTGGGGTCCGCGCTTTCCGGAGGTGAGCGTGTTCTGCGGACTCCACGGGAAGTCAGAGATGCGGGGGTATTAATGGCAGACAAGCAAGCCGCTCAGCAAATTGGAAATTAGTGCTGGACGGATCCTGTCTCTGGCTGTTCCCCTCGCCTGATGTCGGCATCATGGCGGTGGCGGCAGCTCACGCTGTGCACTGGGTCTCTCATAAATCATTTGGGAGTTCTGAAAACAGCAGAAAAAGAGATGATCCTGAGCCCCAGAGAGAATAAAAATACCCACAGGTCAACAAAGACTGCGTCTCCTGGGGCACCATTAGCACCTGAAATACATCCTCGGTGGCCTAGATTTGAAAGCTTTCGCGCCCAAGTCCAGCTCTGCGAGCGTCAACGAGGACTTTGCGGGCGGGCACAGCTCGGCAACACCTCTGGGCTCTCCGCCTCTCCTCGGCCTTGGCTTACCACGCGCCTTGAGCATTTGGTTCTTTCCGAGCAGGCCGCCCTTCAGGGCCTCTCAGTTTTCATTTTTATGCCTTCAACTCAGGCACCCCCAGAAATCCTGGGTTATTTCGGCTCGCCTGAGCTCATGCCTCCCTCAGCCATGGCCCTCTGCCTCTTCCAGGGAAGCATCTAGAAAACAAGGCACTATTCCTGCTGTCTCTCCTCCTGCCCCTTTAATCTCTCCCACGTCCTGTGTCCTGGGGCCTCCGAGACCCGAGCCCCACGGTTCGCCCGGCCGACACTTCCAGATCCGAGCTCTGACCCCGAGCCTCCCCGTGCTCCATCTCTGACTCCCTGATGCTAAGATACCCAATTTAGTATCGTCCGCAAATTTAATTAACGTGTCTTTGCCGCCTCGTTCCAGGCCGTTAATGAAGATGTTCTGGAAGCGTGTGGCAAACAATATTTTCAAGGTCACTGGGTTAAGAGCATTAAGCGGCTAGTACTTCTGCCCATTATGGGGAGAAAGAGCCGTCAAGTGCCCGTATGTGGTTTGAACCATTTCCTCAGAGCCCTGTGGCTTCCTCTCTTGGGCCCGAGCTGGGGTTTCAGTTGCTCAGGCCGGCCGTGCGCATCCGTGACAGTTCCCATGTGGACAATGAAGAGAATATTATGCTTTCCTATTTTGGTCCAGTTTCTAGCAGGGAGAGCATCCGCTAATTGAGCATTTGTAGGGAGAGGGGAGGTGCACAGCAAGGGCTTGTTACCCGGCCCGCTCTCCATTTCTAATGCAGAAACCGTGACTGGAAGACGCCGAGCCGGCCAGCCCCAGTGCCCCATGGCTGTCAACCCGACATCCAGAGGCAGGAGGATCGCGGAAGTTTTCGGCCAGTCTGGTCTACAGAGATGCCCAAGAAAGGGCCGGAGGGAAGGCCGCGTGGCAGCAGCCTGTGTGACCCCGTGTCCTGTTTGTGGACCCCCACCACCACCACCCCACAACTACAGCTGTTTGCTATAACAGCACTGCAGACGCCTTGGTTCGGGAGAGATCGGGACAGCTACCAGACTGGAGGTGGCAGCTACCCTTCCCCTTCCCCATCCCTCACTGAAGACGGTCCCACCCCAGTTCTCTCTCAGACAGAGACACTTCCAGACCAGACTCCTGGTGAGGGGCCTCAGGAGTGGCCGTAGCTTTCTCCTGGGCCCCGTGGCAAGGCCTGGCCCACCATCTCATTCTCCCAGCTCATGTTCTACTTCGACACGCCTGTCCTCGACTTGGTTGGCCAGCTGGGACCGTGGCACACCGGGACCGTGGCTTGCTGGGATCGTGGCATGCTGGGATTGTGGCACACTGGGACCATGGCATGCCAGGATTTCGGTACGCGGGACTGTGGCTCAGTGGGACGGCTCACTGGGACAGGTTTCCTGGACAGCTGAAAGAGAAAGCAGTACTCAGCTGCTAGGTACGTGTCCCCAGTGTAGAGAGGCACTTATTCAATGGGAGTCAGAGGAGCACTGGCTAAAATGAAGACTCTGAGACAGTCGCCCCAGCTCTGAGTCTTGGCCCTGCCAGTCCCATAGCTGGGTGGGATGGGGCTGGTTGCTTCATCTGAGTTTTCCCACCTGTAAAATGGGACGATGTTCAACACTCTCCCTGAGATCAGAGAGCATGAAGCCTGGTTAGCGTTGGCCACGCTGTGGTGCTGCTGAGGTCAGACAGGCAAACATTTTCTGTGAAGGTTCTAAACAGTTTAGGATCTTTGGGTATATGGCAACTGTCAACTTGATGGATCTAGAATCACCTGGGATGTGCTTACAGGGCTTTTCCTGATTTCATTAATTGTTGTGGAAAACCCATCTTGATTGTGGATAGGATCGACCCTGGGAGAGGGACCCTGAACTGTTGGAAATGGAGAAGAATGCAGAACAGGAGCAAGCATTCAGCGTGCTCTGCTCCCTGACTGTGGGTGGCGTGACCAGCTGCCTGAAGCTCCTGCTGCCTCCACCTCCCTGCCTATAGCAGGTTTGCTACTGTACATTTTTACCCTCTAACTCAGGAAAGGAAAAAGAAAGAGAGGAAGAAAGAAAGAAATTTTCACCACCTTTGTTGGCAACAAAGAAAGAAATATTCACAGCTCTTATTGGCTGTCCAAACCCTGGGAGCAGGAGCTGATAGTGAGCTGGACTAACGTCTCAACACAATATCCCCAACCCCAGTTCCTCCAACCAAAAGCCTTCTAACTAACAACCAACCCACCAACCTGGCTCTCTAGGTTTCAACCAATATACACTCTGAGCAAAGTTCCCAGAAGTCTAAGCAGCACGCAATCACCTGGACAAGCTGCACGTGGCAAAATTATGTTTCTTACAGTGGCACATAAACAAATCATCTCCACCAGCAACAAATAGTCTAAATCAAACTCACATCCATCCCCTACACCTGGGATGGGGACGAAAACATATTCCAGAAGCCATTCTGTGCTTTCAGAGAAACCAAGATCACAGAACTCCTTCAGAGCGTCTCGCTACACCTGCCACGATAGACTGCGTAACCTTGAACTGTGAGATGAATCGGCCCTTTCCCCGAGTCGCCTCATCAGAAAGCATCATCAAAGAAACAGAAGAAGAAACTGACGTAGGCCGGAGGGAGGGCTCAGCAGCTGACTGCGCTGTTGATCTTGCGGAGGACCCAAGTTTGGATTCCAGCACACACGTGATGGCTAACAGCCATCTATAACTCCAGTTCCGGGGCTTCTGACATCCTTTTCTGGCCTCCGAAGGTACCAGGCATGAACATGGTGCATATACAGGCAAAACACACGTGCACATAAAATAAAATCAAAGGAGAAAAAGAGGAAGAGGAGGAGGAAAAGGAGAAGAGGAGGAAGAAGAGGAAGGTAAGAGGAAGAGGAGGAAGAAGAGGAAGAAGAGGAAGAGGAGGCGGAGGAAGAAGAGGAAGAGGAGGAAGAAGACAATGATGACAGTGGTCCTATATAATACAAAATCTGAGTCCCCTGCTCAGACCCTAAGAGCCCCACAGGTGATCTACAGGGATTGCGGGGACACTCCCATCTGCTGCTCCCTGTACCTGTGTGTGCACACCCTACATCCCTACATCCCGGAGGCCACGCCCCCCCCACCCCCACCCTCCAGCCTTAACCCTTGGACAAAGAGTTCTTGTAGTGAGATTATTACTCGTTCCCACTCTTTACGTGGAGGAAAGGAGAGCTCAGCCTGGTGGGAGGGCTGACCTGACCCGGAACACACCTGCCAGCCAGCAGCAGCAAGTGTGTGCGACTGCGGATCTCACATTCCCGGGCAGCGCCCCCCTGGCCGCACTGGGGGTTGTGCAGCCTGGGTCGGTCACTGATGGAGACGCTGAGCACTTTCTCTCTCAAGGGGCTTCTGGGAAGTCTGAAGAAGAGTTATCTTCTAAGGCAGCATCTGATGGCGGGAGAGGACGTCACTGAAGCTCTGGCCTGAGGGCATCCGGCAGCATCCAGCAAGGGCAGAGAGGGAGGGGTTTTCTGGGAAACGGGTCTGGGGATTTTGTTTTTCGGTTGTATTTCTCTCTGGTGTGTGCGTGTTCCTATGGGTGCTAAACATGTGTGTGGGCATGTGTGCAGAGGTCAGAGGTCAACCCTGGGTAGTTCTCAGAAGCTGTCCTTGTTTGAAACAGGGTCTCTCGGCGGCCTGGAGAGTGCAGATTGGAGTAATGAGCCCCAGGGATTGGCTTGCCTTTGCGGCTCCAATCCTGGGGGTTTCGAGTGGGTTCTACCACGCCCGGCGGGTTTCATCAAGTCTTCCTGTCTGCAGAGCAAGCACTCAGTTCAGACCTTTTTCTTTTCTTTGTTTATTTGTTATTGTTTTGTTTTCTTGACACACAGTCTCTCTGCACAGCCCCGGCTGTCCTGGAGCTCACTATGCAGCCCAGGCTGGCCTCAGACTCTTGCAGATCCGCCTGCCTCCGCCTCCTGAGTGTCTGCATTTTTTTTAGCAGTGGTCTCACTCAGGTAGTCCAGGCTAGCCTCAAACTGGATCCTTAGCTGAGGCTGGCCTTGAGCTCCTGATCTGCCTGCCTCTTGCCCTGGAGCGCCGAAATTACTGCAGAGCTGGCTGCACAGTGAGTTTCCAGTGGACAGGAGAAGGGCAAGGCAGGCTTCACACACAGAAGAGGCATCTGGGAATTCTCTGGAAGCTGCCAGGATCATGGCCCTACCCATGAGGCTGAGGGATCCAAGCTCCCTATCTGGAGCGCTGATCTGTGTGGCCAAAGGTCGCAGCAGCTCCACCAGGAAGAAGATGTATAGAAAGACACAGCAGGCCAGGGGAAACACGGAGAGCATCCTTGGGTCCTGTAAGTATCTGTGGGGAGGGTGGGCGGGGCAGCGGGCACTCTACCCCAGCAGTTCCAGGGTCTTGGGCAACCAGCAAGTCCTGTGCTCTCTGGGTGGGCTGACCCCTCCTGGCCTCATGCCATCCACACAAACCTAACTGGGCTTCGGATCTGAATCCCTGAGCTGCCCCTGGGGTACCAGAGGAGGGTCGCACATGGTGTGTGAGCAGCCCAGAGAAGTCGGGGAGCAATGTGTGTGTGAGGGAGGGGGGTTGCCCACAGCAGAGGCTGATTGGGTGGTGGCGGGCCAGACGCCCAGCAGAGCTCAGCAGGGACATAACCCCACTTACCACGGTGGCTTTGCTCTGGATTTAGGAATAATCTGGTCCCAAGGGAGACTCCACAGAGAGCCTCAACCCGCCAGGCAGTACTACTGGAGGGGAGGGACCCGGCCCTCAGAGCTGAGTCCTCAGTGGAGGAGGGCAGAGCCCCCCTCTCGGCTCGCCAGAGCGCAGACAAATGTAGGTGACATGCGGGCTGCCAGTTGGATCAGGAAAGTAAACAGCAATTGGATTTCCCCCCTTTTTTTTTAATTTAAAGTTTTTATCAATTCCTATGGAGTGAATTAAATGTGAACAGCAGCCTGGGAAGTGAGCGGGACACATTGGTCTCAGCAGGAAGGGACTGTGCCCTTGGGCCCTGTCCTCACAGGTACCCTGGGACCACCTAGGAAGAAAAAGCAGTTGGAATGGCTGTCCTCACTCTCTGGGGCTCACAGTCTGAGGAGGAAGGGGAGGAGGAGGAAGGGGGCGAGGGGGAGGAGGGGGGAGGAGGGGGGAGGAGGAAGGGGGTGTTTGGTAGAGGCTGGCAAATGAGAAGCTCCGGCAGAGAGGTGTCACCCTGCGGCCTGTGCCTGCAGGTGTTTTGAAGGAGCAGCCATGGGTCTCCCACGAACACATGAAAAACTGACTAACATATTGAGACAGAAAGAAAAATGGTATCAAGTGGGGCACACCGGCTCATCCCCGCACTCAGGCAGGAGAGGCAGGAGGACCGGGAGTTCAAGGTCAGCCTTGGCTACATATAGAGTTTGAGACTAGCCTGGGCTACGTGAGATTCTGTCTCAAGAATCCCCTCCCTGAAAAAGGCAATGTCGCAGGAGATGAGCCGCCCTAAGTGACCCTGGGGCTCAGCACTGGGGCTCAGAGGGCAGAGCCTGGAGCCTTGAGAGACAGGAGGTGAGGCGCGCTGGCGTCACGGCCAGTGTGAGGCACAGCCCTCCTTCTCTAGAGTCCAGAACAAAGCAAGGCCCAGAGGAACTCCAGGGCTGTGAACAACTAACAGGGCAGCCATTCTGACCACTCGAGGGGGGTCTCGAGGCCGAGCAGGCATCTGGGTCCCTTGAATCCGCAGAGGATGACGTTGGGTTCGCACACCCCACCCAGCCTGAGGCTGAGGCTCTGCCCAATCAGGCAAGCAGGTTGAGACAGATGTCTTGCTCCACCCCAGCCTGTCCCTGAGCGCACAGAACTTGGGACAGGCCACACTGAATCCAGAAGCACCTTTGGGATGGGCTGCGCGTGAGCCTTCCCCAGACAACGCTGGCTACAGATCACCAGATTGTTTTAGTGAGGGACAGGCCTCAGAACAAACCCAAGCGTCATCAGAGACGCTAAGGGTGAGGTTTGTCTGACCAGAGGGCCTGCATGTCGTAGGCTCAGCAGGGCTGGATTGAAACAGTGTCACGGAGGAAGGCCGGCTCCCAAACGGGCTGTATTAATGTGCACGGTGGTTTTCCTTGTAATTGCTGGAAGCCGAGATTTTTATGGAGAAAATGCCGTTCCTTTGCCCATAACTCATCTCCCTGTCTCGCCTCTTATAAATCACTTCCTAGGAACTGGGGGTTCCTGGCCACCCCACGGCGCCCTCTTGGGTTAGGCTGTCTTGCTACCTTCTTTATAGGCTCTCTGCTAAGAAAGACATATTTGCACACTTAAATATGCACGAAGGGCAGCCATTACTCTCGGCGTTTTTAAGTTAATTAACGGTAATGGCCTGGGTTCTTTTTTTTTTCTTAAGCACCGAGGAATGATGTCTGGGAGGTAGCTTGTTGGTGGACAAGCCCACGCCTGTGGGAGACATGGGAGACAGGGCTCTCTTGGTCTTGGGCGTCTGTGTCAGGTGGCCGAGGACAGGTGAGGGTCGTCAAGGCGGCTGCAGGAAGGCGCTTTTAGCATGTGACTCCCCACTGTAGGAAAGAGACTGGAACAAGACCCGGGAGTCAGTGGGGGACCTCCGGGAGACCAAGGAGGCAGGACTCACGGACCCCCGGGAGCCCCCTGGGAAGAAGAAACCCAAGTTATCAAGGTAGGCAGACAGTGGGGTCCATGGAAGAAAACAGCGTGCGTGCAGTGTGATTCCCGGCCTGGCAAGGACAGCAGGTAGAACGTTCTAGGCCACAAGAGTGACTGGGGCATCTGGACACGAGCTCTATCATGGGACAGAAACGAGACAGATTCACACAGGCATCAGAGACTGGAGGAGAGCTCAGGGCCCGGGCGTGTGCAGGGGAGGCGTCTCAGAGGAGGCATCTGCTTTGAACCCAGATGGAGAGCAGGAGCCCCCATGTGGGGCTGCATCTGGGGGAGCAGGGAATGGTGTCTTTGGGAGGGAGAGGGCTGTCTCTCCATCCGTCCTGGGCAGGAACAGACATCTAATCCCAGGCCTGGTCCCTTGGCACTGGGACCTGCTGATTGCAGGCAGACTCCTCTGCTCAGGTAGAGAATGGATGAACCCTTGTGTGCCCCAGGCACTGGGGAGAGATCCACACCCCGGAAATAGACAACATACCCCGCCTTGAGGGAGAGCAGAGGAAGACTAGAGGAACCAGCCTCAAACAGGTAAATAATCAAGTCCTAAGTGTGGCACCCAGTGACAGGCAGTCTACAGGAAGACCAAGCCGATAAGGGGTTGTGGCGGGGCAGCCTCCTGGGTGGGTTTTTACTAAATACAAGACCCAAAGAGAAGGGGGTGGAGGATGTGATGGAGGATGTGGGAGGGAGACATCCAGGCAAAGGTAGTGCAAAGGTCCTGGGACAGAGAAGAGCCTGGTGCATTCAGAAATAACGAGAGGCAAAGGGCCAGAGCTGAGGGAGTTGGGGTGAGTGGGGCTCAGGCCAGACTGGCCAAGCGGTTTAGACTGGAGATTCATTCTGCAGAAACCTTTGGGGGGCTGTATTTGAGATTGTATTTCACACCAAAGACAGAAATAGGGGGGCCATGGAGAAGCTGGGGAACGACAGAGAGAGCAGAGGGCAGACCTAGAGTGGTTTGAGAGCTAGAAACCCACAGGCCTTCCTGGAAGGTCGTGATACAGGGGGTGAAGAAAGAGAATCGTAAAAACGGACGGGGAGCAGAGGGGCTTGGGCGGCCGGCGGGACCCCAGCCGAGGCAGCAAGGCCCGAGGAAGAACAAGGCGTCAGGCTGGGCCTCTGTCTCAGCCAGGCTCTCTGTCTGTGATGAAACACCGTGACCTACTTGGGGAAGTTTATTCCTCTCATGCTTCCACAGCACCGTTCATCGTCAAAGGAAGTCAGGTCAGGAACCTAAACAGGGCAGGAAGCTGGAGGCAGGAGCTGATGCAGAGGCCATGGAGGGGTGCTGCTCACTGGCTTGCTCCCCATGGCTTGCTCAGCCTGCTTTCTTGTAGCACTCAGGACACCAGCCCAGGGAATGGCTCCACCCACAGTGGGCAAGGCTCCAGACTTGCCTGAAGCCCAATCTTTTTTGTTTTTAAATAATTTATTTAATTTTATTTTATGTGCATTGGTGTAAGGGTGTCAGATCCCTGGAACTGGGGTCACAGACAGTGGTAAACTGCCATGTGGGTGCTGGGAATCGAACCCCCATCCTCTGGAAGAGCCAGCGCCCTTAACCACTGAGCCATCTCTCCAGCCCTGAAGCCCAATCTTATGGAGACATTTCCTCAACTGAGACTCCCTACTCTGATGACATAAAACTAGCCAGCACATCCTCTGAACCGTAAGGAGCCATAGGCACCCAACTGGAGATACCCCGCCCGGCAGAACAGTGAGTCTGGGGCTGCGGCGCTCGGGAGGCAGAGGCAGGCAGCTCTGTGAGTTGGAGGCCAGCCTGGTCTACAGAGTGAGTTCCAGGACAGCCAGGGCTACACAGAGAAACCCTGTCTCGAAAAACCAAAAAGAAAAAAGACAGAAAGAATGTGCACACCACAGGAAGAAATGGATGGGCTTTGAAGGCAGGAATAGGAGAGCCCAGGGGGGCTCACTTGTGCAATCCCACAAAAAGGAGCCTGGGAGTGACATCCATAGGGGAGGGCCTTGCTGAGGTCACACTGGAGTAGAGGGCCCGGCCTGCTTCTCACTGGTCACTCAGGAAACCCGCGGAGGTCACCGCAGTCAGTGGGACTCCCCTCCTGGTGCTCTTGAAGAGGGTGCTGACAGTGAGTTCCACCCTTGGTGCCCAGGGGACAGGAGGAAGAGGGCACAGCCTTCCCAGGGATACCTGGGGTCACTTCACGTCTCCCATTCACTGCTGGAGGTCCTGCAGGGGTGAGGTCCTTCACCCTGGAGCCTCTGAGGCCTCCCACCTGCAGAGTGCAAACGCATGGTTTCCCCTCCCCTGGGTCACTTGGGACAAGCCTGCTACTCAGTGAGGTTCCAGTGTTAGCTCTGATCATGGAGGGATTCTATGTCCCAGAAGACTCAGGTGGGTGTCCACCCACTGCCCACATCCCCATCAGCCCCTCCCTGGGACCCCCCCCCCCACAAGCCTCAGCTTCCCCCTCAGAACTCAGCCTTGGTGGGAAGAGGAGGCAGCAGAATTCCCTAGGGTCCCAGAGAATGGCTGTGCGGCAGAGAGATTGCTATTGTAGGTCCCTCCTGCCACCTGTAGGGCGCCTGGGGGCTAGCACCCCTCTGCCTCACCCCGCGGGTTAACTCTGGTTATTTCACAGCTGACTGCTCCAGCGCAAATTACAGTTAGAGTGACCTCCAGGCAGCCGGGAAAGAACCAGGCCAGGCGGCTGGGGAGGCCCTGCCGCTGGACCCACTTGGTAAGCCCAAGGAGGGTGAGGTCTCCGTGGTTCGCCCAGGAAGGGCCTCCACCCACCCTGGCATTGATATTCTAGGCAGCACCAGGGTAGGGTTTGGGGATGGTGGGGCTTGTTTCAGCTTTGCACTGGAATATGAGCTGTCTCTTCCCTGTGTGGAGGAGGCGGGCAGGTCTGCTGATGGCCACGGTGCCCAAGCTCCCAGCTCGGGTCCTTCCAGGTGCCCCTCTGACTCACAGAGCCGTCAGTCCCAAACGCTAACAGTTCTCCCCTGCTTTGGATTCTTTGTTTTCTATTCCTTTTGCAAATCGAAATCCCACATCCTTTCGGCCTTGCCTAGTTCAAGGTCTGCTCCGGTTAGTTGTGCAAAGCCAGATCTTGTCTGACAAACAGCCACTAATTACTTCTGGTCCCTGAGAGGAGGAGTTGGAGATGGAGAAGCTTGGAGGTTAAATGAGTTGGCCCAGGCTACAGAGAGCTTCCGGGCGCTGCCAGAGCCTCCCACCTCACTGTCCTCCTCCCCGGACCCAGGGGTCCAGTGAGAAGCTGGTTCGTAAGCAGGACGCACTGTCCCCCCCCCGCAGTAGTGACGGCCCCGTAGAGAGCAGGCGGGGACCCCTGGATGCCCTGGGAGCCTGTGTCTGTCCTGGAGTGGGAAATGCAGCCTCCTCTTCGGAGCACACCCCTTTCTCTGCGGCAGATAGAGCTCCGCCCCTCTGGGGAACCTCTTTTATTTAATGGCCTGATTTCCAAAGGGCAAACTGGGGCTGTAAGGAAGGGGAGGGGAGGGAGGTCAGCCCTCAGAGAGAACTGTGTGCCCGTTAGTAATGTTAACTCAGATGGGAAGATGTGCTGCCGCCCCACCCCCAGTGCTGGAGGGAAACTGAGGCCCAGATCCCCTGAAGCCCGGTCTAGTTTCTGGGATCTGAAGGCCTCCGCACTCGCCCCTTCTGAGTAACATCCAACCAGCCCTTTAACCTCAGTGAGGCTCCAGAAGCAGAGCGGTGGTATCTGATGGAGAGCTGGGACCGAGGCCCAGCAAAGAGCAAATGGCTGTAATTGTCACCTGGCGACAGCAGTTTCCAGCGTCCGCGGCAAAACCCACTTATTTCTGCCGCCTGAACACAACTGGACGGGAAACTTCATTCTGACGTAGTTTTATATTAACGAATGTTCATTTATTTATAAGCTGGAGCCACACAGGAATCGCAGCGCTCACCGACCTGGGTTACTGGCAACTAGACACCTGCTCCCCCCATGGCCACTGGTCTTCCTGCTGGCGGAGAGCAGAGTGGCTACCAGTCCAAGAACCCCCACCACCACCCCCCGCTTCCACTCTCGTTTGGGACTCAGTTTCCTGAGAATTTCTGTGGGGACAGTCCCTGGCCTGCTTCAAGACCCCACACACCCCAGAACACGAGGCCACGTGCCTCAGAGCAGCTGTGAGCATCTGGAGGCTCATAACCAAAATGCAAGCTCCAGAGAGAGAGGTCTGCCACAGCTGGGCTCCTCTTCACCCGTCCGCAGCCCCGCAGCCGGTTCACCCCGTTATCTGGCACATCCTCCAAAAGCAGAAAAACATCGTTTCTGTGCCTTTCTCACCCTCTGCCCCGTGGGGAGACTGCCAGAAGGGGACTTCCGTTTCCAGGGCATTGGGTGGGGAACTGGTACCTCTAGGGATTGTTTCCCAAGATCCTGAGTTTGGGAGAGCAGACCGGCTCTGGAAAGGGATCACAACTCCCCAGGTGATTTTGCTATGCGCAGTCTTAGAATCCTTTCTTTTATTAGTATTTGTAGGCTGGGAATTGGTTGGCCGAGCACAGCCCTGGGGATGTGGTGCTCCTGTCTCGCAGAAAAGCAGAGATTCATTGGGCACTCAGGAGCACACAGTGGATGCTAGCCCCACCCTGCAGCCCTTGGGTGTTCTTGGTGATGAGCCACGGTGGGGACTCCCAGGGGGCCACGGGCACCTGCATGCGCCATGCCCCGCGTGGGTGAGGCTTCTCAGCTCCTGTCTCCCGGCTCTTCCTCTAGTTTTATTGTCTTCACAGTCTGATCAAATAAGTGGTTGGTTTTGTTTGTTTAGTGTTTTCTTGGTTTTTTGTTTGTTTTGTCCATCTGTCTTGTTTCGTTGTGAACAATCTCCTCTAGTTTCCTGGACCGTGGACTCACTGTCTGCAGGATGTTCACGAACCCTGGAAGTATTGAAAATCGGGAGAAGGGTAGGAGGATCCACAGCTGGACCGAGATGAACCAATTGTGTTCTCAGAAATCAAGAAAAGTGAGCCTCAGTCCTCTAGATGGGGCCTAGAGATCCCTCTCAAAGGACTCAAGTTTGGTTCCCAACACCCACAACGGGCAGCGTACTACTTACTACCTGTGACTCCAGCTCCAGGAGGTTCTGATGCCTTCTTCTGGCCTCTGTGAGCAACTGCACTCACTTGCTCATACACACACACACACACACAATAATAATAATACAATCATTTTTTACTTTCTAGCACAAGGGCCGAGGAGGTGGCTGAGTCAGCAAGGTTCGCACCACACAAGCGCCAAGACCAGTCCCACCCCCAGCACCTATGTGAAAGCCGGGCACGGTGACGTCCACCTGTCATCCCTGTGCTGGGGAGGCAGAGACAGGAGCTCTGGAGCTCAGTGGCTAGCCAGATTGGTCAAATTGCTGAGCTCCAGGTTTAGTGAGGACAGCAACTGAAGAAGACATGAATTCACACCCCCAGCCACCCATCCCCATACCCCACACCCCCACCCACCCACTGTACAATAGGTGAACTAGGAACCAGCCAGGGAAAAGAACCGAGGGACCCAGTGCCACCAGGGCACTCAACCCCCCCCCCCCGCCAGGTTTTCCTTTCCTCCCTCTCCCAGGGACTTACGGAGCACAACATACATGAACCCTACAATGACTTAAGCCTTGCATTTTCAGGTGATTAAGAGGTAGCCATGTTCCTGACACTTACAGGACCCCTGATAATGGCCAGATGACCAGAAACTGGCCTCACAAGATGGAGACGATGAGGTGCTCTCTCGGTAACCACATCGGTGTGGTTCCATAATTACTGAGGTGCGTGGATTCAGCGTGGAACTGAATAGTTAAAAGCAGAGAGTAATTGCCTGATATCCGTACTCTGTAATTTAGTATAATCTAATCATGGACAAAGCCCCAAAGAAAAGGCTCTGAAAGCATGCGTTTTCCTTCATACACAATTTGTTACTGACATCGGTAATACATTCCATGTCTCCGAAGAAGGTACCCGCGGATACAGATGTGTGAGTGTGGCCCAGAGAACAAGTCTTTAATTCCCAAGAGACTGTGCAGAGTGAGCGGCCTAGCTGCCCACTGAACCTGTTCCAGAATTTCCCTGTGACTCTGTTTACCTCCTTCTTTAACATACAGACCAGGAGAGAGACCGGAAGAGTGGTGCCTCGCATACAAGACAGACATGGGGTAACAAGAAGCTGGTCTCCCGGTCAAGGTCTGATCTGCATTTGCACCCACTTCCCCCTATTTTCTGACTGCACCCTCCCAGCCTCCCACCCACCCCCTGCAGGATGCCACTGTCCTGTGGTTCAGCTGAGGTCCTCAACAAGGTGGGTCAAGAATGTACCCTGAGCGTTCCAGAGGATGGAAAGGGTGTGCTGTTTCCTAGCAGAGAGAGGAGAAGGAACAATGGAACCATGAAAGATTCATGGCGCTGTTACTATGGGGCTCTGTTGATGCAGGAGGAGGCTAGTGTGGTGGCCTTCTGGGGACCCAGAGGGCTCCAGCAACTCAGCTCCTCTGCTGCTCATGGACGTGGTTACGAAACAGACATGCTCAGGCTCAGCACTGGTCTGCCTTTAATAAATCAAGAGACTGGCCACAGCTGGAGCCGTGCATACACATGTATGCACACACACATACGTGCACACAAGTATGCACACACACAGACACATGTGTACTCACACACGGACATGCACGCATGCACACATGCCCAGTAATGAGAAAGGAGAGACAGCTAGCAGTCAGAGACTGTGCTACTTCCATTTCGTTTAGTATGCGTTCCGTGCCAGGCAGACCCCTCGGGAGAGCAAAGATGAAGACAGAGCTGGAATCTGAGGTGGGGGTGGGGTGCTCCTGACGGGATCAGAGGCAGAGGTGGCCATGGGGCATGGAGGCTGAGCTTCAGGGGATGTGTGTGGATATAACCTGGGGGCTCTACCAACCTGGGTAAGAGTCTCTATGGAGAGAGGGTAGACAGGGCTCGAAGCTAAAGAAAATGGGAATTTGGAGAGGCAGGAGGGATCCTGGTGACCCGTGAGGCGCTTTTTGAAGGGTGGAGAAGGGGTGCTGAGGGGCAGACCCTCTATAAGGGGCTGCTCGGGGGGCCGCTGACACTCTACACTGAGGACCATGACACCCAGAAGACAAGGCCAGAGCAACCCATGGAGACAGAGGGTGAGCCAGGGGCCTCGAGGCTAGCACTGCGTTCTAGCCGAGGGGAGCCGTTTGGTCCTGGGTGTGGGCAGGAGTGGCTAGCGGTGTTCCTGTGACGGGGACAGCGAGGAAGCAGAGACCGTCGCTGCGGGTGGCCCTGGCCGTGTACTCCAAGCACCCCCGGATCCACTGCAATGAAACAGACCACAGGTCTGCGAAACACCAGGTTCGCTTGTTTAAGCATCCGTTTCAAACCCTCTTGGAATGCACTGGGTCAGTACTGATGCCGAAAGGCTTGTTCTTTATGTATTGAACTGCACAGCTGCGAAGAGCTGCACAAATGTTACCAGCTCGTTTGTCATGCAAACAGTGCTTCAGAAAGAAATAAAATACTATTATGTGGTATATGCGTTAGGCAATCACTATATCAAATCCATGGCATTCCGTGCAAACACAGGCAGAGAAAAGGAAAACAACGCTTGGTGAGAGAACTCGCACCACATGGGAGCAGCTAAAGTCGGGGAGAAGGGGAGGCTAACCACAGAAGCCCGACCGAGCTGAGGCTGTAATTTTCCCAGCCACGTGGCCAGCATTGAGTACTCCTGGGGTAGAACAAGCAGCAGAACCGTGACGCCCTGATCGCCCTGATAGAGGAGCATGGCCCACGGTCCCAGGGACAGCAGGGAGGGACATGGGGGCAGCAATGGGTGCTGGGTGAAGCTGCCCCTGGCAGGGAGCCGGGAGGAGAAGCTGAATGAGAGCTGGAGACACTGTATTTGTTTCCAGCTGTCGCTGCTTCCCACTGGGGGCTCCCACTAAGAGCCGTCACATAACCAAAGGCGCCCTCCCAAGGCTCTCAACAGCTGCCAAGGATTTGGGTGAGGGAGGAGGCCCTGAGCTCTGCAGAGATCACCTCTTCCAGTGCTCGCAGCAACCCTCTGGAGAGTTCCGGGAAACAAGCTGGGAGTGGTAACTGGAAATGAGCACACACCGAATGGTTGCAGATCGGAAATCAAACTGCAAGGCTCTGCAGCTCATCCCCTAGACCCTAAGACCACAGGGCACAGGGGTCTCCTGACCCCATCTCTCAGGAGAGTCCCACCAGGTACCACGAAGCCTCTTCGGGGACCCATCCGCCCACAGGAGCCCAGGGCATAGGGATCCCGTCCCCATGGCGGATCTCAGTCCCCTCCGTGGCCCCTGAGGATCCATCTGTCCCAAGCTTCACTTTATGAGATGCGTTTACTTCACGAGTGTTTCGCCCACAGGTACGTGCACCAGGTGCATGCAGCGCATGCGGAGGCCAGAAGAGAGTCTCAGATCCTCCGGAGCCGGAGCTACCAGCAGCCGCGAGCCGTGCAGGTGTCGGGACCCGAACCCGGGTCCTCGGCAGCAGCAAGCGTCGTCTCTCCCGCCACAGGCCTGCTGCACGCTCTCGGTGCTCATGGCCGACCGAGTAGGTGCACGTCTGCAGGTGGCCTGGAGCAGCCAAGAGGGGGACGGAGAGCATCCCTGGCCTCTACCGGCGGGTGATGGCGGTCTCCGCCTCGAGCGGCTCATCCTTACACACGCCGAGGACATCTTACTGAGCGTCGACCACGTGCCGGCACGTCAGGACCAGAGAGAACCGGGGACGGGAGGGCGGGGCAGGAGATGGACGCGCAGCAGGACCGCAACCCGAGCCAGACCGCCCCATCACGGCGGCCCCGCCAGCCAGGCTCCGCCCCGCCAGCCAGGCTCCGCCCATCCCAACATGGCGCCCGGAGCCGACCTTCCCATCATGGCGGCCCCGCCAGCCAGGCTCCGCCCCTCCCAACATGGCGCCCGGAGCCGACCTCCCCATCATGGCGCGCGGCCCCGCCCGCGCCGCCGCGGCCGCTGGCGGGAGCAGTTCCGGGTTCGGAGCGCGCCGTGGGGCGGGCGAGGGGGCGGCGTCCTGGCCATGGCCGGCCTGTCGGACCTGGAGCTGCGGCGGGAGCTGCAGGCCCTGGGCTTCCAGCCGGGCCCCATCACCGACACCACCCGGAGCGTCTACCGCAACAAGCTGCGCCGCCTGCGGGGCGAGGCCCGGCTGCGCGACGACGAGCGGCTGCGGGGCGAGGCCCGGCTGCGCGACGACGAGCGGCTGCGGGGCGAGGCCGGGCCGCGGAGCCCCGAGCGGCTGCGGGAGCGGCCCGCCGCGGCCGCGTCCTTCCCCCGGGCGGAGCCCTGGCTGTCCGCGCCGGCCCCGAGCGCGGCCTCCGACACCTCGGGGCCTTACGGCGACTTCGGGGCCTCGGCCGCTCCCTGGGCCGGAAGCCGCGGCCTCGCCTACCCCGCCCGCCCCGTGCCGCTGCGGCGCCGCGCCTCGGTCCGGGGCAGCTCCGAGGAGGACGAGGAAGGCCGGACGCCCGACAGGGCCGCGCTGGGCCCGGCCCGCCGCTGGTGGGCCCCGTCCTCGGCCTCCGCGCGGCCGCCCTCCGCGCTCCTCGGCGCCGACGCGCGCCCCGGCCCGAAGGCCGCGCGGACCGGCTCCGCGGGCTCCGGCCGGGCCCGACCCGAGGCGGGCCGGCGGCTGGAGCGCTGCCTGTCGCGGCTGCTGCTCTGGGCCAGCGTGGGGCTGCTGCTCGTCTTCCTGGGCATCCTGTGGGTGAAGATGGGCAAGCCGTCGGCGCCGCGGGAGGCGGAGGACCACAGTACGTCGGGCCGGGCTGCGCAGGGGGCCGGGCGGCGCTGTCAGCCCGACCCTCGCTTCCCCTCCCTCCAGCTACACCTGATGACAGGCCGTCCGGGCCTGCGGGCTTTCTTCCCTTGCCCTGCTCACTCACACTTGCCCCCTCGATGGCTCCATTGCCCCCTCGATGGCTCCGTTGCCCCCTCGACGGCTCCATTGCCCCCCTGTCCCATCTGGCAGCGCCTGGTTGTGGTCTCAGCTTTGTAGCGCTAAAAAGACCATCCATTCCGCCCTGGACCACCAGGATCCTAGCCCTGCCTCTGGCACGGGCGTGGGAGAGTTCTTTTGAACTTAAACTAATACCAGTGGAGTGCTCACGGCCGCAGGCAGCACCCTCGGGCTGTGAGTCAGACGGCTTACCAGACCTCTCTCCCCACACTGGGCTGCGTGCCTCCACGTCCCTTGAGGGGTAGAGACCGAGTGTAGCTGAGGATTGGCGTTTCCCAGAAGGGATTCTGCCTGTTAGTCTTGGTTCTAGTAGAAGCCGGGGGAAAGCACTTTGTTTTCATGACAGTTTCCCCTTCTGGTATACAGGAGTATGTGTAGGGACTCACGTAATGTTAGACAAGCATTTTACCCCAAGCCACACCCACTAGCCAACCTTTGAAGGCTATTTTGAAGCAGGGTCACCCTAAGTTACCTAGGCTAGCCTTGAACTCACTCTATAGTTCAGGGTGGCTTTGAACCTAGGATCCGGCCTTAGTTTCCCCAAAAGCTGGGATTATAGGCCCGAATCGCCAGGCCCAGATCACTTGGGTATAGAAACGACACTTCCGTTCGCCCGTCCCTAAAATTCTGCGCAAAGCGTGACACGGTGTTGCCAGCTTTTGTCGAGGTCACACCTTCCCAGGGCAAAGACCTCAAGTACAGGGAAAGCCGAGTCAGGGGCTTGGGTGTGTACAAGCCTGTTGGCCACGCTGCTGCCAGTGGCCGCTCACTGCTGGGGCAGTTTATCCTCTCCGGCGTAATTCTCTGGCCTGCTGGAGCAGGGCTGAGTACCGCCGAACTGTCCTGGCGCCCTAGCCAGGGACACGCTGCGAAGCTACCCGCTGCTCTAACAGATTTAAGGCACGCTTGGGAGCGCGTAGCCGGGGCTCCCCAACGGTCCCTCCCGTGATGCTATTAGTTCTCGCTTGACGTACCATTGTTTACAGTCTATAAGACTTCTGATGTCTTGTTTGAGCCTCACTCCCTGAGGTAAGCAAGGGAGGCCATTTTTTTGTTTTTGTTTTTATGAGAATGGGTGTTTTGCTTGCGGTGCATCTGCCCCGCATGCATGCAGTGCCCAAGGATGCCAGAGAGGGCGCTGGATTCTCTGGAACCGGAGTCACAGAAGGTCGTGCGCCACCGTGGGGGTGCTGGAACTCAAACCCAGGTCCTTTACAAAAGCAATCCGTGCTCCCATCACTGAGCCATCTCTAGCCCCTTGTTTTGTTTTTCTTGAAACAACATCCTCTCTGTAGCCCAGGCTGGCCCCAAACTTGTGACAGTCCCCTACCTCAGCTCCGAGTGCTAGGATGGCAGTCGTGGGCAGACATCCCTTCAGGAAGGCCCATTGGATCCCATTCTACAGATGCAGAAACAGAGGCGCCAAGGGCTAAATTGCCCAAGAGCCTACGGCTGCTCTTTTGCAGCCGGAATGGGGCCCCAGCTGTCTGGTGTCCTGACACGGCAAGGGGACCCTTGGGTCTTACCGTCTGCACTGCGCCTGTGCCGCCATGAGACCCCACTTCTAACCTCTCCTTTTCTTTCCTTGGTCTCAGTGAAATTGTTGCCGGTGGACTGTGAGAGAAAGACAGACGAGGTAAGCCTGGCTCTCTGCGCCTTTTGTCGTTCCTCCGAGGACTCCTGGCCCTGCCCGGAGGAAGACGTGCCCAGATCATAATAGGACCCTTTTCAGAATCACATCGTGTTCTGCGATGTTTGTGTCAAGCTCAGTTCTGGGAGCCAAGCGGTTCTTGAAATAGGGAGGTTGAGCTCCCCCGATCCAGCCCTGGGCTGTTACAGACACTCTCCCATCAGTGGGAGCATCAGGGTCTTCTATCTTCTGCCGACCTCAATCCAGGGAGATGGGGGTTGGCGGGCGCTCTCCGGCCTGCTGGTGTCTGATGCTGGGAGACCACGCTCTCTGTCTTGCCCCTGCTGGTGTGCGTCTGTCTGTCTGTCTGCCTGAGTTCTGACCTGACGTGTCAAGGGGCGACAGTGAGGGGAATTAGCCCTCTCGGCTGCTGTTTCGATTTGTTTTATGAAGCCCCTCGCTCCCCACAAATAATGTTTGGGGAAGGTGCGTGGCCCTCAGCCTATGAATCATGTGCGTAGCATTAACGCGCAGCGGGAAGCGGGTTCTGGAGATAGTCTGAGGGAGATACGAGGCGGTAAATTTTCAGGCCATAAATCCTACCAGGAGGAGGCGCGTGCTGCCGCAGGGCATGACTTAGTGCGCTAATTATTAAGCGTGGGTGCCAGGCTCCTGCAGCCCAGGGGCTAGCAGCGAACTGACACCCCTGCACTGACTCTTCCCTCGTTAAGGGAGGGCAGCCTGCTGCAGGCGCCGGTTTTACTTCCTTGGCTTCTGCTGTGTCCTGTTTGCGGTGTTTTACGACACTCCTTTATTGCTCTCATCTACCCAGCGTTTTTTGCTTCCCCAGTTGTTCTGCAAAACCAGGCTCATAATAAGTTTAATCTGCTTTCCATCATAAAACTGGGTTGATGATTAGACAGTGTGCTCCAGGAGCAGGCAGCCAGAGAGAGGAGCAAATGCAAAAACAAGACAAATAACAGCTCTCCACGAGGCCCTCTGGTGATGCTCTTTGTCTGTTTGCCATTTAGTGAGAGGAGGCCCCGAGCTCTGTGTCTTGGTCCTCCACACTCTGTAGGGATGTTAGTGCCCAGGTGAAGGGTGGATCTGCCCTGGCCTTCCTGCTAGTCAGACATATGCACGCCCCTCTTCTGAGAGCCACGCCGACACCCCGCGGGTCTCTGCCGGACTGTGCATTGGTAACGGGCTGTTCCAGTCAGCTGGCTGGAGCTTTGGGCTCTAGACATTGAGGAACCGTAACCAGTCCTGGTCTGTGATGTGTAGTGGCGTCTAGGCCGCTTCCGCACAGGTTCACTCGCTCTGGGCACCAGGGCCTTCGTGTGATGGGCCCAGGAGCCCGCAGGCAGGGATGTGCTTTTGGCCCAGTGAGACTTTTGCAGTTTCCTTTCAGTGGCCCCGGTTCACCCAAAACCCAGACAAGTGTTTACCAGTGTTGTTAGTCTCGGTGGCAGTGCTTCTTTGCTGCCTCTGCTGTGGAGAACGGAGGGGAGGCTGGGCGTGGGTGTGTGTCTTAGGCCGTCTCCTCGGCTGGTTCCGCCTGTCCCGTGTTCTCTGGGTGTATGTGTACTCACATGCCTCCCCTCGCAGTCCTTACTCAGGCGGTCCCTGAGGGTCTGCACTGACCCCTCCATCTGTGCAGACCAGGGCGCCCTTCATTGCCCTTCCTGCACCGTGGGAGGCCATCCCTGTCCCTGTACCTTGTTTATGCTCCAGCACCAGTTGCTCCCCACCTCTCCCCTTCCAGCCCTCTGCAGGATTTATTCCCACCGTATAAACTAGGAGACGAGGCTGGGCACGTGGCGTAGTCGTGGAGTGCTCGCCCTGCATGAGGCCCCGGGTTCCGTCCCCAGCACTGCATAAGACACACATATTTACACGTAACCACATGTAATTACAGACACACGCCTGTGTCCTAGCCCTCAGCAGGTGGAGGCAGGAGGATCAGAATTAGAGCACCCTTAGTTACATAACCAGCTCATGGCCAGCGTGGTCTCCGCGGGACCCTGCTGTCCAGTGGCCGCAGCTGTGCAGCCGCAGCCGCAGGCGCGCAGACCTGTGACTGGTTCCCTGCCTTTCAGTTCTGCCAGGCCAAGCAGAAGGCGGCCCTGCTGGAGCTGCTGCATGAGCTGTACAACTTCCTGGCCATCCAAGCAGGTGAGTAGCCTCCAAGCCTCGGCTCCCCCGCCACCAGGACACAGCCTTCCAGGCCTCTGGGGGCGCTGTACAGGCCTGGACCTCGCTTCTGTAAATGCACGTGGTCCACAAACACCTTGGTCTCTCAGCAGGCTTTGGAAGGAACCGGGCCTTGGGAGTGCCCCGGGTTTGAGGCACTGGTTCAGATCTGGTCCTTGTCTGCAGGAAGGTTCCAGGTGGTTTGTGGGCAGCCTGAGGTAGAGGCGCTCCTCCCGACACTAGGGCTGTTACCTGCCCTCCGTCCCAGGTGACCGCCAGGTTAAGTCCGGTTTGTGTCATCAAGGGCCCTGGCACCTGCTGCTCTCAAGGCAAGAGCTGGTCTCCGTGGGGCTGATAGGGGATACGAACCCTTCTCCTTTGTTCTGTTAGAGATGAACTGTGGCCTGGGGATTGCCCTGGCCCTGGGAGGGAAGAGGTGACTGCCATGGTCCTGCACACAGGCTGCGTGGCCACACGCTGCAGGAATCCAGTAACAGCTGGAGCTGCGGCGGCCCGGGTCGGCCTGGGTGTCCGCCTGCACAGAGGGCGGGCAAGGACACAGTGAGCAGCAGTGTCAGGGCGAAAGATGGAGTCATGTCAGGAAGCGTGGGTCCAGGCCGCAGACGCCTGGTCCAGCAGTCAGGGGGACTGACGCGCCCTGTCAGAGTGAGAGGTAGATGCGCGAGGCCAAATGGTTCCGCGCCATCAAGGCCGAGTCATCTTAGGCCTCACTGACAAAGCTCTGGGGTGGAAAGGGGTCGGGGTGCCCAGCCAGGCTAGGCTAGTGCACGTATAGGAGGAGACGGAGAGAAGTTGCCCTGGCCTCAGGACACAGGGCCAAGAGCAGGGCTGAGGTGGGGGGGATGAGCCAAAAACTGCCCTCTTGGCCCAGCATGCGCTCATGCACCCTGGCCATGCTGAGCCCGGGGTGGGGCTGCGCATGGGGCACCTTGTACAAGCCTCATCCTGCACTGTCCCTGCAGAGCCTGCAGGGAGCTCAGGAAGGTGAGCCTATAGCTGCAGTGGGCCTTAGGCCTACTGGGGCTTCTCAAGAGCCGGTCTTTAGCCCAGGCCTCCATCTGGCAGGATAAGATGGGGCCAGCCTCCAGGGTGCTTATAGGAGCTGCCCTTGGCCTGTCAGCTGACATCACAGAAGTCTCACTTTCCCTGGGTCCCTTCTGGAACCCTCCCCAGGACCCCTCTAACAATGGGCTTGGCCTCCAGGTTCCAGCGGGTGTCCCCATGGGAGCCTGTGGTGGCCGGCCTCCTGCCTGTACTTTTTTCCAGGCTGTGGTATTTATAGTGCCGTTCTGGTACCTTCCACAGCTCTGTCTGATCCTTCTAGGGATCTGGCATTGGGCAGCTTCTCAGTCATTTAATGCAAACGGCCGCCCTGCTTTGCAGGTCAGGTTTTAATGATCTGGAATCGATCCAAGCTAAGTGGCTTTTGATCTTGCCGCAGAGTTGAGGTGCCCCCCAGAAGCTGGTGCCGCCGGCAGCCTGCTCCTGATTAGCGCTGATGGCTTGATTCTCGCTGTATTTTTAGGCCATTTCAGAGTGATCCTTGTCACCTCTTCCCTGCGTTTGAATGTGTCTTTCCCCCTCCTAGGTAATTTTGAGTGTGGCAACCCGGAGAAGCTGAAAAGCAAATGCATCCCCGTTCTGGAGGCTCAGGAGTACATCGCTGTGAGTGCGCGCCCTCCCTGGGAGGCTGCGGCTCCTATCCATGTGTTGAGCCTGCGGATTTTTTTCCCTGCCTTTCTGTTTTGTGTTTGCTCTGTGGCTTTTGGTTTTGGTGTTTGTAGCGCCGGGGTACCATAGAGGGGACTGGGTACCATAGAGGGGACTGCGTCCCAGGGCGGGCCCTGCTGTGTGTGCAGGCGGCCCGGTCTGACCCGTGACCATATGAACAGTCACGCAGGTGGCCCCTCCTTGCTGGGGGGCGCTCGGGGGCCCTCGGGCCTGCCCTTTTCTGATCGCTCTCCCTGCTTCCCCAAGCACTGGGCGGTGCGTCTTGCCTGACCTCTCTCCTGTGCCCTTGTGACTCCTTTCGGGTCCCGGCTTCAGTTTGCCTCACTTTGTGCCTCTCGGTGGTGGAATTACGCAGCCTGGGGGCTGGCAGGGCCTGCAGGGCTGCATAGTTCAGTTCTGTTTCACTGACGAGGACACCGAGGGCCAGAGAGGTCCTGAGGCCACACGGCTCGGACTGGGCCTGTCCGTGCCCTAGCCCTGGCCTGTTGGTGGTACCCCAGCCCTGCTGCTGGCTGTGCCTGCTCACGGGCTGCCTCCTCCACCTTTGCCAGATGCCTCTCTTGCCTCAGACCCGTGCTGCTCCTGCTGTGTCTGCATCATCTTCCCCGCTCTCCTCGCCCGCCCGCCCTCCCCACCCGTTTCCGTGCATGGCGCTTGTGGGGGACACAGGAGAGGGCTTTGGCAACTCAGCCTCAGAATACTGTCCTGGCAGCAGCACCGGGACAGAGCTAACCTGCTCACCTCACCCCACAGAACGTGACCAGCAGCCCCTCTGCGAGGTTTGAAGCCGCGCTGACCTGGATCCTGAGCAGCAACAAGGACGTGGGCATCTGGTGAGTGTAGGCAGTCAGCACAGGAGGCTGAGCCTCCACGGCCTCTCCTGCTGACCCCTTCCCCTGGGGGCGGGGCCAGGCGGCACCGGGTAGGAGAGCCAACACTGTCTGGAGTTGGGGTGCGGGCCTGCCGACCCTGCTGATCCCCCTGCCTCACTGGAGAGGGAGATTTTCTGTGCCTCCTTTCCCAGTGCAACCTGTCCTTTATAGATGAAGCACTTGTATGCACTGGTTCTACTCAGTGTGGAAATTACTTGGGAAATGCCAGGCTCCGCTCTGACCAGGCTGCTTCCCTGTGTTCTCGTTGCTGGCAAGCACTATGAGCAGAGTAGCGGACCTCTAGGGTGGGGGGTGGGGGGTGGGGGGCAGGGGAAGGGTCCTCCAGCCTGCGCCAAGCAGCCCCGAGATGCCCTGCCCTGCAGAAGGAGCAGGACCACACAGTCCCTTCCACGGCTCTTTGTCAGAATCTCTGTTCCGGTTCCAGCTCCTGATATTAACACACACTCTGGGGTTTTGTTCTCCTCTTCTCTAATCCACCCAAATTACTAATTCCATCGCAGTGCAGCCAGCACAGCCCCTTGGGCGGCTCGGCCTAAAGCTCGGTAACTGGATGCGTGGCACGATTAAGATCCGGTGGCTTAAAAACAGCTGCCCTGAGCAGCTGAGCGATTTTCCTGCGTAGGGAAAGGCAGAGGAGAGTACAATCTTCCCCTGCGCGGCACGCACTGGAGCTGCCGACACAGAATGATGACACTTGCCTCTTCCTGCTGGGGACAGCAGCTGGAGGGTGGCTGAGCTCAGCCCGCATTGAGGATGGGGCCCACGGAGTGGGCCATCACGTGGCTGCCATTCCAGAGAGCATGGCGTGGGCGTCGGCGGGTCCTCACACCGCCTCACCGGACTTGGCTGGAGCCATGGTGGCAGGGGTCTGGCCTCTGACAGCCTAGCCTGGTGGTTCCCAGTTGCCACAGGCCTCCTGGGTCCCCTGATCTTTACATTTAAACAGCTTTGCGCCTGCTCCTCAGGAGGAGAAGTGCAGCCTCCCGGGCTCTGGCTTTCAGTTCTTGCCACACGCTTTCAGAGCCAGGGACCCAGTAAACATTCCCATTTCTGTATGCTGGGAGTGGGAATCCAATTTACAGCTTAATCATCCGCACGCTGAGAGAGGCTGTCGAAGACCCGGCAGAGGGGGACATCACTCCAGTGGCAGGGGTTCCAGCTTGCTGCCATCTTTGAAGCTTCGTTCTTTCTAAGTAGCCAGTGTGGGGAACTGCAGGAAAGAGCAGAACCCGGGTACCAGGCTGCTCTGTGAGAGTGGGGACCTTTGGCCCCTCCCTCCTGTGCCTGCGCCCCTGGCTGAAGCGGGCTTAGCCCTGTGTACAGCCCCGTGTCCTGTTTCAGGCTGAAAGGGGAAGACCCCTCCGAGCTGGTGACCACCGTGGACAAAGTGGTCTGCCTGGAGTCAGCCCGGCCCCGCATGGGCGTCGGCTGCCGGCTGAGCCGCGCCCTGCTCACGGCTGTCACCCACGTGCTCATCTTCTTCTGGTGTAAGTCTTCCCTGCCCCCCCCCCCCGGCTCTCCTGCCCCTTTCCATCCTGCTGCCCGCTCAGTGGTCCCCTGGACATGAGTGAGCGAGGTCACCAGAGGGGCCATTTCACCTCCTACACCTGGGCTGGCTGATACCGGAGGTGGCTGGCCAGCCTCTGCCCAGGCTGCCTCTACCCTTGGGACTGGATCTGTAGTGCAGCTGGAGGTGCCCTCAGCATGGGGCAGGGACTGTCTGTCAGCTTCCCTGAGGGGAGTGGGCCCAGTCAGGCCACTCCAAGCAGGCGGTGCTGCAGGGCCTTGGCCTGCTTCTACTCCAGAAGGCTGCAGATGTCTCCTGCAGAGATGGGTGAAGGGGAGGGGAGTGGCCTGTCTCCTGGGGCAGGGGTGCCCTCCAGCATCATCCTGGAGTATCTGTAGAAGGAAAAAGCTCGGGCAGGGAGATGGAGACTGCAGGCTGCCCTGTACAGCACTTACCCTGTCAGACTGCATCTCAGATCACAGAGGTCGTGTGTGTGTGTGTGTGTGTGTGTGTGTGTGTGTGTGCATGTGTGTGTGCGCGCACGCGTGCACAGCACAGGCTCCAGCCCATGAGGGACAGGCTGAGGTCCAGGTACCTGGGACCACCTCAGCTGATGGCAGCTGGAGAACAGTTACCACTTTGTGGCGTGTCCTTGCTCAGCGACGGTGTTCTGTCCTGTTCCAGGCCTGGCCTTCCTGTGGGGGCTCCTGATCCTCCTGAAGTACCGATGGCGGAAGCTAGAGGAGGAAGAGCAGGCCATGTACGAGATGGTGAAGAAGATTATAGGTGCGTGGCCCCAGGCGGGAGGGTGCCCAAGCCCACCGGGCTGGTGCTGACCACTTTACTCTCTCCCGCAGACGTGGTCCAGGACCACTATGTGGACTGGGAGCAGGACATGGAGCGCTACCCGTATGTGGGCATCCTTCACGTGCGCGACACCCTCATCCCCCCACAGAGCCGGTGAGTCCTGCTGCCGGGCATGGCTGGGGTGACCCACTGAGGCACTCCGTAGAGCGCTGAGGGTCATTTTGTCTGGCCCCCTGGGAAGGACTGCCTGCCCCCTGCCGCCAGCTTGGCTCTCTGTGGCAGAAGAGCTGGACAGGAGGACTAGGCATGAGCCGCTCCTCTGCAGACTCCACCCTTCTGGGCACTAGCCAGGGTGCTGAGGCTGACAGTCCTAGACCCTCTGGTTCCGCTGCAAAAGGCCCCATGTTCCCGTGAGTCAAGCCTGGTGTAACAGGCCCTGCGCCTGGAGAGGCCAGGTCCGCTCGTGTTTCTGGTTTTCAGCAGCCCTCCTCCTCATGGATGCTGTCAGTAGGCTGGTGCTTTGTGGTTACAAGATGGTGGCCACCAGCAGCCACAGCAGTGTCTGCCTTGTCACAGCTGACAAGAGGCGTGGCCTCCCTGGCACTGTCGTCTGAGCAATGAGCACAAGAAAATCTCCCAGCAGTCTTTGTGCATACTCCTCTTGGGATTCCAAGGACCAGTATCGGTTTGGGTCTGAGTGGGTCACTGGCCAGGAGAGAAAAGACTGTACGCTGTGTGGGTGGAGGTGGTGGGTTGGGGCCGGGCGGGGTGGGGCAGGGCATCCGCAGGGTCTCCCTGGCACCAGCTCTCTGCTGCCCCTCAGAGCAGATGTGCTGTTGTCTAGCTGACTCTCACCTGCCACGTGACGCCCAGAGGTTACACTTCCCAGTGCTCATGTGACCTTCCACAGGCATGCCTGTGGTGCCACAGACCTGGGGAGAGTGAGGGGTCCGTGTATGGGCGAGGGAGCTCAGGCTTTGAGAAGTGAGGGGACTCAGGGAGCTGTGGTAATGCTCTGTGCAGCCACCACCAGACCCTGTAGCTGTGGTAACACTCTGTGCAGCCACCACCAGACCCTGTAGCTGTGGTAACTGTGCAGCCACCACCAGACCCTGTAGCTGTGGTAACTGTGCAGCCACCACCAGACCCTGTAGCTGTGGTAACTGTGCAGCCACCACCAGACCCTGTAGCTGTGGTAACTGTGCAGCCACCACCAGACCCTGTAGCTGTGGTAACTGTGCAGCCACCACCAGACCCTGTAGCTGTGGTAACGCTCTGTGCAGCCACCACCAGACCCTGTAGCTGTGGTAATGCTCTGTGCAGCCACCACCAGACCCTGTAGCTGTGGTAACACTCTGTGCAGCCACCACCAGACCCTGTAGCTGTGGTAACTGTGCAGCCACCACCAGACCCTGTAGCTGTGGTAACACTCTGTGCAGCCACCACCAGACCCTGTAGCTGTGGTAACTGTGCAGCCACCACCAGACCCTGTAGCTGTGGTAACTGTGCAGCCACCACCAGACCCTGTAGCTGTGGTAATGCTCTGTGCAGCCACCACCAGACCCTGTAGCTGTGGTAATGTTCTGTGCAGCCACCACCAGACCCTGTAGCTGTGGTAATGTTCTGTGCAGCCACCACCAGACCCTGTAGCTGTGGTAATGTTCTGTGCAGCCACCACCAGACCCTGTAGCTGTGGTAATGCTCTGTGCAGCCACCACCAGACCCTGTAGCTGTGCAGCCACCACCAGACCCTGTAGCTGTGGTAACACTCTGTGCAGCCACCACCAGACCCTGTAGCTGTGGTAACTGTGCAGCCACCACCAGACCCTGTAGCTGTGCGCAGCCACCACCAGACCCTGTAGCTGTGGTAACACTCTGTTAGCCACCACCAGACCCTGTAGCTGTGGTAACGCTCTGTTAGCCACCACCAGACCCTCTGCAGCCGGGGCGATTGTAAGAGGAGCATTTTCTGCTTGCTTTGTTTTGTCTCACTTAGTAGCCCAGGCAGGCCTGGACTGATAACCTTTGTGGGGTGGCTTCCTGAGTGCTGGGGCCACAGGAAGCAACTGTACCCTGCTTGTGGGTCGGTTTAAACCAACGCTGCTGCTGGGTGTGAGGCTTGGTGGCAGCACACTCACTCCCCTGGTGACCAAACTCCTGGCTGCTCCCCAGCAACAGTGTGCATTTGGCAGCTGCTGGGTTCCATCTCCCCAGGCCGCAGGCAGGGAGTCCCCGCCCACAGGGGCCAGTGCTGCTCCAAGAGGTCCTCGGAGGGTCCTGAGGGTCCTCAGAGGACACTGGCTCTCCATCTCCCGGGGGAAGCCATGGCTGATTCCTGGCCCTGCCGGGCGTTGTGCAACCAGCCTGCCGGAGCCTCGTTCTCAGACAGTGGGACCCACTGCCTTGCAGAGGGCTGCTCTGGACTCCCCCATCTGTTTCCACAGACCCAGAGCCCCACCCTGGGGGGGTGTTAGAACAGGAGAAGGAAGCTCGGGGAACAGTGTGACACTGACAGGTGCTGAGCAGGCCTGAAGCTTGCCACAGTTCCAGGCACATGAGCACTGGATGTAGCTGTTGACCCTTGACCTACTTGATACAGGCACACGTTTCCCCGTAAGAACACAGGCCAGAGCTGGCCTGGCTTCCTGACTGCAGCCATGTCCCCCGCACATCACAGGCTGGCTAGGGGTGTGACTGGCCCCACCAGGAGGCCCACCCATATAGCTTCTGACCTATCTCATGAGGCGCCTGTCTGTTGGGATAAGGGCACGTGGCGTGGCGGGAGATGTGAAGAGCTGGCAGGGAGCTGATTAGAGCCACTGACTGGCCAGTTCCTCCCTGTGGATGGAGCACTGTTCCTTACCTCCTCAGGAACCTGGCGTGAAGGTTGGCATCTTCATCCTTCATGCTTTGAGTCTATAGCATCCGCCTGGTCATTCTGCTGAACAGGCTGAGGCCATCTGATTCCCAGGAAGACACCCCCACCCCTTCTGAGTCACCCCTGAGACCCTGCTGCTCCCACACCCAGACCTTGATGGGCTCTGCCACACTCTGGGAGCCTCAGTGCTGTGAGGAAGATGACACACTGGCCATGAAGGGAAGGGAAGCCCCTCCTGTAGTCCTGGAACCTTCTTGTTGAGAGGGGGACCCAGAGAGCAGGATTGGCCCCTGGCTCAGACTCCAGAGCTGTGTCTCCTGCTCAGAAGCTTCCCTCACCCCTGTGCCTGCAGAGCTGAGATTAGCCAACGTAGTGGCGTATGCAGACTTAAGAGGAGGGCTTACAGGCACAGGTGGAGCATGGTGCCCAGCACCCCCGCCCAAGCTCCCTCCTCTTAAGGCTTGTGGAGCACAGAAGAGGGGGAGTCCCTAGTGCAGGACTCTGCTCTGCAGCGGTGCTGGTGCCTGACACACCGATGCTGGATAAGAGCTCCGGAACGCCCCCCATGGGAAGGGTGCGCATGGCACTCCTGACCCCTGCTGAGTCCCACCTTTTACCACAGGCGGCGCATGAAGCGAGTGTGGGACCGCGCCGTGGAATTCCTGGCTTCCAACGAATCCCGGATCCAGACTGAGTCCCACCGCGTGGCTGGGGAGGACATGCTGGTGTGGAGATGGACCAAGCCTTCCTCCTTCTCTGACTCTGAGCGATAGGACAGAGCCTGTTCCAGCCAGCCTGGCCCAGCCACCCAGCTAGGGCACGGGCACAGACCTTGGTGCTTATTCACACCTGCCTTGACTGCCCTCTTGGTCTCCGTTCTGGGGCGCGTGGGCTTCCTTAGGGTAGCAGGGAGAATGGGGAGAAGCCCCTGCCCTATGCCGGTCTTACTGACAGAAAAGGGAGAAGGGCTTGTTCTCCCTTGGGTGAAATCCTGGAAGTCCTGCACATGGCTAGACAGCAGCCAGGGATCCTGAAGCCCCTCGCTTGGGAAGTGGGTCGGGTGGTGGGCTGGGCAGCAGAGGCCTGGGGAGTGTGGTCCGTGTGGTCCGTGTGCCTTTGCGGTGTTTCCAGGGAGCTGAGGGGAGGAAGCCTGTCCTGCTCTGCAGGCTGCTCTGTCCAGATGGGGAAGATGCTAGATGCTAGATCTGGACGAGGTGGAGGGTCCAGCCACCGCTGCCTCTGCCCCAGTGCCTCTCACAGATTGGAGGTGCAGCCCTGAGCCCGGGGACGGGTGAGCGGGGCTTCTGCCTCCTGCCGGACCCATCACTTTATGTTACTGTGACCAGGCCTTGCCTGGCTGTGTAGCTGGGACAGGCCGCACAGGTGGGGCTCAGCATCGTTTCTGCACACTGCCCCCTGCAGGCCACATGGAGCAGTGAGGGCCATTAGCCCACTGTGCAGTGGAGGACCTGCTCCAACAACACCCGGCGGGGAGCCTCATTATCCGAGAGGGAGACTCCAGCAACTCCGGCCTGCCTGCCTCACCCAGAGCCTGCAGGAGGGCGGCCGGCGGGAGGCACAGCTGCCTCCAGAAGACAGTGGCCCCTTTGGACTTCCTGCCGGTCTCTGTTTCTTACTAAAGCACCCTGTCCGTTCAGCAATACTCCCGCTCCCTCGTGTCTGGGTGGTCGGCAGGGCTGGGGTCCACAGCTGTAGAAGGCCTGTCCTCATGCCTAGGCTCCAGCCAGAAGAAGCTGCAGTAGGCTTTTGTATTGGGGCTGGAACTGTGGCTTAAATAAAGTATTTATTGAAAATGGGTGCAGTTTGTCCGTAACACTTCCCCTTTCTGCCCAACGGTGAGTAACGGGAGGGCTGGCCAGGCCGCACCCGCCCAAAGCCGTGTAAGCACTTGTCCTGACTCCACAGCTCCAGCCCCATGCTGACCAGCCTGCCAACCCCCTGTCCCAAGGCTCCCCGGGTGGTGCCTGCAGCTGTCAATGCCCCTGAAGGAGGTGCACTTGGACCTCTAGGCCCAGCCACGGGGGCCGGCTGGCGGGCAGAGTTGGCAAGGGGGTGCTCCAGAAGACCATGAGGCAAGCATGCACTGCTTCTCGTTGCAGGCCCTCAAGGCTAGTGGCCCAGAAACAAAGTTGTTGCCTAGCTGTGTTCTCTGGCTACAGCCAATCTTGGCCGCCCTCCGGTGCACACCTGGCCCCAGCTGTGGGCACGTGAGCTTGTCAGGTTCCTGTTGCACAAACCCGGTGGGTAAGCTGTGGGGGCCCCGCACAACTCGGGGAAGAAGCCAGCCTCTCAGTGCCTCTCCGGTCTCGGTGGAAGGTTTTCCCTGGCATGTTTTGTCTGGAGTGGTGAGCGCCAGCCCATGGCTCCCTGACTGGGAAGCTGCTGGGAGAGCAGAGGCCAGGGCCACATGAAGGAAGCCACAGAAGGCGTGGAGCCTGGCTCTCATTGGGAGCACGGCAGCTCTGCCCAGCCTCCTGCCGCAGCCTTTAAACAGCCCTCCAAGGACACCGTAGGGCAATGGAGTCTGACAGAGGAGAGGGCTGGGGCATCTTGCCACAAAGCTAGGAGGTGTTTTTATATACAGGGTCTCCCATAGCCCAGGCTAGCCTTACACTCTAAGCAGTGAAGGCTGACCTTGAACTTCCTCCATCTCCCAGGTGTGCACTACCATGCCGGGTGTAGCGCTGGGGACTGATTGATTAGTGTGTGTTAGGCTCCCACTCTACCAACTGAGCTACAGCCCTAGCCCTGGTCATTTGTACAGCTCTGTCCAAAGTGCTCCCGGGCTGCTGACCTATCTGTCCTTCCTGATGAACAGCTCCCCTGGGCTGTGTGTGCACCGCTAAGAATCAGGAGGATGAGAGGGACTGTACCCCGCAAATCTCAGCATGGACACCCACCCAGGAGCTCTGAGCTACCTTACTGAGGCTCTCTACTCACGAAGAAAGTAAACACAGCCATTTGTCACTGATTTATCCTAAGACTTGGGTAGCAGCTGTTCCCCTTAATTAATGCACCATTGACTTTGAGCTCACAAAATCCCCGCGCTGAGGTACACATGTAGGCTCAAATCCATTATCCTGTCGGCCTCTCCCAAACAGAAGGGACAGGAAAGCAGATGTCACCCAATTGTCCCAGAATGTTCTCCTTGGGACACCCAGGCAGCTTTTCAACCGTGTCCCCAGAAGTGGGTCCCTAGAATGTGCATCCTGTCCTAGGGATGCAGAGGCAGATGGCTGAATGGGCTTGGTGTCACTCTGCCCCGCGTTTTTTTCCCAGTGCTGGGGCCCTACCCAGATGCTGGCACGGGCCCAGCATCCACAGGGAAGCCATGTTCGGAGACCTTGACCCAGCCGCTGTCTGCTGCAGCAAGGGCGGGGGGGAGTCTACCTCCCCCAACACTCTACCTGGACCCCAACAGCCACTGTTCACCAGCTCTGTGTCCCCCAGACCCCCATGGGATTCACCTCCTGCCCCAGGCCTGCTCCCTCTCTCCTTCCCTGTCTGAGGTTGTGCCTGTACCCCTAGGGTCACACATCTAGGATTTACCCTCCTCTCTGCCCTAACATCTGGCTTGCTGCATATTTTAAAATTATTTTTAATTATGCATATTGTGTGGGCATGTTCACGTAAATACAGGCACAGAGAGTGGGGAGTTGCTTGACTAGGTGCTGGGAACCGAACTTGGATCCCCTGTGGGAGCAGTATGTGCCCTTAACCTCTGAGCCATCTCTCCATCCCCTGGCTTGCTACAAATTTTACTTGGTCTCTGGCTACCGCTGCACCAGACTCAGCTTCTCATGGCCATGTGCGTCTTTGATCCTTTCCCCGAAGTGTGCCTGAGTTCTTAGTGTCTGGAACAAGGCAGACACTCCATGAATATTCAGTAAATAAACAGAAACCTCCATCCCAGAAGAAGAGCCAGGCACTGAGTCTCTAAGGTCTAAATCCTTCCAGCTTCTGTTCAGACTCACTTTGTTTTCTGTTTCCCTTTATAACCTGAGGGATCAAGTCCCTTCCTCTCACCCAAGAGATCCTGGCACCACTCACTGCGGTGCAGAGGCACCTCCCCTGCTTGCTGGAGGATCCATCATGCTGTCCCAAGGAATCGACATGAACTGGCTGCAGGAGCAGGCCAGTTGTCCGAGGTGCAGGAGCAGGCCGGTTATCCGAGGTGCAGGAGCAAGTGTGTGCACTACTTTTCCAGAGGCCGGTGGGTAGGAATTCAACCTGATGTGCATAGGACTCCAAGCAAGGGCAGCTTCGTAGACCGGGGGAGTGCTGCCCACTGAGTGCCCCAGTTTGCCCCAGGTTGCCCCAGGCTGGGCAGATGAGCAAGACCAGTCTCTCCAGCAAGGAGACCGGAACTGAAGAGAGTGATGGACAGACTCCGAGAAGCAAGGCCAGGAGATGCGTTGCTGGTGGTGGCAGCCCGGCTTCCGAGCCGCTTCTGTCTGGTAAGGAGACAGGGGAAAGTACAGTAATTTTCTTCAATGAAAACAAGCAACAGAATTCCCTTTGCCTGGTTCCCCCGGCAATTAAGCCCTTCTCCGCAAATGAAATGATTTGGTTTTCACGGGGACTAATTTAAGCATCCTGGAAGGACCGCTGAACTTTTTGATTGCAAACACTGGCATGTGCAAACAGAACCAGCATTAGAGCCAGCCTGTCGAGGGAGCCCTCCCTGGAGCCAGCAGCCTTGGCAACGGTCCTGCGGAGCCCCTTCCTGGGGCTGACCCTCAGCCCTTTGCCAGCCCATCTCCTCGTCCCAAGAGCAGGAGGCGGGGCCAGCTCGCACGGTCGATCTCACGTGACCGAGAAGGACTTCACTCTTTGCCGCACCTGCCTATGTTTGTTTCTGACTTGGCGGTCCTTTTCTCTGCCTCAAACCTGGGTCCTGAGCTGCCCCGGGACTGCTTTGGTCAGCGTCCAGAAGGCCAAGGCTGCTCCACAACTAAGGTCCCAAGAGGCCTTGCTTCTTTAGTGATTTCCCTCGTGAGCCTGAGCCCCACGGAAAGAACATCATTTACCCTCCAGGACAGAGCTGAGGGCCGAGATCTCCCAACAGCCCCGGTGGTTACAGGTGCCTGGGTCCACTGCTGTGTGCACAGGGAGCCAAAGCCTGGGGCTTCCCTGAGGACTGGAGCCATCTGGAGATGCTGGGTTTGTGTTGGACCTCTCAGGGCTGCTTTCCTTGTTACGACTTCCACACCTGAGTTCCTTCTCCAGCATACATACCCCACGCCTGTGGTTACTGCACGCAGCGGGGAGGGAGGAAGGTCAGAAGTTCAAGGCCGTCCTTGATTGGTGAGCTTGAGGTTAACCTGGGCTGTATGAGGCATTGTCTCACAAAAGGAGAGTTTACCTTGCGAGATGTTGCCAAAATGCCTCCCCCAAGGGAGATGTAAGCGACAACCACCTATCCTCCTGAGGTCCCAGTGACTGACCTAGGCAGATTCCACCACCGTTCACTCCGGGGAACTATGCATCTGGTTGACAAGGAGTAAACTTGGTTTCTTGGTTGTCAGCTGGACCTCGTCTGGAATTAACTAAAACCCCCCAAAATGGGGCACACCTGTGAGGGATTTGCTCTTAATTTGAAGTGGGAGGATCCACTTCTAATCCGCACTTTGGGCCGGAAGCCCGCCTCTAATCTGGGCCGCACCTGTACAGGCGGCTACGGGCCATGGAGGCTTTTGCTCTCCTCTCTGCTTGTCCTCGCCTCCCTGGCAAGCCCGTTCCTTCACTGGAGTTTGAGCCGACTTCTTCAGGCCTCTGGCGTACACTGAAGCCCAGCGGAGACATCCAGCCTTGAGAGCCGAACAACTACTGGATTCTCGGGCCTTCCTTCACAGGCAGCCGTTGTTGGGTTGGCTGAGCCACAGACTGTAAGTCATTTTAAAAATGTATATAGAGATTCACCCTACAACTTGTTCCTGGCTTCCCTAGAGAGCAGTGGTCCTCAACCTTCCTACTCCGTGGCCCTTTAATACAGCTCCTCATTTCGTGGTCACCTCCAACCATAAATTATTTTCATTGCGACTTTGTAACTGTTTTGCCACTGTTGTGACCCGTAAGTAAACATCTGATATGCAGATGGTCTTAGGCGACCCCTGTGAAAGGGTCGTTTGAACCCCAAAGGTCACGACTCACAGGTTGAGAACTGCTGCCGTAGAGCATAGATGAGGGTCACGTACAGGGGTGTGGGTGCTCCCCAAAGGGCTGCACCTGGAAGCTTTACCCGGCAGGGTGAGGGCCCCCCATAGCTGCTTAAAAGGAACCATATCGTCTCCCCTATTCTTGGCCTGCACACACTAGCTCCTCCCTGAGGCCACTCGTAGTTAAGGGGCACCATTGTTTACCAAAGATGGTAGGGAATGGGCTGAGTACTCAGGTTATGGTCTCTTTACCCTCCACCATTCCGTGGGGGTGGGGGGTGTCAACAAGCCTGGCTAGAATAATCCTTCTGAAGGGGAGACTGGGGGCGCAGCCGAACTCCCCACTACGGCAGCTGTTTGGCTCTGAGGACAGTGACTCCCAACACAGGAAGCGGCAGAGGCAGTGCATAGTCCCCGCCTTGCAAGACCTCCACCTCCCTTAGTGATGTTCCCCAGTGACCGCATCGGAGCGTGGAGCGGGGCGGCTGGGCTGGACATGGTGAGCTCAGGAACAGGCTCGGCCGGGCCTCACTAGCTGCGTGCACCTGTCACGTTGTGGAAGGGTTCTCGGGAATCACCCCTCCGAGCCACCAGGTCTCCAGCAGGCAAATGGGTTCATAGGTGACGTTGTGAACACTTAGCTCAGACAGAGCTGGTGCAGGTGCCTGCTTTAGCTCACAGAAACCAAACCACTGAGGCAGGGGGCGCTGATCAAGCACAGGGAGGTGCCAGGGGCCGGGCATGAGCCAGGTCTCCAAGGACTGCTCACACACACCACAGCTCTGAGGGCAGATCAGAGAAAGACAGATTTGAGCAGTCCTCAGTGAATTGGAGGGTCCATTTCTAGGGCACCCCAGGATAATGACTGGGCCTCAGGCCTCCCCTGGTCAGGGTCATGGTATGTGTGTCTGGTGCCCTATCAGAATCACAAGTTTGAGGGAAGACGGGGCTTTCATAAAGGGAAAGACGCAGTGTGACCAGCAGAAGGGCATTGCTGAGCTAAGGAGAACCCAGCACAAAGCCGGGGGCGGGGGCAGAGGCAGGGGGGCATCCCACACAGGACTCAGAGAATGAGCCCAGAGGGATTGTGGGTAGTGGGAACTTAGGTTAGGAAGGGACAGGAGTGTTGGCATACATGGTGATTGTTTCGGGCTTTTGCCAAAATCCTGGCATCAGAGAAAGTTAGGATCCCTCTACTCCCTGTGAAATCAGGCCCAGCCGTGCGGTACCATGGCCTGTGACTAGAGGTGACACGTGGATACCTCACACACCAGCTGTAGGGGGAGATGCTAAGGCTGGGCCCTCGGCCTGGGTCTCAGAGCGGTGATGAAGCGTAGCTGCCCCACCAGGTCGCCATGTCTGCTTGCTGTGACAGTGGTTCCCTCTGCTGAGGTCTGCAGGGTTTGCGTCTATGAGCATGTCTCCTTGTCTTCCTTGCTGGGCCACCCAGTAACATACGGCTACAAGCCACCACCGCAGCCACGTTCCTGCCCCTCACCTTACCTGCTTAGCAGTGGAGTGGGTGGTGGACACCGGGGTGGCCAGCAGGTCACGGCAGGTCACGGGCTGTAGAGACAGCCGGCTCTGGCATCAAATATTCCATGCTCACACAGTTCCTAAAGACCAGCTTCCAAAGGGGCAGGTGCCCCAGTGCCTTCTGGGATCTTGATGGCGACTATGTAAGGGAGATAAGCCCTGAGCTGGAGGGAGGGAGCACCGGTGTGTGTGCGTGTGCACATGCGTGTGCACATCCGTATGTGTGCGTGTGTGCATGTGTACGTGTGCGTGTATGTGCGTGCGTGCGTGTGCACACGCGTGCATGCGCAGCCTATGCTTCGGGATGGGGGAGAGCGTCCTTCTAGACGAGCTTGCTCCGCACACTTTATCAAATTTGCAGATGCCACGGAGCAGGGGTGGGGGTGGCGAATACGCCAGACGACAGAGCTGGGATCTAAAGAGAAGCTGACAGGCTGGAGCGATGGGGCAGATCTAACGAGATGAAACCTAACAGGGACAAACGTGTTTATTCCGTCTTACTTATCTGCACCCGGCCTCTGTGTGCAGCTCTCAGGAGGAGGGAGGTGACAGGCCCTCCCTTGGGCCGCAGCTTGCTCTTCTCCCTGCTGGGACCCCAAAGAACGGTGGGGCGGGGGGGGGGGGGTTGGCCCACTGTGCACGGTGGGATATGGCTCACTGGAAAAAGTCACTCCCCTGTCCTGGTGTATGCGGGGGGCTGAGTGGAGCCTTAGGCCCTGGCCAAGGCCTGGGGAACACAGGGCCAATGAGGGCCACTTCACCTGTAGACACAGCTCTGTGCCTGCTCGCTCTCTCTCTCTCTCTCTCTCTCTCTCTCTCTCTCTCTCCTCCCCCCCTCTCTCTCCCTCTCTCTCTCCTTCTCCCTGTCTCTCCCTGTCTCTCCCTGTCCTCTCTGTCTCTCTCACACACTCTCTCTCCCCCTCCCTCTCTCTCCCTGTCTGTGGTGTGTTTCCCGCCCCCCATCCCTCTCTGTCTCCCTTCCCTTCCCTCTGCCCATCCCCACTGGTTGGCTGTGGGCGGGCCGGCAGGGCTGGAGCCTGCCTCTGAGCTGTCCTTCACCAGGGCAGGCGGCATTGTAAAGTAGTGAGCCTCCTGTGCTTGAAGTACCAAGCTCCAAACTGCCCTGCGGGAAAGCCAGCAGTCAGGGTGTGAGGACAGGCCGGCAGGGGTCAGCGTCTCAGCAGGAGGGAGGGCAGCCCGAAAGCTCTCCTCTGGCAAAGGGGAGGCCTGGCTGCCTTGCTCCAGGGTAGACCCAGTTCAGAACGGGCAGCCTCAGGCTTGGACCCAGGCCAAGCGTTTGACAGGCGTAAGCTGCCGTCTTGCCATGGCCACTAGCCTCTGAAGTGTTTAGTGAGGAGCTTAGGAGGCATCTCTAGCTGGGAAGGGTAGGCAGAGCAGGGGTGCTGGCTACTGGGAAGGGAAATCCTAGGACCCCAGAGCAGCCATTCCAGTGGCTGAGATGGGGTCCCCTGACCATCTTAGCCTAAGGGAGGAGGCCCTGGACCCTCCCCATCTCTACCTTTGGTGCCAGTACTGCACTCCCAGCCAGATGGCCAATGGTCTGAGATTGGTGCAGTTTGAAAGAGAAAGGCCCAGGGTGAGGACTGGCTGAAGGGAGGGCTGCCTGGCCTTGAGGAGGAGGCTGGGGTCTCCAGGCCTGACTGTGGACGGAGGAGGCTGCTCCCTTCACTGGCCCTCAGGGCCTCCCTCCTGAATGGCTGGGAGATGAGCCCAGGCAGGGCCACACTGAGGCCTAGAATCCCTCAGTGCAGGGTGTGGCCACTCCTGCTCCGGCCCCTGTGGCCCACCCGTGTCCCCTTGGGCCCAGTCAGGCAGAGGGATGGGGTGTGCTGAAGGTGCAGAGAAGCAGGGAGGGCACCTGTCCTGGAGAGGAGGGGAAGCCAGCCTCCCTGACTTTCTTCTCCACCCCAGAAACGCTCTGGCAACACATGAGGAGAGCGACCTGGTCAGCGGTGTGGGGGCAGAGGGAGAGGGAGGAATTGTGGCTCCCACCACACACACGTGGCAGCCTCCTGCCTCAGAGGTAGAGTCCAGGCTCACATCCCAGCCTTGGCCCAGGCAGCAGGTGGGTAGCTCCGGAGGGCTCTTCTGGGTCCCATCCCACGAAGTCTCAGCTCAATTGATGCTGAAGCCCCTCATGGGCCCACAGAAACTCAGAGGCTCCCAGGAGTCAGGAGCCTGTGCCTCAGTTTCCCTACCTGCAAAACCTTGGGATAGACTAGCACTCCCCCACAGGGACAGAGGATCAGTGGGAGACGCTTTAGTGCCACAGACCAGCACCCAGTACAGGAAGGCGCTTTGCCCTGTCTGTTGACAGTGCTCATCACCAATATTGTGATTTGAGCCCCTGCCCTGGCTGCTGGTACCCACCTAACCCCTACCCTCCTGCACCCCCCAGCCCCCTGCATTGTCTACAGAGCCTCCTCAGAGTGGAGATGGGGGCTTCAGAGTCGTGCTCCCAAAGAACAGTTTCCCTGAGCACCAGCCCGCCCACGCATGGGCAGAGCTGCCTGGGGATGGGGCGGGGGCGGGCCAAGGATGGACAGCCACTGCAGCCCCACTTGCTCAGCTCAGCAGAAACAAGGGCTGGCGTAATGGGCTGGCGGCCCCCAGCTGCAACCAACTTCATTTTCTGCCACAATTAAATGATCGTGGGCATGTGCTCATGTTCACTTATTCAATTACCTGAGCGGTCCTGAAGGACTCTCAAAGAAATAGCCATAAATAACAGGCCAGCTGCCCCCGGGCTGTCACCAGCCAGCTGCTCCTCTCCCCCTCAGCCCCAGCTGACCTTCCCCCTGCTCTGGCCGCAACCTGAGGGTGGGTGGATAGAGGCGAACATGGCCCCGGTAGGACCCTCCGGGGACCACCCCTGGGCTTCATCTGTCTAATGTCTGCAGGAGATGTAAAGTGTTTCTTCTGCAAGAAACTGTGGTCCTGGCTTCACCACTGACATACAGCACCCCAGCAGGGAGGAGAGAGGGGACCCCACACTCAGCAGCCACCCTGGAGTCTTCCAGAAATACCATGCACCTCTAGGTTTCTGTGTCTCTATGGGTGTTGACCCATTTGATGCTTAGTACACATGCAGCACATGCATACACACACATGCACACATGCATGCACACACACATGCACACACACATACACACACACAAATACATACAAAAGCACATACACGCACATGCACACAGGTGCAGGTATGCACACACGCGTACACAGATATGCACACACAGAAGCACATGCATGCACACGCATGCATACACAGCACACACAAAGGCACATGCTTGCACACACAGAGCACACATGCACACACATGTGTGCACACATACATGCAAGCACACACAGACACGCATATTCACATGCGCTCATGCACACCTGCATGCTATAATACACAGGTGGAGGGAGGCCAAAGGGCAACTTTCAGGATTCTGCCCTTCTGCCACGTGGGACTTGGGAGTCAAACTTAGGTCACCAGGCGTGGTGGCAAGTGCCTTTACCTTCCGAGACATCCTGCCAGCCCTGTGCACTGGCTGAGTTATATGTAGCACAAGCTGGCTTCAATTGGCTGTGTGGTTGAAGCCAGGAGCGTCGCCATGGGGTGTTGAGGATTGAACTCAGTGTTTTGTACGTTAGGTGAGGCGAGAAGTCTCTCTACCAACTGAGCTACACCCCCCACCCCCTCCCTGTCTGGGGACTCCTACACATACTTCAAGGCCCCACCCAAGCCTGCACCCGAGCCCCCTGGTGAGCGGGTCCGTTGCGTCTACAATCCCCCATGTGTCTTGGGTTGGGGAGATAATCCCAGCTTCAAGTGTTGTGAGGCTAAGCTTGTCATTTGTGAACTGGGTACGGGTCGGAATGTGTGACTGCCATATTCCCACAGCTCCCAACCCCACGTGGTCGGATCACCGTTTCCAGTTACTGCAGGAACAGGTGAAGTGTGGGGACCGTGTGTCTGAGCCAGCACTCTTCTGCCTTGCATTGGCGTGTCTAGCCCTAAGAAAATCACCCAGAGCTGAGGAAACAGGTTTGGTGGCACTGTGGTGCCTGTGCGCGGTGGGTCTGTCTGTGTGGCCAGAGCCAGGTTTGCACCCAGGGCGTCTGCATCCTGTCCGACCCCTGGGCCGCAAAAGCAGTTGGCGGCGGCTGGGACTCGGGACCAGTTCAGTTCTCCGACCACCAAGGAGCCCAGAGGGCCTTTCATCTGTCCACAGAGTCGCTTTGTCTCTCTCCTCCTGGGAAATGAAAGGACCATGGCAGGCCCTGCCGCTCTGATGTCGGGGACTCTCTCTCAGCAGAGCTCTGCTCAGGCAGTGAGCCAGCAAGGCTGTTAAAAATCAAGGCAGGAAGATGCCTGGGGCAGGGCCCCCTCCTCTTTCTGTGCGGCTCCAAGGGGTGGCAGCCTCTCCTGGGGGTGGGGGGTGGGGGTTGGGCAGCCCTGGACTCTGGAAAGAACAACAAAAAGCCAGATGTGGTAGTGGGTGCCTGTGACCCCCAAATCAGGAGCCCAGCCCGAGGCTCAGGAAACCAAGGTCGCCCTGAGTCCAAAGGCCTAAGCTACGTGGGGAACCGAGGGGCTGGGGGAGGGGTGAGATGGAAAAGGACCTGAGCATGAGGGCCCAAGTTCAACACCGGAACTCAGGCAGAAAAGCCAGGCACCGGCACACACCCGTAGTCCCGGCGCTGAGACCCCCCCCCCGGGTCCCAGGTGGAGACCCGCAAGTCCCCGGGGCCCCTAGTCCGCCAGCCTACTACTGAGTGAATTCCAGGTTAGACAGAGATCCTGTCTCAGAAAAACAATGTTGGTGGCTCCTGAGGAAGGACCCGGGTTCTCTCCCGGCCTCCACACTCACTCACGTGTGCATGCGCGCACACAGGCACACCCACCCCACACAGCGCAAACTTAAACGCAAGAAGTTCTCAGGGATCGGCAGCCAGGTGTGGCTGGGCCTGGGCCTGCTATGTGACCCATCAGCCGCCATCTTGAGTTCAGCTGTGCCCCCTTGCAAAAGGGTTGTCCCAGCTGGGCTTGGAGGGTTGGGAGGTCACAAGACCTTCACCTGAGATTCCAGTGATGTCTACCGCCAGCTGCATGCAGCACAGCCTTCAATTGCACGTGGCCAGCGAGCGCTGCCAGTATCGTGTAAAGCCAGTAGCCTAGAGGAAGGGGCTGGATCTACGTGGCAGCCTCATGCCTGCTGGGTGAAAGCTTTGCGGGTGCAGCCGTCTGGGGAAGGAGCACCCGCATCCTTGTAAGTAACCCTTCCACTATGCTCTGTGAGGGAGCCCGGTAAACCCACTGAGTGAACTTTGGCAGATTCCTGCCTGGGTTTGTCCCTGGGGCCCTAGGAGAAGGGATGAGCGCTGCTCGTGCTCCCCACCCTCTGGAAGGTCTTGGCTTTCAGCCACCATGGAGACCTCACAAATGCTACTCATGGGTTGCTTAAGAAACAAGCTACTTGGCAATGTGGTCGAGTCCTCAGGGATGCTTGCTGGCTCGTCCGTGGGTTAAAGATCCACGGGGACCGCTCTCTTGAGAGCTGTCTCAGCTCTGAGGAGATCACAGACCTGGGTCTGTAGTGTTTCCCTCTGCCAATCCTTCACCCTAGATGTGAGCGGAGGGAGGCAAATTGTCCCCCAATATTCCTGGCAAGTCCCAGTCTCCACTGCAGCCATTGCAGCGCCCAGAGCGTCTCTCTGACAGCTCTCCAGGCCAGCAGTGGCTGAGGCTGGAGGAGTGAACTGCTGGCCCCATACTGATGATCTCCTGACATGGGGTAGAGACGGTTGGTCGTCTGGGTTTTGTTTTATGTCAGGGTGGTCTCGAACTCATGACAAGCCGCCTGCTTCCGCCTCCCAAATTATGGGATTACAGAGATGAGCCGCCACACCGAGTTGAGGAGATATCTGTGTGACTCTAGGGTAATCGGACAGAGAGAGGAGGGGTGGGATCAGCAGGGTGGGGAGATCTCCGCCTTCAGGGAGTCCCTGGGGTGTCCTGTGAGGCCCAGAGCAGCCCAGGCACCTGCAGCTCACCAGCTGCTCCCACTAACCATGGCTGCAGGGACACCGCGTGAACAGGTGTCCTCTGCTCCTCCCCTCTCCCAGAGCCAGGCCTCTCCTTCACACACCCCACCCCTGACCTGCCGAGGGTGCTGATGTCAGCGGCCCTGATCCTGGGTTTGTTGGGGCAGGCGGAGATGGGGGGGGGGGAGCAGCTACACCATCTAGATCCCGGGAGCTCTTAGTGATGAAACTGTTGAGAGCCCACCTGCCCACCCGACAGGAGCCCGGGCAGGCCCTGGGGCAGATCCTGGGCGGAGTCCAGCACCCAGGCGGGATGCTCTAGGCTGGCACTGCGGACCAGGTTGGCCAGGTCTGCAGGGAGGGGCTGACAGGGAGAGCTGCAGGCTGCTGGCTTCCTAGAGACCCTGGTGGCATGATAAAGGTGTGCCGTGTCGGCATGGTGAACCTGGCAAAGGCCGGTGGTGTTGGCTTGCTTGCTTTTGATACCGGGTCTCCTGTATCCCAGGCTGGCCTTAAGTCAGCCAGGGATGACCTTGCGTTCCAGTGTTCCCGCCTCTGCCTCTAAAGTGCTGGGATTGCTGGGATTGCAGGTGTGCACCTCCACACGTGGCTGGGGGAGGGGTGGCACCGGGACTCAGCAGGTCAGCAGCCAGCTGTGCGGACAAGGTGGTGACACGTCCTGGATACCGGTGGTGGTGTCGTCCGAGAGCTGGAACACTGGGTCACGGGAACAGGGAAGGGGCAGCCAATATGGAGGGACACCTCAGGGCCGTGGTGACCTAATCTGGGGCCTCAGTTACCAGAAGCCAAGGCTAAAAGTGTTCTCTCCCACTCCACAGAGCAGACATGGAGAGGCCAGAACCCAGAGCGAGTAAGGAGTATCATATCGACTCTCTCTCCAGAAAACGCCCTACGAGAGAGCTGGTCCTGAGACAGGCATGTCAGTGCCGAGCCAGGCCCGCCCGGAGGAGAAGGGACAGGCAGGGAGCCAGCGCACACAGGCACCAAGCGCTCAGAGAGGCAGAGGAGGTTTCCAGGGGACTCCCAAGCTGGGTTCTAGAGGAGGGTGAGGAGGCATGCAGGCAGGGGTGAGGAAGGGCACTGGGGTCAGAGGGCACAGCAGGGCTGGGGCTGGGCGGGCAGGGCTGGGCGCTGCGGAATGGACAGGGAGATCTGCCGTGTGGATGGCTGGTGGGTGTAAGAGTGTAGCCGACTGAGGTCACGGAGGAGCAGGAGATGGGGGCCGGGCGAGGGGAGCAATGGAGGCAACGCTTGGGGCTTAGCGATGGTTGAAGGGCTCAGGAAAGTGATGGCCGAGGCAGTCCTCAGTGGTTAATCCAGCCCACCAGAGGGGGACTAGCCCCAGAGCCCTGAAGGGATGGTTCTGCGAACAGCTGGAAAGCCTATGTGAGCCCCAGCGCCAGCAGAGGCGGCACCAAACACAGAGGTTCCCAGGAGTCATTCCCGTCAGGGCTGATGTCCTGGAGCAGAAGGCCTGGGCATGGCTGGGGGAGGGGGACTACGTGTGGACGGAGGTCCGGGAGAGAGGCTGGACGGCTGGCATCTCAGAAGTGAAACTAAGCTTTGGAAAAATGGCACAGCGAGAACCCGGTCAGGGCCAAGGACAGAAATAAAGTGTCCTACTTGATTACATAAGAGAAAGCTCCCGCAGCGGGCTCTGGGGTTTGGCAGTAACCGTGCCTCTTTGCTGGGCAGTAGGGCTCAAAAGTGTTAGATGAGAAAGAAGGCATAGGACCTGGCTCTTTGTAGCAATAACAGAACAGGGAGCAGGTGGTGGCCCTCCTCCAGGCCTGGGTTCGAGTTCAGACTCAGCCACTCACTGGTCACTTTGCTTGAGTAGGAAGTCTCATACCCTTGAGCACATCCGTTCTCAATCCGTGGATCATGACCCTTTTGGGGTCAAACGACCCTTTCACAGGGGTCCCTTAAGACCATCTGCCCGTCAGTGATTCACACTATGATTCATAACGATAGCAAAATTACAGTTACGAGGTAGCGACAAAATAATTTTATGGTTGGGGGTCACCACGACATGAAGTGTTTTAAAGGGTCGCAGCGTCAGGAAGGTCGGCAGCCTCTGCTCTGGATCCTCAAGGGACTCCTGCTCAGCCCTGGGTGGCTCGAAGGTTCCCAGAACAGGCGTGTGAGAGCAGCCAAAGAGAGGAGATGGAGAGGCCGAGAGAGCCAGGCTGGTAACCAGAGCTGGATGGGTGGGGCGGAGCTGAAGGGTGCTCGTGTCCCTGGAAAATCCCATCACCTGTCCGGCTGGGGTGCAGATTGGCGTACACGGAGTCCGTGGAGACTTTGGGCTTTTTGTCGGGGGCGGGATAGAGCCCAGGCCAAGAGCAGCAGGCATGGGTCTGTCTTGTCAGGTGGATCTGCTCGTTTGCCCCATCCCAAGCTCAGCCAGGTTCATCCAGGGCACCAGGGAACTTCCGTGGTGGAGCAGGCTCTGTCCTGCCTGATGCGGGGGACCTGTGTGGAGATGGAGCGCCACTCTCTGGAATGGCTGTCTGACCTACTGTCCCAGCTTCTGTTGACAGGCTTGTCTGTTGGGGCCTGAGCAGCCCAGCAGAGGGTCTGGTACCACAGCGCCTCCAAGGTGCTTATTGGCAATTGCTTGCTGAGTGGCCGAGGGGTGGTCTTACTCTGGGACTGAGGCTCTGCTGAGGTCTGGCAGGGTGTGCATCTATGCCTCCGTGTCTTCCTTGGTGAGCCTACACACCAGCTAACTATTACACACACATGCACAAGCACACACAGGTATATATGCATGCAAATATTTTGGTTTTTTTGGGGGGGAGGGTGTTTGTTTTTTGTATTATTTGAGACAGGGTTTCTCTGTTGTAACTCTGTTCTGGAACTCACTCTGTAGGCCAGACTGGCCTTGAAATCAGAGATCCACCTGCCTCTGCCTCCAGAGTCCTGGGGTTAAAGGCGTGTACCACCACTGCCTGGCTTCTTTTTTCTTCCTTTTTAATAAATAATCGGGGGCCTTGTAGCGATCAGCGCCTGGTGCTCAGAGCTGGTCACCCTTCAAGCTAGCAGGGCCGAGTTCTCTCCCACACCTCCTCCTCCCTCCCAGACCCCTGGCCCTACTCCAGAGCCCTGGACTCCCAGCTGACAGCTGGGCATACCAGCCCCAGAGGATCAGGTGGCCTCCCCTGCCCAGGCTGCTGGCGGCCCAGTCCCCCTGGGCAGAAAGCTCCGCCCAGGCCCCGGTGGAGAGGACTGAGCTGGTCTAGGCCTCTGTCCCATGCTTGCAGACGGAGGAGGGCACCAAGAGACAAGTGTCCCTACTGCGCATTCTCAGACACCCCCGGGAGGAGGCTCCGGTGAGTGCTGCCTTGATGAAGGATGGGATGATCTCGCTGCCCTTGATGGTGCAGGGGTGAGGGACAGTATCAAGGCCACAGGCCAGTTCCTCCATGGGCTAGAATCCCCAGAGGCTGGCTGTGACCCCAGTGGATAAAGGCCTGTTGGAGTTGCTGGTGTCCTGGAATGTCCGTGTGTATGTGTGTGTATGTATATGTACGCATGCGTGTATGTGTATGTATGTGTGTATATATATGTGTGTGTACGTATGTGTGTGTACGTGTGTGTGCATGCTGGAGGGCAGGGCTGGGACAGGCAGCAATTTATAAATGTGGGCATGTGTTTCTCTCCCTTTCCATCCTGTCTGCCTAGAGTGAGACAGTCCCTCTTTTGGAGTACGTAGTGTGCTGTCCCCGGCGCACTGGTGGGCAGGCCAGGTCTGCCGAGGTGGCCGTGGGTTCCAGGTAAAGGGCTGGAGGCAGCGGTTTTCCTCTATACTACTAAAGGCAGAAGTCCAGGGAAAGTTCCTCAACACCGGGGATCGGCATGTCCTGTCCCGTCGGCCCCACCCTTCTTGGGTGGTGCCCTGGGGTTGATGACATCAGTGCTCCAGGCAGTATCTTGGGATCTGGGTTCAAGGGACACCCAGGAAAAGGATGGTGGTGAGCCGCCACTGAGAGACGTTCATGGGAGACAGCCAATTCACCACCAAAGCGGGTGATCTCTGCTGCCCTAGACAGTGGTAGAACCTTGGGGACCCCATCTCCATAGTTCCTGCGGGCTCTTAAGCGATCCCAACACCTGAACCAGCCCTCTGACCTCCGGATCATACATGGAGGTATGGGAGGGGGACCCAGCCCCGCCACTTTGAAAATAGGGTCTCGTGTAACCCAGGCTGACCTCAGACTTGCCATGTAGCCAAGGCTAGCCTTGAACCCCTCATGCCCCTGCCTCCGCTTCCCAAGCTCTGGGATCACAGGTACACACCCCCAAGCCTCGCTTAGCTATATTTTTTTAAGCTGCCAGTTTATTTTTTTCCTCGCGAAAGGCCCTGTGGGAAATAGAGCAGCCAGACACACTCGCGTAGCCCGCACCTGGCTCTGCACACGTTCTGAGTCTCGCCTCGCTTGCCCCACAAACTACAGGGAAGGAGTCTGAAGTCATTCTGAGCAGCGCAGACTCCTCCCCTCTGCGGCACCCCAGTGTCACGATCCGGCCGACATAACGCAGGCACGCACGTCTGCACCTGGGTCCGGCTGCTTAGCTAATGAAAGCTCTGTCAGACCAAGGCTGGTCACATCTTTACGGTCCCTCCCTGTCTGCAGAGGCCCTGCACCCTCTAAGCCCGACGCGTTCACCTGTAGGTCAGAAAGGACGTGGCTGGGGCAGGCTGCCCTTGACACAGATGGGGAGTCTGAGGCAGGACTCTCTCCTGGGGGGTCCCCTGCGTCTAGGTCCCACCACGCTCTATCTAGAGTCTAAGAAAACCCTCCTCTGCCTCTGGTACATTCTGGCCCTGCTACCTCTGTCCTCTTCTCCAGTGCTCTCTGGGGCTGGATCCTACCCTGGCGAGCAGCAGCCCCTGCTGCTTCCGGCTCCGAGCAGGACACTTGAATAAATCCTTCCCAGGCAGAGATCCTTATGGTTGCTGTCTTGTTCACTAGCAGCCTCCAGGAAAGCAATAAACTTTATGAGCATTGGTTGTTCAGAGAAGGAGACCTGCAGGCCGGCGGGGAAGGTGGGCGTGTGGGGGCTGGGACGGCATGGGTGTCGGTCAGCCTGCATTGCCTGATGAGACTCTGCACCCACACACGTGCATAGCCATGTCCAGCCCCTGCTGGCCTCTGTCCCTGGTGAAGCAGCAGCCACTGGGAGACGGAACCCAGTCTTGATGACTCCAGAGCTCTTTAAAGACATTTCTGATGGGGCAGAAGGACTCCAGCTACGGGCTATGTATTTGGGGACAGGGCTGGGCAAACTCGGGTTGTCCCGAGAATATACCCCTGGTTGTTGGATGTGGAGGGAGGTGCCGGCTTTAGTTTTCAGACAGTGTTAATCCCTCTGTGGGCATTCCTGGCATCCATGTGTGCGCTGCTGCCCTCTGCAGGGCAGAAGGTGAGCCTGCAGTTTCCCTAAGAGATTTCACTCCAGAGATGGACTGCGCAGGGGGCTCTGGTGGGAAGGAGCACACACACAGCACACGCGTGCACACACACGCATACACACGCGTGCACACACATGTACACACACTGTTGCTGGAGACTGGGAAGTGTGGCTCCATTGATAGAGTTCTTACCTGGGATTCTCAAAGCCTAGGGTCGAGTCCCCAGCACTACATGAACTGGGCGTGGTGGTGCCCGCCTGAAACTCCCCTGCCCAGTGCCAGCTAAGGGATTTTTAATGGGCTCTGGGTCCTCTCATCTCTAATAGATTAAAAGGATACTCTCTGAGGCTTCACAAGGGCATTGGATGGTAGTTGTCCCAAAAGCACAAAAATAAATAAATAAAAACAGGAAGGTCACGAGTTCAAAGCCAGCCTGGATCAGAGCCCCTGCCTCAAAAACAAAAAACTAACCCAAATAACAGCAGAATGGAATCTGTTGCTGTCTCCACCGTACAACACCATGCTAGCCACTGGCAGACCTGTGTCTTCAGCACACAGACCTCTTGCCCAAGACCAGGAACCAACCCTGTTACTTAGAGGAAGGTGCCAGGCACGGGGAAGGGGCTAGGGGCCGGAAGACGTGCCAGTGGGTCTTAGTTAACAACGCCCAAGGTCCTGATGCAGCTTAGAGTCTGTGAGGGGAGAGGAGCCTGTGAGGGGCGGAGTCCCAGCCTTGTCTCTGCAGAGCTGCCCTAGAGTCAGCCCATCCCCACGTGCCCCTGCCTCAGCAGAAGCTCAGAACATTGCAAGAGCCGCTGAGTACATTTGTCAGGGGCTGAAGGGCTTCCGAACTAATCATCGTGGTATTAAAATTGTATTTGGTCCTCAAGCTGAAGGAATGTTGGGAGATTTTAAACGTTAGGAGGAAAAGAGGGGGAAATCCCCTCTCAAAGAATGAAACCGGGAAGGAAATACATTTCCAGGGCTGACGGATGTGAGACGTGACTCTGGGAGCCTGGAAATCCTGCCTCCCTGGGAAATAGATGCTCTCTAGAGACACGTTTCAGCCCCAGCGAGGAGGGTGATGTGTGAAGCCCCCCGGAGCTCACTCTGTATTGATCCCACCCAGGCGGGGGAGAGACGCAGGCCCAGGGCTCCTGAGTTATTTTGGAATGAACTTGAAAACACCCTTTATTCCCGTTCTGGAGACATAAGCCTCTGCCTTCCCGGCCTGGATGGGCCCAGATAATGCACAACCTCAGCCGCGTGGGGAACTCTGAAACCCCCCGTCCATTACCACCTAAGCGGTTTTAAATGGGTTTCGGATCCTCTCATCTCTAATAGATTAAAAAGATGCTCCCTCAGGCATCACAAGGGCATTGAATGGTACTTGTCCCGGAACATCGGCTCTGAGAGGCCTGTGAAATGTATGTTAGAGCTTTGGAGGCGAGAGGGCAGACCATAAACCACTTGGCTTTTGAATTGTGTGGCCTGCTGGGCCTCGCTGCAGTCTCTCTTTTTTAATAATGTCCTTCCCAGAATGCCCTCCCGCACACCTGAGATTTTCCGGGATGCGTTCTCTCTGAAGGCTTCGGTGTCTCTACAGTCTGAGTGCGACTGTCCCCTTCCCAGGTTGAACCGAGCCCGTCGAGCTTCTGTGCGTGTGCATGTGTGTGTATACGTGCACATGTGCACGCGTAGGGGTCAGAGGTTGATGTCGGGTGTCGCCCTCAATTACCTCTCCTTATTTTTTAATTATGAGTACGAAGTTTTTGCCTACTATATGTGACATGCGTGTGCCGTGCGCATGCCATGCGTGTGCCTGGTACCAGCAGAGGTCAGCAAAGGGCATCGGATCCCCAGAACTAGAATTATAGACGGTTGTGAGCCACCATGTAGGTGCTAGGAACCAAACCTGAGTCCCCTACAAGAGCAACACATGCTCCTCACCACTGAGCTGTTTTTCCAGCCCCTGTTTCTTCATTGTGAGACAGGATCTCTCTCCAGCCTTGGTTGACCTAGAACTCACTTACGTGGACCAGGCTGGCCTTGAACTCACAGAGATCCACCACCTCTGCCCTCCCAGTGTTGGGATTAAAGGTGTGCGCCACCGTGCCTGGCAGCTACATTTTTTTTTTTTTTTCAAAACAAGATCTCTCACTGAACCGGCAGCTTTCCAGTTTGTCTAGTCAGAAAGCCCCAGGCATCCTCCTGCCTCCGCCTCCCTGGAGCTGGGATTACAGGCTGTAATGCGTGCATGTGTGAGGGTTTTCCACGGATGCTGGGGACCTAAAGTCAGGTGCTCCCGCTTCTGCAATGAGTGCTTCGCTAACTGAGCCGCCCCCTCAGCGGGCAAAGCTGGGCTCTCCTCTCCAGCACCCCGACCCCCACCATCCGCTCAGGGCAGCCTGAACCAGGCCAGCATCCCTCCCTGTCTCTCTCTCCCTGTCTCTCCCTCCCTGTCTCTCCCTCCCTGTCTCTCCCTCCCTGTCTCTCCCTCCCTGTCTCTCCCTCCCTGTCTCTCCCTCCCTGTCTCTCCCTCCCTGTCTTGTGCCTCCTTTTACATACATTTCCTGAGTCCTCTCCAAGCTCCCCGAGGCTAAGCCACCCTCTCCCCTGCTCCTGGCCACTTCTCAGGCACCTCAGCCTAAGCCTCCCTCAGCCCGTGGTGAGGACGCTCGTCATTGGTAACTCATATTAACTGTACAGATGAATAGGATTTATTGTGATATTTCAATGTGTGCGCCTGGGAGCCCTGACTCTTACCCACCCTGCCCGGTCCCACCCATTGCTCTTGTAACTTCAGCCTAGCCTGTGAGAGAACATGCTGTTATTTGTGGTGCTGGGCCTCGAACCCAGGTCCTTGGGAATATTATGCCCTTGCTCTATCGTCACGGAGCTACACCCCCACCTCCAGCCCTGAGGACTCATTTTTCAACATAATCTTTCCCCTACCGGTAACTACACGGCGTTCGCTAGTCCGTTAGTGTCTGTTGATTGAGGAGATGATGACAGAACCTCTAGGAATCCGATAAATGCCTTCAGATGGATTTGTGCGCTGGTGATTACGGTGGTCGCGCGTGCTTGGGGAAGTGGCCAGACTCCCCAGGATCCGCTTTTTCCAGCCTGCCCATCATGCTGGGGTTGCCTAGTGGGGAGGGTCTTGTACAGTTCTGGGGATCCTCGCAGATGGTGGAGCCCTGCTGTCTTGACCGTCCCCTCAGCACAGGGAGTGTCCCCCAACCCAGCAGAGGCAGGCTGGCTGCCACTCAGGCTGCTTCAGGGTGGGGCTTGTCCTGATGTAGCCAGCCTTACTCACGGCCTGTCCCTCGGCCACACCCCAGAGGCCCTAGTTAGCCCCAAGTCTACTGGAGTGAGGCCCAGGGCTGCTTCGTTCAGGACATGACCCGGCCACAGGGCAGGAGAGAACAGGGTGTGGACCACCTGTCCACTTCCTGGGGCAGAAGGCAGCTCTTTGCTGAGCCCCTTCTTGCTGGGAACATCTCTGCACCTCCTGTCTGTTCTTGCATGGTTGCCTCTCCGACCTCCCGATGGTTCAGGAGAAGGGGAAGTCAAGGGGCATGGACCTCTTTAGGAAGAGAGTCTGTTTCCTTCCAAAGCAGCTAAGGGTCTCCTGTAAGCACCTCAGAACGGGATGTCCCCTCAGACATGCCCCCCCACTGGCCTTCTTGGAAGCCCAGCTGACTCAGTCATCAGGAGAGTCACCCCTGGGCTGGTGCCCGTGTGGAGGAGACTCCCCTGAGGAGTCTTGTGTGCCCTGTGCTCTGAGCCCTGAGCAAGGCCACAGCAGTGGGCAGTACAAGGAGACTCCTGTCTGCCACTAGCTCATCCCCAGGCCTCAGGGAGCTGCAGCCGGGGTGGGGTGCCCATGACAGACAGGTCCTGAGATCCTGACTCACAGGAAGCAGCCCGCCTTGTGGGCCTGGATGTAAGCCTCCACAGCTGCAGCTGTTGATCTGGGACTTCAGGGGAAGAGGGAGGATGGAGGCCACCTCTGCCTCAGCCCCACAGGGTCGGAGGCCACACTTAATGGGAGCAAAAGGAAAAAAACTAAGACTCCTCGGGAGCCCAAAGTCAGCACAGCACCCAGGGGGAGCCAAGACCCCACCCCCGAGGGGCAGAGCCTACTCTCTGGCTGACACCCCCTCTCCTGCCTTCTCCCCATCTGCCTCAGAACCGCAGACTGCCCGGGAGCAGAAAGACCCTCAGAAGCTACCTAACCTACAACCTAAGGTCTGAAGAGCAAGGGCCTCAGTTTACCCAGTCATCCAGTCCAGTGTTCTTAAAGACAGGCTGGCCACACAGGAGACACTGGATCCCTGCCCTCAGGCCCAGGCTCGGGGCTGAGGCTCTCCACTCAAGTGCGATGGCCGCTCTGCTTGCCGAACATCCTCACAGAGAAGCAGAGCCAGGCCTGAGCGTCTCACCTCTGAGAGGAGAGGAGCAGCAGGCTGAGACAGGAATGTCACTACGGACAGAGATGCCCCTCATGGTGGGGGCAGCTCTCACAGCCCCTGCCTGTCCCCTCACGACCTACCCCACAGAGATGGAGGAGTGGCCCTCCCCTCTCCCCAGCCACCCCAGCAGGACAGGCACATTCGCCAGAGAGGTGCAGGGACCATCCAGGACCACCTGGCTGAGTCCCAGCCTCTTTGGGGCTCAGTTTCCTGACTTTTAAAATAGATAAAGGACTTCTGGTGATAACAATCCAGGCCCCCAGCAAGCGGGGATCTGGGGTGTGCAGGCTAGGCCAACAGGCCTCCATTCAAATCCCTGCTTTTCTCAGACCAGCTGGTGGACACAGGAAACCCTCTCGACTGCTCTGTGCCTCAGTTTTCTCAGCTGGAAAGTAGGTCAGTAACACCGATTACCTGGTAGGGTAGCTGCCAGTCTTATGTGTAAAGTATCCAAAATGAGCCGGGCGGTGGTGGTGCACGCCTTTAATCCCAGCACTCTGTGAGACAGAGGCAGGCTGATCTCTGTGAGTTTGAGGCCAGCCTGATCTACAGAGTGAGTTCCAGGACAGCCAGAGTTACAACAGAGAAACCCTGTCTCAAAAAGCAAAAAAGTATCCAAAATGTTACGTGACACCCAGCCAGGGCTCTGTGTGTGGCAGTGCGAGGGACGACACAGAACAAGGCAGTATTGGGTGTGTTGGCAGGCTCGAGCTGGTATCTGACAGCTGTGCCGGGCAAGTGTGGGCTGGCCACAGGGGGAGCAGTGTGAGACAGGAGCCCCCTTCCAGGAGTGGGCTGTACGTGAGCTTCACAGACTAGCCCTACCTTTAGTTACCAGGCACTGCCTGGGGACAGGCGAGTCACCGCAGGCAAGTTATGGGGGATTACTGTTGGCCCGTATGCTCTGTGGCTCCCTTCCCTCCCTGTCCTCACACATCCCGGCTTCTCTAGGATCCTGAAACAACACCCCCCAGCCCCCTGCCCCAGAACACACACGCCAGTGGCCTCTCTCCACCTCAGGACAGATTCAGAAAGGCCCCTCTGGGTTCCTGGCCCAGCCTCAGGCTGGACGAGATGGGCCAGACTGGGGCTTTCCAGACCGTGGCATGCTGGCGGCCCAGGCCGTTGGCGGAGCCTAAGCTTAGGTCCTGAACAAAGTGATAGGCTCTGCCGTGTGTGGAGCAGCCAGCCGTGCCCAGGGCCTGGAGTGAAGGTCAATTAGAGGGTTAATGATGCCCAGTGCCCCGTCGCATGGTAGCCAGGAGTCCAGCAGAGGGAGAGGTATTAATAACTTGTGGCGAGGGCCCTGCTGTGAGAATGTCCTCTCGGGAGGGACAAACACTCCACAGGGGAGCCTCCCTCACCGTCCCCTTGGCCGAGGCAAGCCCACCTCAGGGAGCTCAAAGGAGATGATGGCACTGGGCTCAGGGAATGTTCTGTGCCCTGGTTTTAATTCTGTCCCTGACTCTACACCCTGTTCTGCTGCCTAGAGAAACTGAGGCCCAGAAGGCTTTAGAAACCTGCCCAGGATCACACAGCAGTCGCTTGTGAGAGTCTTTTGTGAGAGTCTTTTTCCCTTGGGGAAAAAAACAAAAAAACAGCCCCATCAGACCGTGGGCCCCCAGCAGCTCTGTTTGTGTCTCCCTGGGCAGAGATGGATGGTTCCGGAAGAAGAAAGGCAACGTGGCCGGAGAAGTCAGGACTAGACCCTGAGCTTGGAAACGCGCATCTGTGTCGGTCCTTTGACAGTTCTAAAGGTTTTAATACTTAAACCCAAAAGGCACAAGTTGGTTAAAGTCTCCCTCTCCACAGAGAGGATCCATGGAAGCCGACCACCCAGTCTCTCATGATCATTCCAGAAGCGGTACGCGCCTGTGCGTCTTGTTAGGGTCCGTGGGCGACTCCCCTAGCACTCCCCTTCGTGTAATTTCTACTTTCCTTTTTTTCCCCCCTCAGAAAAGTGGGGAGCCGGGAGACACCTGTGCTGAGGCAGCTGTAAAGGCAGAGACAGCACCGGGCCCGCAGGCGGCCGGCCTGGTGGGGGCAGCAGCTTCTGCCTGTTTCCTTCCCCGGCAGGACCCGGTACCATGGTGGTCCTGCACGGCACCGACCAGGGCACCGCCGGGCTGGGAGTGCGGCTGAAGCCCTTCCTGCACCAGGTCGGGGGCCACCTGAGCGTGCTGCAGTATGACGCGCACACGGTGTGCAAGCCCCTCGTCTCCCGGGAACAGCAGTTCTATGAGTCCCTGCCGCTGGCCATGAGGTGCTTCACGCCACAGTACAAAGGTGAGTGTGGGGTCCAGGGTCGGTCACGCTCACAACTGTTGTCTCCGGGGTGTGGGGAGTGAGGGCTGCGTGGAGACGGAAGGCCCTCTTCCCAGTAGCCAGTGCGCCTGTGCACCTGTGTCTGAGTCCCTCCGGATCATGAGTGTTCATGGCTTTGGAGATAGGTCAAGCCATCGGCTTCAAAGAACTGGGAATGGCATGAAGGTGCCCAGTCCTGATGGGATATTCTGCTCTGCTTGGGAACATTATGGGTGTGACTGTAGCTAAGCAGGGCCATGTGAGGCTCCTTGGCCTCCCTCTGGAGACCCAGGCCAGGCAGGACATGGGGAGTCTGGGACACGACTTGGTTAGGAGTCTGGGATTCCCACTCGGTCCAGGCAAAGGCCAGGCCGCCAGCCAGGGGCGTGCCGCTGGGAAGGGTGCATCATGGGCAGTGTGTGTCCTGGAGGCTGTGCGCAAGGCATCATGGGAAGAGAGAGCTCCATAGAACAGCTGTACCTGTTGGCTTTCTTGTCTGATACCTCTGCCCAGACCCAAGGGTAGGAGTTTGGTCCACACTTGGTAAGTGAGGTCCTATGAGTTGCCTGCTAGGTGCCAGCCCAGAGCCGAGTGGCCCCAGAGGACAGGCACTCTCTGAAGAATCTTAGTTTTCCATGACTGAGGGCTGCTGTCCTGTGGATGAAGGGTCTGCAGAGACAGCAATTACGATACACAAGCCCATCAGAAACCCACGGTGGGGGCTGGGGTGTGCCTTAGTCTTCAGAAGGGTTCTTGCCTAGCGGGCATGAAGCCCTGGATTCCATCCTTGGCGATGCACAAACTGGGCAGGGTAGCACAGGCCTGTAAGGCTCTTCCTTAAGAAGTAGGAGCAGGAGAACCAGAAGTTCAAGGTTGCTCCTGGCTATGCAGCAAGTTCAAGTCTCAGGAGAGAAACCCTTTGCGTTCCTGTGATCCCGAATGATCAGACGCATCAGCACATCAGTGTTGGAGCATCGCCTTCATCAGAACCAATCAGAACCAAAGGTCAGAGGTCAGGGGTCAGGCTCAGGCTCAGGCGTCAAGCTGATAGTGAACCTGAATGAGAAGGTCTGCTAGGTACAGCCACATCATGTGCCTGGATGTGACTTCTGAGTTTTGGGTCACACTGGGTCTCTGTGATGAGATGGTGCGTCCTCATCCTAGGAGACAGAGGACAGTGGGCCGCCTGTGGGCCCCTGCTCTTGCCTGGCCCGCCCTTCCCCACAGTCTTCCGAGGCCACCACCGGTGCTGCCTGGCTGGTTGGGAGTCACTGCTTGTCTTGTCAGAGCACCCACTGGAATTAGGTCTGTCCTTCTGTAACTGAGCTCAGCACAACAAAGCCTGGCGGGCCCTGGCATGAGGCAGACTCCCGCCAGCAGCGTTTCACAATTGGTCTGCATGGTTCTGGAGCTGCGAAAGCCTGAGGGGCACTGCCGCAGGCCAAGGGAGAGGCTGCTCGGGTTTTTAGGAGACCCCACCTCACCCTGACTCTGTGTCCTGCCTCACAGACCTCTGGCGCCCCCTCTGGCGGGGACGGCAGGCACCCTTGGGCACCTATCCAGACCCTGTTTTCTTGGGACGCCTCCTTGGGGCTCTGCTGACTCCAGTGACAGATGCTCCCCGACTTAGAAAAAAGGGTTACAGCCCCAAATAACCACTGTAAGTTAAAAATATCATAAGTAAAAACTGTTTGATAGAACGTACCTCACACCCTAGCTTAGATTCACCGCCGGGAGCAGTAGCCTCTGCCTGGCGTCCTACGAGGCCTGTGTCATGTTTCTCTAGTCCAGGAAAAGATCAAAACTGAAAAGAAATCAAAGGCTGTTTTCTCCTGGATACATCTCACTCACACTATCGCGAAGAGGGAGAGTTGTAGGTCGGACCATCTCGCGTCGAGGGCTGTGGCTAACGGGAGGATCCGTGCCACACGGTCTAGGTCAGCTTTGCCTTTAGGGTGTCTTACCGTGTTTCTGCACACAGTGGGGCCGAGGACCTCCTGACTCCCTGGGATAATGGATGACTACCAGCCAGTCTGAGAGAGGCCTTGGGTGGTACCCGGATGCCAGGCTTCGATGAAGCAGGGACATTGAGTGGCTGGAGCAGAGAGCTCAGAGGAAGCCAGAGCCCAGCAGGGCAGTCGGGTCCACTCTTGGGTGTCTGGAGCGGAGCTGGGGACCAGAGGTGGAGAAGGGTGTGCAGTAGCCAGTCCCTCGTGCTCCCTCTGGGCAGGAGGTTTCCACACCCCGATTACACAAGCCTTGTGACTCTCAGAAGCCGCCACTTCATGTCCCCAGAGACATCGATGAGGAAAGCCTCACAGCCAGTGAGAGGCGGGGCTTGGGATGTGTAGCTCTGGAGAGTGGGTTCTTGGTCCCATTCTCCATTCTGCTCAGCTACCTGGGGTGTCAATTCCAGGGGTCATCTCTCCCCAGGAGGAGCACTCAGCCAGAACACCATGTCAGCAGGAGAGAGCCCATCTCCTCCCATCTCCTACGGAGGAATAGCCTCCTGAGAGGGGCTGTCTCTGAAGTGGCTGCCTCATGCCATGGAGCCCGTCCTGTGCCCGCACAATGGCATCAGGAGAATTTTGGCCAGGGTGGTATTCTGAAGGGCAGTGCCCTATACCTGCAGCTTGCTCTGGACCTTAGGGATCCTGGCATTGCCATCTTGGGGGACCGTGTCCCTTGCCTCTGACCCGGCCTTGGGTGAATGAGGGAAGGCGATCGGACTCAGTTGGCTGAGAGGGTCTGGCCAGATTCATATTACAGATAGCGGCGGTGAATGTTCTCATAAGCTTAAAAATAAACACATGATACAGTATCTGCCAAGCCTCAGGAAGCTGCTTGGTCAAACCAAAATTGCCGGGATGCTCCGGGCATGCCAGTTGCGTCAGTAAGCACTCTGTATGCCCAGCTGGCATGCTCTCGGGCTGAGATGCACGGGAAGGGCTATGGCAGGCCCTGAGGCTCCCAGTAGGGTCTCAGCAGGAGATCTCAGGCCCCCAAGGTCTAAGCCGCGTAGACAGGGCAGCTCCTGGCTGTACAGCCCCACCCAAGCACTGGAGAGAGAGCCTGGGTTCCTCAGAGTCAAGGGCAGGCAGCTTGCCACAGCGAGGGAGATCTCGGTGGCCAGCTCTGGGGAAGGGCTGAGCTAAACCCAGCAGGGTGAGCAAGGAGAGGAGGCACAGGAGCTAGGAGAAAACCGGACAGCCAGTCAGAGGCAGGAAGACAGCGGCAGGGACACTGGTGGCGAGCTCTTGACAACATGAGAAATAGAAATGACTTTCGGGTTTTATTAGTTGGGGTTTATTTGCACCTCCAGTCAACCAGTGTCGACGCAGGCGCTCAGAACCGATGAGCTCAGACAGGAATGGAGCCCGGAGGAGCGGAGAAGGTCACATTTCTTGTCTCTCTGGGGAGGCCTCGCGGGCACGAGCCGCCAAGAACTGTGTTTTCTGGCAGGCATGTCACCATCGGCCCTCAAGTAGAAAAGGTCAGGGGCTGCTGGGTGGGAGCATGAACTTTAAAAGACCCTAACGGACACTGCCTTTGGCTGGCAGCGCTTCCCGGACCCCCTAAGCACCTCGAAGGGCACAGGTTCTCTCTGGGATGGGCACAGGGTAGTGTTGTCATTGTGGCCTTGTGCCGGGATCTGGAAGGTTCTCCTTCCTAGAATAAGCACAGCAACCCCCTGCCCAAGGACTCAGGGCTGGAAATGCAAACCCCGTGCCCCAGCCCTCTGCGATGACATATTCTCCCGAGGGTTTGTAGCCTCTCTGTCCCCTCCACAGAACAGAACGGCCAGAGCCAGTGTTTCTGGAAACAGCAGGAGTGTCCTCATGCCCGCATGGGTAAACACAGCCTGCTAGCTCAGACTTCCCCACGGAGTCCTGGGCGATGTGTTAGAACGTGTCCCCTCTTCAGTGCCCATACTGGCTGTGCGACCTTGATTCAGACGCCCCGAGCCCTGTGTGCACCGTCAGCAGCACCGTCAACATACTATCATCCAGAAATCACAAATGAGAAGCAAAGGGTGTCCGTCCTGGGCCCCGTACAGTAGGCAGAGAGATGAGAAAATGTCCCCAGCTGGCCCTTCTCGGCACAGGACAAGCATGACGGGCTTGGTTCAGGATGAGCGCTGGCGTCAGATACATGTAAATGCCAACGGTAGCGTTACTACCGCTGTGGTGTCTTCAGGACGGGGGGGCCTGGGAGGGGCGGAGGAAAAGCAGATTTTTTTTCAGGAGCCTGGAAGGACTGAATGTCCCTCCCAGGCTGCAGAATTAGAGCACTGGGGATCTGAGCCGACGGGACTGACCCAGGGAATCCACTGAGCTAGGTGTAGGCGGCTCTGGAGAGCTGCATGCTGACTACAGAGCCACCCTGGACTTGGGGATCCACACTGGCAGCCCCCAGGGGTCGGGCAGGGATGCAGGCAGGAAAACCATCAGCTCCCCCTGCCCCGGGCCTGCACAGCAGAATAGCCAGGGGCCAAAAAATGCACCACCCTACCTTCTCTGTCAGACAGTAGAAAACAAACCACGTTCCAGAGAGTTCTTGCAAGGGACTATCTGCAGAGGTTCATGCAGGCTTGAGTGTGCACTCAGGATGGGCAGACCTGGAAACTGCAACCCCTTCAGGCATGCAGGGCAGGAGGGAGAAGAGGAGACCCTACTGGCCAGAGCCATCCATAGGGAAATAAAGCTCAGGAAGCCATCGGGGGGTGCTGCCCAGAGTCAGCTCCTCAGCACCAGGCAGGTGGAGAAGCTGAGAAGTGGGCCAGGACAGGAACAGAGGGTGGTGGGACCACCTCATGCCCTGTTCTCAAAGAACCCGAGGCTAGGTCTGTGGCGTGGTACCAGGGCGAGGCCAGGTACCGCTCGCTGGTCGCTAAGCCCCTCAGAGGGAGGCTGGGCTCTGCCACTGTGACAAGGGCTCCACAGGTGACTGTGCAACGCTAACTGCCCGTCACAGATAGCCTCAAGTCCCGCCAGAGGGTCTGAGGAGAAGATACAGTGACCACGTGTTAGATGAGTTTCGGTGGGGGGTGGGGGTGGGGGCAGAGGGGTCCTTGCCTTGCAGCCAGTGACTTTTCTGCCACGGTTACCAACTGTGTTGCAAAGTACCATGTGTTCGGAAAACCTCGAAGGCTCTAGAGTTTTCTCTAAGAGCCACACCTACCCCAAATCTCCGTATGTTGATCCAATGGGAGAGGCAGAGGGGGGACCTCTGTCCAATGGGGGACAGCAGCTGCCTCAGGAAGGGTTCCTGGAAGAAGCTGGTTGGATGAAGACAAATGAGGGGAAAGATACGGTAGAGGGGGCAAAGGGAAGGGGCTGTGCTAGGCTTCCCTTGATTGGCTGCCCTGGAGGTGGCGGGGGAGGTGCCTCCATGGAGGACCAGCTCTGAGGTACCCCAGGTTGGCCACGGATGGGTTGACCCTGATGTGACTGGGATAACCTTGCAGGCAGGAATCCAGTTCTAGAGCAAAGCAGCAGAGTGGGAGTGAGAATCAGAAGACAATCCCAGGTCACCCCAAAGCTGCTTTCTGCAAGCTCCAGGGCGTGAACTCAGGACACACCAGGACCAGTCAAGGTCTCGACTCTTCCTTGAGAGAGGAACTATGGAGAGTGCAGGCTGCCCAGCGCCACTGAGCTCAACAGCTATGACCCATGACCTGATGTTCTCCTCCCTCCCCCTGTGTCTTACAGGTACCATCACGGTGCGTCTCCGGAGAGACAGCAGAGGCCACCTCGGCCTGGTTGCCAACCCCCTGAAAGAGAACCTGGAGCCTTTCCAGGTCTCCCCGGAGTCCAGAGCGGTAACCATCTGGCAGACGCTTCAGCAGACCAGCAGCAGCGACGGCGGCCCCCGACCCCTGGCCCAGTTGGCACGGTCACTCAAGGAGAGGTGAGCGCCACGGAGCGGGTGACAGAAAGCCGAGTGTGTTCCTTCCTCAGAAGACACTACACCGGGCCCCAGGCCAGCTGGTCCATGGGAGGGTTGGTGTCAACAAAATGAGAAGTTCAGACGAAGGCTCAGTCTAGAATCACCAGTGTTGAAAAGAAAGGGGTGGCTTGTCTCCTCCGTCCGTCCTTAGGGGAGGAGCGACACGTGTTCTAGCTCACGAGCTGACACGCGGGCACGGCACGTGCTCCAGAGCTGGTATCTGGTACCTACTTGTTTAATTAGATACCTGCTTCCCTGAGACCACATAGGTCTCCAGGGAAGACTCTGCAGACGGAAACCTCGGAATCGTTTACAGAGAGGAAGCATGCCTAATTTCTCTTGGAAGTCAGCTTCAGCAGACCGTGAGGAAGACACAAGCAGACTGAGTCCCAGGAGACAAAAGAGGCCCCCAGGGGCTTAAGGACCTCAGCAGTCCTGGGAGCCTCGGATAATGTCGGCTGACCTTTCCCAGGGCCCCTGGGGGCTTTAACACGGTTACAAGAAACAAAAGGAACTGAAACGGTAGCAATGGCTCTCTTCCCTAAGGAGCCACAGATCTAATTAAGCTCTTGGCTCAGCAACAGGGCTATCTAGTCACAGCTGGGGCCAAGACGCAGGGAGGGAACACTCTATATGGATCTCCAGATCTCAAGGACGGAACCTCATGTCAGCTTGTGAATCCAGACCCCTGCCTTGAGATTCCAAGGGAGTCACCATCTCCTTCCTTACTTGCCTTGATAGCAAGAGTGGACCCATGTAGCTTCAGCCCTCTGGGGGCATCACACCTAAGTAAAGCCCCTGCCTAGTACCCAGGTGTGTCTGGTACCCAGTTTGGGCAGGGAGGCACTTGGGACCCTGTGGTGTTTCTGGTGACTTGGTGAGGATTCTATCTAACAGTCCAGGGGGCCTTTATCAAAGAGAGAGAGCCTAAGTGGTGAGCCACAGGCAATCTTCTGACCTCTGGCCATGCTGCCTTACTGTCCTTCTGACCTCTGGCCATGTTGCCCTGACTGTCCTCCTCCTGACCACTGCTGTCCTGACTGTCCTCCTCCTGACCACTGCTGTCCTGACTGTCCTCCTGACCACTGCTGTCCTGACTGTCCTCCTGACCACTGCTGCCCTGACTGTCCTCCTCCTGACCACTGCTGCCCTGACTGTCCTCCTCCTGATCACTGCTGTCCTGACTGTCCTCCTCCTGACCACTGCTGTGCTGACTGTCCTCCTCCTGACCACTGCTGTCCTGACTGTCCTCCTCCTGACCACTGCTGTCCTGACTGTCTTCAAATGCTTCTCTCGCCCACAGTGCTGCCAAGGCGCTCCTGAGGTCCGACCGCCACAGTGCCCAGGCCTCCTCGCTGGTGGAAACTGGCAATGGGAGCCAAGCGGAAAAGAGGGGCTTTAACCCATGGGGCCTGCACTGCCACCAAGCCCACCTGACTCGCCTGTGCTCTGAGTACCCAGAGGACAAGAGACACCGTATCCTAAGGACCCTTGCACTCCCACACGATCCCTAGGGCAGAGGGTGACGGAGAGGCGGGGAGAGATGGACAGACAGCAGACACACACATACTCAGGGATGCAGAGTGGAGGGGATGAGGGTGGGGAGGAACAAACAGGTGCGGAGAGTATGAAGCCCCAGGGTCTAGGAGAAATCAGATCCCTTCAAAAGAAAACTCAGAAGGGGGGGCGGGGGGGGCATCCGACTAGTGGCCGAGCTGGGTCCTGGCATGCGTGTCTCTGGAACTTCAGCAGTTCAGGACAAGTAGGGCCGGGCTACTGGGGAGACAGGAGAATGCCCTGCAGGTAGGACTGTGGATCCCCCTATTCCAACATCTCTTGCCACCCTTCAGCTCTGCCTGCAGCCCAGGAGCTGTGGAATGACCCTTCCTATCCCCCCCAACCCCGAATCATAGTTTAGGTCCCTCCACCCCCTTGGGTACCTCCTGCAAATGGCGGCTGTTCCTGCAGTACTTACTATGACAGGGCTGCCATCCTAATCCCTGAGAAGCTTTTGAAGGATAATTGCTCCGCTGAAATCGATATTCCTGCAACTCATCTCCAAGGCGAACCCCTCATCCCAGAAGGTGCTGGCCCATTCAGCGACTGGAGGTCTCAGCCCTATGATTTTTTTCTGCCGTAAAATGTAAATTGAGCTTGGCCTGCCAGGAATTTCATGCCTCCATTTAAATTTCAACCTCAGAGCAAAATGGGAAAAGGTTCTCATAAACTCCCCTAAATAAATGGACTTATTAAAGCAGTCTGCCAGGGAATATCTTGCATTCTTAATCGCTAGGCCCGCGGATGAGATGGCGGGAACGTTCAGGCAGCCTCAGGTGGGTTCAGGCGCTGATGGATGACCGTGGAGCTTTCCTCAACTTGGCATGTCCAGGGTTCTTGCTGCTAGAAAACGTGGTGTCTCGGTATGAGCAGCCCTGCATCTTGGATCTGAAGATGGGGACCCGGCAGCACGGGGACGATGCGTCGGAAGAGAAGAAGGCCCGCCACATGAAGAAGTGCCAGCAGAGCACTTCGGCCTGCCTGGGCGTGCGCATCTGTGGCATGCAGGTACGTGCAGGAGGCTCACTGCACAGGTCAGGGGCCTGCATCCTGGCGGGTCTAAATGCCCGCCACCCACACCTCCCCCTCCCTGCAGAGCCCATTACCTAGGAAGCAACAGAGAAGGCCGAAGGGCACTTCCTGAGCAAGGAGATGTGTCGTCTGGTCGGGAATGCTGGCTAGTGGTGGTTTTGGTGGTGTCCATTTATTTTAGCTTTTTTGAGACAGGATTTCAAGTAGCCCAGGTTGACCCCAGACTCTTTATGTAGCCAAAGCTAACCTTGAACACCCGAACCTCCTGCTTCTAACTCTTGAGTGTTTGGCATGTGCCCCCCACACCCAGCCTGATGGTATTTTCCTTTGGAAGTGCTGGGATGGAACCCAGAGCCTTCGCGGGGGGCGGGGAGCCAAGCGCTCAACTGCTGTGTCGCATATATAACCCACACACTGTTTTCTTCAGAGAGCAACCACTAAGGATGATCCAGAACTCAGTCTCCCCCTTTTGGGCAGCTAAACTTTGTGCCGTGGTCCAGTGGGTCCTACCCATGCTGGGGGGTGGGGGTGGGGGGCTTTTGGTGCCGACGTTGTGCAGGCAGAGGTTGGAGGAGAGCAGAGAAAACAGGCCTGGTGGCTTGCTGACTCCAAGTGCAATGGAGCCGAGCCCCGCCCCCTCAGACGCCCGATTCCGCCCCCCCCAACGTGTGCCCCCTCCCCTCCCCCCTCCGCCCCGCCTGCTCCTCTGAATTCCCGCAGCTATCCGATCCTGCGATTTGCTGCTTGGTTGGGTTACCCAAGTGGGGGGCCAGAAGCCACTGAGCTCAGTCGCGGGGGTGGCTTGTTCCATTACTGCCTGGGTTCCACGCCTCCCTATCTCTGCTCTTCCGAGGCCGAGGCAGGGCTGCAGGGAACCGGGCCTGGATCCACCCGGTCCCTCTGACAGTCTGTCTACTCAATACAAAACCAGACTCCGCTTTGACGGCGAATGTTATAGCTTTCCTTAATTGAAACTGCCACCCCTTGGAGCTGAACGTTGACTCCATAAATCCACTGCACAGATGTCCCTGGGAAGACTTGGAATGCAATTCCCGAGAGGACAGAGCGGGTTGATTTGTGAAGTAAGTGGCACCTCTCTGTGGACCTCCAACCTTCAGCAAGTGATCTAGGGACGCCTGTCGCGCGTTTATGAAGGCTAATTTAGCAGCTGATCTCCAAAAGCCTATCGTGGTTTTCTGATTAAAAATAACAATAACAAAAGCCACTACGTGATGTGAAGATAAGACGTGCCTCAGACGCTGCCAGCCGGGCGCAGGCGGCCCTGACCAAGTGTGTCGGGTTCCCCTCTGGCTGTTGGCAGCTGCAGGCTCTGACTCCGCCTCTGCTGCCCCCCTGAACTGTCTCAGTGGACTCAGTGTGTCCACCACGGTGTCCCCCACAGCACCTAGCATGTAGTGACCAAGATACGGCAAGGACAGAGAGCAGGAGAAGAAAGGAACCGTTGATTGCACAGGGAGGCCACGGGCCTGTCTCCTCCCAGGCTTCCAGCAGCTGCAACCACTACCCACATCCGATCTGGTCCATTTCTTTACTTCCAAACGAATCACCTTGACTGTTCGCAAGAGCCATCCCTGCGTGCTTAAAATCTGCGGGGAAGGACTCGATAACTTTGTTAAGGGAAAACTTAATCGAACTGGCTCTCCAAGTCCGTTGGCCTGGTTTCAGATTCCCACTGCAGCTTTCCAGCTTGGGTTTGCTAATATCTGGATTGAAGACGGCCGGAAGCCAAGATCTAAATCATGACTTGGAAGTTGACATCGGAAATTCACAGAAGAGGCGATCCAAACCTCCTCGTGATGCGCTGAGGGTCACCTCTGTGGGCGAAGGATCTCTGGGCCTTGGGTTGGAATGAGACCTGCAAAGAGGATACTTTAAAAATATACAGGCCACACTAGAGCATGATGGGAGATCATCTCCTGTGCATCTCAACCAATCTTCCCCAGATCGCCAGGAAATCACTCTATATATTTTGGGAGCTTATGAGGCTGCCACTGTAAGGCAGGCAATTTTGTCTGGTTTTGTTTTGAGACGGGGTCTTATGTAGCACAGGCTGGCCTTGAACTCACTGTGTAGGAAAGCTTCTGATTCTTCTGCCTCTATCTTTCGCTCGCTGGTTTTACAGGCATGCACCATTACGCCCAGTTTATCCAGTACTGGGGACAGAACACAGAGATTTGATCTTGCTAGGCACACCCTCTATCAGCTGAGCCATGTTCCCAGCCCCCAGGGCATTTTTCTCCTGCCTGCCTGCTGGCTTCTGCCTGTCTGCCTTCTGCCTGCTGGCTTCTGCCTGCCTGCTTGCCTGCCTGCTGGCTTCTGCCTGCCTGCCTGCCTGCCTGCCTGCCTGCCTCCCTCCCTCCCTCCCTCCCTCCCTCCCTCTGTCCCTTCCTGCCTTCCTCCCTTCCTCGTTTAGAATCCTCCATGTTTTCTCTCTCTCTTTTCCGATGTAAGGTTTATCAAACCGATAAGAAGAGATTTCTCTGCAAGGATAAGTACTACGGAAGGAAGCTCTCCGTGGAGGGCTTCAGACAGGCCCTTTCTCAGTTCCTCCATGACGGGACCCGCCTGCGCACCGAGCTCCTGGAGCCCATCCTACGCAGGCTGCAGGCCTTGCTCAGGGTCATCAGGACCCAGAGCTCTTACCGCTTCTACTCCAGCTCCCTCCTCATAATCTACGAAGGGCAGGAGCCTCCCCAGCCCGCTACCCAGACCAGCCAAGGCAGCACTTCCGGTGACCCTGCCAAAGTCGATGTCCAAATGATTGATTTTGCTCACACCACGTACAAGGGCTCCTGGGATGAGCACACCACCTACGAGGGACCAGATCCTGGCTATATTTTTGGCCTGGAAAACCTCATTGGGATCCTGCAAGATATCCAAGAGGGACAATGAAGCTTCTCAGAACTTTTCTGGAATTTTCTGGGCTACGGATTTTGCAAAGGGACCCAAGCTAGGGTAGTCTATGTCCCCTGTAGATGTCTTTGTAATAACCGTACCTACCTTCAAAAGCCGTCTCTACACACGGTAGGCAATGTGGACAGCTGCTACAGAGATCTGCTCTGCAGGCAGCCGCCCCCCCACCAGGCACGCGGTCTTGGAGTGGGACAGTGAAAGCGGGCTCCATTGTGGAGCTCAAGGGACTGCATAGCTGGGGTCAGAGGCCAGCTGTGGTGCTGCAGGGTGCCTGCATCCCAGAATGCTTTTCTGCTGTCAGACTGCAGTCTCCAACAGCCTTCAGGGAGGAAAAAACAAAAACAAAAACCTCCTGGAGAAAGCCTGGGAGACTGGATTGGCTGCTCCACAGGCAGACGGAGCTGCCACCTCTCACCTCCTGTGATGAGTTACGGGTGGGTGGGACAGGAGTAAGTCAGCCCGTTTGTCTACCACCTGCTTTGTTACTCAGGTTCTAAATGAACCAGAGCACTGGCCGGGGTGCCGTGGGGGCGTAGGAGGGCCCTGGGCTCTATCCCAGGCATCACCAAATAAGAATAGCAGCAGTAATAAATGAGCGAGTGAGGATAGGCCCAGGCAGCCCTGCCCCCCCCCACCCCCTCCTCAGGGCCTATTGGAACTAACAGGCCTGCTAGACTGTGACCACATGATGACCTGGAAATTCAGCTTCCAGTGGAGGCAGAGTGCACCAACAGAGCAGCCAATGGCGTTTGACTGTCTTCTCCGTTCTGTTTATTTATAACTTTGGGTGTGGGTAGCGGGGAGTCAGAAGCAGAGGGCCTACGCGCGGGAAGTGCAGGGCGGTGTTTACAGGAGTGGTGGACAAAGCGGGTACCTCGGAATCCAGAGCAAACAGTTCTAATGAGTTCCTCCTTCCACAGCCTCGCGACTCATTACGATGCTCTGGAGCCCGGCGCTGCGCTCTGCTCCCCAATTAGGGAAATAAATTTGTTAATAAAATCGCTGAGGTCACCAGTGATTACTGGTGCGCCTTAATATCCTTTCTGTTTGTTTCTTCAGAGCAGCGCACTGTCCAGAACTTCTGATTTACGAGGGACTGGAGTGTGGGACAAGAGCAGCTCACCAGTGCCCTGTGGTCCCTAAAGAAACTGGGTAGCAATGGCGTTTGCATGGCGTGCTGGGGCAGGGCTGAGGGTGCAGCTTGGTTGGTAGCCTGCTTACCTAGAGTCCAAGAAGCCTTGAGTCTCTATCCCTAGGACAGCGTGGAAGGCGGTACACGCTTGTTATCCTGCACTTGGGAGATGGAGGCTGGAGGGTCAGGAGTTCAAGGTCATCTTTGGCTACAGAGTGAGCTTCAGGCCAGCTTGAGCTAGATAAGACTCTGTGTCTCGGAAAAAACCAAAATTGCATGTGTTTGCAAGCAGTCTTAGGCAGGAAGGGGCCTTGCATTTGAAACTCTCAGAGCACAGAATTAAGGCACCGGTAGGCTCTAATGAGAAGTCTGATCTCTCCAGAATCCACGCTGATGGAAGGGGATGAGTAGCAGAGACAAGAACACTTGGTTTAGCTGGGCACCATGGTATACACCTTTAACTCCAGCACACCGAAAACAGAGGCAGGGGATCTCTACAAAGTCAAGGCCAGCCTGGTCTGCATCGTGAGTTCCAGGCCAGCCAAGGCTACCTTGTGAGTCTGTCTTTAAGGAAAGGAAAAACAATCAGAATTATGACCTGGACTGCAAACCAGGTTAGCTTTCCAAATCATGCGTTGGCCAAGGTGACGGTATCATTAATTTGCATGCTCTGTGCCTAGGAAATAGGAGATGTCCTGAAAGGAAGTATTCGCCAATGACAAATCGGATCACGGAAGGCTGCTTTCTCTGGTACCACATCAGCCGCACTTCCCGGGCAGCTCCCACCTCTCTCAGCTGAGGGCTGACTGTGGTTCCCTGTTCTAACCTGTACTCTTGCAGTGCCCTCTTCTTACCAACCTTGATTTCCCACTGTGCCCTTCCTCCACCGTCGCCTATGTTCGGGGCCTAGACCAAGTTCTAGTCCCGGTGGAAGTAGTTTACAGTAAAAAAAAAAAAGAGCAAGCTGGGTTTGATTTTAGGTAGTGCTGCTGGACCCAGAGAGTGGCTGTGGCCTGGAAACTCAACCCCTGGCCCTTCAGATTTCAATACTGGGTGGACCAAGGCCACCTGGCCCAGCCAGGGAAGGAGGAGGGGGAGAAAAGGAGAGAGAAAAGACTAGATGTGTCTGTGCTTAGTCTCTGAGTTTACCCAAAACTGACCGGAGGAAGTCAGGCGCGTTAAGGAACACGTTGATGGCGTTTGCCATTCTGGTTCTTGTCTCTTGCCCGGGAAGAGGCAGCTCTTGGAGGGCTTAGAGTCTGAAGAGCCGGTGAAGCTGATCCTAAGCCACAGGAGACGAGATAGCTCCCAGTGATTCTCATTAATCTGCACGGTGCAGAGGATCAGCCCTGCAAACCCTTCCATGTTAAAGAGGTGTGCAGAGGTGCTCCCTTCGTGAGGGTCTCTGTTGCTGGGATGAAACGCCATGAGCAAAAGCAGCCTGGAGGGGGGAAGGTTGATTAGACTTTCACCTCCAGGTTTCAGTCCATCACTGAGGGACATTGAGGAGGGGTGAGGTGGGAGGGAGGGACTCAGGCAGAAGCCATGGAGGAGCACTTCTCATGGCTTCTTCAGCTTGCTTTCTTATAGGACCCAGGACCCCCAGCCCAGGGGTGGCCCCGCCCACAGTAAGCTGGACCCTCCCACATCAATCAACAGCAGGAAAATGTCTGGGCATTTTCTCAACTGAAGTTCCCTCTTCTCAAATGACACTAGCTTGTGTCCAGCTGACCTCGCAGTCTGTGGGAGAGGTTTGGCCGCCTTCTGGGCCCTGGGGTCAGGGAGGGGATGCTGAGGAATCAAGTGGTAAGAGGCTGGGGAGGAGCAAAGGAAAGGAAAAGCCCAGTCTTACACGTAGGGACAAACCAACCAATTGAAAATGGGGCTCTGTGTGTGTGTGTGTGGGGTGGGGATGTCAGAAATAAAGTACCAGAGACCTAGGTGCTAGGGACACTTCAAAACCTGGCCAGGAGCTCATTCATTGTTTGTGATTTCATTAGCTGGTCCTTCCCTTCTCTCCTTTCTCCTAAGGCAAATCCCTAGCCATGTAGACATTGCTCCCTACAAAGTAAGGGCGTGTAAACATCATGGCAGCACCACTGAGAACTTGAGTTCACAGGACAGTTGAGACCCCAGAGGGAAACTCCGCTCATGCTGCAGCAGGGACAGGGCCATCTGTTCAGACACATTCCAGGGAGCTGCGGTGGCAGTGAGGGCGTACCTCAGGGCTGGGCCCGGAGGCGGCAGCTAGGGTGTGTCTGGCGAAAGAGTCAGGTCTGTCTGAAAGGTGAACAGGGCAGGTGTTCAGCCGGGTCGGCTGGCAAGTGTGCAATGGGGGAGCAAAGTCCAGGGGTACCCAGAGTGCTGAGGGGCGTGGCGGGTGACCTGGTGGTGGAAGGTTGTGAGCCCTACAGTAGCTCCCTTCCCCACACAGGCTGGCGGCTTTCTTCTCTCTGAACGGAGAAACACACAGGTTCTAGTCAGAGTAGACTGGCTGCTGCGATGTACAGTTCCAGGCCGTAACTTTCCAGTCGGGAGGGTCAGTGCGTGGTCGCTGTGGTCCTCCGTCCAGGACCCAGGCTCCCCCTGGCCTGAGGCTCCGCGGCCTTCCCGTCTTCCACACACAATCCAGCTGCTGTTGACAGATGCAAGTGAGGCAGCAAGAGGAAGGACGCCCTCCACCCCCTGCCTCCCCACCCCCTCCACCCCACCCCTACAAGAACTAGTCACAGGTCCTTCGCAGATGCCAAGGGGCTGACATGACACAGGAAGGAACGTGGTCCACAGGCTTCTGCCCCTGACTTCTCCGTCAGGGTTTTCCAACTTGTACTTTTCCTCTGTTCCTCCTCCCCCTCCCCCTCCTCCCCCTTTCCCTCCTTCCCCTCCCCCTTTCCCTCTCCCCCTCCCCCCTCCCTCCTCCTCCCCCTCCCCCTCCCCCTTCCCTTCCTCCCCCTCCTCTTTCTCTTCTTTCTCCTCTTTCTCCTCTTTCTCTTCTTTCTCTTCTTTCTCTTCTTCTCTTTTCTGGTCTGTGAATTCTGCTTTTTCACTCCTAATGATCTTTTAACGACTGCTTTGGTCTGAATGTCTTTCTCTCCAAATTCACTGGTTGAAAGCCCAGTGCAATGGTTCTCAAAAGATGGGACGTTTAGTAAATCATCAGTGCCCCTTTAAGGGCTGGAGTGGAGTCGGGGGGTTCCTGGTGGGATGGCTCAGTGGGAAAAGGTGCTCGCCATGCAAGCCTGGTGACCTGAGATCGGTCCCCAGGACCTGTGTAAATCTAGAAGAGTTTTCCTTGGGCCTCCGGGTGCGTCGCGGTGTGCCCCTCCCCCATCGTGGACGGGCATTCACACCCAAAGGCAGGTGGTGTGCACGTGATCTCAGCCCTTGGAGGGGAAAGGCAGGAGGATCAGAAGTTTTAGGTCATCCTTGGCGACACGGCAGCGAGTGGCAGAGCAGCCTAGAGGGGCTTGTTTGTCTCCTCTTCCCTGTGAGGACAGGACACAGCATCATTTATGAGGAACTGGCTTTACCAGACAGAACCTGATAGCTCTTTGATTTGGACTTCCAGCCCCTAGAATTATGAGTGATAAATTTCTACGCATGAGAAAAATTTTCCAGCGCAGAAATGGATTGGAGCCTGGCTCGTCTTTACAAGAGCCCCTCTCTCCATGACCCTCCTGTCAGTGTGGTACCCGACACGAGGAAGGCGAGGAGTGAGAAGCGAGGTGGGCGTGAGGACAGGAAGGGGCCTCGCACACAGTGTGCCAGGCAGGCCGGAGACGTGTTTAGGGTCACCCCAGTAACCTGTGAGACCCGACAGGGTCCCAAAGGCAGGTGGCCTGCAAGAGTGTTGCAGGGATCCACCCCTCCCTGTAAGGTCCAGAGTTCACCTGAGCCTGGGTGACCCTCGAGCAGCCACACTGGAACGTGTTGACCCAGCATGGACGTGGAGGTGTCGACCCCCCACCCCCCCACGTTAACTTTCCCTATCCTGTATCCTCTAGCATCCCCTGAGACCCTGAGAGCACGCACCAGTAGGGCAGAATTGGTTGTAGTTGGCTGGTACAGGAGGGCGCGGAATCCCAGGTGAGGGAGGGTTCGGTGGCCCTCCCCGACCCCCTAAGGCCCACCCTAGATATGATCCCTTACAAGCAGGTGTGGCTGTTAGCATGGAGGCTCAAGCTCTACCACGGAAAGCAAACCTAGGTCGCCCCAGCTCGAGCAACCTGCATCTAAGCTGGTCTCTCTCTTCCCCTCCCCCTTCGCCAACAAGACAGCAGGGCGGCCTCAGAGACCGTTGTCCCCCAGCCCCATCCCTCTGGGGGGCGCCCCCCCCACGGGTGATTAAAGAGGAGGCCGAAGAGCAGGGTGTTATTACAGCTTTTTCATAATGCAGTGTCATCAGCGAGCCCCGAGCCTCTGGGCAGTGCCCTGGCAGACTCATCCGTCTTCCTCTTCCCGCCGCGGGGCTCCTGGGGTGCTCCGGGAGGGCGGGCTGCAGTCTAATGAAAGGAACGTCTGGGCTCGACAGCTCATCAGCCTCTCTTCAGAATGATCTCAACTTCTTACTTTTGATTTAAATCTGCGTCCTCGGTGGCCAGAAACATAAAGCAGAAGATGAGAGACAGAGAGGGCTGAAATGAGTACTTGGCCGCCGAGTACTTGGGTGGAGGTGGGGGGAGGCTGGAGGGCTGCGCTGGGATTGCCGAGCAGGCTGCCGCAATCCCGGCCCCTGCGGGACCCCGGCCTCTCCCAGGCTGCTCTGAACCTCTAGCCCGGTGGTTCTCAACCTTCCTAAGGCCGCGACCCTTTAAGGCAGTTCCTCGTGTCGTGGCGACCCCCCAACCGTGACGTTAATTCCGTTGCTGCTTCATAACCATAATCTTGCTGCTGTTGTGAATCGTAGTGTAAATATCTGACAGGCGGATGGCCGTGGGCGACCCCAAAGGGGCCGCGACCCACAGGCTGAGAACCGTTGTGGCGCCCCTTCCTCCGTGGCTGTCGTGAAATGAGAAAGTTTGAGAATGCCCAGGAACAAACTTGAGCCGCCACCGCACCCAGATGCCCTGTGTCTTTCTCCCTCGGGCCTCTGAGACCCGCATCCTAGCGGGGTGGGGACGCTGGGGCGTGTGTTGGTGGGCTGGGAGACGGGGTGGGGGGGGGAGAGCCCACAGTCTAGATTTCTCTTCAGTGCCGTTCACTCTACATACTTCATTTCCAGCCCTTCCGTCCTGCTTTCTGTTGCCCGCCCTCAACAGGCCAATAAAGACACCTAACACTGAAAGCCAGGGTGGGGGGTGGGGCAGGTTAGACCTGGACAAGTCTTTCTGAGGGAAAGGGCTTCCACCATGGAAGAGCCATGGGCCCTTAGGACTCCAAAGGGACCCACCCCAACCCTGGTTCCTGGGAAAACCTGCAAAAGTCCCTTCCCTGAGCCAAATGGCAGACTAACAGGAGGCAGGATATACCTGCCAAATAAATGGGGCTTAGATAACCTGAGAAAGGACCCCCATTCCGAGGGCAACTAATCAGAAGAAGCAGGGCAGGAATGGTCCCTACCTTATCTGGCCAGATGGCCTTGGGGCCATAAACCAAATGTCTTGACTTTGATGGCTAACCAGATAGAGCTTAAGAATGTGGACAGTTAGCCCCTTGAGCAGGAGCCAATCAGAACTAAACATTTGTAAACTGCATTTCTGGCCCCCAATTAGAAACCAGGCTACCTCACCTATGTTAAAGGCCAGCAAGCCTTTGTTCAGGGTCGGCCATGCCACCTGGTGCCTGACCCCCGCGTGCCGGTTTACTCTGCAGAATGAAGACTCCTTGTTTTTACACCAGACCTGGACTCCTGGTGAAACTTTGAGGGCCAAAAGGGTTCCAGAATCCTGGGCATTACAGGGTGCACACTGAGAAGAGGAACAAGGGAGATCCGGCGGCATCCCCTCCCCCACGTTTATTTCTGGGGTCCTGATGTGAGGGTTAGGCCAAGAGGGATGGGCACCCGAGCGACGCTGGCCACGCCACGGTGCAGTCCTGCCCGTCACCAACCCGCCGCCATTGTCTCAGCTTCAGTCTCTGCCGCAAGGTGATCTGACAAGCTGTCAGGACTGTGTGAAATCTCTTTCCCGGGGACAAGCTCCCCTCTGACTAGCACCTGAGCCTTCAGTCTTTTCTCTCTTCTAACGTGAGACTCCTGGGGAAACTCCCATTCCTGGGGCGGAGCATCTGAACGGGAGGGGCGGAGTGTCAGTGGTTCTCAACCTGTGGGTCGCGACCTGTTAACGTTATGGTGCTTAATGGAGAGTCCGGCGTTGAATTTTCCAATGCTCTTTATTAATCACAAACCATGTCAAATCTCAGGGAATTCTATACCCGGGCAGCTAGACAGAGAGCTCACTCCAAGGCTTCCTCACCCCATGCTCTCCTCTTGGTTCTCCTCCTGCTCCTAGCTGCTTCTTCCTTGTTCTCTCTGTCTGTCTCTCCCTCTGCCCTTGCCCTAGTTCTTTTTTATTCCAAATCCTCTCTGTCTCCACCCAGCCTTCCAATATACAAATCAATGGAGCCTAACCTTCATCTGCCTTAAGGCTAAGGAATGTCCTATTCTTGTGGAGAGCCGGATAGCCACTCCTTTGTTTACTGGTAGGCAATGAATCCTTTACTTGCTTCAAGGACAGCTTACTGGAACATTATCCATAACTAAAATCTCCCACAACAGCGACCCCTTTGGGGGTCAAAGGACCTTTCCACAGGACTCGCCTAAGACCACCTGCCTGTCAGATATTTACAGTACGATGCATAACACTAAGATTATAGTTTTGAAGTAGCAAGGAAAATAATTTTATGGTTGGGGAGGGGGGTCGGTCACCACAACGTGAGGAACTGCAGTAAAGGGTCGCAGTCTTAGGAAGGTTGAGAACCACTGACGTAGAGTAACTCATCCCGGAATCCGGACAGCCGGCTTCACAGTGGAGAGCATGTGTGTACTGCTCCTGTGGAGTTCGATTCCGAGCACCCATCCCAACGCTCCCAACCTTCTGTAACTCCAGCTCCAGGGTCTCTGCCGCCTCTGGCCTCCCAGGGCGCCTGCACTCACTCATGCGGGGGTGGGAGGGCAGGTACAACTGCAGTGAAGGCCTACTTTGTGCCAGGCCTACTGTGTGCCAGGCTGGGAGGCAAAAGGAGACAAGTAAGGAAGCTGTTGCTTCAGATGGGCTGAGGGCAGCAGATCCCTGGGGCAGAAGGCAAGATGTCTCCGCAGAGGGCAGGATCTCTGGATGCCCTGCCCCTCCTACCTCCCTGGACCACCGAGGTGTGTTTAAAGATGTCCACCCACAGCAGCAACCTTTTCCTTGGGGACATGAGGTGACTCAGGGTCCCTCCCCTCTCGGGTAACATACCTGTGCGCTGGAGCCAATTCTCTCCTGCGGTTGGTCAGGCAGAAAGAGGAAATTGCAGCTAAGTATTTAATTCCCCTTTAATGTTTACATTATTAACACCAGCAGTACAAAACGATATTTTTACTTTCACGCGATTTAAATGTGCAATTCGATGTCTAGATTACCGGGATCATTACGACTTGAAGCCAGAGGCAGCGCTCCCCCTCACAGCTCCCCTCCTTTGCTAATGCCTGGTTTCTATAAAGAGCGATTAGGGTTCCCCGAATACCCATTCCAGAAGGCTGGGGAGGAGTGGCCCCAGTGGGGCTCTCCGCTGAGCCAGGAAGCTGCACTGGCGGTGCAGTGAGTGACAGCCAGCAGGTGGGTGTTAAAATGGTCCTCAACTCCCGGTGAGGCTGGCACCACTCAGCTGCATACCAGGCAGTTGCCCATTAATGTCCCAGAATGGCGCTGGGTGATTGACAAGCTACTGATCCCAGAATCTGGTTCAAACCACCCGCAGAAGGGAAGGGAAAGGGCCCTAGGCAGGACAAGGCCAAGAGAATCCTGGGGCCCTTGATATATAAGAGCCCATGCCTGTGTGGGCCAAGGCCCGTCAGGTACACATAAGCGGTGACTCAGCTGTACTGCTACAAAGAGGGAACAGCCTCAAATCTGGACTCTGCCACTTCCCAGCTGGTGATGCTATAGCCAATCTTAGCCTCTCTGTGCCTCGGTTTCCCCTTTGAAGAAAGGGGGCGATAGTGGTACTTGAACCACCGTGGAAATTACAGGTTTAATCTGTGTGCAATGTTTGGTACAGAGACTGACTTGGGACAGATGCACTAATTTAGCACGTGATTCCCATTTTTGTTATTTACGTTGTTTATTTATTGATTAATTTACTTATTTTGATCCAGTATCCCTACATAGCTGTGGCTATTTCCTAGTGGACCAGACTGGCCTTGAACTCACAGAGATCAGCCAGTCTCTGCTTCCCTAATACTGGAGTGAAAGGTGTGAGCTACCAGGCCCAGGTGATGCTTTTTAAGATGAGGTTTCCTATAGACCAGGCTACACATGTAGCTGAGGATGGCCCTGAATTTCTGATCCTCAGGCCTGCTCCTCCAGAGCACCGGTTTACATAGTGCTGAAGATGGAACCCGGGGCCTCCTCACACATGCTTGGCTGGACTCTGTCGACTGAGCTGCAACCTCAGCCCTATTGAATTGTTTGTTTATTGGCCTGTGCTGACCTCAAATACACTGTGTAGCCAAGATTGGCCTTGAGCCCCCAATTCTCCTGGCCCACTCTTTCCAGCCCTGGGATTTCTCCTTATCTCACCAGTAATCCCCTGATAATTCTTGTTTCAAAATGAAGAAACTAGATCTCAAGGGTTAGTGGGGGGGGGGGGGTTGGTTAGCTCAGTTAGTTGAATGCTTGCCTAGCATGCAGGAGGCCCTGGTTTGATGCCCAGAATCGTATAACTCAGATGCAGTGGCACATGCTGTAATCTCTCAGTCCTGGGGAGGTAGAAGCAGGCGTATCAGAACTTCAAGGTCATCCTGGGCTACATAGTGAGGCCCAGGCCAACCTGGGCTGCGTGACACACCCTGTCTCAAAACAAGAAATAAAGAAAGAGGGGCCTCCGGTAGCTGAAGGGACTGAGCTTGATCTGCAGAGCGGGGCGGAAGGAGAAAATTGACTCCTGCCAGTAGTGCTCTGGTCTCCACTTGGTCCCCCACGAAGTAAACAAAGAAAACTAGAAACCGAAGCTCGAGTAACTGGACTAGGAAAGACACGGAACACCGAGGTCGGTTGCCCCAAAGTCTCTACCGCCCCTCTGCCTGTCTTGCCCATCTTCAGGAGGTGCTCTCTGGGGTGACTGGGGTCTGCGCCAACCACAGCCCCTCAGAGATTCCCCTCCATCAGTGTGGATTTCATACCCGTTTCAGAGGCTGAGTCCACTATCATCATGCCAGGGAGCATGGTGGCTCAGGGGCAGACTTGGTGCTGGAGCAGTAGCTGAGGAGAGAGACTGGGCCTGCTTTGGGTTTTTAAAACAGTGACTCACTACCTCCAACAAAGCCACACCACCTAATCCTTATAACCCTTTCGAACAGTTCCACTTCCTGATGACTAAACATTGAAATGTATGAGCCTCTGGGAGCCGTTCTTACACAAACCACCACACCCTGGCTTGACTTCGCCTGAACTTATTGTGTATGAAATCACCTTGTGCATCTAACAAACAAGTTAATCAAGGAGAGCACTATTGTTAGGGTTGCTTTTTACTTTTTTTGGCTCTTTGAGACAGTGTGTTTTCTGTGTGTGCCTCTGGTTGTCCTGGAACTGCAGTCCAGGTTGGTACATTACATTTGGCTGGGCATGGTAGCGAATGCCTTTAACCCCAGCACTCGGGAGGCAGAGGTAGCCAGATCCCTATGAATTCAAAGCCAGTCTAATCTACTTATCTACAGCCAGCCAGGGATAAAGAGTTGAAATTCTGTCACAAAGATAAAATTACATTTATTTATTCTCTGATTATATATGTTGAGTGTACCTGTGCGTGAGGGATGCCGGTCACCTACCCTGTGGCTTCCAGGGGTCAAACTGACATCATTAGGCCCAGCAGCAAACACCTTGGCTTGCTTTTGTTAAAATAAAGTTATGGCGCTTAACTGAGAGTCCAGAGTTGAATTTTCCAATGCTTTTTATTAATCACAAACCATGTCAAATCTCAGGGAATTCTATACCCGGGCAGCTAGGCAGAGTCTTCATCTTTCTTCCCCCAAAAGACCTCTTCCTTCCTCCTGCCTTAGCTCTTTTTTTTCTTGTTCTCTGCTGTCTGTCTGTCTCTCCCTTCTCCTATGCCCTTGCCCTAGTTCTTTTTTATTCCAAATCCTCTCTGTCTCCACCCAGCCTTCCAATATACAAATCAATGGAGCCTAACCTTCATCTGCCTTAAGGCTAAGGACTGTCCCATTCTTGTGGAGAGCCGGATAGCCACTCCTTTGTTTACTGGTAGGCAGTGAATCCTTTACTTGCTTCAAGGACAGCTTACTGGAACATTATCCATAACTAAAATCTCCCACAACATGCTTTAACTAATTTACAGGCCTCAGTTCTCTCCTTCCACCGTGTAGGTTCCAGGAATTGGAACTAAGGTCATCAAATATATATATATATATATATATATATATATATATATATATATATATATATGCGTGTGTGTATGTATGTGTGTGTATATATATATCTATATATATAGATATATATATATGTAGTGAGTCACCCTGGGTGGACTTTAAGGTTTTAAAAACATAAAGCAGGCCCAGTCTCTCTTCTCAGATACACATATATGTGTGTGTGTGTGTGTGTGTATGCAATCTGGACTGTGCACCAAGGCAGCTACACAACCTTACATTGCCACACTTGGGAGGGCAGAGGCAGAAGCAGAAGGTCCTCAGGTTTGAGGCCAGCCTGACTTTATAGAAAGAGCCTGTCTAAATAAAAACCCGGGCCCTGGAAAGGAGCGGTGGTCCACAACTGTAATCCCAGCACTTCAGGAGGTTGAGGCTGGTGGATCTCCGTGCCTTTAACATAGGGAGCCCCAGGACAGTCGGGGCTTCACAGGGGGTCCCTGTCACAAGTCCTGTTGCCACTCCCCCTCCAAAATAAAAATAAAGGCAACACACAGAGGACCCAGATTTGACTCCCCAGCACTCACAGGGAGGCTCACAACCGTCTATAACTCTTGTGCTGGGGGGTCTGATGCACCAGGCACACGCGTGGTGCACTCTAGTATCCATGCGGGCGAAACACCCATACTGATAAAATAAGACTAAATTAGTAAAATCGTGGGAAGAAAGAACAGGGTGCTTCCGTAAGTCGCCTGGCCACTTCCGACGGTCTCCGTGTGCCATCTCTGACGCTCTCGTGGCAGGGCCACACGAGAACACCGCTGCAGTTTCCCCATCGTTGAGCAGAGCTTGGCTGTGTCAGGCAGCGTGTGGAATACGAGAAAGAAGTATCACCCGGCTGCGGAGGAAGATGCGGGAGGAAGATTAGGGCGGCTGGGCGGCGACGGCAGGCTGGCCTGGGGCGGGAGCGGGAGGGAGGCCGAGGGAGGGGTTAATCAGAGCAGACCCGGGGTTGGTTTAAGCGGGGAGCAGTTCTCGGGGCTCCCGAGGTGATGTTCAGAGTGAGGACGCCGCACCTGACTGTGGTGCTCGGCGGGGGCACGGCCCCCAGGAAACTCCCCGATCGCCCCGTCAGCTCCCAAGCCCCGGCGCAGCCTCACGGAGCTCGCTCCTCAGCCGCCAAGCTGATGGCTTTCCTGAGGTCAGAGGGCAAAGTTGGTCTGTTTACACCCCAGCTCCAGGCCGTGTGGCCGGGCTGGAAACGCAAGGGCCCACCGTAGACACGGCTCGGAAGAGCGATTGGCTGCTGCAACTGCCCGGGGGCGGGGCTGTGGGGACCCCCGTCTTAGGCGGAAGGCAGTGATGGTTTTCCCCTCCACGGAGCACAAGTGCAGCGAGAGGCTGGGAACGTGCGGGGCGCTAGGGGAAACTCCGCCTGCCGGCCTCCATCTGCGGTCTCCCTTCCTGTACCTGCGACTCCGCAAGGGTTGGGCCGGAGCAGAGCGCCCCGCCCACCGTCCCGCCCACCTGTCCTCAAGCTGTGTCATGAATGCTCAGAGGCTTTGGGGTCTGACAGATCTAGGTTGGCATGTGGGCGTGTTCATTCATTCGTTCACTGATTCACTCATTAAACACTCATTTCCCAGAGTCACGTGCAGCAAAGCAAAAATGTGAAATTCCCTGTTAAAACATATTAAGGGGACTGGGCGGTGGTGGCACACACCTTGAATCCCAGCACTCGGGAGGCAGAGGCAGGCGGCTCTCTGAGTTTGAGGCCAGCCTGGCCTACAGAGTGAGTTCCAGGACAGCCAAGGGCTACACAGTGAAACCCTGTCTCGAAAATCCTCCCCTCAAGAAAAACCAAGGGGAAGGGGATCCTAAAGGTGGCTCGGGAGGCAACGGCACTTCAGTGGTGGTATAATCCTGGGAAACTGAGGCTGGAGGATCTCAAGTTCAAGGCCAACCTGGGCCACGTAGCAAGCACCCTCTTGCTTAAGATGGTACTTTTGGGACTGACTCTGTGCTTAAGGGCTCTTGCTGTTCTTGCAGAGGACCCTGGTTTGGTTTCCAGTACCCGTGTAGTGGCTCACAACTATGATTCCAGTTCAGGGGATCTGACGCTCTTTTCTGACCCGGCATGCATGTGGTGCATACGCACACAGGCAGACGTTCATACACACAAGATTAAAAAAATTTTTTTTTGAAAGATAAAAGATATTTTACGCTGTATTTTGTCACAATAAAAGACCTCACATCCTTGGGGCTGGAGAGATGGCTCAGCTGTTGAGAGCACGTGTTGCTCTTGCAGAGGACCCAGGTTCGGTTCCCAGCGTCCACACGGTGGATGGATGTGGCTCATAGGCATAAGTGCGGGTAAACACTCCTACGCATAAAAATAAAGAATATACATCTAAAACATTTTTTAAAAAGTTTTGTAGGCTGAAGCATCCTTTGGGGTATGACGTAGGAATGGGGCGGGTGTGTGTGGACCACGAGCGCCTGCCAAGGATTAAGCTCAGACACATCTTCATCCAATAAGAACCCGGATTTACATGCAAATGTTCCGCTTATGCAAAACAGCTAAAAGCAAAGCTGTCCCCAGGGCACGCCGCGCCGGGTTCGCGCTCACGGGGGAGCAGCGCCCCTGCCCGGAAGGCTGCGCGCCGTCGGCAAGACCGCGCATGTCCGCCCGGGAGGCCGGCTCGCCTTCGTGCGCACGCGCGCCCTCCGCGGCCTCGACTCCTCCCCCAGGGGCGGGGCAAGCGGGGCCCAAGATGGCCGCTCTCCGCTACCGTCGTTTCCTTAAGCTCTGTGAGGAATGGCCTGTGGACGAGACCAAACGGGGCCGGGACTTGGGCGCTTACCTGCGGCAGCGGGTAGCGCAGGCCTTTCGGGAGGGAGAGAACACCCAGGTGACCGGAGGGGAGCAGGTCGGGGCGTCGGAGAGCGGGCCGGCCGGGGCGGGGGTCTGCGCATGCGCCGGCCTCCCTGCCGGGCTGCACGTGTGCGGGGAGCCCGCTCTGCAGCCGGCGGCGGGGTGCGACGCCTTCCCCTCCGTTTTCTCCCTTGTCTGCACCGAGCAGCGATCGGAGACCCCCCCCCCCCCCCGAGCTCACAGGCCGCTAAAGACTCTGACTGTAAGGCGGGGGTGGTGTCATGTCCCACAACCTCAGCAAGGTTCCGGTCAAGCCTTTGTGCCTTCCGCCCTGTGAAACCGTGCAACATGTCTGGGGCTTCCACTCCGGCCCCTCGTGGCAGCACTTAGGCCTTCTCGCCCCCCCCCCCCCCCCCGGCATCCGATCCGTTATGGAGGGCAGCCGTGTGCCGCGAGCTAGGTCAGGGCCCAGCGCGACGGCGCTGGATTGGAGGAGGTGTTGCCCCTTGTAGCGTTAATTCTCACTCGGGACACAGGGACAGGAACACGCAGATCCCCATACGTACAGCGGTCATGGTTAGGGTGTAACCCGAGTCGTGCTCCTGAGGCCTGCCTGGGGAAGTTACACATAGGTGGGAAGGGCAGCCGGGCGCCTTGGAGGAGCTAGGCTGGTGTGTCAGAGAAAAGAAAGCAAGCCAGAACGGAGGGCAGTGAGTGCCCACAGCTAAGAGCTGAAGGTCGAGGAGGGCAGGAGCCAGGCACCATACAGTTTGTTTCATGAGTGTGGGTGTTCTGCCTGCAGGGGTGTCTGCGCCACGTTGGTGCGCTGCCGTCAGAGGCCAGAAGAGGGCGGCGAATCCCCTGCAACTGAAGTTAGAAATGGTTGTGAGCTGCCCGCCTGGGTGCTCGCCTGGGTACTCGGAGTAGAACCTGGGTTCTTTTTAACTGCCTAACCACCTCTCCAGCCCTCCCACTCAGTCTTAAAGGCTCTGATTGAGGGCAGGAGACACGAGGAGGAGGCGGCGGCAGAGAAGCCTGCTGTGGCACCTCAGGCGAGAGATGCTGGTGGTCTGGATGCCAGGCAGCACAGGAGGCGGAAGTAACCGGAACAGCTCACGGCGTGCAGGTCACATTAGCAGTGTGTGCTAGCTTTTTTTTGTTTCGAGCAGCTGGGTGCCATTTACTTGAAACGGGAAAGACTAGGTGAGCGAGCAGGTGGGGTGTGGGAAGAACACCGCACGTTTGATGTTAGCTGCTTGGTACTTGGGGTGCCAAGTGGACTGACTTCCAAGTGGAGATGTCAAGTAGGCAAGAGGTTATTTGAGCATGGGGCTCATGGGGCGAGGTCCAAGGAGCACAGCACCCACGCCAGCCAGATAAACAGCCTGTGAGACTGGAGCACGGGGTGCTGTAGCTCATTCCAGCCCAGCAGACCAGCCCGCCTCCCGAGTGAGCTCGCCAGTGGCGGCCTCATGACTAGACTCCTGGTAGCGATGTGGATGGCACGTCTGGCCTGGGACTTCTGGGAGGCAAGGGGGCCTCGACTTGTGCTCAGTGGTCTTCATGAACCCATATGCAGGCCTCAAGGCAAGTCCTGTGGGCTCTCTAGGGCTGTGCTCCCTTGATTTATAGTATGAGTTTCCCGAGAACAGGGATGGAGCCCCCACCTCAGCCACCCACCAGGTCTAATGTGGTTCCTGGCACAGAAGCATCAGGAGGCATCCTGATGAGCAAGGGCTCAGTTGTGCTTTCTGAGGCCAGTCATCCCCAGGTCAGCTGCAGACGTTGCTGGGAGAAGCAGTAAGGTGGGAAGGTGGGCAGACTTCTGTGTCCTGTGCACACTTGGCAGACTCCTCAGTCCAAAGCTCTCTGTGTTTGCGGAGTCCCAGGCACTGCCGACACAGGCCCACAGCCTGGTCCTCAGCCCCCAGGTATCCTAGAGTTGGGCTAGATGCCTGGGGAGGAGAGACCATGATGCTCACCTACTTGATTGTGAGCATGGGACAGCCAGCGGCGATGGGAGAGCTATCTCTCCGGGAGCTGTCGTCCTTTGCCGTCACCTAGGGGCGCGGTGTCTGATCAGCTGAGGCCCACACAGACCTGAGTCATAGCTGCAGATGCAGGCCAGGGCTTCACCAGCGGGTCCGCCAGGGCTGATGGATGTGTTCTGGGGAGAGTGAGCCGGGATGTCGTGGTGGCAGCGGGCACATTACTCAGGGCCTCTGCCGTAGCTCATCCTGATGTCACCTGAAATTGAGCCTGCCTGAGCTTAGTAAATCTTGGTGGTAATTTTGGAGTGAGCAGTTCTTGGCCGGCTAGAGAACAGCGTGTGAGTCACTCCCACCGCCACCCCCAGATCACTTATGAAAGACCTTGAGAAAGAAAGGTGGTTCTGAGAGACGCTTCACTAATCCTGCAGAAGGCGGGATGAGCCCGGGAGCGGCTGATTGCGACGTCCCCCACCTTTCTGCCGCTGGTCCAGAAAGTAGAACTGGAGGGGGAGGCGGCCGAGTGGAACATCCTTGTTGAGACCAGCACCCTCTTGGCTGCTTGGCTTCCTGTGGCCCAACAAGGACCGTAAAGCGTCAGTGGAGTAGCCATTACTGTCCTGGCTTTTACAGATACTGAAATCAAATCAGAAAAGTAAAACCACTGACCCAGGTCCCTCGAGAGTAAGAGACAAGTGAAAAACAGACACAGCCAGCCACTGTGCCCTGGACTGAATGGCCCCAGGTGTCAGCAGTCCCTGTGGCCGATCCTCTTGAGAGACCTCCTTTTGCGCTTCTGTGAGAGGCCCCCTCCCCATTCACTGATTAGACCTTTTGGATCACAGCAGTTGGGGCAAAGAATTAAACACCTTGGGCCCACGTCCCTTCCCCAGGGGAGCAGGAAGAAAGGTGGTCCTCAGCGGGGACACCGCACAGAAAGGCCAGGCTCACTGGAAGGCCGATTAATAATTCAGACTACAAACCTAGCACAAAACCCTCCGCCCCCGTGTATGCTACCAGAGGTTGTCCTTTGGGGTATCTCTCGGCCCACCCTAGGCCCACCCGAAACTCACCAGGAGGGGATGCTGCAGTGGGGAGCCGGAACACACGGAACACCTCTACCACCCTGTGTCCTGTTGTTTCCTTTTGAAGTTTACAGTTGCAGGCCTTGTCCTTTGAATATGGTTTCCTTAAAAGAGTTCTTGTTCCCTGCGGCACCTAGAGCTTCACAAAAGAATCTCAGCGTGGGGGAGGGGAAACCAGCTGTGCTTATTGACTTAACTGCAGGCACAGAGCAGATCCCTCTAATGAGTTGGCCAGGTGCAGGGCAGCTTCCGAATTCTGCCAGGCCTGCATAACCAGCTCAAGCCTGCTCTGGAAGGGGCAAGAGACACTGCTGCCAGGCCCTGCCTGTCGGCACAGGCTGTGCCATTTGTGTTTTATTGAGGGTTAGATGATGGCCCAGAGGAAAGAAGCGTTGTGGAGTTTCTAGCAAGGAAAACAGGCCGGCGCCTCCTCTAAGGGAGTCCAAAGCACAACCCTCGGCACCTCAGTGGGTAGGCGCCGGTCCCCTGCTGCCTGACACGGTGGCCACACTGATGACATCTCAGTGTGGTTGGTGTGTACTTCAGCCACTGAATCGGGCTTTGGGGATGTGGTCCAGGACACGCTGGGCTGTCTGTAACTTGTACGGACTGCAGGGCAGGCTGTGAGGACAGGGTTCTAGGACGGGGTCACTGTGTGTGTCAGTCTTACAGGGCAGGCTGTGAGGACAGGGTTCTAGGACGGGATCACTGTGTGTGTCAGTCTTCTAGGCTGTGAGGACAGGTTCTAGGACGGGGTCACTGTGTGTGTCAGTCTTACAGGGCAGGCTGTGAGGACACGGTTCTAGGACAGGGTCACTGTGTCCCTCTTCCTGGCTGGAGTGTACTGTGTCAGATCAGAGTGTTGGATAGGGAGCTCCGTTGGCCTGTGAGTGCTTAACGGTGCACATTCCCCACAGAGGGGTGGATGGCTGCTTCCCGTGGTCACTACTTCCTTGGACATCTTTGGAATGAGCCTGCTGCCCTCTGGGCATTGGCAGGAGCTCAGCCATCATCAGTGCCTGCCAGTCCTTGTGCCTGGTCTAGCCTGGCTTCCCAGCCTTGCGTGTCACCCAGTGTGATCCCATCCTCCACACTTCCCTTGCAGGCTCTGACTTTGCCTTTAGAGCTTAAATCTCTCTTAATCTTTGAGACTAGGCGACTTTGAACCACGGTTCAAAACCTCAGACACAGCTTGCCACCAGTCAGGCTCCCCGTCGTCGTTGAAGCCCTACCTCCCGAAACAGCTTGTCCTGAGCTTTCTCACAGCTCTGTCGATCTGGTGCTGCTCCAGCTTAGAGTTAGGACTGGGCCCGTGCTGTGTGACGCCCGTCCTTACCGCCACACCCGTGCTGCCCAGTTGTGTGGTGGTGCCAATCCCTGACTGCCATCAGCTCCTCCCGGCTCTAAGCATGGTTGCTTTAAGTCCTCATGTCTCCCGTCCCCTCAGCTTGACTGCTGGCTTCTCCTTGTGTCCCTCACAGTCTGGCCCCCTGGCAGTGCACTCTCCATAGTAGGTGCGCAAGAAATGCGCGTCCAATTGCATTGACAGGGCTGTACTCCACCACAGCACTGTTTATGTCAGAACTTCATTATGGAGTCATGAAACCTCTTCATAGAGCCTTCTGGACCAGGTCCAGCCCCACCTTAATTAGCAGAGCAGTCTGTGGCGCCCTCCCCAAAGTGCTTAGCTTCCCTCGTGTGACTGGAATAGGGGCCGCTGTACGAGTTGCTGTCACCACCCAAAATTCAATTTTGAAAATCGAAATCGGTGCCTGCGGCACTGATGTAGATTTGTATGTATAAAAGTTTAATATGGTAAAGAGAAATTTACTGACGACTGAGCAGGGAAATGCAGTGAGAACGAGATGGAGCCGCAAGGGCGCCTGTCTCCGAGCCTCCATTTCATCTGCGTTCGGGGAGCTGCGCTGAATTTTTCATAATGCCTGTGTGCGGCTCTTTGTCCCAAAATGTCCATAATCTCATTAGGTGCAAATGCAAAATCCAGGTAATTTAAAGCTTTGTATGTAGGAGTCTTTCCCACAGCCCGCGGGACACTGCATGAGAGATGCTGGCGTTGCAGGTCCTGGGGCGCTTGTGCTGGGATCTGTGGACAGTGCAGGGGGCAGGGGGCACGGAGCAAGGCACTGCTGAGGTAGAGTTAGATGCAGACGGACCCTGGAATTGGCCATGTTGCTTGCTGTCTCTCCTCAGGCACTAAGCATTTGCTAGAAACTGGCATATTGCAAACTCCCATCACTAGCCACCGTCCCTGGCTGTGAAAGTCCTTGAACACTGGGGGACAAAGGGCACTGAGGTGAGTCCCTGGGGTCTCTGCACTCAGGCCTTGTGCAGTTAGCTGTCACAGGAGCAGTGTGGTGTAAGGCAGCCCTGCCCTCTGTGCTGCCATCAGAGGTGAGTGAGGACAGGAGACTCCCTGGTTCCTGGGATGTAGTAAGCGGCAGAGCCGGTGGTGGTGGCAATCCCAGCACTCAGAGGCGGAGGCAGATGGCTCTGACATCAAGGCCTATCTGCTCTACGGACTGAGTTGTGGGACAGACAGGGCTAACATAAACTAAAAAGAGGAGGAAGACTAGACCTGGGAAAGAGGCAGAGCACCAGGCAAGCAGCCTGGTGGGGAGAGTGGGCACAGGTGAGCATCATGTCAGCCTTTGTCAGGATGCCCTTGCCTGGCCGCAGAGCGCTTAGTGGCTGCCCAGAGGTGTCCAGCTCAGGTCCGGTTTGGCTAGGAAGGCTTCCCTGCGGACTGTCCAGATCTCAAGCAGGGACACAGAGCTTGTGGCTAGTACATAAAGCGAGCAAAGGCCGACATTGGGAATTTGGCTGGAGGAAGGAGGTTTGGCCTAGGAAGGCCTCTGGTTCCCGCCATTTGCCCCCAACCCCAATCCCACTCATAGCAGACGCACGGCCGCTCTCGTGCTTCTCCCTCCTGTGTTCCCTGGGCTGTGTTCCAGCTGGGCTCTGCTGGAATGGTTCTCTAGCGTGTCTTCCACAGCTCCCCCCGCATGGCCACAGCACCTGGTCCTCCCCCCACCCGTGTGCTTTAGGTTGGTCTGAGCAGTGCTCTCTTCCCTGTTTGTATCGTAAGGTAGACGCTAGCACAGAGCTAATCGTCCTAACACACACCAGCACCATTTTCTGAAGTTCCAGGCCAGAAGCAGCCATGTCCGCTCCTTCAGCCTCATACCACCCTCAGAGGTAGGGGCTATTATTACCTCTTCTTCTAAAGCCACGTCACTGGTGTATCTAAAAAGTGGCCCAGGATGAAAGGTGGCCCTGGCTCAGGGCAGCAGAACACAGTGGGCGGTCCCCTGCCCCGCCAGGGTTTCCCAGACAGTGGGTAGGATTGGAATACGGATCGTTAGGTGATGGCATTAAATCAGTGCTCGCTGTCCTGGATCTCAGGAAGCACACGCCCGGAAACCATGAGGGGCCTTGTGACTCATCAAGTATGTGGAAGAATGGGTTTTTGGGGGTTTGTTTTGTTTGAGACAAGATCTCTCTGTTGTAACTCTGGCTTTCTGGAACTTACTCTGCAGACCAGGTTGTTTTTGAACTCACAGAGTTCCGCCTGCCTCTGCTACAGAAAGGAGCAGTGTGCCAAACCCTCCGTCCTCGGAGAGCATGGCGCTGCCTCTGCTGCTGGCCCTTGTCAGGGAGAACCGCCCAGGAGATGCAGCTCCACGTTCCCTGTTGTGCCCCACACAGCTTTGTCACATGGCTGAGACTCACAGCCCTCTCTCCTGTGGCCTCCTAGACAGCCCCTGCCACCGTGCTGGGAGGGGGGACATCTGGTAGAGAGGAGAGCAGAGCCGGGACCTCATCTGACACAGGCAGAAGAGGGCTGTCTCACTGGAGTTCTTAACTCCTGATTTATTTATATGCTCGCTCTCAAGAAAGGATTTAAGTCAGGGAAAAAGCCATCATTTGAATTCTGGGAAAACTCTAAAAGAGAGTTTTGTTCTGGGAGCTTTCAGACTTCGTAGCAGAGATATGTGGTGAGGTTTATAGACAAATGGCAGGGTGGAGAAGGAAGGTTAAAGGTAAACGGTCTGAAAGGCAGAAACCCGTCTAACTAGGGTCTAGCGGGGGCCTCCTCCTTGGACATGCTGAATGCGCGCCTCGTGTTTTCTCCTTGTTCCCTAGGGTCTGTGTGCTCTGGGCCTTCTTTGCTGCATGCAGCTGGAGTCCTGGTTGGTTCACCTACCTCTTTACAACATGGCCTCCTTTCCTCCCTATCCTTTCTGAGACGGTGTCTCCCTCTACTGGCCAGGGCCAGGTGGAACTCGCATGTAGCCCAGGCTGACTTCACACTCCCCTCCAAGGGCCCCGCACCCCAGGCACCCCGCGGGCTTTCTCCCTTGTGGTCTTAGCGTAGCAGAGATGAAGGTGCTGGAGGTCTCCTTTGTCTGCTTGTTGTTTGGTCTTTCACAAAGGAATATTTAATCCACTTCATATTGATCTCATTTCACAAAGCTTCCTTTCTCTCCGTGAAGACTTTCTCATGGCAGACCTGGCAGACCCAGGTGCTCTGCAGCCTCCGTGGCCGCACCCTGCACCCTCTCGTCATGCACAGGGTCCCTTCCAAGGGGGCCTTGCTCTCTGCCCCCATCAGTTCAGCTCTTCAGGATCCCTGGGCCTGCCCTTTGCAACCTGGGGTTGGCATGGTAATTCCCAAGGTGCAAAGAGCTGCCTAATTCTTTTGTGTGCTCGTCAAGGGCCCAGGGATCCTGCAGGCTGGGGGGGGCGGGAGAAGCGGGGCTTTTTCATCCACTAAGGTGACTTGAACAGCAGGACCTGGAGGGAGGTTTGCTTCCCACAGGGCTGGGGCACCCGTGCCCCTTGAACATATCACACGCAGCCCTCCCCAGGCGCGGGTGCAGTGCGGCCCCCGCCTTCACTCCCTCCTCCACTTTGTCTTTCAGATCGCAGAACCCGAGGCCTGCGATAAGATGTATGAGAGCTTAGCACGACTCCATTCAAACTACTACAAACACAAGGTGAGGGGGCCGCGCCTTTCTGTCCCAGCCTTGCCGGGAGGGCGGTCAGAGTGGGCGAGGACCTGATTGCACACTGTTCTGTGACTTTCGTACATAACCCGTACTCGCAGCTCAGTCAGCAGTGGTCCCCGGCAGAGCCCTTTAAAGGCCCCTGAATAAAAGCCATGGCATGTGTGCCAGCATCGCTCCTGTGCGTGTTCCCACTCAGCGATGGCCAACTGGACAGTCCTGTCACACCTGGCTCGTTCCTCCTCGGCCTTGGCATGATTGCTGTCAGATTCTACGTAGTGTGGTTTTTCCTCAGACTTGAATATGTTCAGTAACTCCACAGACAGACATAGCCAAATGGAAGAAGAGCCTGTGTGCAAAAGGGAGCGTGGTCTCGACCACCACTGCGGGCTAGTTAGAAACGCAGAGCCCAGGGCCTGCGTTCTGGCCTCCAGATGCCCTTCCCACAGTTCGGGCTCATGCACGTGAGCCCCGCCCTCCAGGTGGCGCTGCTCCTCCCTCGTCAGGCCTCTGTCTCCTAGGGCCCAGGTAAACCAGCCAGGTCCTGTAAACTAATGTGCCCTCTCTCCTGTGCCAGTACCCTCGCCCCAGAGACACCAGCTTCAGTGGCCTCTCTGTGGAAGAGTACAAGCTGATCCTGTCCACAGGTAGGGAAGCGCGGCTACTTTCCTGTTTGGTTTGCTCTGAGCGCGAGGCCGTGGAGGATTGCTAATGAGTCAGTTCTGTGTGGGGGAAACCTGAAGCCGCGGGGCCCATGCTTGAGGCATGGAAAGGAAGATGGGAAAGGTCAAAGGCATTATTCAGAGAAAGAAACGCATCTTAAGTCGAGGCTGTGGCTGGGAACGAGGGACTACATATTTGCCAAATGGAAGTCATTGAAATCAGGATGGAAGGAAAATAATTTTATTTTTATGGTCCTAAGGGGGCTTTATAAACAATGAGGCTTTTAATTAAAACAAAAAGCCATTCAGTAAATGAGTATAGGGATATCCGCCAGTGGGTTATCGGTCCCGGGAGACGAGGTCTGCAGGTTAGATAGGAGTCTAACGAGGTCTGTGTAGGAGTCATGGCTAGAACCCAGGTCGTAGGAAGGAAGCCCCTGCCAGGCAGCCCCTCCTTTACTTCCCTATGCCCATTGTCACTGGAAACGGGGGTGGGATGGGAGGCAGGGTCAGAGCAGGTACGTGCCGGAAAGTTGCTATTTTTATTGCCGAGGATATTGTATATAAAAATAGGCTAAGCTTTTCTGGGCTGGCATGGCCCTGAAACTTTGGCTCTCTGGTACTCTAGAAATCCCTACTTCCTCCCTCTTGGAGATGAGACTTTCTAGAATTCTGCCCCTTCTGAGCAGATGGGAACCTGGTGGTGTCTCTCGGGAGAGCAGGTCTATAGCTATGTGACCAAGTGCCTTTGTGAGGGGTCCTGAGAGACCTTGGCATGGACTCAGGTTCCCGAGGTCTCGCACTCACTCCTGTGGGCAGCATGGTGACTACAGGTCTGGCGTCTACAAACTCAGGAAACTCTGACAATGTGTGCACAGCAGGCCTCGTGCTTTGTTTCTGCGGTGTAGGGCCAGTACCACCCAAACTGCGTAGGGCCAGCCAGGCCTGCGGTGTGTAGGACAGGTTCCTGATATCACTTCTGTGCCTTGTTTGGAAATCTGGACTGGAGGCTCGAGCCATGTGTGGGCCATGCTGGCCTTGGTGGCCAGAGCTCTGCAGGTGTCATGCAGTGTACAGGACCAGCCCAAACTGTCAGTCTGGGAAGAACCTCTTGGATTATTGTGTGAGAGGAAGGGCTTCCCTGGCTGGCCTCGAACTCACAGAGATCCACTTGCCTCCCAAGTGCTAGTATTAAAGGTGGGTAGTTCTTAACACTGCCACCATGTGAAGTGACCTCTCCATCCTGTGCTCCTTGATAGCCACAAACCCAGTTTGGTCTCGTCCTGGCTTGGGGATTTGCTTGCAGGGGATAAGGGGGCATCTGCATCCTCCCCCCTCCCCCTCGGCCTACAGGGAGCCACACTGCTGCATCTGACAGCTCTTCCTCGGTACATATAGCTGATGTAGACATTGGAATAGGCAAAAGTCAGGGCCGTTTTCTTGGGTGTGTATAGGGCTGGAAGTACATCTTGGAGGTACTAACAGAGGAGCCGTCAGGTGACCCTTGTGCATGGGTTCCCATCACCACCAGCTGTGTTTCCATAGAACTATAGAACTGTCTTCCACCATAAAGACCCAGTGCCCGGGACACACAGAAAATAAAGCATGCTCTTCTGGGGGCCAGGAGCCAGGCGTCAGCCTGTTCTGTCTTTCCCTGTGCAGAGACCTTGGAAGAGTTTCAAGAGATGAATAAGAGCATGTGGAAGAAACTACAGGAGAAGTTTGCACCCTCAAGGCCAGAGGAGAAGCATAAAGTCTGGGCTCGGGTCTTGTCCCGCCCACGTACCTGACCATGGAATCTCCTGATGCCCATCAATAAAACTGCCCAGTTTCTCCACCCTCCTGGTTTGGAAATCTTGTGCCCCACCAAGGGGAGGCCCTGTCTGCTCTAGGGTGTCGTTAGCCTGAGTGGGGATGCTGTGGAGCATGCACGCGAGGGCATTTCCACAGCAGAGGGAGCGTAGGCCCCTCTCCCCAGCTGAGGTCTGCACCCACTGTGGAGAAGCAGTGGGGAGGAGGTGCCTGGGCCTTACCCACTGACTCGGAAGACAGCAAGTCTCTCTCCAGCCCTGCAGAAACGCCCTTGCCCAGGTGGCTTGAGGGACAGTAGAGCTGTAGTGTCAGGACACCTTACCTTAGCTGCTTGGAGCCTTGTTTTTCCGGGTGCTCACTTCCTACTTGGCTGTCCTGCGGCAGCCAAATGGATCCCAGTGGAGCCAGACAAGCCAGAGCTCTGGTAGGTGTCGGGATACCATGGGTGGCACCTAGCCTGAGGGAGGCCCGGCCAGCAGCCGCAGAAGCACAACCCTTGATGGACTTGGATTCTATTAATTTATTTAAGGCAGTTAACACATTAGTGCCCAGGAGACAAGACTTTCACACAACTCGGATCTTGTTGTGTTTGTGACTCTTGCCTGGGAAGGAGGAGGGCCAAAGCAGTCCTTCCTGAGTCACCGGGCTACGGAGACAGGGCCAGAGCTGAGCACACTGTCCCCAGCAGGCACAGGCGCAGCAGGGTGGGATGGCCCTGGGAATAAGTTAAGTGTCAAAGCCCTAAGTAGCTATGACAGCAGGCTACCCCCTTCCTGAGGCAGGACGGGGGGGGGGGCGGGCTGGCGGGGGACCGCCGCTGTGTAGTGCTTGGAGGGAGGCAGCCCACCTGTAACCGCTGTGACGACCACGGAGGAAGGTCAGTCGCCGCTTCAAGGGACAGCGGTCGGCAGGACCTGCCATCTAAGGCACTAAGGTCAACAGTCTCTTGAGGGCCGAGGCAGGACTGTCGGCTCTGAAGCACTCCTGCTGGCCTGGCTTAGGAGAGGGCGGGGCCGGCTCCCAGGGCTGACTGACGACGGACTTCGTGTGCAGTCTCAGCGGCTCATGCAGCTCTGCACATCCACAAAGCCCAGGCGCTGCCTGCGCTTCCGCTGCTCTGTCATCTGCGTTACACAAGTCTCGTCAGGCAGCCTGCCCTCCTCCCCTTAAGCGCTGGGGCAGATCGCCACCCCTGACCCCAAGGGTGTCCAGTTAGCATGGCAAACCCACAACTGCGTGCAGCTGGGAGTCTACACCATCTGCAAGAGGGACTGTGCAGCTGTCAGGTGTCTGCAGAGGAAGACAAATCCCCACCACGGGGACCCCTCGGAGGCCCTGCTGCAGAAGGGACACAAGTGGGGAAGGAAGCCTCCCGCCTGGACCAGGGTTCCCTACGGCAGCTCCTGCCCACGTGGTGCTGAAGCTGGGACCCTGAGCTGGGCACACACCTGTTCCTTGAGCTCGTTGAGCTGGGCAGTGAGGTGCGACACCAGCTTCATGGTGGAGCCGAGCTTCTCCTGCAGGATGCGGATCTCGTTCTGCTCGCCCTCGCCCTCACTGCTCACCAGGGACATGGCGCGCATCCTTGGGAACCAGTCCAGGTTCTTGTTCTGGAACAGAGTGCTGGAGTGAGGACCAGTGAGGTGCTGCTCAGGAAGAGCCACACCCTTAACTGGGTGACGAGCAAGGAATGTGTCACGGGAAATCCGTCCTGGCCCGAGTCTCCCAAGGCGGCAGGAGGGAGCACCGCTGCAGGGTGCAGGAAGGCCCAGACCCAGGCTCACTCCCTCTCTGCTGCCGCAGCCGTGTGGGCCCCAGAAAGAGTTACACGGATGGCAGACAGGGACCCAGGCCCCGACACATGCCGGAGGATGACCGTGTTTCCTGGAGGGGCACCAGCCACGTGGTGTTCTGGTTCCCTGTGTCACAAGCTGTGCATCCTCAGACCAACAGATAAACCTCGAGGCAGCACTCACTGCCGCCATGACTATGGAGATCAGAAGGGTTCTGCTTAATTCTGCTAGGCCTAGAGTGTTTAAGCTTTTCCAGGCTTGAGGACTGGGTCAATGCTGACCCTAGGACGCCGTCCTCCCCCGTGAGGTCTCCCCACCTCCCCAGCACTGCTGTACCCCAGGGCCCTGGTTCTCCACGCTCCGGGTCTGACAGGCTCGCTTAGCTTTTTCTCGCCAGAGTGAGCAGGGCTCTGCCCAGCCGGGGGCCGGCCGGCAGTGTTTGAAGCTGCGGCCTTCTCAGGCCTCGGGCCAGCTGGGGTGGCATGCGCTCACCTTGATCATCTGGGCCACATAGCTCTCGGGGCCCGTGTAGTCCGTCTTGTTCTTGACGCGGACCAGCACGATGAAGTACAGGTAGTTCCACATGTTGTGCTCCAACTTGATGTGCTCCTCGAAGGACACCGTCTTGTTGTCAAACTTGTCCCTCTCCAGACCTGGGGCGGGGGAGGGAGCAAAGCCGTCGTCACCGGGGCTGCTTCCCACAGCCCAGCCCTGGAGACCCCATCCTACCCGGCGACAGGCCTAGCTGGGTCACCAGCGTGTCCTGCAGCTGACTCCTGCTCTTGGGGCCCTAGCCACTAGAAGGAACAATGGACTGAAACCAGAAGCCACAGTGGCCTCAGATTCCTCATCTGGAGGCCCGAGGGGTTGAAGTGGTGGCTCCCAGGCCCTGCCAGTCCCAGCACAGGGCAGGTCAGCTCCCTCCATCCTGGGATGGACAAGCAGCCATCCAGCGTGTGCAGGGCCTCCGCCAGGGCGGGGTTGCAGTGCGGAGGCTTCGAAGCCTCCAGCAGCGCGGCAGGACGTGGCCTACCACAGATGAAGCAGGTGGTCTTGAGGATCTCCTCTTTCTTCTGCTTCTCACTGCGAAGGTCTGCAAAGGTGTCGATGATCACCCCAAAGATGAGGTTCAGCACGATGATGATGACGATGAAGAAGAACAGGAGGTCGTACACCACCCGGGCCGGGAAGAGGGACTCCTGTGGAGCAGGGAGGGGAGGGACCACGATGACAGATCAGCGGAGGACTTGGGCTGTGGCAGCCTGGGGATGGCAGCGACCCCACCTGTCACTAGAAAGCCCCGAGCGGGCTTTCAGTGGGCTGACCGGGAGGACACCCTTAGAAGTTTGCCTTGTGTGGCAGTCCTGCTACACATGGGCCTGTTTCTGCCGTTAGTGTGGGTAAAGGAGAGGCAGCTGGGAGCCCCTCGGTCAGCACTCAGAACCCCTGTCCAGCCAGAGGACGTCCCCCGAGCAGCTGGGAGTCAGTGCACACCGAGCCAAGTCCCGAGACTCGCCAGAGTTGACTCAGTGTCCTGCTCCACCTTGTCCTCCCTCTGGGCTGGCTCACACCTTCCCAGCCTCAGAGCCAAGACCGGTTGCCACAGTGTCCCTTGTAGCATCTGCAGGACAGCCGTGAGCCCAAGCGGGCCGGGAAGCTGACAGCTCCGACAGTGTCAGCCTGGCCGGGTGTGGGAAGCAGGGGGCGTTTGCTGGAGTGGGAAGGAGCCCAGGAGCGGGCGGGGAGGCTCACGTCTTTGGAGGGCTTGCGGAGGATGTCGCCCACGCCGCCACCGTTGCGCAGTCCATGGTTCATGACAGTAACAATGCACATGAGTAGGGTGTCACAGGCCCGCTCTGTGCCATCCGGCTCCTCGTCCTCTGTGGGTGGTCGATACGCTCAGACCTGGGGCTGCCCATTCTGCCCCACCTCACCCCGTCCCGTAGACGCCCAGCCTCACCTTCTAGGACCTCAGGCACCGAGACCTCTGAGACACAGTCCATCTTGTCCCCACTACACGTGCCCACAAATGTGGCAGCTCCATGTGGCATCCCCAGAGTGCTGGCTGCAGGCGACGGGAGCAAGGTTACAAAGAGATCCGAACGTCCAGCCTCTCTAGTCTGTTCTGAGACTCATGCCGGGAGGCCTACCTGACCCTGCCAGCTCACTCTAAGAACAGGGGTGGGGGGTTCCTCTGGGCTCAGCCTGGCACCCAGACAGCCCCTGCAAACACCAGGTTCTGCAAGTGGTTCAGCTCAAGCCACGGGTTTCCAAGGCTCTGCCTGCCCCTCAGACTGCAGTGAGCCAGATCAGGGGAAGCAGATTGGTGTGAGCTAGACCTCCCCAAAATCCAACAGGAGGAATAGGCATGCCCTGTCTGGTCCTGGCGTCAGTCACCTGAGCATGCTCCTAGTCACACCCGCACACCCGCCCCAGAAAGGACGTCCCCGAGACCTCTGGAGTGGTTCACAGGCAGCCGGTCCACCTCCAAGATGAAGTCATCCTTGAGAAAGAGGAAGCCCACGATGGAGAAGAGGTAGACAAGGATGAGGGCCAGGAGGGCAGTTAGCAGGATAGAGCGGCCATTGCGGGTCACACTCTTGATAACATTAAACAGCGTCTCCTCACGGTAGATGAGGTCAAAGAGCTGCGGGAACAGCACGGCGATGAGCCAGGCCCCGGCGGCTCCCACGGGTTCCGCCAACGGGGTCAGTGCTTGGGCTGGAGGACAATGTGGTTCTGAGACCAGGGGAATGTGAGGTGTCATGGATGGTGGGCACTGGCCCCCAAGGGAGGCGGTCTAAGCCTTCCTAACATGGTAGCTCATTGCATCCTGGGAGTCCAGGATGTGGAGTTGTCTTAAGAGACCCACTTAGAGCTACACACTTGAGCGTGCAGGGGTGGGGGGTGTGTGTGTGTGACAAACGCCTGGTCTGGCTGAGTTCTGTACTGACCTCCCTCCTCTGCACAGGAGAGAGGCTTGAGAGAAACTAGGGCTGGAATCCAAGGCGGGGCGCACAGGAACCCCCCTCCCTCCACTCCCTCAGCCTCACCAGGATGCTGTAGAAGAGCTCATGAGCAAAGAGGCCCAGGACGCTGGTCAGGATGTAGCCCACGTGGTACAAGAACTCCATGTCCATGACCATGGCTTTATAGCCACGGATGAAGGTGCCACGGTTGCCCACAAAGCTCACCACAAACACGATCTTGTTGGTCAGCTGGGGAGAAGGGGTGGCACGTGGGGGTTGGCACCCCGCCATCCACCCTGACCCTCAACCCTGCCACCAAGCGCGGAGAGACTATCAGTGGAATTATCTGGGCTCCTGGGACTCAGAGAAGGCCCCAGCCTTACAGCTTCTCAGGAAATGGTGACACACAAGTCTTTGTGTCCACCTGTGCGCCGGCCTGCGGGCAGTGCGTGAGCCCGAAGCTAATCTCAGGTGTGGGAGAAGCACCCTCCAGCCCCCCTCCGGCCTGCAAGGAGCTGGGACCAAGCAGAGGTGAGGCCGGCGGGCCAGCAGGGGAGGACGGCGCGGCACTCACGTTGAGGGCGCCCAGGATGTTGAGCGTGGGCCCGATGCCCAGGTAGTAGATGGACCGCAGGATGAGCGCCACGATGAGGGGGCGGACGCTGTAGCGCTTGGTGAAGAGCGCGGCGACGGAGAAGCAGATGAGGACCCAGAAGAGCAGCGAGATGAGCGGGGAGCCCAGCACGCCTGCGGGCAGCGGCGGGTGAGCGGGGCGCGGGCGCGGGCGCCTCCCACCGCGGCGGGGCGGGGCGGGGCTCACCTGTGGACGCGCCCTCCACGTAGGGGTAGAAGAAGGCGATGATGATGTTGATGAACACGGCCAGGTTGAAGGAGATGCTGCCCCACAGCGTCATGCGGCGCGAGAACCAGTAGATGAGCGGCATGCCTGCGGACAGCGCGCGTGCGCGTGAGTGGCCCGCCGGCCCCCGCCCGGGGAGCCGCCCCCGGTCCCGTCCTCACTGCGGAGCCGGCGCTGCCACTCCATCTCGTTGTGCAGGAAGGAGGACTGGTCGAAGAAGTCGCTCACTTTGCTGCCCTGCTCGTCCTGCTCGGTGGTGGTGAAGAGCCTGTGCTTGGTCTCCTCCGTCAGGAACTGGCAGATGCCGGGCACGGGGAACACGATCTGCTCCATGCTTCGGTCCTGCCGCACGATCTGCCCGGGCAGGGACGCCCGGTCACCCTGGGCGGAGGCCCGCGCCGCCCCCGCCCCCGCCCGTGCCCGCCCTCACCTCGATCTGCGAGGTGTGGTTCTCGTAGTAGGCCAGCGGGTCCTCCTCCTCCTCCTGCGCGGGCGCCGAGGGCTTGAGCATCTGGGACAGCTGCTTGTTGTTGAGGCTGAGCTGGGGGCGGGGCTGGGTCAGCCGCGCGGACCGAGCCCCGGGTCTCTGCCCGGCGTCCTGCTGGGGCATCGGCTGCCCGGACCCAGGCAGGCCTCTCCTGTCCAATCGGGCGTCGGCCCGAGCTCACTGGGTTCTAGGCTGCCTGGTTCCCTTCGTTCCCGCCCTCAGGCGAAGACACCAGTCCCTCCTCCACCAGCCAGGGCCCAGGTTCAGGACCCACCCCACCCCCAAACCCTCACCCCTGCGATACCATGGAAGAGATGCCCTCGGCCTCTTCCTCCTGGATGCGCTTCACCGGCTTCAGCAGGTGCTGCAGCTGTTTGTTGTGTCTGGAAAGCTGCAGAAGATGGGACAGGACGGCTCGGGGGCGTGGCTTCAGGGGGCGGAGTCACGGGAGGGAGGCGGGGCCGTGGGCAGGGCCGATACCTGCAGCGCCAGGATGTAGATATTGTGGCCCACTTCACGTGGGCTCACCTCTGAGTTCTCCCGCTCCTCCTCCTGCAGGTAGGCCTTCTTGATCACATCCACCTGGGGGAGAGGGGGCAGCACTTGCTGTTATGGCCGCTCCTGGGCGGCCCTGACCCTCACCCTGCGCCACCCACTCAATGCCCTCCTGCCGCCAGCCAGCCTGTTCTCACCAGCTCCTGGGGCCGCAGGCTGATGAGGATGCGCTCTGCGTTCTCGCTATCATGCCGACTCTCCATCAGAGCCAGGAGCAGCTTGGAGGCGTTGTCCTGGGCGGAGAGGGTGCAGGGAGCAAGCCAAGTCTGAAGGCTGGCACCGTGGCCCCTCAGCACCCAGGGTGTTAACCCCCTGTAGCCATCCTCACCCACCCTGAGCAAACACACTGGCTCTCCCAGACTCCCTGCGCGCGCACACACACGCAGAGTCCTCAGGGGAGCCTGGGGTGTGTGTGATGTCCCGTGTAGCCAATGTCGCCCTACCACACGCAGCACCGCTGGCCGCGCCTTTTAAGGCCCCCCCCCCCTCCGTCTCACACACGAACACGGCACAGGCACAGCCCGCGCTCACCTTGAGCTGCAGCACCAGATCCATCCGGTACTTGCACAGCGGGCTGATGTCATTAAGGATCAGCGCCGTGATGATGTCGATGCCATTGGATTCGTGAGTCACAATGCAGGTCTGATGGGGGCAGCGAGGAGGACAAGGGCCAGGCCCATCAGAGCCGCGGTGGCCCCGTGGGCCCCCCACCCCGGGTGCCCTTACAGCCCAGCTGCACTGCCGCCGTGAGGCCGCTGACCTGGTTCTCGTGACAGGGGCCCTGGCAGTACTCAGTGAGGGTCTCCAGGGTCTGGATGACCAGGCCCACGTTGTCCTCATTGATGTACAGCCCCAGCAGCCCCAGGCCCCCCGTGGTGCTGCCGCACATGATGTCCAGGAACTGCAGCGTCTCACACACCAGGTTGTAGTTGGTCTTGTTGTTCTGACAGCGCAGGAAGTTCTGTGGAGCACGTGAGGGTGGGCGTGGAGGGAGGACTCCTGCCGACCGGATGTGGGGGACAGGGCGCAGGGCTGGGCACTCACCTGCAGGTCGCGGTTGTGGTTCTCGCAGAGCAGCTGCAGGAAGCGCAGGATGGGCCGCATGATGAGCACAGAGGTGCCCATCTCGGTGCTCTGGGCGCGCTCGCCCACCTCATGCCCCCGGTGCAGGCCGGGGCCCAGCGAGTAGCGGGAGGAGCTGGGCATAGAGAAGGAAGCCACGCGGCCTGCGGGGCAAGACTTGGTAAGATCGGGGCTGCTGACATCCCGTCCCCATCGGTGAGATGCCCCCCCCCCCCGCGTCCCACGCCTGCCCGGAGCCCACCTTTGGCGGCAGGGTCTGCCGGCTCACGGTCCTCGTAGGGCTGGCTGCCTGGCTCGCTCATGTTGACGGCGACCGTGGACTTGGTCTCCTGCTGCGCGCGCTTCATGCGGTCATGCAGCACCCTGAAGAAGCGCTCCGACTTCTTGTCGCTTGTCATCAGGTTGTAGAAAGATTTCTGGAGGCGGACAGAGGTGGAGAGCAGCCTCAGCACTCAGCCGGGTTCCGGGTGGCCCCTGGCGAGGCCTCGGGAGCCCGGCCTGAAACTGGAGTGGTTGGTGGCTGTCGTTCTGGCCCTGGGAGGCAGGGGCAGGTTGGTCAGGAATTCAAGGTCATCCTTGGCTCCTTAAGGCGTTGGAGAAGACTCAGTGCAGAGGAAGTCTGGGAGACACGTGTCCCCTGAGACGGAGGCCAGGGATGGCTCAGGACCCAACAGTTAACGGGGAAGGCCGACCAGCCATGACTGCGACGCTGCCTTCTGCCCAGGCCCTACTGGCCATGGCTCAGTAGCTGCTCCCCACTGCAGTCGGAGGGATCCCTTGGAAACCTAAGTCCTGCCCCTTAGTCCTCTACCGCATGATGCCTTCAGTGGCCCCATCTCCCTCAGAGGGTGAGCCATGAGGCCACATGAGAGCCGGGAGCCTCAGCCCCCAGGCCTCCCTCCCATCCCATCATGGCTGATCTGTGCTGCACAGTTCCAGCCTCGCCTCAGGTCCGTGAATTAACGACTGAGTGAATGAATGAATGAATGCCTGGGAGTAGAGGAGTCAGGGCTTCGGGTCATCAGGCCCGGGCTCCAAAGCTGCAGTGGCTTGGGGTGGAGGCAAGGAAGAAACCCGAGCAGTCGCTGAACTGCCAGAATGGTGGACGTACTGAGACAGGACAGAGACGCACAGGGCAGGCCCGGGCCAGGGAAACGGGGCCATGGGCGCAGACGGTGGGATCACCCGGAGGTTGCCCCCAGCACCCATGCCCTCCGCAGCCCCGCCTCCTGCCGCAGCCCGCACCTGGATCTCAGTGTTGCCCCCGTCCAGTAGGCGGATGGCCAGGCCGATGCTCTCCTGGAAGATCTTCTCGTTCTTGGTGCTGGTGATGAGGTCGCACACCAGCTTGGTGGCCCCCTCCTTATCCAGCCGGCACTGGGTGGCTGCTATGGCAGACCAGTCCTGGTCCGGGCCTTGGGAGAATCTCGTATGAGAGACAATGGTGGGAAGCAGGAGCCAGCCATGCGGGGCGGGGCGGGGCCATGGCACTGACCAGAGCCTGCGGGGTCCGGGAGCTCTCCTCGGGAGCTGGACTTGCGGTTCTGGAGGTAATTCTGCAGAAGCATCTTCCTCAGCTGGTTGCCCTGAAGGACAAGAGGCGGCCTTTGGTGACCACGGTCCTGCACCCACACTCACCCTGTGGTCCCCGTACTCGCCCTGAGCCCCGCTCTGGTCCGGGTGTCCCCACACTCACCAGGTCCCCCGTACTCGCCCTGAGCCCTGCTCTGGCCTGGGTGTCCCCACACTCACCAGGTCCCCGTACTCACCCTGAGCCCTGCTCTGGCCTGGGTGTCCCCACACTCACCAGGTCCCCGTACTCACCCTGACCCCGCTCTGGCCCGGGGTTCCCCACACTCACCCTGTGGTCCCCGTACTCGCCCTGAGCCCCGCTCTGGCCCGGGGTTCCCCACACTCACCCTGTGGTCCCCGTACTCACCCTGAGCCCCGCTCTGGCCCGGGTGTCCCCATACTCACCCGGTCCCCGTACTCGCCCTGAGCCCTGCCCTGGCCCGGGTGTCCCCACACTCACCCGGTCCCCGTACTTGCTCTTCTTTAGAAGCATCTGCTGCAGTGTCCGCAGCACCTTCACACACAGCTTCTCCTCTGACTCCATGAGGCCCTTGGTGTGGCGGATGAGCCTGGAGCAGAGGCGGAGGCTTAAAGGGACCGCCCCCCCCCCCCCCCCACTGTGGCCTCAGCCCCTCCGGCCCTCTGACACTGGGGGCCCTGCCCAGGCCCGGGTCACCGCACCCCCCCCCCCCGCCCCGCTCACTTGGACAGGAAGCCCCCGCTCTCGCAGCGCTGGTAGGCCTCACTGCCCTCCAGGAAGAGCAGCTCCGGCCAGTGCAGCATGTCCACCAGCACCGAGAGCTCGGCCTGCACCAGAGGCTTCAGCCGCTCTTCCAGGGCCGTGATGATGTCCTGGGAGGGAGGGCAGGGTCACTGCCTGGCCAGAGACAACCAGCAGGTGGCCACACCCCACCCCCAAACACTGCCCAACTGAAGGGCTTCAAAGCGCCCGCACTTAGAGCAGAGCCTTCCGAGGGTGCTGGCAGCCACGCCCACCTGCAGCTTCTCAATGATGTTCTTGTAGTCCCACTGGTTGGCAGTGGGGATGACGCGGGGGAAGGTCCTCGTGGCCGTCTTGTAGTTGGCGCTGCGCTGGACTGTGGGTACAGAGTTGATGCTACTGCTAAGAAGAGCGTTCATGTGGGTGTCCAGATCCATGGGCAGCAAGATGGCCCGGCTCTTGGCTGCAAGAGAGGGCAGAGTTAGAGGGCAGGGCGGGGTGGATGCTGGGCCAGGCTCGGGCTGCTGCACAGGGGCCGGCAGACCAGAGCAGGGGCAGGGAGGGGTGCTGCCTGCGCCCCCCGTTGGGCACACATGGAACCCAGCACCCCCTCCTGCCCGGATCACGGCAAACACACAAACAGCAGAAGGAAACGAGAGCAGCTCCAGCTGGAGGCTCCCATACTTGACAGGCACCAGGAAGGACAGACCGCTGGGTGACATCTGTGCTCAGGGATAAGGTGGCAGCCGCAGGGGCCGGGGGCCCAGGCACAGCACGCCGGGAGAGGTCCGGCACGGGTACTCACCCACCATGGCGAGGGTGCGGACGCAGGCCTCCACAGAGCTCTTGTGCTGCTGCTGCAGCCAAGGGCAGTCGAGCAGCCGGGTGGTGGACTGCAGCAGCTGGACCACGATCGTCTGGTGCGTCTGCAGGACACGGGACCCGGGCTGCTCAGCCACCCCCGGGGCACGGGCCCAGGGCACCCTGACTGTCCCCGGCCGCCATGCGAGAACTCCCCGCAGCCCGGGCCCTCAGCTATGCTCATCACCTCCTTCCTTCAAAATAAACCTGAGGAAAGGCACCGCGTTTCCGTGCTTCAAAAACCCAAGGTCTGGCTCAGCGCTAAGAGCACTTGCTGCTCTGAGGGTCTGCGTTCAGTCCCTAGCACCCACATCTGCCAGCTCACAGCCGCCTCCTCAGGCACCCACATACCTGTGCACGCGTGCGCACACACACACACTTAAAAAATAAATGAAAGGCTGAACATGGCACCACATGCCTCAGTCCCTGCTCCAGGAGACAGAGGCAGGCAGATCTCTGTGAGCTCCAGGACACAGTGAGACCCAGTCTCAATAAAACAAAATAATGAAGTACAATTTAAAAAGCAAGCAAAAAATAGAAAAGATACGTGTTAGGCCAGCAAGACAGTTTAACAGGGAAAGGTTTGTGTGCTGCAAGCCTGCTAACCTGAGTTTGGTTTCTAGACGCAGCTCGCTCGCTCACGCGCGCGCTCTCTCTCTCTCTCACACACACACACACACACACACTTTAAAGGTCCATGTTAAATTCTTTCTCCTATCCTAGAGTCTGTCTTAGGTGGCATGGGGGTGAGGGTGGGAGACCAGATACTTTTTTTTTTTTTTTGAGTCAGGCCGGCCTTGAACTCAGATCCGCCTCCCTCTGCCTCTGGAGTGCTGGATTAAAGTCCTGTGGGACCTAGCCTTCCATTTCCTCTCCTCAGAACTAGCCTAGTGCCAGCACTGGCCTTTGCTACCCGCCTGGTTTCTTCTGCCTCGTGTGTGTGTGTGTGTGTGTGTGTGTGTGTGTGTGTGTGTGTGTGTACACGCGTGCGCACATATATATGTATATATACGTACATACACACACACTACAATTTAGGCAGTGCCTCAGAGCCTCCCCCGGGAGACCTAGGACTCTGGTTAAGGCTGAGAAGTGTCCCGGTGACTCAGGTCAGGCCCCCACTGTGACGCCAGAGAGACACCCGGCTGCCCGCCCGCCCAGCACCCATGGGGCGAGCAGTCTGCCAGTCACAAGGCGCAGCTGTCCACCCCCTCCTCTCACCCTGGGGCCTGCATGCCGGCTAGACGGACTGAGGGATCTCTGTGTTAGCTTGTCAGCCCCACGGTCCTAAGTCAGCGCAGGCGGTGTCTGTGAGGGTGCTTCCAGAAAGATGGCAGACCCATCCTAAACCCACTGCACCCGCCCACGGGTTGGAGCCTGAGCACCGGCTACCGCTGCTCTCTGCTCCCTAATGGTAGACAAAGTGTGACCAGCCACCCATGCTCTGGCCAGCACCCCTGCCTCGACTGACCGTACCCCTCATACAGTAAGCCCAAAACAGAAGAAATAAGCCATCCTTGAACTGCTCCGTGTCAGTTACTCTGTGTCCGCCTGCTGTTCCTGACCCGCAAAGCTGCCCTACACATGCTTGTTTTAAGCTGCACCGGGGCCACTTGTTACACAGCCTCGATGACGGATACACTGCGCTTTCCTGCACCGTCATGTGCTCACACACGCAGGGCTCCGCCCTCCACGCGGGAGCCAGCTGAAGCCAACTGAAGTGGCCATGCTTGGCTGTGCGGGCTGCTCACCTGCAGCGAGGTGCTGTTCTCTGAGAACGGAGAGCTGAAGAACGCGCTGATGGTGTCCAGCACCACGGTCAGCACATACTTCTCTAGGGTGGGGTCCGCCAGGCGCTTCTCCCGTTTGTTGCAGACCTACGGAGCAGGAGGAGGATCATGGGGAGCTCTACAGGCCGCCCCTCCACCCCTGAAGCCCGGCCCCGGCTCCGGCCCCCGGACAAACCAGAGCCATGTCCAGGGTGAAGTTCTCGAAGAGCGTCCAGATGTGGTTGCTGGTGTAGATCTCCTTCATCTCCACCTCTGTGTCCACGTAGCAGTGGTTCACAAAGTTCACGTACGCCATCTTAACCTGGGCAGCGGGAGGGGCGTCAACAGGCCCACCCGGCCTCTCCCCCTTCAGCTCCATCGTCTTCCCCACTGTCTCCTGCGCCTCTGCCAGTCCCCCCACTCGGCACCCCGCTGCGGCCCCCGAGGGTGGCACCTCCGTGATGCAGTCCTCGTGGGTCACCACGGACACCACGTCCTCCAGGGGCAGCAGGGATGTGCACTTGATCTCCGTGTAGACGTTCTTGCCCTCCGCGCAGGCGGCCAGCAGGTCCACCAGGGAGATGTGGTACATGAGGGGGCTGTGGTCCTCCACGCCATCTCGGGCCGCCTTCATCATGTCCAGCAGGTGGGCCAGGGAGGCCTTGTCGTTGTAGAACACCACTACGTCATCCCCCGCGTTGGTCAGCTGCGACGGGAGGCGGGCAGGAATCAGCACCCTCGACCCCCGCAGTGCCAGGCTCCGCCTCCTCCCCCCCCCCCCCCCCCCCCCCCCCCCCCCCCCGCGCTTGTCAGAGCGAGCTTCCGCCATGACCCCAGCTATGACCTGATATCCAGGCTCTAAGTTTTAGTTTCGTGTTTCTGAAACAGGGCTTCACGTAGTCCAGGCTAGCCTCCAACTCACTATGTAGCTGAGGATAACCCTGAACTCTTTGCTATTAATCTTATGTGTGTGTGGGGGGGGGTTCTGCCTACGTGTATGCCTGGTCACCACGCATGTGCAATGCCCTCAGAGGCCAGAAGAGGGCGACAGATCACTTGTAACTAATGAGTTACAGCTGGTCAGCCAGTGCTGGGAACTGAACCCAGGTCCTCTAGAAGAGCAGCTTGTGCTCTTAACTACGGAGCCATTTCTCCAACCGGCTCTTGAGCAGTGCTGGGGTCATGGGTGTGAGCCATCATGCCTGGCTTCCTGCCTGTGTTTGTGACAGGCCCTCTATCAGAGACCTTGACCCTAGATCCAGAAGTATCTCCTCAGCCCCAGAGCATGTTCCACCACTCCCCCTCAATACTTCGGCTCCGGTGTCTCACTGTGGCGTCACTGTCTCCTCCCACACCCTCAGCTCGACGTGAGATGCTCGGGGACAGACTTCCCAGATTGAGATCAAGGCTTAGCCCACCCCCCATGTTCTGTGTGAGTAGGTATTTGCGTGTTCCCACTATGCACCAGGCCCAGAAACCCAAGTTCTCCTGGCCCTGACCAGCTCCGTGAGACTGGCATCTGTAGTTCTCCCTCCCCAAGCTCCCCCTGGCCCCCGGAGCACTGCATCAGGCTCCCCACAGCCAGGCTCCCCGCGGCCCCCCACCCAGCTCCCCACAGCCTGCCACCAGACTCCCTGCTGCCTGGCTCCCCACCGACCCCCACCCAGCTCCCCCTGGCCCCCATGGCACTGCACCGGTCTCCCCTCAGCCAGGCTCCCCGCGGCCCCCCCACCTAGCTCCCTGCCCAGCTCCCAGTGGCCCACCACGCCACTCCCCAGGATACAACACCCAGCTCCCCACGGCCCCCCACCAGGTTCCTGGGGCACACCACTCGGATCCCCACCTGGCTCCTCAGGACACACCACCCAGCTCCCCACGGCCCCCCACCCGGCTCCCTGAGGCACCCCCACCTGGATCCTTACCCAGCTCCCTGCAGCCCACCACTAGGTTCCCTGGGACACACTACCCAGATCCCCGCAGCCCCCCACCAGGTTCCCCGCGGCCCCCCACCCAGCTCCCCATGGCCCACCAGTAGGTTCCCCACGGCCCCCACCCGGATCCCCACCTGGCTCCTCAGGACACACCACCCAGCTCCCTGCGGCCCCCCACCCGGATCCTTACCCAGCTCCCTGCGGCCCACCACCAGGTTCCCCACGGCCCCACCCGGCTCCCTGCAGCCCCCCACCAGGTTCCCCACGGCCCCCACCCAGCTCTCAGCCAGGCCCTCACCTCAGTCATGATCATGTCCTGACACTTCTTCACGTACTTGCCCTCAGCCTTGATGACGGTGTGCAGGAAGTCCAGGTACTGCACATGGCGCCCGTGGGTGGCCAGCAGGTGCACAAAATGCTGCAGCACGGGCTCGCTGATCTCGGAGCACAGCTGGTAGTTGTTGAGGAAAATGTGCTGCATGGTCTCCGCCTCCAGGAGCTGTAGTGGGCAGGGGAGGCCGTCAGAGAGGGGAGAGGGGAGGTGCGTCAGAGAGGGGACGGCCATGGGAGGCCAGGCGTGCCTCACCCCCGGCGTGAGGAAGAGCGGCAGGTGCTTGTGCAGCAGGGCCTGGTTGCCGGGGTTCCCGGCGCAGAACTTCTGCAGGAACTGGTGCGTGTAGCGCAAGATCTCCAGCATCTTGTTGTCGCCCTGTGTGCAAAGGCGACGAGAGGCCGCTAGGCCACCAGGGAAGGACAGGCCTGGGGTGGCCGGACGTGGTCAGCATGCAGCAGATCAGAGAGCTGGGCGGCTGGGCTAGGGTTACAAAGCACAGGGGCTGGAGGTGGGGGCAGGGACGCTGGGGTGCCATCCCAGTCTGAGTCACAACGGGAGCCTCGTGAGAGCCTGCAGCATTTCCTTGATTAATGCGTGTTGTGCGAGGGCCACCCTGGGCAGTGCCACCCCCACCCTGGGCAGGAGGTCCTGGCTGTAGAGAGAGCAGCTGAGCGAGCCACGAAGCAAGCCAGTAAGCCGCGCCCCTCGACGGCCTCTGCCTCAGTTCCTGCCCTGACTTCCCTGCGTGATGGCTCTAAGCTCTAAGAAATAAACCCTTCCTCCCAAGATGCTTTGGGGCATGGCTCTATCACACCAGTAGAAAGCAAACCAGGGCACTGCTCAAGCCAGGGGCGACCCGAGTTTGACTCCTAGAACCCATGCGAAGGTGGAAGGAGAGAACAGACTTCGCACAGTCGTCTCCTGACACACACACACACACAGAGTTGAGGTGCAGCTCGGGCCTGCAGACTCCCAGCAGTTAGCACATGCTCTCATGCAGAGAGCCCAGCACCAGACCAGGAGGCTCACGGCCGCCTATAAACTGCATCTCCAGGGGCCCGACACCCTCTTCCAGACGCTGAGCTCGTTCAAGCCCGCCCGCACACGTGCCCACACACGCAAATATTCAAGAAAGAAACCAGACCAGCAAGGTGAGGGGCTGAGGGTCAAAAGTAGACAGGGGGAGGAGGCCTGGGGAGGACAGGGGAGGTGTCTGGGTGGAGGAGAGGCTAGCCTTGGTGTCATGGAGCCAGCAGGGTAAGGAGCTAAGATGCAGCTGGGCAAGGTCAGCCCAGAGGAGGGGACGGAGGCTGGGCTCAGGGCCAAACCAAACCCAAGGGCTGTGCAGCCCAGTGGGAGAACGTTGGCCTTGCATGAGCCAGGCTCTGGGTTCGATGCCCAGCGCGCCACCGTCCCCCTCCAGTCCCCCCCGCTGCACCCCTCCCCCCTCCCCAAGTTACAGCAAATCAAAGTCAAGCCGAATCAAAGTGAGTGACAGAGCCGCAGAGCAAGTGAGTGCTGGTGGGTGACAGGCTAGGCCGAGGCCGCGAGGGCAGCGCGGTCACCTTGTCGTACGGGATCTGCAGGAGGTCCAGCATGACTTTGTGGGCGTCCATGTTCTTCAGCAGCCTCTGCTGCTTCTTCCTCATCTGCTCCCCAACCCCGCACATCTTGTTCAGCCTCTCCAGGATCTGCGGGGGCGGGGCAGATGGGAGCCTCGCGCCTCCTCCTCGGGGTCCCCTCTGCCTGGCCAGCTGCAGCCACCCCATCCACCACAGGGACAGGGGAGGGGCCATCCTGGCAAACCAGGGCAGCGCTAAAATCCCATCCCAGCCGCGAGGTGGCGTGGTGTGGCGTGCACAGGGCCAGAAAGTGGAACCGCGCTAAATTCCCCGAGCTTTAAAATAACTCCATCAGGGCCCCAGGAGGAGGGGAGGGGGTTTGTCTGTAACATTCCAGGAAGTTGGGAGATGCTGGGACCCATAGGGAGGAGTTGAGGGAGGCCAGGCCAGCACAGCCAGTTGCAGGAGGCGCCCCCACCCCCCCACCCCCGTGCACCCCTGTACCCCGGCACTCACGCCCTTGACAATCTGGTAGTTCTCGCTGCTCTTCTCCCCGTGTGGTGCCAGAAATCCCTCCTCATCCGAGGGCCGCTGAGGACACAGGAGATAGAGTCGCCCAGGCCCCTCGTCTCGGGGCACCCTGTTTAGCTCCCGGATGTCAGCTCACCTCCTTCTTGTCCTTGGTGCCCGGCTCCCCCTCATCGCCCTTGGCACTTCCCTTCTTGTCCACCCACAGCTCCGACTTCTCTACCATCATCCGCAGTCGGTCCAGTTCCGACTTGATCACCTTGTAGTTCTCCACATCCTGGGCCGAGATCAGCAGCTGGACCTGCAGGAGTGTGGCGGGCTTGCCAGGGCACTCGTTCCCCAGATCTGCAGTCCTTATCCAAGATCTGCGGTCCTCATCCCCCCCAGATCTGCTGTGGTCCTGCATCCCCCCAGATCTCTGGTCCTCATCCCCCCAGATCTGTGGTCATCACCCCCCCAGATCTGTGGTCCTCATCCCCACCAGATCTGTGATCCTCATCCCCCCCAATCTGCAGTCCTGCATCCCCCCCCAGATCTGCAGTCCTCATCCCCCCAGATCTGCAGTCCTCACCCCTCCCAGATCTGCTGTGGTCCTGCACCCCCCCAGATCTGTAGTCCTCATCCCCCCCAGATCTGCTGTGGTCCTGCATCCCCCCCAGGTCTGTGGTCCTCATCCCCCCCAGATCTACAGTCCTGCATCCCCCCCCAGATCTGCAGTCCTCATCACCCCAGATCTGCAATCCTCATCCCTCCCAGATTTGCTGTGGTCCTGCACCCCCCCCAGATCTGTGGTCTGCATCCCCCCCCAGATCTGTGGTCCACATCCCCCCCAGACCTGCAATCCTGCATCCCCCCAGACCTGCAGTCCTGCACGAGTCCCCCAGACCCGCAGCAGGACCGCCCACCCCACCTCCACCTGCCCAACATTCATGGCCTTCTCCAGGAAGCCCTCCTGTTCTCCCTGCCCTGAGCTAAGACCTCACCCAGCTGCAGTTACTCAGGACTCCTGCCACACACCACTGCAGCCTGTCAATGGCAGGAGAGCACTGTGGGACCCCTGCACCCTGGGTGGAGGAGGAGCCTGAACTTGAGGACTAGGACCTGCATGGTTTCCTCCCTCCCTCCCTTCCTTTCACTGGGCCTGGGCCTTGACCCCCTCTCTGGGGCTGAGGAGGTGTCACATGCTGAGGGAGCTGGGGTACTCTGGGGAGACAAGGCAAGCTGGGGTTAGGAACCAGCACTTTGCTAGCGAGTGCTCGCTACATGCTGATCAGCAGGATCTCACAGGAAAGCTGTCAAGGGGCCATTGCTGTGATGACAGCCAGGCAGCTCCCGGAGGGATGCCTGCAGGCCAGACCTGGTATGGCAAACGTGCGTGCTCTCCCTCCCTCTCCTGCCCCCCCCCCCCAAGAGCTGTCCACAGCATAAGAACCAGGAGGTGCCAAAGGCGGCTGAGCCCGGATCTTCCCCTGGAGCTACTGGATCCCAGGGCTCCCAGCAGGCCCAGGGCCGGGCGGGGGGGGGGGGGGGGGGAGGCAGGCGGCCCGCTCACCTGCTTGAAGGTGTGCATGGCCTCCTGGCGCTGGCTGAAGTGCTTGAAGAGCAGCTGCAGAGCGCCTGACACGAGGGGCGGGTAGTCGTGCATGGTGAGGTGCAGCAGCACGCGCAGGAACATGCGTCCGCCCTCGTCATCCACCTCCAGCATGCTGCTGGTCTTCCTGCGGGCGGGCGGGCACGGGCGGGGCCGGTGAGGCACTGGGTACCACTGGCCAGAGCGCCCACCTCCCCCACCCGCCCCTCAAGGGATCCTCCTGTCTCCTGGGAACCCTTGGTGGGGGCGCCCGGTCCCCCCACGCCGAGGGGCCGAGGAGACACCAGCCTGCCCGGGGGTGTGGGGGTGTCACTGGTAAAAACTACAGATGCTTCCCCAGCACCTCAGAGTTGTTAATGAAAATTGTGAACCCTCTGGAGTCACAGCTAATCACACCCACCCCGCAGCCGCTGTTCTGCTAATAAAGAGCCGTAGATAGAGGTTACTTCCGGTTCTTTCCTTCGGAATTTGATAACCACTGCAGTGCGTGGCTTCCCTTGTATATCTGTGGGCTTAGTTTACGAATCTGTCCTGTACTATTCCTATCCTGTACTATTCGGTTCTAGTTTATCTTCTGAGACGGGGTCTCCTGTAGCCCAGGATGGCCTTGAACTCACTGTGTTAGATAAGAGTTGCCCTTTGACCTTCTGACCCTTCCACCTCCTCCTCCTCCTGAATCCTGGGGTTGCTGGTATGCAACACCACGCACGCCTGGCTTATGTGGTTCTGGGAGTCGGACCCAGGACTCACAAACACTCGACAAGCTCTCTGCCAACTGAGCTACACTCCCAGCCCGTTTAGTGATTTCACAATGGAGTTCTGAGCAGCGGGCCACAAGGAAGCCTGGGCGCCCGGAGGCAGAGGCTCAGGAGTGGCTCTTCCACTGCAGCCTAGAGGGGCGGGGGCGGGGCAGAGGCAGGGCGGGGCATCATCAGCTGCAGCCCTGTCCTGTCGCCCTGCTGTGAGACCCGCAACAGCTGCCCAGCCACTTGCCCTGAGCTCTGAACACTGCCTAGCGCCAAGGCGGAGAATTACCAGAGTGAACAGCACCTGAATTTACCCCGCACCACAGGGACTGGGCAAGCCAGGGAGGGTCAGCACACAGCTGTCGAGGGCCTTTTGGGGCACACAGTGGAGGGAGTGGCTAGCCCTCGGCCTCAGCCCACCCCCAACCCGAGCCAGAGCCCACCTCAACCCCAGGCTCACCCCACTCCAAACATGGCCTCTGCCTGCTCCCCGATGCGGTCCAGATTCATGTTGGCAGCTGTGGGGGCAAGAGCGACAGAGGGTGTGGGGCGGGGGGGTGCCCTGCAGTCCTCCACTGGATCCTTCCTTGTGCAGGCATAGAGCCTCCAGGCTGAGATCGGCAGGAAGCTTGCCCCCCCCACCCCCCACACACACAGGGGCGCCAGGCCTGGTCAGCCCCAGGAAGCATATGACCTTGGTCAAGTCCTGTCTTCCCTCTGGGCCTCAGTTCCCCCACTTAGCAGGGCCCTGCTCCTCACTGTGGCAAAGGGACAACAGAAATGCATTTGGGGGGGTGGAAAGGACAGGTTAGGGAGCTGCAGACAGTGGGGGGGGGGCAGGAGACAGTGCAGGGGTGGGGGGCTCACTGGTGGAGTCGAAGGCGGGCGCCGTGCCGTCTGCCCCGCTGTCCTGCATGGGAAACACCTCCACAAACTCCTTCTTGAAGACGGACAGCAGGTAGGAGATGCGGTAGTCCAGGCGCACGTTGAGAATGAACTAGACAGACAGATGGAGATGCATGTGAGGACCGGTCTCCCCCAGGAGCCCTGCTGTTCCAAGAGGGGTGAGGGGACCCCGGATGGGCTCTAGCACTCCGCCACGGGGTGCATCCAACAGAACATCCGGGCATCCAACAGGACACTCAGTCCCCCAAGAGCTCCCGGCCCGGTGAGGGCGGTTGGCGCCTCCTCTCAGCATAAGGCAGTGAGCCCTCAACCTGCCACTCGGCCACCCCCACGCCCTCTGGCTTGTCTGAGTGAGGCTTGAGCCCCCAAGTGACTGCAGTCAGTGCTGCTGGCCCGAGGAGCACCCCGAGGACACGCGGGCTCCCTGGCTGAGCTGGCAGAGCCCTGCGACCCCAGATCCGAGGCCCCGCCCTCCTCCCGGGACCGCCCACCCACCTGCCCAGCACCTGCAGGATCTCCAGGATCTTCAGCTTCGTCTCCATCACCACGATGTCATCGTTATCATCGAATTTGCTCCTGTCCAGCGGCTCGGGGACCCCCGCTCCAGCCGGCAGGCCGGAGGCACCAAAGACAGACTGCTTGCGGCTCAGCACCATCGTGGACATCATGTGCCCCACGCCCTGGATGGACCGCCGCACGTTCTTGCCTGTGGAAGGGAGGGACGGAAGGGGGTTACGGGGGGGGGTGGCAAGCAGGACGTCCAGTCTCTGACACCTGCCCAGCAACTGCTAAGAAGGGGCAGAGCTAATCCAGGCAGGCTTCCAGGGGGAGGCCAGGGGCGGTCAGTGCTAAGCCAAATCTGGAAAACAAGGGACCAAGGTGGGGAGGTTGTGGGGGGCGGGGGGGTGTGGAGAGAGGAGCGAATTCTCTGTGGGAAGCCGAGAGCCACCGCAGAGCCCAGGGGCTGAGGGATGCTGTCCCAGCAGTGCTGACATCATGGCCAGACCCCAGCACCATTTAGATGAGCATGTGTCCTAGAGCGTCAGGGAGGGCCAGCGACTGACCGAAGCCCCACCCCGTACCCCCTACACCCCGGGTTCTGGGGACCATGCCCCCTCACACGGTGGGTGCCCTGTACCCCATTCACTTCAAGGCCAAGCCAGACCCAGAGCTTCGTGGCACCTGGGCTACAAGATGGTGGGGACTGATGACAGGGACAGGAAGCAGGCAGCAGGGGCCCCAGGAAGGAACTGAGGTGCTGGGGGGGGGGTGAGCCTCACCACTAGGCTCCTCGTAGGCCTGCAGCATGGCGGGGGGCGCCTGAACGCAGTCGATGATGCCCAGTAGTGTGCGCGTGAGCCGCAGCAGCTCACTGAAGCTGTAGAAGCCGAAGTAGATGAGGTTGTGCGCCAGGCTGACCACCTGTGGAGGGGGCGGGGCCGAGTGAGGGGCGGGGCCGAGTGAGGGGCAGCAGGGTTGATGTAAGCAGAGGCACGTCTTTGCCAAGGGAAGAGAGGATGCTTTACAGAAGTGTGGCTGTGCGGGCCAGAGGAGCAACAGTGGTGTGTGTAGCTCTTACTACAATCCTTTGCCTCAATGTAGGGAAGGACAAAGGAGGGTAGAAAGAAATCTTCACCGCTTTTGCAAGCGGCCTTGATATAGAATGAGAGAAAGGTAGAAGTCTCCACAGCTCTTTTAGGCTGTCCCAAGCTTGGAGAGGACTCGCTGACAGTGAGTCAGACTAGTCTCAGTGCACGGTCTGTAAACTCAATCTCTCCAACATTTGTTCTTTTAAAAATTATCACTCTAAGGACATCAACCCAACCAACGAGCCACCAACCAGCACCCACCCTGGCTCTCGGGGCTTCAGACCTTTTATACTCTAAACCAAAAGTTCCCATCAACCCATGAGGCACCCAATCCCAAGAACAAGCTACACATGCCAGAAGGACTGCGTCCAACCAAGTCATAGCCACCTGCATCAAGCATTCCAAACTCAGCTTGTAAACATCTACCACACCTGGGGCGGGATCGCAAACCTAAACGCCATTTTGCATTTTTAAAGAAACCAAAATAACAAAAACTTCTTTCAAGTGTTCCGCTACAGGGGCGTGTGTGGCTGACACACGTGGACTAGGCTTTGCCAAGGCCTTAGGACCAATGTATTCAGAGGTGTGGCTTTGTGGAGTTAGAACAATGTATGGGCGGAGGTACGTGCGATTGGGGGGAGGGGAGCTGCCTAAGTTTTTTAAGGTGGTGAGGGTTCATGGAGAGGGTGTGGCTCTGTTGGGGTCCAGACAGGAAAGAGAAAAACAAGAAAAATGGGTGTCTGGAGGATGAATTCCCAGGAGGGCGGGCCCTGGCTGATAGGATGACAGGACTCAGCCAGACAGCTCTCTTCTGGGCATTGAACACTGGGGAACCTGTCTATTGGGGAGCCTCAGCCATATATGCGATCCCCTGGTGGGCCAAGGACACCAGGAAAATGGGGTCATGGATCCTACTACCCATCCCTGAATGGAGACCAAGCCAGGGAGGCAAGCCACACCCCACTCCAGCCCCAAGCGTCCACAGCCCACCTCAAAGGTGAGTTTGTTCTTCTCCTCGTTGGCGAAGGGCATGGCCTCGCTGACCACGTTGTTAAGGTAATCTTCCACGAACTCCATGGTGCTGGCAAACTTGTTCTTCTTGTCGTCTTGGGAGGCGTTGAGATTGGAATCATAGCTAGGGATGGGAGCAGGGGACGTGAGGGTTCGGGTGCCCCAGCCCCGCCCCGTTGCAGCCCTTCCCCATCTACCTACTCAACGCCCCCCCCCAAACTCTCACTCCTTGATGGTGATGGTCGTAGGGATCTCTGTCCAGAGGCGAGCGAACTTGACAGGCGTCACCAGCTCCTGGGGGTCGCGGTCCACATGCACATGCAGCATCAGGTGACAGAAGGAGGCACGCAGGTCAAAGGGCAACATCTCATCTGCCATGCACAGGAAAAGCAAGTCCACGCCCAGCTGCTGGGAGATCTCATCGATGGCCAGGTACTGGCGGTCCAGGCACATGCGGGCAAACAGCTTCAGCTGGTACCTGCCGGAGGCAGGGGGTGAGGGTTAGGGTCAGTATCAGGGGTCAGGGTAGGGTCAGGGCTCAGGAGCAGCAGGCGACTGGCCTGGCCCTGTCCTGGTGAAGGAGGGCTGAGCCAGGACAGGTCCTTACAGGAGGCGGGAGGCTGGGAGAGAGTGGGAAGAACCCGCCAGTGAAAGGTGTGAGACACAGATGAGAGCGATAGCAGGATTAACAGAAGCCTCGCTCTGGGTGACATCACCTCCCGGGTCCCAGAGCCAGGCCAACCTGCGTATGAACTGTGTGGCTTAACACTGAAACGCCAGGCCAGGCGAGTTCCATCACTCTCTGAGCTTCGTTTCCCAACTTTACAAGGGGGAAATGGAGCTACCTGCTTCCCGGGGTTGCCCTGGGGTGTGAGTAAAGATATCCCACAGTTCTGAGGGCAGCCTGTGGTTAGCAAGAGCCTTCTGTGCAACTGTGTAAAGCGTGTGGGCCAGGTGTGCTGGCTCACACCTACAATCCAAGCCCTCAGAGGGATGGGGCAGGAGGATCACCTTAAGTTCAAAACCAGCCTAGGATACAGAGGGAGACCCTGTCTTAAAGAGCCAGGTGCGATGACTCATGCAGAGGCAGGAGGATTGCCATGAGTTAAAAGGCAACCTGGTCTACAAATGAGACCTTGTCTCAAAAATCAAAGGACCAGAGAGATGACTCAGTGGTTAAGAGCACTTGCAGAGGACCTGGGTTCAAGTCCCAGCACCCACTTGGCGGATCATTTGTAACTCTAGTCCCGGGGGATCTGTCTCCTTCCGCCTTCTCCAGGCAAAACACCCGCCCGGAAAAAAAATAATAAACAAGAGCCGGTCAGACGGCTCAGCGGGCAGAGGGTGCTTGCGGCCAAGCCCGATGGCCTGAATTAAACCCCAGGAACCCTCAGGTGGAAGCGGAGGGTCAACCCCGAAAGCTCTCCTCTGACACGTGCCATGGTCCACGCATGCCCACGCAATATATACGGGAGATAAAAAATGGAACAAGACAGATGGAAACCCGGGAGACCTGTCAGAGACAGGCAGCGGCAGGGTCTTCTAAAGGCGCGCGCAGTCCCTGTGTGGAGCCCGAGCCTCGGCCGCCCAGCACTGTGAGGGCAAGGCACCCCTTCTGCACAGGCAGGAAGCCACCGAGGGCACTGAACTTGGGACGCAGGGCAGGGGCGGGGCACTGTCCGTCACCCAGGACCCTGGCAGCAGGAGAGCTCAGGGAAGGCCCCGGGGTCCGCCACCCAGGGCCGGGCACCTGTAGTAACTGAGCACGTTCTCATCGTGGGCGTTGCCCGCCCGCGCCTCCTGGGCCAGCTGCCTCACACTCTTCTCGTGGTGCTCGCTGTTCCTGTCGGTCCACGTGAGCCACACCTCCTCCTCCGAGTACTCGATGGTGAGGTACTCATGAGACTGGGCCATCTCCTTCACGGGCCGCAGCCTGCAGTCAGCAGCAGCACCGTCAGGGGGCGCCCGGCCACCCAGAGCCCTGACGCCCCTTACCGTGTGAGTCTGGGAATCTCTGTTTAACCGCAGGTAGGTTGAGCACAGCCCAGGTGCCCATGCCTGCACGGAGTATTGAGCCAGTACTCCTCGGAACGAGGCTTGGCTCATTCCCCTCCAGCCCCTCCCCCCTACACACGCCGAGCGCCGGGCTTCTACACGCACCTGGCTCACGTCTGCAAAGAACGAGGGTGCTCGCTCTAGCCTGAACCCCGGGAGCCCCTGGGGACGGGGCTGCCACTCACTCAGTCTGGATGAGAATGTCGCTGTTCTTGGGGTCCAGCACACACTTGCAGATGAGCTCCTGGGTGACGGGGATGGCGATGTGGTTGGACACACACAGGTCGGAGAGGTAGTCCAGGAACCTGGGCGGGGTCGGCGGGGTCAGTGACAGACTCGAGCTGCAGTCGCTGCGAAGCCTAACCTACCCTCCTTCCCAGCTGTCCAGGACAGCAGCCCATGGCGCCTCCCTGAGACAGGGCAGAGATGGAGCCGGAGGCAGGGCGGGCCCAGAGTAAGGCTGATTAACAAATGGTTCCGGCAGGCACTGACTCGGTAAGCAGAGGGCTTGGGGTCTCTATCTGTATGGGACTTGCATCTGTAATGGCTACACTGAGCCAAACTGAGAGCCCCTGCCCCCAGCTTCAGTGAAGGCAATGCACACAGTGCAGTCAACAACCAGAAGCCAGGCACAATGGCGCACGCCTTTAGTTCCGGCACTCGGGAGGCAGAGGCAGGCGGATCTCTGTGAGCTCGAGGCCAGCCTGGTCTACAGAGAGAGTTCCAGAACAGCCAAGAGCTGCATATATAAACATTAAAAACAAAAACAAGAAGCCAGCCCGAGAGGCTGGGGAGAGGCACAGGGCAGGCAGGGCACAGTGGGACACCTGGGCTCTCGATTCTTGCGCACGAGGCTGACGAAGGTCTCCACTTCCGTCTTGGTGATGTGCTTTTCCAACAGCTTCCGGTTGTTGTGCAGCAGGGCGGTGATGGTGTCCTCCGCCAGGATGTCGTACCCGATCTGGGACTGCATCATCCCGAACTGCTTGGCGATGTGCTCCTGGGGGCAGGCGGACAGGGGAGTCACGGGGCTGCGGAGAGGCGCGAGGCCGCCCCGCTGCAGAGCCCTGACTCACACTTCCAGACAGGGACCAACACAGGTGGATCTGTGCTAACTAGGAGCCAGATGAAGCCTGGCGCCATGTGAGCCTGCGCCGTGCCTTCATTTGTGTGTCTGGGATGACATCTCATCCTCCTGCCTCAAGAGGGCTGGGGTTTCCAGCATTCACCACCATGCCCAGTTTATATGCTGCTGGGAGTGAACCAAGGCTTCACGGCACAACAGGCAAGCATTCTGCAGACTGAGCCTCATCCCTGGCCAGCCTGTACCTGTCTCCTTTGCTCCGGTTCAGAGGCCTGCTTGTCTCCGCCCACCTAACCCCTCCTGCCTTCAAGGCTGAAGGTTATCCTTTGCCGCCTTTGCTCTGGAGTATCCTGGAGTCCAGAAATACCAGGACTGATCCATCTTTGTCTGACTGAAACGGTCCCCAAGTTTGTAACCTGCAGGACGGAGTACCCCCGAGATAAGAGCAATTACCTAGATAGTAAAGGCTGTGCCCTAGACCAGATTGTCTTGTGATTCATCGCAGGACCCGGGCTGAGACACCAGCAGGGCCAACCAGGGCCAGGACACTTCCGATCGGGCCCCTTTTCCCAGGGCCTCTACTCACACCTAGCGCTCAGGTTGGTACCCAGAGGCAGACTTGGGGGAGTCACTGAACCCCATTTCCTTTCTTCCCAAGGAGGCCACATTGAGCAAGTCTCTCAAGTCTCTCTGCTTCTGATATTACTGGTCTCTGACGGCAGAACAGAACTGTGTGGCTGAACCTAGCTTTCATGGCTGCCAGAGCCAAGCGTTTCTCTAGAAATCTCCAGCTACAGCTGGTGGACCAGAGTCTGAGCCAAAGAGAAGGCACAAAGTCAAGGCTGGGGATCAGGCTTCCATCCTGTGTTGTCCTGGGGCCCCGGTGAGGAGTCGCTACACTATGCACACAGCAACTTTGGAAAGCCTGTATGGGGGGGGGTGGAAACAGCAGCCAGAGCGGAGGCGGGCTTTAATTTACGTAGTGTCTCCTACCCTGGCCTTATCTGCCTGGCAAGACAGGCTAGAGAGATGGCTCAGCAGTTAAGAGCACTGGTTGGGCTTTCAAAGGACCTAGGTTCAAATCCCACATGCACCCACATGGCAGTGCACAGATGTCTGTAACTCCTGTTCCAGCAGAGCCAACACATGCAGGCAAAACACCAATGCACATAAATAAATAAGAAGGAGTGGGACGAGGAGGCGGGAGGAAGAGTAGAGGGAGGAGGAAGGGGAGGAGGGGGGAGATGGGGAGGAGGGAGAAAAACAGAGCCCAGGAGGTGGCACACACACACCTTTATAATCCTAGCACTCGGGAGGCAGAGGCAGGCGGACCTCTGTGGTCTACGTGGTGAGACCCTGTCTCCATAAACCAAGGCAGATGGGGAGGAGCAGTAGTATTTTAAGATGTCAACAGCAGAGCCCGGGGCAGGTTGAGGTAAGCACCCAGCCAGGCATGCAGCCCGGAAGCCACCCCATCACCTGGTGCCCTCCAGTGCCTAACTACCTGGGTGCCAGCCTCTGTGCCCAGAGAGACGGCCGCCAAGGAGTGGAGCGGGCACGCGCCCAGCGGGGTACACACCTAGTGGGTCACATGCCCAGCGGGGTACGTGCCCTATGGGGGTACGGCACGCGCCCAGCGGGCCGCCCTGACCCACCTGGTTCTTGCGGTAGTCCTCCTGGGAGTGGCGCAGCACGCGGTAGCAGAGGCGGAACATGTACTGGTAGGGGGCGTTCTTCTGGTCCGACAATTCCTCCAGCCGCACCAGCGGACCCTCGCCCCCCTTGTCGCGGAACGGAGCCTTCAGGATGCCAAAGATCTGAGGGGTGCAGAGAGTGAGAGGCCTGCACCCTCGCCATCCCACGAACCCTGACCCCGACCGACTCCATCTCAGAGCGTCCCTTCACGGGAGCCCAGGGCTGTCCTGCTCAGAGGACTCCAGCCTCTGTGGCTCCAGTGCTCCCATCCGGCCGGGTGGGTCGGATGAGGGGATCCCCACAGGGCTTAAGGAAGCACCTGGCCGTGGGGGATACTTTTCCCCCAGTGCTGGGATGGAACCGAGCAAGTGCTCTGTCACTGGCCTGCAGTCTGCCTCCTCACTGGGGGGTCTGAGCAAGGACTCCACCCCGACCCATACCCTCAGCCCCTCACTGGTAAACGCTAGCACAGAGGCTCTCACTCTGTGGGTCGCGACCCTTTGGGTGTCAAATGAGCCTTTCACGGGGTGGCCTGAGACCGCCTGCATATCAGGTGTTTACAAGTACGATTTGGAACAGCAGCAAAACTACAGTTACAAAGTAGCAACAAAAACCTTACGGTTGGGGGGTCCCCGCAGCATGGGGAACTCGTTAAAGGGCCGCAGTGTCAGGGAGGTCGAGAGCTGTTCCATCCACTGCTGAGCCATGTCCCCAGGCCCCCCCACTCCCCGCTCCTCCCGCCAAGCCACCCTGCCACCATCCTACATGGGAAGCGCGAGCACCTGCTTAAGGATATTCTGTTCTCGCATCAGCTTCTGCCTCTCGCGGTTGGGCTTGGCGACCATGATGTCCAGGACATTCTGCCCATTGTTGGGAACGTCGCTGACAAAAAACACCAGGTCCTCCAGCAGCTGGATGACAAACCTAGGTGGGCAGCACCAGAAGCATGATGTGCGGGGGTGGGGGGTGGCTCCCCAGGGCCCACCAACGTGTGCCCACACAGGCAAGCCGCCCTTTCCAGAGTGTGGGTCTTAGCCTCACGCCTCGCCCCAAGCCATTCGTCTATGCAATATACCAAACTGCCCTTAGGAAATGCCCCACACCCCACCCTCCATGGACCCCAAACTACCCCAAGACAACAGAGCCCGGAACACTGCAGTCTGAGAAAGAGCTGCTGGCGGGGGTGGGGGAGGGGTGGCAGTAGTGGAAGGGTGTCTGCATCACGTCCTGATTCCTACAGGACCCTGACCGCGTCCCCTAACTTCTCACGCCCCTGTGGCTCCATCCCACCGCACGCTGTACGCAGTTCCCTCCCGACTCCAGGGCGCAAGGTCGGCCAGGTTCCCCAGGGACTGAGTCTCAACAGCGCCCCCCAGCCCCACCCCATCTACCTGGTGTTTGCCTTGCAACTCAGCCGCCTGCCCCCCCACATCCTGCCTCCCACCACTCCGCGCGGCCCACCTGCGGTCATTCTGACTGATGAAGCCTTCGTTGAGTTTCTCCACGGCACTGGCCAGCATGGAGCTGGCGTCGTTGGCGAAGTCCAGGTCACGGATCTCGGACACGGGCACTGACACAATGGCAAAGGCCTCCTTGTCCTCCTTGGTGGGGCATGTGCCCAGCTGCGGAGACGGGGGTCAGCAGTGTTCAGTGGGGGCGCGTGCCCAGCTGCGGAGGCAGGTGTCAGCTGGGAAGATGGGGGTCAGCGGGATCAGCAGGGGTCAGCAGGGGCGCGTGCCCAGCTGCGGAGATGGGGGTCAATGGGGTCAGCAGGGGTGCGTGCCCAGCTGCGGAGACGGGGGTCAGCTGGGAAGATGGGGGTCAGTGGGGGTCAGCAGGGACACGTGCCCAGTTGTGGATATGGGGGTCAACAGGGTGCCAGGGGCAGGCTCCAGCCCAGGACCAGCCCATGCACCGGGGCCGCACCATGAGCCGGATGGGCCGCTCCTCCTCCACGTCGATGGGCGCGTTGGTGCTCTGGATCCACGTGTTGGTGCACAGGTGCCGCAGACGCACGTAGGAGTTCCTAGGGGAGGGCACGGAGCCGGTGAGGGAGGGCACCACGGGCCACGGCCACCCCCAGCTCTTCCTGCAGCCTCCACACCACCACAGCCCCCGCTGCCGCACCCTCAGGCACAGACCTCGGCGCACCCCCCAACCAACGCTTGCTGGTGAACGTGGGCCGACGTCACCTGGACGAGCGACCCGCCGAGGCCACCCGTCCCCTTTCAGGTGACTCATAGAGACCTATCTGTCAAACGCGAGGGCCTCAGAAACCTAAGCGCATCCGCCCCACCCCCACCCCTGGAGTGTCATGGAAGAGCCGGGGCGGGGAGGGAGCCTGACAGTTCCTCTGTTAATGCCCCAGCATTCCTAGGGTCAGACGCCTGACAGTCCCACTCTACAGACGACAGGCCGAGGCAGTGTGCAGGCAGCTGCTTGAGGTCACGTGACTAGAAACCACTGAGGCCTCGACGGCACTGGGAATTTTGTTTTGAGGCACGCACGAGCCTGTGTGCACACGTGTGTTCCCATGTGTACAGTGCATGCGTGTGCTCCTGGCCGGAGATGCAGATCCGGCCACCTCCTCATCTCCACCTTATACAGAGGGGCGGGGACTCCTGCTGAGCCAGGAACCGGACGCCCTGCAGCTCGTCTGCCCAGCCAGGCTCGCCTCGGAGATCCTGCCTCGTGCTAAGAGGCCTCCAGCCCACCCAGCCTTCGTATCTCTGGACACCCAGATTCCGTCCTCACGCTCGGACGGCAGGGTCTCCATTCACAGACTACAGACGAGCACTCTACCGACCAGGCTGCGGCCCCAGCCTCGGGCCTGCATCCTGGGGGCTGGCGGGACCCTACAGGCGTGGGAGCCCGACTCCCGGGCCAGTGTCGGTTCCCCAGGCTCCCCGGCTGTGAACAACTATTTCACACGCCTTGTGCCTGAGCATCTGGCTGGACCGGGCCAGGAGGCTGAGAAGCAACTGCAATGAGCTGGGCACAGGGCACAGCGCACAGCACAGGCCAGCAGCAGACAGGGCTCAGCACTGTACTCCCAGGAGCCCGAGACCAAGGACCTCGGAAACACTGCACACACCCACCGGGGCACGAAGGAGTCGGTCTTCTGCAGCGTGGTGGGGTCCAGCTCAAAGAGAGACGCGATGTCGTTGCCGTGCGGCACAGCCACCAGGCGGTACTTGATCTTCTCGCCCGCGTTCCTGCGGCCAGTGCGGCCCTGGGCCCCCTGGGACGAGGACCCGGGTCAGGGAAGATCCCATCCTCTTGGGCCCAGCTGAGGGACCTCCTCCCTCCCTCCCACCGTCCCCAGGCTTCTTGCCCGCACTCGCACCCGCACCCCTACCCCCAGGAGGGACGCCCCGCTCTGCTCCTCACCGCTCCTGCTGCTTTGGGGTCTGAGGGGTCACCTTTGTAGCTGGGGTTTTCCTGAACAGGGGTGCAAGGGGAGGGGCGGTTACCGGACACTAAGCTATCAACACTCACCCCACCCCGGCACAGGGACACACCAGAGGCCCTCCCAGGTGCCCACTCCAGGCCCAAAGCCACATGGGAGAGCGTCCAGGAGAGCCCTTCACAGTCCCTTTCCCAAAAGTCCACCCGTGAGCAAGGACACACAGCCCCGCGTCCCAAGCAAACAGGCGCCCCCGGCACACGCTGTGTCCCCGGCACACAGCACCCCCAGCACACGCAGTGTCCCCGGCACACGCGGTGTCCCCAGCACACAGCGCCCCCGGCACACAGGACGCCATGCACACCTCTACCCTCGCTCACCTCGGCAGCCAGGTAGTTGCCTGTGGCCAGGTGCTTGAAACGGTACAGACCATTCCAGTGTCCGGCTCCTCCTCGGCAGGGGTCATGGTGGACCACCTGGGGGCATGCAGGGGTGAGGTGTAGAGAGACCAGAACCGAAGGGAAGCCCAGACCCTGGGAGGCCTGGAGAGGCCTGTGGGGATCAAAATGCCCCAGCCCTCCCTGGCTCTCGGCTATAGAGGGGCCCAGAGGAGGAGGGGGCAGACGCTGCATCCTCCACGGTTCTGAGGGTGAGGTCCAGGGCAAGGGGCTCTGACCTCCACCTCCCAGAGCGCGTTGGAGCTGGTGGCTGAGGTGGCAGACTGGCGCAGTGTGGTCCGCAGGAACACCTGCAGCTTCCCCTTGTACTCGTCACAGGTCAGGAACTTCTCCTGCTCTGCGTGGAACAGACGCACCACGTCTCCCTGTGGGTGAGGTCACCGTCACACCTGCAGGCTCCGGGACCCTGTGCAGGGCCCAGCCGCCTGCAGGGCGGCAAGCAGACAGTGAGGAGCCCTGGCGTTGTGGGCAGCCAGGCACTGTCCTCGGGCAGCCAGGCACCATCTGCAGGCAGGCAGGTGTTGTGGGCAGCCAGGCGCTGTCCGCGGGCAGCCTTCTGTCTCGGGTTCCCATACTCAAACCCACCTGGCACCTCCAAACACCCCTAGTGGCCATGTCCAGGAAGGCAGGAAGGGCCCCCCTCTCTCAATCCCCCAGCCCAGGCCACCTCCTCCCTAGCTTCTGTTTGCTCTCTGTGGCGGTTGGAAGGTGGGAGCTATGGTCTGTCCACCTCCAGGCCTCAGGCAGAAAAACTGAGTTTGCATCCCGGCCCTGCTATCACGAACTGAGGGCCAGGCCGAGTGAGCCTCAGCAGTCTCGTCTGTAAAATGGGAATGACTTCCAACAGAAACTTTACCACTAGGTTTGATGAAGTAACAGGACACTACCCAGGCAGGGAAGGGCAGCCTCCTGCCAGAAGCCGCAGAGCCAGGGGCTGTGGAGAGGCCAGGGCTGGGCCAGGGCCCACACCGTAGCCCCTCCTGAACGCCTCCTCGGGCTGCGGCTGCCGCTGTCACCCATGACAACTCATGTCTGTCTTCTCTAGACACAGTGCTGGGGGGCCCCCTGTCAGGTGGTGGCGGGAGTGTACCAGCATCCATACACAGACCGCCAGTCTCTGCAGCAGCACCCAGGGACGCTGTGCAGGTGGCCGGTGCGGAGTAAGGCAGGGAGGGGTGGGCTCTGATGAGAACGCCTTGCCTGGCTTGCCTGGAATTCGAACCCCAGCACCATGATGGCCCCACCAGAAGCCGCGGCGTGGGGGTTGGGCCCTGAGGGCTGGGAGGCTTTGGGGAGGGGCACTCGGGCTGGGCTCTGCTGGTGCTCGGACAATATGAAGGCTCAGTGGACAGAGAAGGCATTTAAGCAGCCAGGCAACCAGAGGGATGAGAGAGGCGAAGGGCGCCCCCGGCTTCCAGGGACAAGCAGGATGGCCGCCTCGAGGTACCCGCTTTGAGGCCTAGCCCCTTCGCTCCCCCAGACTATTCTAACTCCTGTACCCCGAGCCCGCCTCTCCTTCAGAAACTGCCCCTGCCTCCCTTCACTGCAGGTCACCAGGCCGCTCTGTCTGGGGCGCAGCACGTCCCCGGCCTGGCAGCCGCCTCCTGTCCTGTGTACATACTGACCTGTCTGGGGACAGAGAATAGGCCCTGACCTCTGCGGCAGGCCTCTCCTTGGCAAAGAGCGCTCAGGGCACAACGTGGGGCCCACAGAGCCAGAGCCGGGCCAGGAAAGGGTGCTCAACGGACATGGCCACCCTGAGGAGGCCTCCACTGTTCCCTTGCAAGAAAAGGAAAAGTCCGGCCAAGGGGAGAAGAGAGAGCTGGGACACATTGAGGGGTCTTCCTGGAGGTAGATGAGGCGGAGGGGCCTGGAGGCTCGCTCACCCCCTTCAACACCTCCTCCAGGTGGTCCCGGAATTGCATAAATAAGTTGATCTTCCAGCTGGTGTTGCAGTTCACGGAGTTGACCTGCGGAGGGGTGGGCAGGCCGGTGACACAGCTGGCAGAACCAGCGTAGCTGACGACCACAGAGGGGGAGGGGAGAGGGGAGCCAGCCCAGCCTCCCGCTGCGGCTCAGGCGCTTTCCCCAGGCCAAGGTACCAGCCTAGCCAGCATGCCCACCCAATAGAGATAAGGCCACGCCCCAGGCAGCCCTCCGGGGAGACATGCTGGGGAGGGGTACGCAGACAGCCAGGGATCTGTGGCCCACCCTCAGCCCCAGGATTCTCCCCACCTCCTTACAGCCCAGGATGCCCCATTCATCTCCTTACAGCCCTGGGACACCCCCACACTCACCTCCTTACAGCCCCGGACACCCCCCCACTCACCTCCTTACAGCCCCGAGACACCCCCCCACTCACCTCCTTACCCCCGGACACACACCCCCCACTCACCTCCTTACAGCCCCGGACACCCCCCCACTCACCTCCTTACAGCCCCGAGACACCCCCCCACTCACCTCCTTACAGCCCCGGACACACACCCCCCACTCACCTCCTTACAGCCCCGGACACCCCCCCACTCACCTCCTTACAGCCCCGGACACCCCCCCACTCACCTCCTTACCCCCGGACACCCCCCCACTCACCTCCTTACAGCCGGCATTATCACTGAGCTCGTAATTGCTGGCGTGTAGGGGTTGCCCTGCGTTGACAGGATTCAGGATCACCTTGTCCCCCACGACCACCTTTGGGGAACGGACAGACAGGGCAAGGTGAGGCGAGAGGAACAGACCCCCCCTCCCTGCTCTGCCCCCCAAGACAGGACTAGAAACCCATGCAATCCCTCTGGCGGTGGCCGTGCCTCCGCCCGCCCCCCCACCCCCGCCAGCCTGTGCTCACATTGTCCCCGTTGCTCCGCAGCTTCCAGAAGGGCTGGATGAAGAGCCAGGAGCCCTCGTTGCCCGTGGCATCCAGCGTCACCCTCATGGCGTTCTTCTCCAGCAGGGCCGGCAGCCGCTTGTTCACGGTTAGGTATTTGTTGCTTTTCATGTGCAGAAGCTGAGGCACGGGTGGGGTTGGGAGTGAAGTCGCCAGCCCGGGAGGCCAGGCCCTCGGGGAGGAGGACGCTGGACTGTGGGTCACGTGGGCCATCAGACACACCGTCGCAGGCTGATACACACGCGCGCACACGTCATAAACACGCACGCCTTGTCACAGAGAAGCGGCTAAGTCTCAGAAGTGCATGCCACGCACGCCAGGGTGCAGCTCAGTGGGAGAGGAACCGCCAGGCGCCCACAGGTCCTGGCTCTCCCCGCGCCTCCGCGAAGAAACAAAAACCAAGCACTCTTAGCTCCTGGCATCCTTTCTCTAGCATCCAGGATGACCTGAAGGTCCTGGGCCTCCTGCCTCCGCCTCTCCTGCTGGGTCCGCAGGTGACCACCACCAGGACCTACCCAGGGCTGCGGGTAGGCCAAGCTCTCACTCTACCAGGCCTCGCTCATCTTACACGTAATCCCAACACAGTCCCCAGGGGGAAACAATGAAGAGTCACGCCTCAGGTGGGCTGAGGCCTCCCACAGGGAAACTGACTTCTTCCACAATGCCTGAGGGCTGTCAGGTTCCCTCTGGTGACAGAAGGTCAAGGCAGCTCTGGGAGGGGAACTGACATGCAGATGCAGTCCCTGAAAGTCCCTTTTCTGCCCTGTTAAAGCCCCAAGCACGTCACACCACGCCCACAGTCTCCTTCCTCGGAGAGGCCGCGCCCCTTCAGCCGCTCTGAGTAAAGCAGCAGCTCTGCCTCTGTTGCCGCCATCAAGCGCAGTCTAACAGAACTATCGCCGGCCCACGTTGTCCTAAACACTCACTTACTTCCATCTTATGCATATGAAGGTTTTTCCTGTACGCATGTATGTTATGTGCACTACGTGCTTGCAGTACCCACAGAGGCCAGAAGAGGGCACTGCCCCCGGAGCTGGAGTTGTAAGCGGCCCTACGAGGCTGCTGGAAATCTAGCCTGTCCTGTGCAAGAGCGGCATCTTCCCGGAGCATCTCCCCAGAGCCGCGTCTCCGGCCCCACCAGCTTATTTACAGAATTAACGAGGCTCAGGAGTTAAGGAATTTGCCAGAGGTCGGAGGTCACCTCATTTAAGGAATGGCAAAGCCACGGTTGGAGATCAGAGCCTAGCTCGGATGTGCTCATGACCTGAGACAAAAAGCACAGTACAGAGGCACAGCTGAGATGGTGGTAGCCAGTCACCGGAGACATGCACGCGCGTACGCACACCGCACCGCACACACCCCCCCCCACACACACACACCGAGCTCAGGGTGCCCCGTGCCAAGGCCACACCTGGATCACGCTGCCGTACTTCACCACATCTCCGTGCACCTTCTTGTTCTCCGTGTCATTTTGCTTCTGCTCCATCTGGGCTGCATGCTGCAGACACGGGAAGGAAGGGGCTCAGAAGCTGCTCCAGAGGGAGAGGCCTCTGTGCACCCCCCCCTCGCCCCCACATTCACCTGACCCCCCATCTGGTGCTGCATCCAGGGGACCCTTCAGGGGTGGGGAACCCTTCCTGCTGAAGCAATGGCCTGAGACGTCAAATGCAGAGGCAGCCAGGGGCCTGACAGTCACCCCGTCCCGGCCTGAGCCCACCTGGAAGGCGCCTTCTGGTAGGCCCTCATGCCTTTCACACACCTGACAACCTAAACCTGCATGCGCTCCAGGCTCACCTGGGCAAAGGCCACGCCCCACTCCTTCCTGACCCACTCAGGATCCCGCCCACGGTTCCGGCCCCTTCCCTGACGTCGCCCCAGCTCAGGTGGCCTCGAGGGTGAGCCCCGTCATCTCTTAGGGAGGTAAGCTGTGCCACGACCCAGAACCTTCCTGAAGCCGGCCTCCTCCCTCGGGCTAGCACACTTGAGAACAGTGGCCCCTCGGCCCTTTCCTCCCGCTCAGTGCTGTCACCCGGCCAAAGTCAAATCAAACCAGGGCTACAGTGGTGGCTGGGGGCCGTGCATGTGTCACATGACCCTCCACAAGGCTACAGTGCAGGGCTCTCTGACTACGTGGCTCAGGTGTGAGGCCTGGGCCACATCCCAGCTCAGCCTCTGTCCACACGGCAGGAAGCCTGGGACAGCCCACCTGAGACCAGCACTCAGGCAGCCCCTCCAGGTCTCCACGGTCACAGCTGCAGGGTGGGACCCCTGCACCCCGCTTCGGTCCCTCGCCCTCAGGGCAGGGGCTCAGGGCTGCTTCCCCCTGCCGCTTCAGCCCAGCTGTGTTCAGAGGACACTCAGTATGCGAGTTGAGTTCCGTGCACAGGAGCCTGCGGATGCCCACCAGGCCAGCACCACCGCACTCTAGCTAGGAGCTGCCCTGGCTCAACTCCAGACTCAGTACGGGCACTCAGGTCCTGTCTGGGAGCCGAGCGCCAGCTATAAATGGAGATCAAGAGGAGACCCAGGGTTCTCCAGTTATTCCTGGAGCCGCCCCTCCAGAGCCACCAGTGAGTCCCAGTACAGGTGTTTGGCTGAGTCCTGTGCCCTGGCATGGGGCTGTGCCCATCTTGTAACTGGTAGGAAGGATACGTTGGGTTCCCAGGTGGGCACGCCTTGCCTGCGCCAACTCATGGTGTTTTCTGCCAGTCTTGCCCGTTAGGGTTCCCAAAACCCTCATCTTATAAACGAGGCCTCTTCTGGTCTTGCTGTGCGCCCCAGTCCCCCGTGCGCCCCAGTCCCCGTGCGCTCCAGTCCCCGGTACGCCCCAGTCCCCAGTATGCCCCAGTCCCCGTGCCCCCCAGTCCCCGGTGCGCCCCAGTCCCCGTGTGCCCCAGTCCCCCGGACGCCCCAGTCCCCCGTGCGCCCCAGTCCCCGGTACGCCCCAGTCCGCGTGCACACTCGTGCATACCTGCAGCTTCTGCAGCAGCACCACGTCTGCGATCTTCTCCTTGTCCTGCTTGGTCTGCTTGGCTTTCCAGTACTGCTTCTGGGCCGAGTAGCGGTTCATGGGGCACACTTTGAAGAGGCAATCTGGGTGGGGTGGGAAGAGATGGGGTTCAGCCAGCGCTCAGGGCTCCCTGCAGAACCCGGACTCCCAGCCTCCCACCCTCTGGGCCAGACAGGAAGCAGCTGGAGGGACAACGAAGACCCTGGAGCCTCAGGGGCTGGAGAGACAGACGGCTCAGAGGTTAAGAGCACTTGCTGAGCTCCGAAGGCGTGGAGTCCCGAGCACGGCGCCCCACAAACGCCTGTATCCACAGCTGGGAGGGAGGGAGGCAAGGGTTGCTGGTGCGCGTGGCCTTCCAGCCGGGCATGGGCCCCAGGTGCAGGGAAAGACTCTGCCTGTGAGAAATGCTAGATACGTGGAGCCTCCTTCTGGCCTCCATACACATGCAAAGACACACGTGTGCAAAGACATACATGTGCACATGTGAAAAACACACATGCATGCAAAGACACATGTGCACACATGTGAAAGATACACGCATGTGCAACGAGATACATGTGCACACATGTGAAAGACACGTGCGCAACATACATGTGCACACGTTTAAAGACACACGTGTGTGCACATGAAAAACGTGTGCACATGTGTGCAAAGACATACACATGTGCAGACACAAGTGTGCAAAGGCACACATGTGCAAGGGCACACACATGCACGCACATGCGCGCATGTACACACACACACCTAAATCTGAAAGAAATTGGCGCCTCCAGGATTCTGCCAATCAACGGGGAAGTCTCAGAAAACGTGTGTGAGGGGGAGGTCTCACGTGGGGAGGAAAGGCACCCTTTTCCCTCCTGGGAGGTCACCACCTGCCTTGTTCCTCGGCAGCCTGCGCCCCCAGCCCCGCCTCTCTGGCTCACCCCATCCCACTCACAGCTGGCTGGGGCACCTAGCAGCCCGGCCCCTGCTGTCTGAGGGATAGCTTACATTCCCAGCTCCCTTTGGGATGAGGCTAGACCACTTTCCCAGGCTGGACTGTTTTCCCAACACCACAACCTACTGGGCTTCTTCACACTGCCCTACATGACGGATAAGAGCGCCAGTCCCCGGGGACCCCCGTCCAGTGAGTGCTGCTCAGCCTCTTGACTCGGGTCAGGACAGAACTCAAGGTCCAGGAGCACAAATGACTACTGAAATTTTCATTTTCGCCAAGAAATGAAGCACCTGTCGCTTTTCTAAGTGCAAACTCCAGAAACGGTATCCTGAGTTTCTACTTAGCCGAAGGAGGCTCAGTTGGAAAAGCCTCAAGGTTGACGGAAGGCTGGGGTCTGACGGGCCGTGCACACAGCAGCCCTGTGCGCTATGAACGCCCCGACACGGGACGAGTCACGGCCTCAGTCGCCCCAGAGAACCCTCTACAGCTGCCTCGGAGCATCAGACTGCAGACTCTGGGGCGGGTCCAGCTGTGTGCTGGGAGAGTGTGGGGTGGGGGCAGGGCACAGGAAGTCACAAGGACAGGATCCTCCTCCTGTAGACTGGTCATGCTCCCTCTAAGGCCATGTCCAGAGGTCCAAGCTGGTTATCAGGCCCTGCAGATCTAAAGCAGATCTGATCTCCCATCAGCCTATGGGGTGTAGAGGTCCCCAAACTGTTGAGGGGAGAAGTCAGGAGAGGCCAATGTCATGGAAGAGGGGGCAAGAAGCAATCCCAGGGCCCCCAGGGCTCCATGCCAAGCCCACCTTGCACCCCCAGCACGTGAGGCAGCCCTTCTAGAGAGATTCACCCCGCACCCCCAACCCCGGCAGGAGGGCTCTGTTCACCCTCAGGATACAGCTGGGGTCCCCTGCTTCTCCAGGCTGAGGCTCCAGCTCCTCCCAGGCCCTGTTGCCAGGGTGGGTGACAAACACCTCCCCACTGAGCAACTTCACAGGCTCTCAATCTCTACTCAGCTTATTTCTGTAAGATTTCATTTTATTTTAAAGTATGTTGGGGTGGGGTGGCGTATGTGCACATGTGACTGCAGGTACCTGACATAGCCAGAAGGGGGCGTCAGATCCCCTAGGTCTGGTGTTACAGGCAGTGACACGGGTGTAGGAGCTGAACTCAGTCCTCTGCAAGAGCAGTGTGCTCTCCTAATCACCAGGCCATCCCCCAGGTCCCTGACCCAACTCTGAAGGCTGGCTGACCCCATGAAAGGAACATTACACGACACTGAAGAGTCAGAACCATCTTCACACCCAAGAGAGGAGGAGGAAGTGAGGCAGCTTCCTGCCTGGTCCTGTATTGCGCCTGGAAACTCCCAGAGCGTGTCAGATCCGTCCTGCTCTGCCCCTGCACAGACCCTCCCCTTCCCCGGAGCCCTGCCCATGCTCTATGCCTGCAAGGTCTTATGAGATAAAGAAACAGCATCTCTTTCCCTGTGCAGTGTGCTCTACCCACAGAACTCCAGGAGGGATCCAGAACCTTCTCAACAAACTTCAGGGCTGAAGGGAGACAGGAAGTGGGCAAGGAAGCCTGGAGCACACAGTCAGAGACCAGGAGAGATGGCTGGGGGTACAGAGAGTGTCCTGGGGGGACACAGGGCAGGAGCCAGTCACAGCCCCCTGCTGTGTCTCAGCAAGGAAGAGATGGAGGATGTAAGGAAGAGACATAGATTTAAAGCCTGCCAGACCTCAGCAGAGAGAGCCACCATCCTGGCCGGCGCCATGCTGGGCAGTGGGACCCTGCGCACCTGAGCCCAGGTGTTTCATTGATTCAGAGCTCCTCAGGTGTTCTACTGACAGCACACGCAGATCATGAGCAATCAAACGTCCCCATCAACAACTCCAAACAATACAAAACGCCAAGGCCTAGGGAGCCCCTCCCCCAACAGTGCACAAAACAATTATTTCATACGTAACTAAGAATGAACTTCTTCAACAGGCTGGGGTGTGACTCACCCAGGCGGAGCGCTTTCACAACACGCTCAAGGCCCTAGGCTCCACCCATCCCCAGGACGCAGGCCATGGAGGACCGGGGCTCTGTGGACCCTAGGGTCATCTGCCCACATTCACGCTTCACGGGTGACGAGCGCCAGAGGTCATCACCGTCATCCCCAGGGCGAGGAAGACAGGAAAACTCCCAGGCCACTGCAGGTCTCAGCGGGTCTCGGATAAAACAGCCCCAGCAAGAAAGTTTGTTTTTTTTTTTAAATATTTTACCACAATTAAAAATGTGATTTTTTTTAAAATAATAAAACTACGAAATTTCACAAACACTATATTCACATCATTTTCCAAGAAATAGAACAAAAATAAAAGAATTTTAAATGAAAAAGAGAAAAGAGGGCAGCTGGAGAGACTGCTCAGCAGGTAAGAGCACTGGCTGCTGCACCACTGGTCTGGGCTGGGGGAGCACTCTGGGGGGAGCACTCTGGGGGAGCACCCAGCTATGTAAACAGAGGTAGGCCCCACATTAGCCCAGGAGTCTGTGCTTAGCTGCCCCTGAAGCAAGACTGCCCAGTCCTCCCACCCTGGGTGTCCCAGGCCAGGGGCTGAGGACGGGGACACACCGGACAGAAGCCTGGTCCGCAGCCTCAGTACCTACAGCAGAGAGCAGCCATGGCATTGGCGGGGGGGGGGGGGGGGGTCACTGGCACCGCAGACCGCAGACCAGGCCTCCTGGGGCCTTGTCAAGTCTGGAAGAAATTCCCCAAACATGCCGAGGCTTGGGGTGATGCGAACGGTGGACCGAGCTGAAACCACACACACACAGGGAGCCAGAGCAGACCGAGGAGGCTCCCATGGGGCTTAACTGGGCCAACCTAAAGAACCTAGGAGTCAGCGGGACACGCGGTAGAGACCAGAGGTGCTGGACAGTGAGCTGTGGCCAAGAAGACACCTCGGCAATGGCCGGGCTCCACGATGGGAGGGCAGAGCGTCTGGGGATCCCAGAGCAAAGAATGACACCCTGACAACATCCAATGCCTGCCGAGGCCCCGCCCCCTGCAGCAGGAAGGCGCACAGCAACGGCAAATGGCAGGCCTCAGGCTGAGTCAGAAGAGGTCGGAGTCCTGAGTCCTGTCTAATGCTCCAACTTGCACCTGCCAGCGAGGAGCTGCAGAGAACAGATCCTCAAGACCAGCATCCTTCAGGCCTCGGCAGGACCACGGGGGCCTGGAAGGAACTCTGCACCCCAGATCCCCAGGGGGTGGCGGGTAGAGCCTGGATCCCTGCCACACCTCAACAGGCTGAGCCATGGATGCCAGAGAGACCTCCAGGACACCCTGTAGTCCAGCCTTGGGAAAACCACAATGGCAGGGAAGGAGGCGGCGAGGAATGAAGGAGCCAAACGGGAATTTGTTCTTCTGAGTGGCTTTTTGTTGTAAAAGTTGGCCCCAAACCATCCACTGGAAGCCAAGGGCACAGCTCTCCCTACTACGCCCACCTGCCTGTCACCTGCCCGTCCACAGGGCTGACTGCGAGACACACACACATGCCCCTCCCTGCCCTGACGGAGCCAGGGGTCCCAGGGAAACCTTCACTTTTCCCTGCCCCTCCCTCCTTCCTCTTCCTCCTTCACCCAAAGAGCTAAGCCAGAAATGACAAAGCCAGGTTGAAATCCTGCCCCAGTAGAGCCGACTGATGTTCTCGTGAGACACACGAAAGACAGCCTGGATGGCTCAGCCAATGAAAAAGCTTAACTCACAAGTGGAGACTGGGGTTCAATCTCCAGACCTGCGGGAAGAAAGAGGGATTCCCGAAACGCTGTCCTCGGACCGCCACACCTGCACTGGGACCTGCAGGCACCCACGCGCGCACACAGCGATTTTTAAAATGTCAACACTTGAGGGGAGGAGGCGTCGAAGGTCAGAACCATCTTGGCTATGCAGTAAGCTTGAACTCACCCAGCTAAAACCCTGAGACAAGGATTGCAGAGAGAGCGGGGGGGGGGGGGGGGGGGGGGAGAGAGAGAGAAAGCGGGCAAATTGCACGGAATACAGAGCACGCTGGACTCAAACTATGCAGAAAACTAAACAGGGAAGAACTGGAGCCAGGGGTCGGGGAGGCCACACAGAAGCCAGGAACACTGACCGTCACTGGGGAGAGCAGAGTGTAACGCAAGGTTAGGACAGCAGGGCGGAGGGGACTGCCAAGTGCAGAGGTGAGGAGGGGGGAGCAGAGGGCTAATGGTGCGGCCAAGGGCAATGCAGAAATATGAGAGGCCACAGAGCCAGATGTGGGGGCAGGAGGCGGCTGGTGGGGGGAGGGTTCAGGACCAGAGGCCGTTCCCACACAGCTGCCGAGGCACACCTCGTCCAGGACACCCCTTAAACAAAGCCCCCACTCAGAGGCCCATGATGGAAGCATGGGTGGAGAGCTCACGTGGGGCCCTCTGCAGGCCAGGAGCCCCCCAGCAGCCAAAGGACGTGCCCCCCACCCCCGTCTGCCTCAGCCCCACCCCTGCCCGGTGCTTAGGTTGCTGACATCTCCCAGCAGAGCAACCACGCAGACCTGGCATCAGGCTGGCGTGTTCCTGCCTGCTCCCGCCACGCCCAGGCTCCGTCTGTCTAGCGCTGTCAGCCTCAGCCCCCATAGGTAATCCCCTGCTTGGTCCAAGAACAACCAGGCTATCCCTTCACCCAACTCTGCCTACTGTCGGGGGTGGGGGACAGGAGACTCCAGCACCTGACCGGGCCACAGGACACAAGCCACGCCTGGGCTCTGTGGTTCCATCCGGCAGGAGCCATACACAGCCAGAGGAGAGTAGGTATACAGAGTTAAAAGTCTCTTCACCTCACACATGGGGAGACTGAGGCCCAGGGAAGGTTCTCCCTTGGCCTCCTGAGACATGGGCAATTGTCATTTAAAAAAACAAAAAAACAAAACAAAAACAGTCACACAGACAAAGGGAGCCCTGTGAGTGTCAGGGAATTCAGAGGAGAATGGGCCGCTGGCCAGAAGTGGGTGTCCTGGGGAAGGGGTGCGGCTTGGAAGGAAGTGCAGATGTGCCCACACAGGCCTAGGAGGGCTACACAGACTGCAGAGGGTGGTCTCGGACAGACTGGGGTTGACAGACCCAGGCCCAGGTCCAGGACCTGCAGCCCTGCAGCAGCTGGAGTGGTCTTACCGCGGAACTTCTTGGGGGGGTTGTCCAGGTCCCCGGCTGCAGGCTCCACCACACAGCGGTCATCCACCAGCCTAGGGGACAGAACAGCCCAGTTAGAGGGAGGGAAGAGACTCGCCTTCCCGGAGCAGGACTCCAGGGGTACCCGGACAATCCCTGGCATCACTGGAACCCCTGATGTGGTGTTCTTTTTCTTGGCACTGCCATTAGAGGGCGAGGTGTCTGGAACAGCAGCCACCCTGCGGCTCACATCCGGGCTCTCCTACTTCCGAGACCCTGCTGCCTGGGCAGGAAGGACGGAGAAGAGAGAAAGAGCCAAGAATCAAAGGCAACGGGAGACCGGAACCCAGGAGGGAGAGAGAGCTGAAGGCAAATAAGAGTCAGAGAAGGCGAGGATAAGAAGCAAACGTGCTGAGAGAGAGAGAGACAAAGAGACAGGCAGGCAGGCAGGCAGGCAGGATGATAAACCTCATGCTTCCCAGACTCAGCCAGGATCTAAGCTAGGGTCTGAAATCCTATCATACAGCCATGGCAGGGGACTAAATCCTGTGTCTCTGGAGGGCATCCATCCACGTGCCCATCTCACCCGCCGATCTATCCGTGTACTGCCCACACACCCACCTGTGCGTCCATCAACCCACCCTCTATCCACGCAGCTCCACATCCATCCATGCATACATACATGCATGCATACATACATCCACACATCCATGCGTACATCCATCCATGCATACATATATACATACACACATACATCCAAGCATCCATCCGTCCATCCTTGCATGCATCCATTTATGTACCCATCCATGCTACGCTCCATTTACCCATGTACCTATTCATCTATGCGTACACACATACATACATTTATGTACCCGTGGACCTGTTCATCTACCCATCCAACCATCTTTCCATTTATCCACGCAACTCCTCCTCTGCCCACCCACGTACCCATCTATCCACCCACCTGTGCATCGATCCCACCCGCCCATCCCCCCATCCCTCTACGCTCCGGATCTCCATCCCAGCCTCCAGGATAAAGAGATGATCACGGACCACTGTCACCACCCGCTCTCAGCCCTGGGTAGCAACTGTTCCTGAAATCCCAGCATCTTCCCAGCACTGGTCACTGGACCATCTTACCAAGGAGAAACTGCACTAGTCATTAAATGACTTGCCTGAAGCCACAAAGCGAGTCCCAAAGCCCGCCCACTTCTGCACCCCTTGGGCTGGCTAACGGGGTCTTCCCCAATTCTCTGTGGCTTCGGTTTCCTCTGGTTGACCCCGACATCAGTGGGCACTCTCATCTCTCAGAGGTGGTCACTGTACCCCGGATGCCTTCCAAAAACACCGTGCTGCCACAAGCGGTAAGCCATCAGCCTGGCAGACCTGGTGTCTTAGTTCGCTTCCTGTTGCTGTGGTAAACACCGTGGCCAAATCAATCTGGAGAGGAAAGGGTCTGTTTGGCTCACGTATTTCCCCATCACAACGCCACGGAGGTACGCTGCTCCCTGGCTTTCCTAGTGGCTCATTCAGCTTCCTTATACAACCCAGGACGGCCTGTCCAGGGCTGACAGCGCTCACAGGAGGGCCCCCCCCCCCAGAGATCAAGAGATCAATCCCTAATCAGGAGAGCGCACACAGACTTGTCTGCCGGTCAGTCTGATGGAGGCTCTCAATTACCATTCTGTCTTCCCGCGTAGCTTGTGTCAAGTTGGCAAAATGAACTGACAGCACCAGCATTCTCTCTCCCCCTCGCTACTTCCCAGCCCGCCTACGGGCATCGCTCCCACCCCACCGTCCCGCGACCGCTCTGTTCGACGCCTGCGACTGACTACGTGAGTCCTTGCAGCTGGTGCCCTGTGAGCCCCATGTGGAATCTGCACATGGCTATCTTGTGTCTCTAACGATAGCGTGAAAACGGACACGGGAGCTTCCTTCCAGCGTCTGGTGAGAGCCCCCGAGACCCTGCACTTTCTCCCTGCACTTTCTCGAATGGGGCAAGAGTAGGGTCTTTATTGTCAAGCCTCTGCCCCAGCTCCGGAGCCAGGGAAACGGAAGGGCGGTCTCGTTCCTACCCCGCCCCTTTTTAGGCTAATAAGGTGACTTTTGGAAAGCCCCTAAGGATGAGTGTGGGGGACTGGTGTCTTGTGGTTAGAGACAGAAACTGCAGCCCTGCTCTCCGGCATCTGTCCCTGGCCGGGGACAGGGGATGTCATCAGTCCTACAGTGAAGGGCCGAGGCAAAAGGACCGAATTCAGGGAGTGTCAGATAGGGACCATACAGGTGGCGGGAGGCTGGTGTGGCCCAGAGGGCAGCTCTTCGCCCTGCCACGCACCCTCCCAGCTGCTGATCTGAATTCCACTGTTTGTTTCCTGAAATGGGTTCTAAGTAGCCCCCCCAGCATATACACGCGCAGAGGCCAGGCAACCTGTGAAGCCGTCCCTCTCCTCCTGCCCCGTGGGCCCCGAGGCTCCGGCTCAGCTCACCGGGCTCGGTAGCGGGGGGCCGTTACCCTCTGAGCTCTCTTGCCAACCCTGTGGCCATTTTTGTTTACACTTTTGTGTGTGCATGTGCGTATGTGTGCTGTGCAGATATGGAGGTCAAAGAACGACCTGCGACTTCTGGGAGTGAGTTCTCGTCTTCCACCACGTGGGCTCGCTTTCCTGACTGAGCTGCTCACCAGACCCTTAAATTTTATTCAGTAAGATACTTTTTCTTCTCTTTCCACTGACTCACTCACTATATTGAGTGTGTGGATCAAACCTGGGTCTTGAGGCTTCGGGACAGGCGTCTTTGCCAGCTGAGCCATCCCACAGCCAGGGTAAACAGCTCTGAGTTCCATGAGCCACACTGCAGCGGCTCACCAGACATGAAGGCATGTTACAGGGTCCCCTAATTCGCAGCTGGCAATCAGCAGAGCCGGAGGCCCAGACTGGTGACTGGCAGCCAGCATGGGAGGCAGAGCCCACGGCCTGTGTCATCTGGCACTAACTCCACACAGATGGTGTCGGAGTTCAGCTGAGTTACAGGCCTCCCTGATGGGGGCCTGGGGAGTTGGGGAACTGTCTGGTGTTTGCATACACTATTTGATTTTCTAAAACTACTTTGCTAGTATTTCCATTTTGCAAGCAGGGAGCCAGAGCGTGGAAAGGTTAGCACCAGAGAGCCGGACTTGGAAGCCAGGCTGCCCAGAGCTAGCAGGTGCTTCAGAGGACTTCTAGGGGGATAGGCAGGGAAGGAGGCCACAGTCTCCCAGCCTCCGGCCCTCTCTCCCTCCCACCTGCACCCCGATCACAAGTCATCCTGGCCACACTCACAGCCTTGAAGGGCTACTAATACGCCCCCTGGTAATTCCCACACTCCTGTCCCAAGGACCCTGGCTTCTCAATCAGAAGTCAAAGGCATTGGGATGTTGGCTGGGCTCCTGCTCTACCTCCAAGTGGTCCCCATGCTGCCCCCATCTCCCTCCTCCCTCACAACTCCACGCTTGCAAACACTGTGGCTAAAGCTTCAGATCAACCCTCAGCCCCCCTCCTCCACCAGCTTCAGCTATAAAGCAAGCTCACGGCCAGCCTGTGTTACATGATGAGACCCCGCTGCAAGGGGGTGCAGGGAGGACTGGGGACATAGTGATTGCCTGGGTTCAATCCCAGCATGCACATAGACTGAGCATGGCCATGTGTGTCTGTACTCCCAGCATGCACCTGGATGCAGGAGGAGGATCAGAATCAAGGCTATCCTCTACCTCATAGTGAACTCCAGGTCAGCCTGGGCTACGTGAGACCTTGTCTCAGACAACAGCAGCGGCAGAATCCAGTCTCCCCCCTCACTCTGGCACCACCCAGTCCAGGCCGTCCCCTCTCTCCTGAACTCCAGTAACTGCCCCCTCATGGGTATCACCCCATCTCCTCCCCAGTCAGGAAATGTCAAGGTTTGGGGTACACCTGCTTCGCACGTGGGAGGTCCCGGGACCCATCCTCAGTACCACAGACTGAATAAAAAAGGTAAGCCAAATCAAATCAGCACCCCTCTCCGGAACTATCAACCTCGCAAGGAACCGCAAAGGGGTGGCAAGATGGCTCAGTGGGTGAAGGGGTCTGCTGCCAAGCTCAACCTCCTGAGTTAGATCCACAAGACAAGCCATGGTCGTAGAACCAGTGCCCAGGGGCTGCACCCCGCCCTCTGCAGGGTCTCCTCCCGGCCTGGCTCTCCCCTGCTCTGGCTCAGCCCCACAGCCTCCCACAGCCTCCTCCAGGCTCCTCCAAGCTCCGGGGACCTTGGCCCCGCCTCTTCCTCTCCAGGCACCCTCACTTCCTGCAAATCTCAGCTCAGAGGACCCATTCCCACGAAGACCATCCTGCCCATCCCCGTTAACTGTGCGCTGTGGCCAAGTCTGGTGGCACACGCCTGTGATTCCGCTACTTGGGAGGATCAGAGGTTCAAGGTCGTCCCTGGCTACATAGCAAATTCAAAGCCAGCCTGGGCTACGTGAGCTGGGGCTGCCCCACAAATAAAAGATACAATCTGCGCACTGCTTCACAGCGTGCTGCCTCGCCTGCCTGCACCCTGGCTCCGGCCTGCCCTCGCTGCCACCGGGGGTATGTAGGTTCCACAAGGACAGGGGTGTGTATTTACCCTCAGCATCCCCAGTGCCCAGACCAGCAGAGGGGACCACGTAAAACGCATACTGAGTAGGTGAATTAATTTGCTCTACCAGCTGTGGACAGACATGAGCCAGGGTCTCTGCCTCAGGGAGTTAAAACCTCACCGAGAAGACAAGTCGCACGCCGGCACAGTGACAGAAGGGTACGTGGTGACGCCAAGCACCACGGCAGTTGGCTTTGTTTGGCATTGGGATGGGAAAGGTCAGAGTGCAGCCTATCTATCAGACCAGGTGTGCGAGAACCTGATAGCTGCTGGCTTGAATAATGCATAGAATTTCCTGAATCAGACCAGCTGGCGGGTTCTCAGCAACGCCAGCGGGGAGGGGACACAGACACTGTGGCGGGGGAGGGGAGGGGCACTGACCACAGCCTACAAGCCCCTGCCAAGGGCGCTAGACTCTTCAGGAAGCGTGGAAGTCACACCATGGAGGAGGCTGTGGGCAGTCCCCGCTGCCCACTCAAGGCCTTGTGGGAAGGGAGAGAGGGGAAGGTCGGAGTCCCCTCTTCCTCAGAGACTTCCTAAGTAAAACCCGCCCTGACGCAGGACCCCCCCTCCCCCCGTGTCTCCTGAGACCTTGTCCGGGTCACTCCTGCAGGCCATGCAGATGAGCATATACATGTGTTTATCCTAGCCGGCCGGTTGGCTGGCGCAAACCAGCCTGGCCTTTTTAGGTGGACGTCCACCTGTCTCTGTCCAGACCCGCTCAGCTTCTGACACCCATGTCCACACAGAGCCTGGGTCTTCCACGTGAAGCTGCTCAGAGAAGGAGCTGGAGCCACACGCAGGCAGAGAAGGAAAGCACATCAAAACCGCAGCCCAACGCCACGAGGCACAGGGCACAGGCGGGCATGGAGGAGCTGCCCCTCGGAGTATGGAGACAGAGGAAAAGTGGGGGCCCTGCAGGGCTGCTCTTTGTGAAAGAAGCCCAGCACCCCTGGGTTCCATTCACTACCCCCAAGAGGCTGTCTCAGGGGTGAACCCTGCTAGAGAGATGGCTCAGTGGGGAACACTGGGTGCTCTTCCTCCAGAGGACCCAGGTTCGATTCCCAGCACCCACATGACGGTTGGCAGCCACCTGTAGATCCAGCCTCGGGGTACCTAGCACCCCCTTCTGGCCTCCACAGGCGCCAGGCATTTGAGTGATACACAGACATACATGCGTACAAAACATCCATATTCACAAAAATAGGTATTAAAAAAAGTAAATCTTAAACTCGTATGCGTGTGCGTGTGAGTATATACCACACGCATGCAGGTGTCCATGGAGCCCACAAGGGGGCGACCACTCCCCTAGAGCTGCAGTTCCGGGCGGTTGTGAGTCTCCCTATACTCGTGCTGGGAACTGAATTCCAACCCCAAAGCGGTACACACTCTGCCCGGCATCTCTCCAGCCTGCCCTTTTTAGTCAAATGGTGTCTACAGCTCTGGGGTACCCCAACACCTCTCACAACCCAAGCCAGTGCTCCCAGACCGGAAGAGGTGGGAGGGGCTGAAGTCATTAGCAGATTATCAGGAAGGCCCTTAACAGGTGGGGACCAGGCGCCCCGTGCCCCCAGACTGCCAGCTCGGCCTTGGTCCCACACACCCCACCCAGCCGCAAGGGAAACTCCCGGCGCCTAACCGCCCACCATCACTGAGGGAGGTGTGATGGCCTCGCCCCAGCCTGCCTCAGCTGCTGCAGCCAGAACACAGCCCGGGCCGAGTGCCCAGGGTGGGTGGAGACCCACACAGGCACCCCGGCTCTGCCCCGCCCAGTGGTACTGCAGCTCTGGGTGCAGCACCCTCCTGGGGGGCAGCTGTGTTTATGAAAACAGCCCAGCCACGAACACACCCGCACCAGAGCCCAGGCCGACTCTGCAGCTTCTCTCCCCTCTGGCCGTACCCTCCCCCGGGGACAACGCTCCACCAGGTCTGTCAATTCCTCTCATTTGCCCAGTAGAGCCTCAGCTGATCCCGCACCGGATCCTGCCCCGTCCACAGCTGAGCTGCCCCTCCACTCCCATAAGGCACCACCCTCACCCGGCCGCCGACAGCACCCCGGCTAAGGCCGCATCGCCCCTCCGACAAGCTGAGCTCTATAATTTATACGTCATCTTTACGTCCAGTCTCTGCTCTATTCTTAGCGCAGTCCAGGGTGGCGGGTGAGAGCCGCCTGGGCCACACAGCTGGTCAGATGGATGACGGCTGGCGGGCACAAACACACACACACGCGCATGCACACGCGCGCGCGCGCACACACACACACACACACTCAGACAGGCTCCTTTCACCAGTGAATCTTCCCTGAGAGCCATTGTGTGCTGGTGTCATCTGCCCTCAGTGAGCTAATGTGCCCCCTGCTGAGTGTCCAGAGGTCAGGATCATGTTCACACCTGCCCAGCAGCCCTAAAGACAGGCCTGTGGCTAGCCTTCCATCCACCAGGAAGCACAGGCCCACTAGACAGACGGGGCGGGGGGGGGGGAGATTCCAGCAAGAGCAGAGCCATCATGGCATCATGGACACTAAGGGAAGAACTAGCCTGCTCTAGAAAACCATGAAGGCACCCCTCAAAATGCTCAATGGGTCTACACCTCGAGACCCGGGTCTAAGAGAGGAAGGCTTTTCCCCAGGACCTGGGCAGCCTGCTTGGCACAGAGTGGACTTTGAGACGCAGGCGGAAGCCATGGGAAGGCCGCGGTGGGTTGTGCCGGCTGGAGATTAGATAAGGAGAAGGGAGGGCTGTAGGTAGCACAGTGACTCTCGGGGCGCCTGACTCAAACCCTGCACAGACCAGCCCAGCCACCAACAGAAAACAGCGCGCGACGGAGGGGAACCCCCAAGGGTCCTTCCCAGTTCCACAGTAGACCCTGGGGAAGGGGACACACAGTGGCATTTCCCAGTCCGGCCTTCCGATCTCCAGCTGGGAGCACTGGGTACCCCTCCACGGCCTGTGACCCTGGAGAAGGCCACTTCCAACAGCAGGCCTCTGGGACTGTCTGGATGACAGCTGAAGTGATTGACAGGTCTGGAGAACTCTCTCCAGATACCCAGAGTTGCACCTGCTGGATAGGCGCTGGGACAGGAACCCGGATTCACCCGCTAGGGTCTCAGGCTGTGGTGTGGGAGGGGCCAGGCAGTATATGGGACAGTCAGAACTCCACACCAGCATAGCTCATGGCTCTGGGGAGCTCGGGGACAAGACAGGACAGTAAGCCCTGTACTCAGTGCGTCTCCCCAGGAAGGGACAAACATGACTGAACAGAAATACTGGTTCCACCCCAGCTTCCAGCTCCGAGGGCTGCACCTCTGCCCACAGGTCTGGGCCTCTGGCTGCTGCGTGCACAGAAGACACATCTGTAAGGGCCAAGGAGAAGAGAGACAGCGGCAGGCGGCAGAGAAGCTAAGGAAGAAAGAAGGGGCCATAGGACAGGGGAGCTCAGCCCCCCTCCACCCCCCACCCCTGCTCAGAGTCGCCGAGGCTGAGGAGCCTCTGCGGGGCAGAACTTAAGGCCCAGCACACCCCCTCCAGAACACCTCAGAGTTCTCTGGGAAACAGAGCCAGTGGCGTTCAGCCCCAAAGCCAGATCCTGGGGACTTGAGATCACGGTGGGGAACAGGAGGTAGGCACAGAGCTTCAGAGCCATAAGAGCCAAACGCTGACCACACAGGACCCTGAATTAAAGGCCCACGCACACGGAGGCCCCGGAACTGTGAACTGAGAATATGGGGAGCTGTTAGCACCCAGCACTGTGGGTACACAGGAGCATGGAAGCTTGTTTATTTCTTTTGAGACATGGTCTCACTATATAGCCCTGGCTGGCCTTGAACTCACAGAAATCCACCTGCTTCTGCCTCCCGAGTGCCGGGATTGAACACATACACAGGTAGGTTTTGGTGTTGTGTTGTTTGGTTTGGTCTCCTGTAGCACGGGCTGGCCTCAAACAAGCTACACAGCTAAGGCCCTGGAACTCACGATCTTCCTGTCTCTATCTCACGGTGCTGTGGGTGCTGGGGGTGGGACTCGGGCTTCCTGCGTGCTAGGTAGTCACGCTACCACATCCCCAGTCCCACGTGTAGGTGTCTCTTCCTGAAAGGCAGGTGGTCCTCGGTGGCTGGTTAAGAGTTCACGGGACAGCAGAGCCTGCAGGTGACTGATGGATCTGTGACCACAGCCCTCTGTGACACCGTGGTCACCCCGAGACAGATTTGGTTCTCCTGACCCAGGCCAAGTGTCTCCTATGGGACACCGGGAGACCAGCTGTCCCGAAGGCTGGAGGAACTGAGGAGGGAAGGGATTTGCTAACCAAATAAGCACCTGCAGCAGCTGCAGGCTGAGATTTGTGTCCACTGCCCTCTGCCTCTGCCCACCTGCCAGCAAAATCCTCTGTGCAGAAGGGATTGGGGTGGGGGTGTCCTGCAGCGAGTCCCTCCTGACACCTCAAGGCCAAGCCTCTGTGACGACGCCCCACCCAGTGACCCCACCGCAAGGTCCGCCTCCAAATCCTCTCCCACAGGCTCTGGTCTTAAAAGGTCCATTGGCCTCCTCTGAGGCAGGACCCCAGGCTCTCGACAGCTGGGAAACCAGGGTACCGAGGCTGGGAGCCCCGTCCTGGGCTGGTCAGCCTCAGCTCACAGGCCCGAGATGAGCCAGTGGACGGTCTTCTCCCTCACCAGGTCCTCGCCCCTCCCTGCCCCACCCCTGCTCCCAGGGAGGGGCCCCAGTTGTACATTCAGTGCGGTCTAGAGAGCAGGACTGCATGCGGGCACGCAGATTCCAGCTGTGTATACAAGATTATCAAAACCCAGAAACCTGCCCCCAAGCTGAGAGCAGAAAGCCAGCGGGTCCCCACCCTACGATCCGGCTTCCCTCCCCACCCCCAACCCAAGCCACCACCCATTGGGCCGAGCCAGGGAAGGGATACGGGGTCAAGAATGTAAGGCAGGGCGGTATGGGCAACTGAATAACGCAGGATTCCTCAGGTCCAGGCCGCTGGATCCGGCCCGAGACCCCAGAGGCTTGAGGCAGAAGCTGGGGCCGGTTCCGTCCCCCGCAGACCCTCTCTGTTCCCTCCACTCCATGGAGACCTCGCGCCCATGTGCTGCCGAGTGGGCCCTCTGCCACGCCCGACCGAGAGGGTGGAGGTTGTCTCACTCCCCACCAGCCAGGGACCGCTCACGAGCATGTGACACGCAGTGGGTCAGACCCTCCGTGGGAGAGCCTCGCCTCACCGCCAGACAGGAGCACAGCAACAGGCTAGAGCTGACAGGCAGAAGTAGGCCTTCCCTTTGATCTCCATCAGATAACTGAACAGGTGTCCAGACATGCGCCCCAGGACGCTCAGGGCAAAAACCTGAGGATTCACGGGCAGCCCCGATGGCACGCACCAGCGTGGCTTTAATGAGTCCCGGAGACCCCGTACCTTGCCATGTTCTGCTTGGGAGTGGGCAGACACCTTGTCCACAAGAAGGCAGGATCCCAAGCAGGGTTTTTTTTTTTTTTTGGTAAATGCATCTACACGTGCTCGCAAGGCTGGTGGCCTGGACAGTCAGAAGCCATAGCACCATTACGGACAGTTTCTCCAGGGAACATGTTTTGTTTTGTTTTTTAATAAGGAAAAAAAATACAAGCTTTCAAAGCTTGAGTTTGCAAGCATGGGACTAGCTGAGGCCAAGCCACTGCCTTGGGCTAAAAAACACAAGTGTAGAACCTCCCAGCAGTGAAGTCATAATTAAGCCAGGGCAGGTCTGAAATACCCCTGGGGGATGAAGGAGCTCGAGAGGGCCGCCTGCCCCTCCTCCTGGAATTACGTGGTCTCACTCAAGGCTCAAACGGCCCTCAAGGAGTTATCATCCCAGCTCGATGCAACACGCTAGAACTCAGTCAGGTACCTGGCACACAGTAGGTACTTAAAGTTTGCTGAATGACTTCATGAAGTCCTATGAGGGTAAAGCGGTGGTTCTGAGCCCAGGAGCAGGCCGGCCAAGCAGACAGGCTTCCTCATGGCCAGGTTAGGGCCCCGAGCCCCAGGTACGCGCTAAGGAATCGGGGCAGGATGCACACCTGTGATCTCAACATGTGGGCGAGAAGACCACAACTCAAGGCCAGGGCTACAGAGCAAGGCTGTCTCAGAAGACCAGGAAGTCTGGTCCAGGGTTCTCGTCTGTGCTACACTCCTCTGTGATGCGACCCAGCAAAGACTTCTAGCGGCACACTCACACACACTGTGGCACTGGGGGTTGAACCTAGGCCCCGACCCCGCGCCCACGCGGAAGCATCCCGCACCACATCCCAGCTCTCTTCTCACTAAGTCACCTTGATTGCCCTTGAACTCATGCCGTAGCCCAGCCTTGCAATCCCCTGTCTCAGTCTTCTGAGTGGCTGACAGGTCTGGGCCACCACCATACCCAGCGGGAAGCTAGACGTCCCGCATCTGAGACATCCCAGGCACAGCCTGAATCCCTGAGAGAGTAGGCAGGATGGAGCGGCGGCTCGGCAGTTAGAGGTTATGTTCTGCCCTTCCGGAGGACCCCAGTTCAGTTCCCATGTGGGGAGTTATAACTCTAGCACTGAGGGGGAGTCAGTGCCCTCTTCTGGCCTCCACAGGTACCTGCACTCACTCTCTCTCTCTCTCTCTCTCTCACTCACACAAAGACTCATCATCTAAAAAATATATTTTTTTTAGATAGGGTCTCACTATGCAGCCCTGGCTGCCCTGGAATTTTCTCTGTAGACCAGGCTGGTCTCAAACTCAGAGATCCACCTGCCTCTGGGAATGGGCGGGCGGGGGTGAGGCAGTCAGGGCAGGGGTAGGCACAGGCACCAGAGAGCATGCTCCTGAGGTCCTATCTGGGGACCAGAGGCTTCCCACGTGTCCCCACACACTTTTAGGGTCCTGATCCAGTGCCTACCTACCCTCCCAAGACATGTCGTGTTGGGTCAGGATGGAGGAAGACAGACGCTATAGGAGGCGGTAGGGCCCCTCTGAACCTACATGCTGAACACCCTACCACGGGGTGACCCAGATCCAGAGGTGCCGAGAGACACCCCAGAAGTGATCCCAGGCCTGCTGTGGGCAGCCAACTGCCCCTTCAAGACTTAGTTCTCCTGCACCCCCGACTCAATCCCTGGGGGGTCTGCAGCTGCCCTGTGGGCACTACCAGGTCTCCAGGGGACCAGACGGGACCTGACAGGCCCACCCTGAGTCCCCACGGCCAACCTCACTAGCCACTGGCCTGAAGCCACATCACACACACATAACCCCCTCCTCCTCCCCCTGCCTGGTTAGCAGCCCCAGCTCCAGCCTCTGCTGCCTCCACCTGGGTGAGGGGCGAGGCCGGCCGTGGCCATGCTTCCCTGCCAGAACAGGTGTGGACCTGCTTCCCCGAGTCTCAGCCACCTCCAGGATCCACTCCCCGGACCCCTCCCAGCCTCCCAACCCAGTTAATATACAATCTTCATGGGACCTCTAATTACCCAGGAGGCTTTAACTGGCTGACTCCGCAAGAGCCCCAAAGTCAAAGCTGCTGGGCCTCAACCAGAGCCCACCTCCTGTCCTCCTCAGGCTGCCTGCCTTGGACAAATGCACTCCACATGCTCTAACTGAAGGCCGGGCAGTGGACACTGAGCTGGCCCAGGGTTCAAGACCCTGAGCCCTAACAGCCCCAGGAAAGGCTGCAGGACCAGAGTCGAGGAGGGGAGCACACAGGCTGCATGAGGCAAGCAGAGCGCCTCTCGGAGCCATGCTTCCTGCCCGGGGATGTAATTAACGCACAGAACCGAAGACTGGGGGCACACTCAGTGCAGGAACCTGCCTGACATGAGCACGTGACACGCACGTGGAGCATGCACAGTTAGCATGCCTGAGACCGGAGTCCTGCTCCCCTCACTGCGAAAAGCTAATGTGAGCACGGAGATTGGGTCCAGGCAGTCCAGGCGTACTGTCCTTCATGGTCTACACGGCCACCAAGTTTGAGCTTTCTCGTTTGTCTGCTTTGCCTGGAAGACAGGCCCTTTGTAGCCCAGGCTAGTGCCCAACTCCCTACACAGCAGAGGCTTCTTCCACGTCATGGCCCCCTGCCTCAGCCTTCCAAGGGCTGGGATTTCAGACCCCACCCCGCAGGATCTATGGCGTTCCTGAGAGATACTGCAGCTCAGACGGAACCTGAGCATCCCCTTGGATGCGGCTGACCATCCTTGATTGGCTCTAAGGACCAAAGGAGCAGGGCCTGGCTCCTTTCTTTTTCACGAGTGTCCAGCACAATGCAAACCCCGTCAGCTCTCAACAGGACCGACACAGCTGATTCACTAACTCTGAAGCGCTCAGCCTTACCCGGGCCTGCGGGAAGCCACAGAGCCCTTTGGAAGTGTCACGGAAGAAAACACGGTTGATTCTGCCCTGGAAGGTGGGGTTGCAGCTCTTTCAAAAGAGGCGACTTTGGGCCAGGTCTCAGAGGGTGGGTCAGATTTACTCAGGAATCACACAGGAGCAAAGGTAAAGAGACCAGGAGGAGGTTCCGGGAAATGCACCTGAACTTCTGGCGTTCTGGTGCACCGAAAGAATGTGTGAGAGCAGACTAGGCCGAGGCCTGCACACCGGGGCCAGGGTAGGAAGGCGGTTGTCAATCCTTTGTTATTGGGGGAGGGCGTATAGGAAGGGGTACCCCGGGGTCAGGGACTCTCACATGACTCTAAGATCTGTCCTGAGGTCAGATGGACTAGAATAGAAGCAGCCCTTGGGCAGAGAGGGCCGAGAGGAAGAAAGTACACACAACGGGAGACATGGTTCGCTGCTTAAGAGCACTGTTCTCTCTTCCAGGGGCCAGGGTTTGATCCCCAGCTCCACAAGGCAGCTCACACTCAGGGGGACCAAGTGTCATCTTCTGGTCTCTGCAGCCACCAAGCACCCACATGGTATGCAGGTGCAAGCGAAACACCCACACATTAAATGAGTACAGAGGGATTCCCAAATGAGGGACCGCAGACCCTTTCCTTGGCTGTTAATCCCCCCCCCCCCCCCCCCGTGCTTACGCAGCATCCACCCGGGGTCAGTCCTGAGCCAGACGCATCGACATAACAAGTGGCTGTTTTTCCAAAAATCTGCAGAGCTTGCTGGGAGCGGGGAGGCTCCCACCTTGCGCTCCGCCCCTCCCCCCACACACCCTGCCCCACAGCAGGGTGTGAAGTGCTGACTGTTAACCTCCCCTGTCCAGGGCGCTGGCACCGCTCTGAGCCAGCTAGGCCTGCAAAGACGCTGGCCCAGCCGAGGCTCCACACCTCTACTCTGGGTAACTCCAGAAGAGAAATCTGACGGGGAGGGGGTGTGTGTGTGTGTGTGTGTCAGAATGCGTATCTGACCCGGGAGGTGTGTAGGCGAGCCTAGAGGATGCTGGGAAGAGGCAGGAATGCTGGACTCCTCTGTCCGTGAGGCCCTGGTGGCTACTCCTCCCTGCAGCACGCTGAATTCCAACCACCGAGTGGAGGGACGGTGTGAGCCAGGAGCCTTCCACCTGCTGGACCCAAAGGATCCAGGGCCAGTCCGGACCAACTCTGAGAACACAGATCCCCACACTGAAAATAGGAAGAAAGGACCAGATCCTGGCGGGCGAATCCTCCATCCCTCCCCTAGCAAGGTGCCCATAGGCTCTCCAAAAAGATAACAGGGATTCTACCCCCTCTCCCAGCTAGGGGCCTGGCCCCGCCTGGGACAGAATGGATTCTCTGCTTAGCCAGCCCAGACCCTGGGGGGTGGCAGCCAGAATTAATTAATGTTTGTAAAGCGCTTTGGAGAACCTGGGACCAGGGACCCAGAGGCGCCAGAGTCGCTGCACAGGAAATTGACTGGGAGAGGCGGGCGGGGGAAAGAGAGGGGCCAGCTGGCCAAGACCTGGGCTGCCTGGACGAGGAGGGTAGGGACAACACTTCTGCTGACGGGGATGGGGCACAGGGGAAGCGCGAAGGGGCTACCCTCGAAAATCGATTCAGGATGGGGCGACAGAGGCGAGTGCCAGGCTCCGGGCTGAGTCAACCCAGCACCCCACCCCCAATCTCAGCCAAGCACGCCCAGGCCTTCTCCAGCTCAGGCCCCAGCCACCTGCGGCCGGCCCCACCCCTGGACCACTTGCAGAGGAAGCCCGAAGCCCTGGGCCGCTAAGGAAGAAAAGGACCGTGCCAGCCGCGGCTCCGCGGGCCCAGGCGCCTCCCGGGAACTCCCCGGGGCGCCCGACTGCTACCTGCGCAAACAGCGCACTTCCTTTCTCTAGGACAGGCAGGCCGGCGTGCCCTGGCGTGGGGGCACTGGGGCGCCCCAGCCCTCCCCGAGGGGCGGGGGCCAGGCATGGGGTGGGGGGCGCAGCTGGCACCGCGGCCCCGACGCCCCCCTCGGGGCTCACTCACCCCAAAGTGCTGATGAAGCCATTGACGGAGCCCTCGGCGTACAGGGACACGATGTCCCCGATGTGGAGGAAGCTGGACATTTCGTTCATGGCTCCAGCCCTCCGGGGCTCCAGGCGGCGAGGTCGGGCGGAGAGGGGCGCGGTGCCGCCCCGCGGCCCGGAGGCGCGGGCGATCGCGGCGGCTGCGGCCCCGAGAGGACCCGCAGGGGCGGCGCGGCCGGGGTCCGGGTGACGGGGTGCCCGCGTCCCTGCGCGCCCGCAGCCCTCCAGCCCGGCCCGGCCCGCGCGTACCTGCAGCCTGGAGGGAGCAGGAAGTCTGGGGCCGCCACACACATGCAAATCCCGCCCGGGAGGCGGGGAGGCCACACCCCGGCCCGCCCCCGCTGCGGCTCCCACGTGCACCCGCGCCCGGGGCTCGGCCTCCCCGACACCGCGGGGCGCGCCTGAACCCCACAAAGCGCCCGGCGCGCCTCCGGGGGACACCCTGGGCCCCCGCGCGCTCCGCAGACGGCTGTCCGCCGCACCGCGCTGCACCTCGGGGCTCCGCACCCTCCGAAAGCCCCCGATCGCCCGTCCTGGGGCCCACGCGCGGCGCGGCGGGGGGACCCGGCCACTGTCGCCCTGCGGCAGCCGCGCCCCGCCCGCCGAGCGCCGCCTCGTGCCTGGACACGCGCTCCAGCCCTCCTCGCCCTCCGCGTTGCAAATCAGGATTCATTTCTGTCCACGCGAAAAGCTTTTTCGTTGCACAATAGAAAGGGCTCGCACTTGGAGGGGAAAGGAAGCGATGGGTGGGTTTTGTGTTTTGGTTTGGTTTTCTTTTTTCCCCCCCTCTCCGCATTCCTGCGCACAGAAATCCAACTTCCCAATCAGTTCAGCCGCTCCCTCTCCGGGAGGAATTGGCTCCAATTTCCTCTTGGCTCCTTCTGCCTCAACTTTCAATAAATAAATAAATCAATAAGTAGCTGGAGGGGGAGCACATCACCCCTCTGGTGTAGAGCGCACCCAGCGCCCTCAGCAGCGCGCTCCCGAAGCCGGGGCGGCCCTGGCTCTCCAGTTCAGCCCTCAATCCCGTCCCCCTAGCCGCTCGCTTTCTGTTCGGTGCGGCGGAGGCTGGGCGTTCGCTTGCCTGGGTCTGAACCGCTGAGATGGGTGCCCCCCTGCCACCCCGCTTCGGTCACGTTTGCTCCCTTCCTTCCCGCCCCCCCTCCGCCCCCCACATTTCCTGAGGGGCGGGAGTGGGGGGTAAGAAGGAGGGGACTCGAGACAGAAGCAGGAAGAGACCCAGGAGGGGTGGAGACAGCAGCCGGGCTGGCGCGAGGCAGCTGCCGACCTGGACGGAGGCGCACCCTGAGACTCTACAAGCCTTTAATGCTCATGACCGGGGAAGTAGAGGCAGGAGGGCCGGGAGTTCAAGGCCCCAGGAGACTCTGCCTCAAAAAGATAAAACGGCCAGGCTCAGCGGTTAAGAGCGCTGGTTGCTCTTCCAGAGGGCGAGGGTTGGGTTCCCAGCACCCACACGGCAGCTCACAATCATCGTAGCTCCAGTCCCAGGGGATCTGACACTTCTAACCTCTGCAGTCACCGTGAATACTCCCGGAGCAAGACATGCACACAAGCAAAACACCCACACACACAAAGCTACATAAACACCCCAGGGACACCAGGATTGCAGAGTCACTTCCACAATGACACCAACCTGCCTGGACCCCACACCTTCATCTGGATATATACCGGCAGCAAGACTTACAGACAATACCTTGGGTGTTCGCCCTAGCCTACTTGACTGCTCTTCTGAAAAAGAAACCAAAGACTCGCGGTAAAGGCTGGCCTGGGCGCTGGTGTGAACACCTTGATCAGTGTATACCTTGATGGAAGCAGAACGCAAAGCTTCCTGCATGCTAGGCGAGCCCGCTACCCACATCCCCCAACGCTAAAAACAGATTGTCCTGGTTTGCTTTCGATTGCTGCGATAAAACACCGTCAAGAGAAAGCAACTTGGGGAGGAAATGGATTATGTGGCTTACAGGTTACAGCTTATCATCGGTTGGGAAGCAAAGGCAGGAACCCGGCAGCGGGAGCTGAAGCAGAGGCCGTGGGGGGTGCTGCTGACTGGCTTCTACACACACACACACAACAGGGTTTCTCTGTGTAGCCCTGGCTGTCCTGGAACTCACTCTGTAGACCAGGCTGGCCTCGGACTCACAGAGATCCTCCTGCCTCTGCCTCTCGAGTGCCGGGATTAAAGGCGTGCGCCGCCACTGCATGCCTGGGCTCATATATTTTAATACTTAGTCACCAAGGAGTGGACCTCTTTGATAGGATTAGAAGGATTAGGGGGCGTGGCCTTGTTGGAGGAAGTATGTCACTGGGGTGATTTTTGCCATTTCAAAAGCCCAAGCCAGGCTCAGTCTCTCTCTCTCTCCCTCCCTCCCGTGTGTGTGCGTGTGTGTGTGTGTGTGTGTGTGTGTGTGTGTGTAAGGATGTAGCTCTCAACTATCTCTCCGGCACCATGCCTGCCATGCGAGCATCCCACCAACGTTATAATAGACTAAAACCTCTGAAACTGTAAGCAAACCCTCGATTAAATGCTTTCTTTTGTAAGAGTTGAATTGGTCGTGATTTCTCTGCATGGCAATAGAACAGTGGTTAAAACACCTACTATGTGCGGTGCCTCTGCTCAAACCCACCTTTTTTCCTTCCCTGAACAATGAAGAGGAAAAGCCGTAGGTTGACCACTCCCGCCTCCCCTGCACCTGGTCCTTCCTTCTCTAAAGACTCAGATGTCACCATGACTCAGTCACTGTGACAGAGCCAGGCGGAGGAAGTCCCTCCACTCTGGGCCCAGATGCTCCGAGTGAGCCTCCATGTCTCCCAACCCGGAAAACTCAGAGGTGGGCAGCACATCCCCTGTCGCCTCGTGGGGACCGAGGAGGGAGCGCCACAGCCAGCCTCTAACCGCACCTACTGCTTCTAGGAATTCAGGAACACAGAGCAGTTTCTTCAGGAGCACCATGGGGTTCAGGCCAGTCACCTGCTCCTGCCAAGCCAGCTCCACTGTGAGGTCTTTCATGAGTTCTGAGGTGGCGTGTGTTTAAAGTTCAGTAAGTTAAAAAAAATTAAGCCACAGATGGTTGGGTTGGGGTGCAGTTAAGCCATAGTGTGTGCTAGCCATCTGGGAAGTCCGAGACTTAACCCCAGCCCCTGAAAACCTCTTTAAAGGAACCCAGAGGGACTCCGGTAGACCATGGCCCTCAGCCTGACGCTCTCCGGTAGCTCCCTGCTGCCCACAGAACAGGGGCTGCAGAACCCAGGCTAGCGGGCAGACCCTCATCCCGACTGTCTCTGCCTTCCCAGTCTTGCACTCTCTACAGATACCAGGCTTGCCTTCAAGAAGGAAAACTGTGGCCCAATCGGGAGAGTAGGAAAGGTTTGTGGGTGCAGCGCAGTCAATGAGTGCTTGCTTAGCAGGTATGAAGCCCTGGGTTCTATCCCACCCCCCACCCTGCAACACACACGCACACGCACACACACGCTGCATCAATCCCGCACGGTATAAATCTCAACACACAGGACATAGAGGCAGGAGGATCAGAAGTTCCTCAGCTACAGGGGAAGTTCTAGACCAGTCAGGCTACCAGAGACGCTATCTTAAGAAAGAGGGGAAAAGCGAGAGTCCAGGAGAGCCATGGACAGTGGCAAACACCTATACCCAATCCCAGCATTCTTGAGGCAAAGGCAAGGACAGCTGTGAGTTCGGGGCCAGATTGGCGTATGGAGTAAAGACTCTGTCTCAAAAATATCCATACACTCTGGGCGTGGTGGTGCATACCCTTAATCCCAGCATTCCAGAGCAGAGGGATCTCTGAGTTCAAAACCAGCCTGTTGTGAGTTCTAGATCAGCCAGGGCTACAGAGTGAGATCCTGTCTCAAATAAATAAATAAAAGAGAAAGAAGAGAAGAGAAATCAGTAGAGGCCTGGAGAGGTGCTCAACAGGTAAGAGTAACTTGTGCTGCCTTTAATTCCAGCACTCAGGAGGCAGAGGCAGGTGGCTCTGAGTTCCAGGACAGCCTGGGCTACACAGTGAGTTCCAGGACAGCCTGGGCTACACAGAGAAACCCTGCCTTGAAAACAAGTACTTGTTCCCCTCGCAGAGGGCCCGTAAGCTGGCTCACAACAATGTCTCCCCCTCCTCCTTAGACCCCAAAGACAAAATGAGGTACAGCCCACCAAAGTTCACCCAGAGGAATCAATGAGTTTATTAGGCTTAAGGGACAGCAGGGGTGTGGGGTGAGGTCTGTACCCAGCGGGGGTGGTAGCTCCCCTGAGACTGTGTGGATGGAGTCCCCTCCCCTCAGCTTCCCACCTATCCTCTAGCCCTCCCGGAGACCACAGGCAACTAGGGTGCAACTGTACCCTAATGGGGAGGAGCAGCTGGGTACTCAAGCGGGTCCTGCCGCCCTCCCCACCCCCCGCTGTGAGTCAGCAGCGGAACCCCCAGTGGCGGGGTGGGGGTGGGGGGTGTGTGCCAGGCTTGGAGGATAGTCCTGTAACTCAGCAACTGTCCCTAATGCCCGTCTTCTGATCTTCCCGGGTACCAGGCCTGTGTGGTTCACAGACAGGCAAGCAAAGTACTCACACACTTGAAATAGAATAAACAAGTCTAAATAAAATGAGAGAGAGAGAGAGGGAGGGAGGGAGGAGAGACAAAAAGTAGACAGTGGTGCTCGACTATAGGGACTTGACTATAGCTTCCCGCTGGCCAAGCAAGCGGGGTGGTGGTGGGGAGAGCGGGGTGGGGGTAGGGTGAGGGGGGGTATGTCCTTACTAACATTGCGACTGTCCTATGACCATACAGTCTTCATCTTCCCACCGCAGAGACCTCGAGGGATGCAGTAACGTCTCCTTCCCGCCTGCCACGGCGCACCGCACCGTGAGGCTCTGGATGGAGCAGGCAGAGTCTGCCTCCCTCTGTGTCCTCAGGCCAGACACACGGAAAGGCTGGAGAATTTAGTGAACTGGAAAGGACACAAATTAACCCAGAAACCAAACCCACGGGGAGCTGGGAGCCCCAGCTTGGGTGTGAGCGCCGAGGTGCGGCGTGGGGGCGTGGGGGTGTAGGGGGATTGTCGGGGGAGTGTGCCTGGGATGGAGGGGGAGAATGGTAGGCCAGCCCGTCTGAGTCGCTTGAATAGACACCAAGCTGGGACCAAGTTCAGACCCAGGGAAGAGGTCGCCACTGTCCCCAAGGCATCAGGCAGCCCCAGCTCAGGGCCCAGCCTCAGTGGCTGGGTAGTCCCGCCTCCCAAGGGAGTCTCTCCCAGAGGGCAAGCAGAGGGGGCGGATGCTCCTGCCAGGGACGCCAAGTAGGATTCCCAGTAGCCAGACTTTTATACTGAGGGTCAAACCCAAGGCCTGCACGCCAGGCGAACGCTCTCCCGCTGTGCTGCGTCCTAGCCGGCTTTTATTTTTTTCGAGACAGGGTTTTTCTGTTGTGACTCTGGCTGTCCTGGAACTCACTCTGTAGACCAGGCTGGCCCCAAACTCAGAGATCCGCCTGCCTCTGCCTCCCCAGTGCTGGGATTAAAGGCGTGCAACACCACTGCCACTGCCACCACCGCCCAGCCCTAGCCCTCTTTTTAAAATTTATATTGTGATTCAGGGTCTCCATAGCCCAGGCTAGCCCTCAACCTGCTAACCCAGGCAGACCTTGAAGTTGTGATCCTCCCGCCTCAGTGTCAGGAGCTCTGGGACGACAGGCCTACGTTACTCAGCCCGGAAATTTCACGCGGCCTTTCTGCTTTTAGCCTTTTAAATTCCAGGCAATGTGAGTGTATAGCTCCAGTCAAAGAATGGAAACGCTCAAAGCGCCCACCCACAGACCCTCCTATGCTGCCTGTCCAGGCTGGGGGGAGGAAGGGGAGGGGCAGTCTCCCCGCATTCTGAAGAGGACAGTGGCATGGAGGAGCGGTCTGGAACCTAAGTTCCCTGCACCAGTGTATCCTCCCACCCCCCGCGCCCCAACCCATACACACTCCTGGAGACCTCACCGAGTTCTGCTGTGTGGTGTTGTAAAAAGTGCAGAACCCTCTGGGATCCAGGGTCCTCCCGGTAAACAGGTTCCAAGTCACCACCCAAGGTGTCGCCGTGGCCTGGCCCTCACGGCCCCTAGGAGTGCAACTAGAAAGGCTAGAACCCCCTGCCATGTCTCATGGTTTGGGACAATTGACAAGCAGTTCTTGAGGGTCTTCTACTCCTTCCAATATGAGAGCAGGGTCCAGAGAGGGGTGGAGCCTGGAGGGGGCAGGGCCAGGATGGGTGGAACCAGGAATGGGGCGGCGCCCAGCCAGGGCTGACTCAATGTGGCAGCCACCCACTGGGTCACCCCGGTGGGTGGGGTGCCAGTCCAGGCCCGCTGGGTTCCCAGAGAATTCCTTCCCCATGCCATCAGCTGCCCTGGGCGGGCACCCGCCCACAGCAGGGAGCCTCCGGCCGCAGCGGAGGGTGTGCGGGATCCCCAGGGCCGTCAGCTCCCGTGTTCCGGACACTCATGCCTGGCTACACTGGAAATCCGTGGTCTTGGGAAGCCAAGAGCTGAGCCGGTGTGTTCCCCATCAGCCCGCGCCCTCACCGAAGACTCTCACTCTTCCAGACTCTGGGTGACCACCTACACTGTGCTAGGGGAACTGATGGAACACAGCCGGAAGAATGGACCACAGGCTGTGGTTCCAGTAACACAGGAGAGAAGAGACCAAGGGCTGGGACTCTGATGGTCACAGAACACGACCCCTCCCCTCCCCCGCCATGCTCCTTAGGGTGCAGACCCTGGAGCCCCCAGATCAGAAGGCCTCTCCTCTAGGCCTTCCCCCGCAATCCCTGACTCTGGGCTTTCCTATCCAGGGCCAACTCAAACACAGCGGAAGCAAAGCCTGGGGTCGGATGGCAGGAATCTCGACTCTAGCCACTGGCTGATGCCGAGAAAAGCCCCTTCCCGTGCCTCAGTGTCCCTGGGAAAACAGCACCGAGTGGGGTGGGTTGGGCACCTGCGTGAAGCAGCCACACATGCCCAGGAGTGATTCGAGAGACATGGGACTGGACAGGCCTGCAGAGGCGTGGGCAGTTTAGGAATGGGTAACCAGGATGCTGAAGGGCCCTGGGGCTGGCCACTGCAAAGGGCTGCCCTTCTGCCGAGAGCAGGCCTGGCCACTGCCAACCTGGGTGTGGCAGAGAAACAACCACCCCATGTCGATCTCTCCCCGCCCCCCTCCCACCAGGGCCTCCCCCTGGCACAAGCCGCAGACAAAGGGGAGCTGGGTAGCCCAGGCCCCCACAGCACAGCCCCCGAGGGATCGGAGCAAGGGCACCCGGGTGGGCGGTGTGTCTGGAGGGCCAAAGAGGAGGTTAGCGGAAGTATTTGTCCTGCCAAGCACGGCACCCGATCACACTCTCTCCGGCTGGGTGTGGCGGCACACACCTATAATTAAAGGAAGTGGGGGCCGAGGAGGAAGAGCCGCAAGTTGGAGACCAGCCTGGCCTACATACCAAGACCCCATCTCAAAGGAGGTCTGTGAGGTGACTCACCAAGCACCTGAGTCCAGTCCCCAGAACCACGTGGTGAAGGAGAGAATCAACTCTGACCTCCGTATGCACACGGACTCTCTCACGCCCACCCCCAACACACATAATAAATAAATAATATCGATGACTTAATTACAGGCCGGGTCGACCTACCAAGATCAAAAATCGGAACCAAAAGAAAACGGAAGAAATAAATAACAATCTAGGAGCTGGGGGGCCGACTCAGAGGGCGAAGGGCATGCTAAGTTCAGCACCCACATACGCTAGGTATGGTGGGGTGAGCCTGTACCCCTGGCCCTGGTGGGGGGGCAGCAGCTGGATCTGCCAGGCAGTCTCGCCCCGTGCTCAGTGAGAGACCTCGTCTCCAAGTATGAGAAGCAAGAGAGGAAGACGCTGACGTCAACCTTGGAGCCTCCTGTAGGCTCACGCACGCTCATGCATGCACGCACACGTACATTTAAAAAATATAATTGCAATCTAGCCATGGACTGTGGGTCGCGTGAGTGCCCGATAGGGCTTTTCAAGACAGATTTTATCAAGATTTCCACTAACCAGACCCCCAGTCCCCCCAGCTGTTGACTAATGAATGCCGGGACACGCTTCACACTCCGGCTAGGATGTCGGGGACCTAGGCTAAGCAGTCACGCCTGAGCGGTGTCTGAGTTAGGGAGTGGAGGGGTCTGCAGGTCAGGTCACCCCTAGCCTGATACCCAGATGGGGCTTGGCAGGAGCTCCCAGCGGGAGGGGAAACACAGAGCTGTGGCGTCTCTCTGTGTCTCTGGGCCTCACAGCCAAGGAGAAGTCAGAAGACAGGGATCATGAGCCTTGGAAATGGGTAGTGAAGGAAAGCTGCCTGGAAAACTTCCCAGGGCCTGGCCAGGCAGGAGCAGGCCTTGATTGACAGGAGGCAAAACACTGACTCCAAGCCTACCTGGGCTCGGCTCTGGGCTCCAGCTGCTCCCACGCCTACCTTGGCAGGAAGGAGGCCTTTGAGCCAGCCTTGCCTGGGCTGCCTGGCCTGAAAACTGCTCTCACTCACACACACACACACACACACACACAGTCATCCCCTCTACAGGTCCTCTCTCCCACACCAAGTTGGCTGGCCTGGTGCTAGAGCCTTCAAACACGTGTGTGTGGGGGGGGTGTTGTTCATGAGGAGGGTGTGCCGTGCCCTCCTGAGGGGGCAGGAAGAGGTCACAGCCCAGGCACTCTGAGTTGAGAGGGAGAGAAAGACCCGCTGTTTGTCAGGGAGCTGAGCAGACACTGGGGCCTTTGTCCTAGGGCAGCGGGGGAGGCCTCTGGCCAGATGAAGAGCAGTGACCTCTCCTGCACCCCCATCCAGCTCCTGGGGCTGAGGGAGGAGCAGAGGAGGTTGCCTGCAAGGTCTGGTGCGTCAAGGCCCAGACCCCAGCCGGACAGCAGGAGCTGTAAGGTCCCGGGGGTGGGGGGGGGGGGGGGGGGAGGGCTGGGACACCTGCTGCCTTGCCAGACCTCAGACCTGCAGAGCTGGGGAACCCTCCTCTGCCTACAGGAGACAACCCCGGCTCTGGTCTGTGGGGCTGAGAGTCTGTGAGGAGACCGTAGTGCGTGCTGGCCGCTCAAGGAAGTGTGAGGAGCCTGGAGATCCTGTGAGCACACGCCCTGCCCTCTTGGAAGCTGGGTTCTGGAGCAGATCCTGGCCACTCCCCTAAATTACATGCAGTTTTACTGTGTGCTGTGGAAGGATGGGTGGGGTAACCCAAGACTGGAGCTCCCAGAGAGGCTGGGGCCATGGGGGATGGGCGGGGAGACACCGAGGACTTCCCCGACACAGAGGACGGAATATGCAAAGAGCCTGTGGCAGGAAGGAATTGGGGTGCATGTGGGCCCCACTAACAAAGGCTGGAGCGTGGGTAACAAAGGGTTCTAAAGCAGTGACTGGGGGCGGGGAGATGGCGCCGCAGCTAAATCCCTGGCTGCTCTTGCAGAGGACAAGGTTTGGTTCCCAGCACCCCCATGGCGCCTCATGGCTGCCTGAACTCCAGTTCCAGGAGGACACATCGCCCTCGTGTGGCCTCTGGGGGTACTGCATGCTCATGGAACAGACAAGCACACATAAATGGTTTTTAAGAAAGGGATTAGGGCCATGCAAGGTAGACACATGGATGAAATCAGAACTTGGGAAGAGAGCAGAGGATCAGGAGTTCGAGAGCACACTCCTAGATAAGAGGAGTTCTAGGCTAGCCTGGACTACGTGAGATCCTGGTTTGTTTTACTTGGCTTTGGTTTTTTCCGAGACAGGGTCTCATTATGCAGCCTTAGCAAACCTGGAACTCACTCTGTAGACCAGGCTGGCCTTGAACTCAGAGATCTGCCTGCCTCTGCCTCCTGAGTGCTGGGATTAAAGGCGTGCGCCACTACGCCCAGTTGAGATCCTGTTTCAAAATATAAAAAGTAAAAATGAAAGGATTTGTAATGCAGAGAGGCCCTCCCTCCCCGCGGCCAGGCCAGCCCATGTCTGGTGTGGACACCACTGGGAGGCTTTGGTGGCTGAGGAAAGCCAGCCCAGGGCGGTCAGCTGTTCAGCTGAACCCTCACAGTGACAGCGGCCATGTGGGTTCCCCCAGAGCAGACTCTGAGGCTATGTCTTGGGAGACCCCAACAAGTACAGCAAGAACCCAGGACTTGCCCCGTGGGCTGTGCAGAGTCTGATTGTCCCACCCAGGCTGGAGACGCCTGGCTGGGTACCTATCAACTAACCCGCCCGCCCTGGGTCAGTGCCAGCCTGGGGACTTTAATCCCAGCCTGTCTGTCCTCCTGTGCAGAGTGAGGAAACCCGGAGGCAGGGAAGAGTCTAGAAGGTTTCTATTAAGGAACTCTGTAGCGCTGGGCCAACGGCCAGCGCAGGTCCTCTGGCTTCTCCTCTAGGAGTCTCCAATTAGTCATTCATCCCACAGGCTGCTGTGTGCCAGCCCTCTGCCCGGCCCGACGTGTGATGTCACCCAGCTACAGGAAATGGAAGAGCTCAGAAGCTGGGGGTCTCGGGAATGGGTCCCCCACGGTGGCCGCCTCCTTGAGGCCTTGAAGCTACTTTAAGACAGAGGTGGATCCCACAGAGCACTGTACCCCTCAATCTGCAACCAAGGGTCAGCCAGTCCCAGAGGACACTGGGACCATCTTCTGCTGTGAGACCAGGCTCTCTCCTCCCAGCTAGAGCTTCCTGCTCGCTGTGGCTCTCAGCCCAACCCCGTCCTGACGCTAGCCCTGCACAAACATGCTCTGTTCTTTCCTTCCTTCCTTCCTTCCTTGAAATAGGGTTAGCCCAGGCTGGCCTGTGACTTCTGACCCTCTACCTCTCAACCGCTGGGGTTATGGGCCTGTGACCTCACATACATTTTAATGTGGTGCTGGGGTCACACCTAGGACTCAGCACAACCAACCAAGCTACACCCGTAGCCAGGTAAGTGGGCCTGGAACCTACCATGTAGGCCAGGGCAGCTTGAGACTTGTAGTGATGCCCCTGTCTCAGATTTCCGAGTGCTTGGGCCCCTCCCAATCCCACACTTACTTTTCTGTTTTGTTTCCTGTGATTTTTTTGGGGCCGTGGGGGTGGGAGGGGATGACGTCTATGTACCTCAGGCTGGCCTTAAACAGTGATCCACCTGCCTCTGCCTTCCAAACGATGGGATAAGACCTGGCCACCATACCTGGCTTAGCTGGACCCATCTTACAGACAGGGACACCGAGTTTTATGGACGCGTTCTGGGCATCCTGCCGCTCCTGATACAAAAGGGCCACGCCATTGGCAGCTGCCTCCCTTTTACTGTGGTGCAACAAGGAGGGTGCTCCCAGCCTTTCACAGACACAGAGAGAGAGAGGAATGCTGGTGTTCACCCCTCAGACCGCAGGGCGGGGCTGGAGACAGGTGCCATGTCTGCGATGTCCTCTGACCACACCTTTGCCCTCACCTCGTGGTGGCTGAGAGGAGCCCCACATCAGGACATAACCCCGTCAAGATCTGTGTTCCCAGCCTCCTTCCTACCTTGGCTCCGTCTCCCTGTAGGGGCCCAGCCAGCCCTCCATCCTTGGCCTCTGCGCCCAGGCGGATCACATGCAGGACTCGGCGTACATTACGGTAACTCTCTGCACCCCCCACCCCCGGGACAGAAAGCACAGCAGCGTGAGGGGCAGACGGCAGGAAGGCCTTCCCGGGGACGCAAGCCTATCAGTGGTGGCCACTGAGGAGCCCGTCTAGAGGGACACGCCAGGCTGCCCACGCAAAACCCCAAACTCAGGGCCTCACAGTTTTGAATTTGGCTTTTCCAGATGCCAAGCACCACACAAACCAGGTGGGCTGACAGCTGCCTGCACTCACGTGGTAGAGGCAGGAGAGTCATAGGTTCAGGATCGTCCTTGGCTACGTGATAAACTTAAGACCAACCTGAGCTACATGAGATCCTGTCTCAAGAATGAAACACCCACACATATGAATACACACACCACACACATCCACATACAGACCACACACAGGAATTGGCAGGGAAGGAAGAGACACCGTGCTAAGACTTTACTACGGTAGGCCTCAGGGGCTAGCTCAGAGCAGCTAACCCCCATGATCCACAGCTAGCCGAATGCGCCATCACCTTCTGGCTGGCCACTGCTTGCGGGCTGCCTCTGCAGTTCAACCCCTTCCTGAACCATCGCTGGGTCTGGTGGCCCTGCCCAGCCACCCTGTCACAGCCAGAACAAAACCCACCAGGCAGGCAGTTGCAGAAACCTCCAAAATGGTTTCATGGATAGGGAAGAACAGATGTGAGAATGGGGGGCGGGGGGTGTTTTTAGTTGTGTTCATAATGCTGTCTTGTGCTGTTGGGGGAAGGGCTGACTAGGCTTGGCGTTTTGCATTGTCTGCAGGTGTTGGGTGTATGTGGGGGACGTTTGATTGCTAATGATCTGCGTGTGCTCTCAGTAGAACACCTGAGGAGTACCAAGTCAGACGCTCAGGGTAACACTGTCCGGTACGATGCTTGCCGTGACAGTGGTTCCCTCTGCTGAGGTCTGAGAATGCCTCCTTGTCTTCCTTGGTGAGCTGCCATGGCCGAGAGCTATTACATCCTGAGTCACAGCCCCCGCTGGGTTCCACCGTTGCTGGTTTAGCCCTGGCATCAGGGTGAGCCCGGGATGTCCTGCTACCCTGCAGGAGCTGCCTACCAGCCCCCAGTCCGCACTGTGAGAGCACAGGAAGCTGTCTCCGGGCTTTGGGTCCAGCCCAGGAGTGGTTCCACCTGGGAGACAGGGTAGGCAGGAACAAAAGACTACTGAAGGGTTAGGGACGGTGTTCCCATGGCAACCAGTGCATAACAAATATGCAGAACTTAATGGTATGAAACCACCACCTCACTTTGCACAAACTTCTGTACCTCAGGGGCTCTGGAAGGGCCTGCCCCCCCACCCCCACCCCGTGCTTCTCGCTGCGGGGGGGGGGTGTCTCACGTCACATGGTGAGCAGCTGTTGAGGACCAGAGCTGTCCTGCACCACAGCTGGGCTGGGTGTGCAGTTGGTTCTGCCTGCGTGGCCGGTGGTCCTGGCCTAGACCGGGAGCTCAGATAGACTCCGAAGTCTCTGTTTAGCTCCTGCAGCCTCGAAAGCTCGTGGAGCTGGACTTCTTTGTCGATGTCTTCGAGACAGGATCTCATGTAGCCCAGGCTAGGTATTTGAGGATGACCTTGACCTGACTCTCCAGCGCCACCTCTGGGCGATGGAATTACTGGTGCGTACTGTGGATTTAACTCAGGGCTTCATGCTCGACCAGGACTTTCGCTGCTGAGCAGACAGGGACAGAGAGCAATTTCTGGAAGCCAAGGATGCCAGAAAATATTGGGACCATGTTTTGATTTTGGTTTGGATTTTGCTTTTTTTTTTTAAAAAAAAAAAAAAAATATATATATATATATATATATATATATATATAATCTTACTCTGTAGCCCAGGCTGGCCCGAACTTGTCCTGTCTCAGCCTTCCAGTGCTGTCAGTACAGGGCCAAATCGTCACACCCCACTTAGAGGCTCTGACAGCCCTGATTCGGATTCCAGGACTGAGGACCAGAGGACACAGGGCCTTTCCCGTGAGCTGGGGACACCGAGGGCCCAGAGAGGGAACAGTCCTGGGGATGCTGAGCTGGGGATGAGGCCTGTGGGGGAGGGGCTGTCAGGCTCGAACTGGAGCCTCAGCGTTTTATAGACAGTGATGGCTTCTTTTTGTTGTTTCGAGACAGGGTTTCTCTGTTGTAGTCCTGGTCTTCCTGGAACTCACTCTGTGGACCAGGCTGGCCTCGGACTCAGAGATCCGCCTGCCTCTGCCTCCTAAGTGCTGGGATTAAAGGCGTGGCCACCACTGCCCGGCCACTGATAGCTTCTTGGTGGCATGAGGTCAGCCACAGGGAATCAGGGAGGAGGGAGAGGGAAAGTCCTGTGAAGGCCCAGCTGGCCTGCTTGAGGGGGTGAGGGGCAGGCAGCCTGGGGGTGAGCCTGTGCCAGCCCTGCCTCCCACCTCAGGCTGGGCTATGGCCAGGCTGCAGGCACGTTGTGCCCAGCCCCGTGGCCACTCCCAAGGCCCACCCAGGCCCCTCAGGCTCTTCCTGAGCACTGGAGTTCTTCCTGCCCTTCAGCTGCAGACAGGAGCAGCCTGTCTGTATCCAAAAGGAAAAGCTGCTTTGTGCGGGCCTGGTCCTCTGCCCAGCTGGAGCTGCGCGTCCAGGGCATTTATCTAGCATGTGTAAGATCCTGAGTTCCATCCCCAGCCAGCATGGCAAAGAGGAGGCAGGGAGAGGAAGAGACAGGCAGGCGGCAGGGCAGAGACCCGACCCAGGGAGCCAGGGGAGGGGGGGTCACACAAACCCTAGAGGTGGAGCCTGCTAGGGAAGAGGATGAGCAGCAGGTGCAAAGGCCCGGGGGCAGGAACGGGTTGAGTGTGGGGAACAGCACAGGATAAGAACAAGCCGAGATGGGGCTGAAGACCCGGGAAGAGTCAGATGGCGGAGGGCCTTGCCAGTCTTGGGAGGACCCGGGTGAGAGGGCCCGGGGCCAGGGCTCCCAACAGAGGGCTGCTGTTTTCAACCGACAGTAGTCTCGGGTTACACAGAGCCTGTGTGTGTTAGCTGTTCTCGACACCGGCATACACGGAGCTAATAACCTGTGTGAGACAGGAAACCGGACGTCTACAGCAACCGACTGCCTGGGTTTGTCGCGCAGCCCATCTACAGAAGAGCCAGGCTGCAGACGACCCCAGGCAGCTGGCCTCCAAGAGCCCGGGATGCTTCCCTTGACACAGGAGGGAGCTTTCTGTGAGACAGGGTCAAACTCCCCCACGTACCTGGGAATGACCCTGAACTCTTAATTCCCCCACACACACCTGACTGCTGGGCTCCAGACTCACACTACTGCACCGGCTCCCCTGCTCTCCTGTCTCGCCCTGCCAGTCTCCGGCTCCCCTGTGCATCTCGCCCTGCCAGCCTGACACTCAGCCCTCTATAGCTCCTGCCGTCCTGCGGATGGAGCTGAGTCACTTGGGCTGGCTTAGGCAGCGTGAAATCTGGCTGCTGCTGCTGCTGCTGCTGCTGCTGCTGCAGGCGGCCAAGTGGTTAATGTAACGGACTGCCTCTCTGCACCCCCCCTTCTCTCCTGAGCTCCCTTGAACGCCACCTTCTGCTTATGAGGTCCAGGAGCACCTACCACCCCTGCCACGGAACCATGGAAACAGCCCTGTGTGCCCACCGTGGGGCTCTACAGCTCCGGGCTACTACCGTGAATCCTGATAGCCCAGGACCCTGATGGAGTGGAGGCTGAAAGCCCCAGAGCTGGGCAGGACATCTCCATGGTTAGAACCTGGAGTAACTTAGGGCCCCGGTCCAGACTCAGCGTTAAGGGGTGGGTGGTAGCAAGAGTCTAACCGTCAACAGCGGGGTTGAGTGAGGGGCCTGGGAACACTTGGTCAGGAAAGTAGCTGGCCTTGGTGACCTCGCCCCTCAGCCAGCACTGGGGAGGTGGAGGCAGGGGGACCAACTGGAGGCCATCAAACCCGGGGAAGGGGAAGCGGCTCTGGGGTGCAGTGGCACAGAATGGACCCTGTCACTCACAGGCCCAGTGGTTAGACCCTGCTCCCCACCTTCCCTGTCATAGCTCCTGCTGCCTCCTTCGGGAAACCCCCTGGCTAGCTCCCTCCGCTGTGTGGCTCCCGACTCTGAGCGGGACCTTCATTTGTAGACAAGGGGCTCCTGGTGTCTACTAACAGGTTGCGGTCATCTGTGCCTTGGGCACTGGAAACCAGAAGCAGAAACTTGCATGGGCACGGCTGAGCGGCTGCAGCTGCACAGGGGCAGCCGCGGGGCCTGCACCCCGCCCGCCGCTCTCCAGCAGAGGGCGCCCGCCCACGCGCGACCCTTCGGGTGCTCCAGCCCAGGCCTTGTGCCCCCTCCCCCCGTTCTCTGCAGGGGTGGGGCCCACCGCCTCACGGGGGTGCAGCCCGGGGCATCCCTCGTGGTGAAGACCTTCCGAGGAGCCCAGTCTACTGGGTTCCTTTCATCTGTTTGGAGGCGGATTGAGACAGGCAGGCCACCCCCGCCCCGGGGTGACGGGGTACGCCCCCATGCCCGGCCAAAACGGGGAACAGAGCTTATGTGTGCTGTTCTCCAGTGACGGGACAGCTGGGAGGACAGCGTGTGTTAACCACCTGTTCTGAGGATCCTTCTAGGCCCAACGGCCATTCTGGTTTTTGGTTTCTTTTTCATTTTGAAATACCAGTTTGTTTTGGAAACAGAGTCTCAGGTACCCCAGGCTGGCTTCAACTTGCTAGGTAGCCAAGGTTGACCTTGAACTTCTGATCCTCCAGCTTCTGCCTCCCAGTGTGTTGGGACTGTACGCTGTGCTGGGGGAGGAGCCCCCATGCATAGTAGGCATGCACTCTAACCCTGAGGTGCGCGCCTCTCTTTAAGGGCGTTCTATCGAGCCAGTCTACATGAGAAGCCTTTGGTTTCCTCATTTCACACCTACAGACACGACAGGGATTCAGCGGGGGGTGGGGGGGTGGCACTGGCCTGCAGTCACATGAGTTGGTTACTGTGGAATTGCCTCCAGCCCCCTGATACACGGTCTGCCATGTTGTCTTGGCCCCTGACCCTCTCACTTCCTTCTCCCCCGATGGAGAATGGAGGATTCTGCAGGTGCCGCCCACTCACCGGGACGGGCTGGCAGGGCCCCAGGCACCAGCTCGCCTGGAGGTCCTGCCCACCCACCAGGCCCCCGGCTCCTGGGTGCCCCCCCCCCACCTGAGGCCTCCACTGAGTCCCAGATCCTCCCTGGTAGTGGCCTGGGGTTGCTTTAGTTACCTCCACCGCACAACAGGGGGTGACATGGTTAGACACGTGGAGTCGAGCACAGGCAGACACACAGGAGATGGAACCCAGGGTGACAGACTCGGGACCTCTGTCCCTGTCGGCCCAATCCGGGGCCACGGCCAGCTCAGTTTGTCCCGGTGAGCAGAGTGGACGACATTCCCTGTCTGGTGTGCTGACCCCCGCGGATGGATTTCAGATGTGGTGAAATCCCATTTCACCCACAGAGCCTGCACGGTGACGCCCAACGGCCTCCTGGCTCTGACACCGAACGCTGAGACGCCCCTAGTCTCCAGAGTGGACCCAGGGGTGTCTGCAGGCTTCCACCCACTGCCAGAGCCTCCTGGTCCACAGCAGCAGAATATCTGCCATCCTGCGAGCCAGGCCTCCCTCAGGAGGCAGCCCTGGACCCCTCGGGGCTGGGAAGAGGCCTCAAGCCTGTGTCAGCGCGTGCACACACACCCCGACAGCAGCAGCGGCGGCACCCACGCCCCTGGCCCCCTGGGGTTCACAGGGACCCTGGAGCAGATGGAGACAGGAGGCTACCACACAGACACGGCAGAGGAGGAAGACAGGGACGGGCCGCACACTGAACCAGGCCTTTGCCCCTGGGGGTCTGTACGCTAAGAATCCCTGGCTGCCTGCCAAGGCCTCGCCCTTCCCACTGGTGCCCCCCACTTGAAGGAACCGATTAGCAAGAGCAGCCAGGGCACCGTGAGTCATGTGGCCGCAGGGCGCCTCCTGGCTGACGCAGCTCAGCTGGCCCTCCACCAGCCTCCAGCTCAGGACTGAGTCAAGGCCTCCACGGGCCCTGGCCAGGAAGCCCTGGAGAAGGCTCCTGGCCCCCAAGTGTCCCTGTCTCCTCGCCTCCCCCACAGTGATGGCTGGAGCCCGCAGTCAGTGAGTCAGGCTGGGCTGTGGTGGCTGCTGCAGCGTCTGGGCACCCCAGGGACGTGGCCCCTCTCCAGGCATCAGCAAACAGTTGCTAGGGCCGCTAAGACAGATCAGTGTGGCCAAGCCAGGCGCCAGGCATGATGGTGGCGACTGCACTCACCTGCAGTCCTGGCAGTTGGAGGCAGAGAATGAGCTGGAGAAGAGTCTGGGGCCGATGTTGGGGGATGGGGGTGCTCGAGAGAGCAGGGACCTCCTGGACCATAATGCTTCGCGGTGTCCCAGAAAAACCAGGCTGAAGAGCCAAGTCCCCCTTAGCTCTGGCTGCACCGGGGCTCCACCTCGCCACCTCTCCGGAGGCTACGCGTCCCCCTGCCCAGATCCCCGGGATGCCTAGCCCTGACCAGGCAGTCAGCATCCGGCTTGGGGAGACGATCCTCCTGCACCGATCCTCCTGCACCGACCCCGTTGGCGCTGGCTCGGTTGTAATCTGACACACGTGGGGAGAGGGAACTTGTACTGTAGAATTGGCTCCATCGGTTTGGCCCGTGGGCGCGTGTTCACGGGGCGTTTTCTTGATTGCTAATTGATGCCAATGCTCACTGCCAGTTAACTGACGCCAGCTCGCGGTGGGCAGTGCGGTTCGGGCAGGTGGTCCTGGGCTGTGTAAGGTAGCTAGCTGGGGGGCTGAAGAGACGGTTCAGCAGCTAGGAGCTAATACTGCTGGGAGCGTGGGTCCCAGCAACCACACGGGGCTACTTACAACTGTAACTCCAGCTCCAGGACTCCGACGCCCTATTCTGGACGCTGAGGTCGCCCTGCACGCAACACACACAAATGTGCACGCACTTATATTCGCAAGATTTAAGATCTTTTTTTTTACCCCTCTCTGGTTTTTCAAGACAGGGTTTCTCTGTTGTAACCCTGGCTGTCCTGGAACTCACTCTGTAGACCAGGCTGGCCTCGGGCTCACAGAGATCCGCCTGCCCCTGCCTTTAAAGCCGGGCTTTAAAATAAATCTTTAAAAAAATAAAGGTAGCTGAGCGAGCCAGAGGAGACAAGCTATAAGCGGGGCTCCCCCATGGCCTCTCCTTCAGTTCCTGCCTCCGGGTTCCTGCCTGACTTCTCTCCGCAAGGGACTGTAAGCTGTAAGGTCACTCAGACCCTTTCCTCCTTGGCTTTGCTTTTGGTGTTTTATCACAGAAACAGAAGAGAGAACTAGAGCATACACCAGCTTCAGGAGCCCCTTTCCTCGCCTGCCCCCAGGGCCCTCCCTGCCAGCTCTCCTGAAGCAGGTCCCCACAGTTCAGGGCCCTTTCCTGGCTTTGTCCCCGAGCCGGCTGGGCAGGAACTTCCTGCTCTGAGAATTCCCGGATCCTCCTGGAGAGGACAGCTAGCTAGCTCCCTGGGAGCTCCGGGAGGGAGGGAAGTCAGGGACTCTCCTCCTTCCTGGCAGGCAGCACCCGAGGTTAGCCTCCTGCTCTCTGCTCCCTGGCACCCAGCGGTGCCCTCCACCCTAGCTGCTCTCTGGGCAGAAATGAGGAGCTGGATAAAGACCCGAATAACCCAGCTCTCTCCAGGGGTGAGGGAGAGGGCCGAGGGCCGGTGACAGACAGCCCAGGAGGCTAATGTCAAACTAAGTTTTTATTAATAACACCATCTGCATGAGTCTGGTAGGTAGTGAACAGTGCAGAGCAGGCCCGCCACACGCACACACAAAGCCCAAGCCCCCAGAGGTCCCCTGGATGTGTGGGTCCCAGGAGTGTGGGCGCAGCGGGCTCCGGCCAGCACGGGCCTCACTCTGGGGGAGGCCAGTTCCCCATGTCGTCCGTCTCCTCCAAGAGCAGGTGCTGCAGGCAGACACACGTGAAGGGAGGTTCCTCCCTCCCTGCTCCTCGTTCCAGAACCTTCCCATCTACTCCGCCCCCCGCCCCAGACCACCCGGTCATCCTTTCCAGACCTTCCCCCCCCACCGTCCTGAAGCTGGCCCAGGGTCACCGACCCTGAGCCAACCACCACCGTAACTAGAGATGCTTCTGCCTCAATCCCCAGGTTCCTGGGGGCTCGGCAACCCTTCCCTTCCCTTTTGCCTGTCCTGGGGGTTCTGTGTACTTTCTCCTAGCTGAATGGAGCTGCAGCTACCTTAATACCCACCCCCAGGTCCCTGATGTTCCCCCAAAGCTGAGGGGCAGCCTCTTTCCTCCTTAGCAGGTGGTCCGGAGGGCAGAGGAGGGGAAGGTGCCCCACCACAGGCGATGGGAGTTGAGGATGTAGCTGTGACCCCCAAAAGAAGGTCCGGGGGCCCCACATGCACTGTCCAGAAGCTCCTCAGACTCTTTGTGCTGTCAAGGCTAGCCTAGGTCTGTGAGCTCACAGGTCCTGGAGGACTGGTCCCAAGATTGGAGCCCCTCAGTGGAAGGGGAAATCAAGCTCATAAGGCTTGTGTGGTTGGGGATGTGGAGTCCTCAGGGCGTGTGAGCAGGGTTAGGACACCCTCAGTGACCAGCAGGGGTGAATTCCTGGTAGTCTCCACCCTAGCGGAGCCAGCCATTGTCCCAGACGTGAGGAGCCTGAGGGACCTGCGGTATGGTGTCTCAGCCCATCCCCACAGAGGCAAGAACCAAAGTCAAGGTGACACAGCAGAATAACCTCTGACTAGACTCTGGCTTGTGAGCCCTGAGCTCTTCCCTTCTGGAAACCACAGACCGTCAGGGCAGAGTCCACTGAGTCATAGAGAAGGGTAGATGGACAGACGGAAACGGACACACCACACATGTGGTCGCTCCCTGGAGCCCGTGTGTGTCCTGTGAGCTTTGGCGTGAGTGGGGAAGAGAACAGAAAAAACAGCCACACTGTTCAAGTCCCAGCCCATCTTGACAAATGTCCCTGTCTGTAATTCCAGCACTGGGGAGGTAGAGGCAGGAGGAACAGAAGTTCAAGGCTGGCCTATGCTATATAGTGAGGGTAGTTTGGGCTACAAGAACCTGTTTCAACAAACAAACCAAATCAAAGAAAGAACGCAAATTCAGGTGAGCGCTGTTGGTGTGTGTGTGTCCGTGTGTGTGTCTGTCTGTGTGTGTGTGTCCGTGTGTCTGTATGTGTCCATGTGTCCACCTGTGTGTCTGTCCGTGTGTGTGTGTGTGTGTGTCCACCTGTGTGTCTGTGTGTCCATGTGTGTGTCTGTGTCCGTGTGTGTGTGTGTGTGTCCATGTGTCCACCTGTGTGTCTGTGTATGTCCATGTGTGTGTCTGTGTGTCCGTGTGTCTGTGTGTCCATGTGTCCGCCTATGTGTGTCCGTGTGTGTCTGTGTGTGTGTGTGTCTGTGTCTGTGTGTCCGTGTGTCCATGTGTCCGTGTGTGTCCTGTGTGTCCGTGTGTGTGTGTGTATCTGTCCATGTGTCCACTGTGTGTCTGTGTGTCCGTGTGTGTCCGTATCCATGTCTGTCTGTCCGTGTCCGTGTGTCCATGTGTCCGCCTGTGTGTCTGTGTCCGTGTGTGTGTGTCTGTGTGTGTGTGTCCGTGTGTGTGTGTGTCCATGTCTGTGTGTCCGTGTGTGTGTGTGTGTGTGTCCATGTGTGTATACACTATTCCCAGAGAGTAGCATCTCAGACCCTCCCCAAAGAGGCCAGGCAGTGGGGGCTGCTTCCAGGGGCCAGGGCCATGTTGGGTGGGGGACCCACCCCACTCCCATGAGTTGGATGTGGAGCAGATGGCCGTCTGGGCGTACCTGGCCATCCACCATGCCAGCCTCCTCCAGCGTGATGTCTGGCCGGGTCAGCAGCTCCCGGGTCCCCAGGCTGTCCACCTTCCAGAGACGGGACTCTCGTTGTACCGCCAGAATCTTCTTCAGCTCCGGACTCCACGAAACCTTGGAGGCAAAGAGAAGGGCTGTGTGCTGTGGGGACGGGCGTTTAGGTCTCCACGGCTGCTTCCTGGCATGTCTCGCCCGGAACCCACAGACCTTCAAGACCACTGAGGTTTTGGGTAACGCTAATGGCGGCCCTGAGCAGTTCTTAGCAGCCGCAGGCAGGGTAGGGGAGGGCTGGAGGATGACAGGTTCAAGACTAGCCAGACAACTTAGTGAGAATGTCTGAAAAACAAACAAAAAACCCAAAAACAACACCACCACCAAACCCTAAGTTCTAAGAGATGCTTCAACAAGGTTTTTGAACACGAGGGACTCTGACTGACGGCCAGAGGCACAGGTAGAGCGACCTGCGCTTGGGATCAGGGTCTAAGGTAGTGCGGGGGCCCGAGGTCCCCTCGAGCAGCAGGGACCTGGCGCCATCCAGCAAGTTGTGTCTTCAGGGCTGAACCGGAGGGCGCCGGCATCCCGAGTCTGCAAAGAAATGGCCTTTGCCATTTCTTCCTTTGCCCGGAAGCCCTCCGCTGGTCAGCTCCAGCCAAGCCTCTGGGCATGGTACGGGGGTATGTGTGGGAGAGCCAGTCCCAGCCTCTCCTCACTGCTGTGGGAGTGGGAGGCCATGCCAGGAAGACACTGCCTGAAATGAAGTCCCAGCTCTGTCCGTACGGTGCCACTTGGGCCAATCCCTCAACCTCTCTGTGTCAGTGGAGTTCAAGCAGCCCTGGCCCCGGAGGTTCTGTTTGTTTAGAGAACTCAGACGTTTTAAAGACGGTCCGGCCCCAGCAACGGCTGCGTAGACATAAACAATGTTTTGGAGGTGTTTTTGCTATTGTTTTTGTTCTTTAACATTTTTAAGAACTCTTATTTTTTAAAATGCTTTTCGAGACAGGGTTTCTCTGGGCAGCCTTGGCTGTCTTGGAACTTGCTCTGTAGACCACGCTAGTCTTGAACTCAGAGATCTGCCTGCCTCTGCTTCCTGAGTGATAAGAACTTTTTAAAAAAAATCTGTGTATCTGTGCACAGGTGCTGAGTCACAGGCAGTTGTGAGCAACCCGGCATGGGTGCTGGGAACTGAACCCGGGTCCCTCTGCAAGAGCAATACAGGCTCCTGAGCGCTGAGCCGCCTTCTAGCCCGGAAGACTGCTGTGGTCTGGGGCTACCCAAAACAGCTACGGGGCTACTAAGCGAAGCAGGAACCTGGCTTGGAGGAGCCCTCCTGCCAAGCAGTCAGGAGCCGGGTGGGGTGAGGGGGTACTCCCGTGGTCCCCCTCCAACCCGGCCCCAACAGGAAGGGCCTGGGGGTCTGCTCAGCCATTCAAGTCGGCCATCGCAGGTCCTCTGCTGCCACCTGGTGGCCAGTGCTTGCGTTTCGCCGGCCGCACTTACCCACCGTGTCTGTGAACCTGAAAGTCTTCTGCAGCGGTGACTGGCAGGTGGCGAGGCGTGGGGGGGACGGCCTGAGGCTGTCCTCCTCCTCCACTTCTCTCTCCCCTTTCTCCTCGTGGGCCAAGCTGTCCTTGAGAGGAAACTGAGACACACACGGTCTCTGAGCCTGTGAAGAGAGGTCGGGACTCCAGGCCCCTGTCCCTTCTCCCCGCTTCCCCCTCATACCAGGAAACAGGAGGGGACCGCTCCCAGGTCGAGGGGTTCTCTCCCGCTCGGTGAGCCGGAGACCCTGGACCGACCTTGGCCATGGCCGACTTGTGGAGCTGCTTGTACAGTCCGAGGAGATAGTTCCATGGGGTGGACCCCGACTTGCAAGAGTTCAGCATGAGGTCTCCTGTGGAGCAGCGGGTTGATGGAGGCCGCCTCGGAGGGAGGGCGAAGGGGGCGGAGCTGAGTGGGGCTCCCTGTGTGCTGATGTCGCTGTTCTGTTTCCACCTATATTTTTATTTCTCTACTGGGGGGGGAGGGGTGGGGGGAGCGCACACCATGGTGTGTGCGTGCAGGGGTTGACTGCAGTCTCCTTTTCCTCAAAGGCCCATCTCGCCGACCCCCGGTCTTACTGCTTTTTACGGGTTTGGTTATGTATTTTCCAGACAGTGCCTCATGGAGCCAAGGCTGGCCTTGAACCTCTGGCCTTCCTGCCTTGGCCTTCCGGGATTCCAGATGTCTATGCTTTAGCCTTGCTGTTGCTATTACTGACCTTGAACTCCTGGCGGTTTTCTTGCCTCCCACGTGGGTGTGTGTGTGGGTGTGTGTGCGTGCGTGCGCGCGCTTGATCTGAATGCACACCTGCATTCCAGAAGAGGGCATCAGATGGCTGTGAGCCACCATGAGGGCGTTGGGCCTTGAACTTAGGCCCTCTGGAAGAGCATCCAGTGCTCTTCACAGCCGAGCCGTCTCTCCAGCCTCCCTCTCTTTAGAGCTGGGACTAGGAGTCGTGAACCTGGTGCTACCGTGTATTAACTGAATACCTACTGTGTGCCAGGCCCACTGAGTCACTGTGTCTGGCTCTGCCCTGTTTTACTGGATGCCTGCTGTGTGCCAGACACAGATCGAGCCCCTGACAAAGTGCGTCTCACTGATCCCTGAGATGTGTCTCAGAGACAAGTGCTATTTGGCTCCCATTTTATAGATGAGGGAACTGAGGCAGAGAGACTCAGCGGAGTTCCACTGTCATATAACTTGGCGTGGGGGAAGGTGGGAGTCAGACCTCAGACTGTACCTCATGTCCTGCTGGGCTCCCCAACCCTAAGAGAGCCTAAAGAAGGGGTGTCCATCTTGGGGGCCCCTGCCTGCTGCTGCCATACTTACCAATCTCAATTAGGCAGTGCCCCTCCTCTTCCTCCTTGGCGAAGGCCCCAGGGCTGAGTGCCGGCGGTTCTGGAACCCACGGCCGGCACCCTTGTTCTGCGTCCAGGGCCTGGGCAGCGTGTTCCCTAGCCACAGAGGACAGTCAGGTGAGAGTCAGGGGCCGGCACGCCAGTGTGGCTGAGCCCAGCTCCATCTCTCTCGGCAGACATGCTTCATCTCCCTCCTCTCTCCCAGGCCCCTGCTCGGTTCCCTGGGGTCTCTATCAGGGGTTACCCTGCACCACTGAGAGAGCTGGAAGTGGGGGGCTGGGAATGGCCACTAAGACCAGCAGGAGAGACAGCCCAGAAGAGGGGAGTGGGAGGCAGGGCGGCCTGGGACAGGGGACAGAGGTGCGACCCTGGCACACCCCTGTCCAGCCCTGGGTACGTTCCCTGACCCCACACCCATCCCCTGACCCCACACCCCATCTCCTGACCCCCACACCTCCATCTCCTGACCCCACACCCCATCTCCTGACCCCACACCCCATCTCCTGACCCCCACACCCCATCTCCTGACCCCACACCCCATCTCCTGACCCCACACCCCATCTCCTGACCCCACACCCCATCTCCTGACCCCCACACCCCATCTCCTGACCCCACACCCCATCTCCTGACCCCACACCCCATCCCCTGACCCCACACCCCATCTTCTGACCCCCACACCACATCTCCTGACCCCACACCCATCTGCTGACCCCCACCCATCTCCTGACCCCACACCCCATCTCCTGACCCCCCACCCCATCCCCTGACCCCCACACCCCATCTCCTGACCCCCACCCCATCCCCTCCCCACATCTCCTGGACACCCACACCCATCTGCAGACCCCCCCCATCTCACTGACCCCACCCCATCTCCTGTGGACCCCACACCCAATCTCCTGACCCCACACCCATGTGCTGGACCCCACACCCAATGTGCTGACCCCACACCCCATCCTGGCCCCCACACCCCATCCCCTGGCACCCACACACCCCATCCCCTGACCCACACCACCCCATCCCTGACCCCCACACCCCATGTGCTGACCCCACACCCCCATCTCCTGACCGCACACCCCCATGTGCTGACCCACACCCCATATCTGCTGACTCCCCCTTGGCACTATCCCTCAATCAGTACCCTCACCCCAGCCCTCACCCCACTCATGGCTTCCAGCCTGTACCCCATTTCTGCTCTGTTTGGACTGTGCCCCACTCAAGCCCAGCCCCTCCCCTCACCTGTCTGAGGCCCTTGAGGCCCCAGAGGCCTCCTCTGCTGGCTCTTCCTCTTCTTTCTTCTCAGAAAGCTGCCCCAGAACCTCCTCTGTTCCTCTGGTGGGGACTGATGTTACCTCCAAATCCTGGGACTCCAGATTCAGGGCGTCCCTGGAGGTGAGGGTCTGGGACCCCGTGTCCCCAGTGCCCAGCCTGGAGCCATCATTCAGTGGCAGGTTTGATGGGGCTGCAGAGGCTGCAGAGAGGCCCCTGGGCGCCATGGCACGTAGCCGTGGCTCTCTCCTCCAGCGACCTCCCTGGCGGCCCATCCTCGGGGAGACAGCATCCTGCTCCTGTGAGAGGCTGGGCCGGTTCCTGGCCAGGGACTTGTTGGAACTCTTAGAACGGCTCTTGCTCCCCACCAGGCTTCTGAGAAAGCGCAGCACAGAGGAGCAGCCCAGGATCCGTGACCCTGACCGAGGGGTCCGAGCCCGGCCCGCCATCCTGAGAGAGGCCCCGACTCAGGGAGAAGTCATGGCAGCCAGCCCAGGACCAACCGCTAATAGAAACCTCCAGTTGGAAACTTCCAGAAGTTCTAGAAGGCAAAGAAGAGGTGGGGGCGGGGGGAGGGTATCTGGAGGCAGCAGGTGGGGGGTGCGGGAGGCAGTGGGTGCAGGGAGCTGGGGGTCGGGCTCGGCAGGGATGGGGCGACCTGGGCCCGAGGGAAGGTAAGCAGCAGGCCGTGGAGACGTGGCTGGGGGTGGCAGGAGGAGGGCACAGACCCCAGAACAGGACTCCACGCTCCTGTCTCTGGAGTGAATTCTGTGCCTGAAATCAGTTGTTGAAGCTCGCAGGGGTCCAGGTGACAGCACAGATTCCAGGAGTCTTCTTTCTTTTTACTTTGTCTCTCTTCCTTCCTCTTCTTTCTTTCTCCCTTTCTTCTTCCCTTCCTCTCTCTTCTTCCCTCCCTCCTTCTCTCCCTCCCTTCTTTCTTTCCTCCTTTTCTCTCTCTCTCTCTCTGTCATGTAGCACAGGCTGGCCTCCATTTCATGATCCTCCTGCCTCAGCCTCCTGAGTGCTGGGATTGCAGACCACCCTCATCCTGGTTTTTGCTGTTGCTAGTGTTTGCTTTTTCACTAGACTGGAGAAGATGGGAAGTGAGGAATCAGAGGCCGGGACGACAGTGAACGGAAAGCTCTTCCCATTGACTGGGACAGGGCAGACGGGGAAGGCAGCCGACCAGCTGCTTCCAGAAAGGCCCACGGGACCTTCCTGCAAGCCTCCCCGTGTCTGCATCCGGTGGCCATCAGGCAACTTCCTCTAGAGGGAGCTGACACTGCCGGGAGCTGCTGGCTCCTCTATGGTCACGAAGTCGCGCGCGGTTCCCTGGGCCGAGAGACGAGCCGAGGCTGCATCCAGACACCGTGAGTTCACCGGCGCCGGTTCCTGCAAGTCAGGCCTGGAACCTTGCCCCCGGGAACAGCCGGCAGCCCTTCGGTATCTTTGTCTCCGGACTGCCGAGCCATCCCGCGTCTGGACCAGAGCCGGTCAGGTATGCCGGCAGCCAGTGCCAACCCCCCATCTTCCTAATCCCGGCAGTCCGGCCCAGGGTGGGGCAGAAAACCCCATCGGGAGCTGGGTGAGAGAGGGAGCCTTGCTGCTTCCCTGGGGGGGGGGGGGCGTCCTCAGAGCCGCGCCGGAGGCCTCATCCAAACAGGACCGCCTCTGGCTAAACACCAGAAGTCGTCCCTTCTTGCTCAGCCTCTGGTAGCCCTGGCTGCCCGGTGACTGGGGATTTAGCTCTCTGTTGGGAGGGGAGGGCCAAGGTCAAGGATAGAGACACAAATCTCATAGTTGGTCCCCCTGCTGTCCCAGGACCCCGAGACCGAGTCTAGATGCAGCCTAGTGGTCGGCTGTGGGGAACATGCATCCTGGCCCAGCAATGGATACAATGAGTACTTCGGCCATTTGGATGGGGGTAGGGGGGGAAGGGACCCCGTCAGCGCAGGCTGTGGGGCTGTTCTGAGGCTCCACCTACTCCCCAACAGTGAGCCTCCAGGGTGGTTTTCTGGGGAAGCCTGGATGGAGTCAGCATCCCCTGGCCCCGCTGGCCTGGGGTTGCCGGAGTCTGGGCACTGGGGCGGCAGGAGGAGCACCCTATTCCGGAAGGAGCAGCCGGGTAGGAATATGCCAAGCAGAGGCCTGGAGGTGAGGAGAGCAGGGTCTGCTCACCCTGTCCCCGGGAGGTGAAGGGAGCCAGCCCTCCCCCAGCCCTCCTCAGAGAGCTCCCCAGTAACTTTCAGAAATAGTCTCCAGCCCTAGACAACGGTGAGTGGGCACTCGGGCCCCACAGGCAGGGAGCCGCGGGGCTCGGCCCCGGGTCGGTCTGCTCCCTCCTCACTGACAGGAGCGGCCACTTCCTGAAATGATGGAGTCCGCTTAGAAAGAAACTCTGAGAAAAGGGGTGCAAACTGAAAGTGAAAGGTATCGCCTCAGGAAATAACTCCTGGCGGCCAAGACTGGTCAGGGAGGAAAACGGGCCTGGGCGTGGTGTGGTAGAAAGCGCCTATGGTGACAGCACACTAGTGTCCGGGGCAGGAGGATCACGGGGGTACAAGGCCTTCCCGGGGCTGCCTGGGGTGAGCCTGTCTAAAATAAATAAATAAGCAACCAGCAACCAAGAGAAACAGACTTGTGTAGGGCGAGGTGAGCTGGGTGGTGTGTGCAATGGTGAGCTGCCTGGTGTGCAATGGTGAGCTGGGTGGTGTGCAATGGTGAGCTGGGTGGTGTGCAATGGTGAGCTGGGTGGTGTGCAATGGTGAGCTGGGTGGTGTGCAATGGTGAGCTGGGTGGTGTGTGCAATGGTGAGCTGGGTGGTGTGCAATGGTGAGCTGGGTGGTGTGCAATGGTGAGCTGCGTGGCGTGCAGCCATCTGGGAGGCTGGGAGGGGTCCCAGCTCACGAGGCAGGCAGTCAACGGAGGGAAAGATGCCCTGACAACAAACCATGAGATGGGGTGTAGCTCAGTAGGTAAAATGCGTGTCCAGTGTGTACGAAGCCCTGGGTTCAATCCCTAGCACTGCGTACATGAGGCACGGCGGTGCACACCTATAACTCTGGCATTCGGACAGTGGCGGCAGGAGGATCATTTGAGGTGTGTGTGGGGGGGGGTGGCTTCCTGAGACTTTGTCTCATAGGATAAAACCAAAAAAATCCGGGCCACTGAGACAGCTCAGCGGAGAGGGGGCTTGCAGCCAAGCGCGACCAACCCACGTTCCAGCCCTGGAGCCCACATGCAGAGAACCTGCTCCTGAAACCTGTCTCTGACCTCACACACATTTCATGTATGTGCACACACTATATACATGTATGTGTACACACTCATACATTTAAAAACGAGCAAACTCTGCAAGACAAAGGTCTTTCTATGACCGTGTGGCCCAGACACTCCTTTCTGCTGATTTTTCCAAGCTGTTGAATCTCTCTCTCTCTCTCTCAATCCCTCCCACCCCCACCTCTTTCTCAGATTGGATCTCACTAAGTACCCTTGGCTGGCCTAGGACTCAGTATGTCGTAGACAGACTGGTCTAGAACTCGTCTCCCGGGGGCCGGGATTGAAGCGCATCCCTCCACAACCCGCCAGAGTGAGGGTTTCTCAATACAGGACACAGCAAAGTCCACCCCACAAGGTGTCGGGATGTGTGGCAGACTCTCGGGGTTTGCTGCCAGAAGGCCCTATCAGAAAATGTCCATCCGAGGGGACATGGAGCCTGGAGGAACCCCCTCCTCGTGGCCGGGAGGGGGAAGGCAGGCTGAGGAAGGGGCAGGCAGGGCCCCAGTCTCTCAAAGCAGCTTCACGTCCAGGAGTGACTGGAAAGGGAATTAGAGCCTCGGGGCAAGGCTGTGCCCTAGAGGCCTGGCCTCACCTGGCCTCTGCCTGGCTTCCTCGATGGTTCTCATGCCCCCTGAAGGGTCACAACGGTGCTGTGTTCCCATTGCGCCCGGGAGACACCACCAGGCCCCATGGTGGCAGAACTTTAGTCCCAGAGGATTGCAAGGTCTTCCTGGCAGGGGGAGGGGTGACCTCTCCCCTGTGTGGCCAGGACAACCTCTCCAGGTCCCCAGCCAGATGTCCTGTTCATCCTCATCCCTGCCCTTCCATCTGTCCATCCATCCTTCCGTCCATCCATCCATCTGTCCATCCTTCCGTCCTTCTATCCATCGGTCCATCCATCCATCCATCCATCCTTCCTTCCATCCATCTGTCCGTCCATCCATCCATCCATTGTCCTTCCATTCATCTGTCCATCCATCCATCCTTCCGTCCATCCATCCATCCATCTGTCCTTCCATCCATCTATCCGTCCGTCCATCCATCCTTCCATCTGTCCTTCTATCCATCCATCTGTCCGTCCACCCACCCTTCCACCCATCCATCAGTCCTTCCATCCATCCATCTGTCCTTCCATCCATCCATCAGTCCGTCCGTCCGTTCATCCACCTGTCCGTCCATCCATCCATCCATTGTCCTTCCATTCATCTGTCCATCCATCCATCCTTCCATCCATCCATCCATCCATCCATCCATCCATCTGTCCTTCCATCCATCTATCCGTCCGTCCATCCATCCTTCCATCTGTCCTTCTATCCATCCATCTGTCCGTCCACCCACCCTTCCACCCATCCATCAGTCCTTCCGTCCATCCATCCATCCGTCCGTCCGTCCATCCATCCATCCATCCTTCCTTCCATCCATCCATCCGTCCTTCCATCCATCCATCAGTCCGTCCGTCCGTTCATCCACCTGTCCTTCCATCTGTCCATCCATCTGCCCATCCATCCATCCGTCCATCCATCCGTCCATCCATCTATCCTTCCACCCATCCATCTGTCCATCCATCTATCCTTCCACCCATCCATCTGTCCATCCATCTATCCTTCCACCCATCCATCTGTCCATCCATCCGTTCTTCCATCTGTCCATCCATCCGTCCATCCATCCGTCCATCCATCTATCCTTCCACCCATCCATCTGTCCATCCATCCGTTCTTCCATCCATTCATCCATCTGTCCTTCCATCCATCTATCTGTTCTTCCATCCATCCATCCATCCATCCATCCATTCATCCATCCATCTGTCCTTCCACCCATCCATCCATCCATCCATTCGTCCATCCATCTGTCCTTCCACCCATCCATCCGTCCATCCATCTGTCCTTCCACCCATCCATCCGTCCATCCATCCGTCCATCCATCTGTCCTTCCACCCATCCATTCATCCGTCCATCCTTCCATCCATCCATCCATCTGTCCATCCGTCCATCCCTCCATCCACCCATCCATCCATCCTTCCATTCATCCACCCATCCATCCATCCGTCCATCCATCTGTCCTTCCACCCATCCATCCATCCATCCATCCACCCATCCATCTGTCCATCCACCCATCCATCCGTCCATCCACCCATCCATCCATCCATCCACTCATCCATCTGTCCATCCACCCATCCATCCGTCCTTCCATCCGTCCATCCATCCGTCCTTCCATCCATCCATCCATCTGTCCACCCATCCTTCCATCCGTCCTTCCACCCATCCATCCATCCACCCATCCATCCGTCCATCCATTCTTCCATCCATCCATCAGTCCGTCCGTCCGTTCATCCACCTGTCCTTCCATCTGTCCATCCATCTGCCCATCCATCCATCCATCCATCCATCCGTCCATCCATCTGTCCTTCCACCCATCCATCTGTCCATCCATCCGTCCTTCCATCAGTCCATCCATCTGTCCTTCCACCCATCCACCCATCCACCCGTCCATCCATCTACCCATCCACCCGTCCGTCCGTCCATCCATCCGTCTGTCCTTCTGTCTGTCCTTCCTTCCTGTTTTCAATTCCTCTTCTTCCCTGTGATGCGTGTGACACCCCTCCGACCTGCCTCCATTCTCCCAGCTCCCCTAATTGCTTGCTCTCTCGCTCGGTTGCTTTTTCTTGACACAGGGTCTCACTGGCATTCCTGCTGCCCTGACGCTCACTCTAGATCAGGCTGGCTTCCCGCTCAGACAGCCACCTGCCTCTGCCCCTCCCCCCCCCTGCAGTGCTGGGCCTGGAGCCACGGCCGCCACACCCAGCCTCACCTCTGCTTTTCTCTCCGCAGGGTGACAGGTCCACGAGGACCCGAAAGATGGCATCTGGACAAGGACCAGGTCCTCCGAGGGAGGACTGTGATGAGTCCCCCTCCCTTTCTGGTAAGGGGTCTCCTGCTGCTCTCCATCCCACTGGTATACAGGGTCGTGAGCCTGCTCGGGGCGCAGGAGGGCGGCCTGGCGAGAAGGAAGTGACCTTTTACCTTACCACTGCCATTGGTCTGTGAACAGGGAATGCCATTATGAACTTGGGGGAAGTGAGCCGGCCTGGGCGGGGAGGGCAGGCAGGTTTCTGGACTTGGGGTTCACGGCCCAGATCTGTGTGAGCCAGGTGTGGTGGAACCTGTCTGCAGTCCCAGCACTCAGAGGCTGAGTCAGGGCACGAGTTTTAGGACTCGGCTGGGGTGAGGTACAGTGAAGTCTCAGAAATGAAAACACCAATCCGGGTGGTGGGTGGTAGCACACACCTTTGATCCCAGCACTGGGAGGCAGAGGCAGGAGGATCTCTATGAGTCTGAGGCCAGCCTGGGCCACAGAGCAAGTTCCAGGACAGCCAGGGCTACATAGTAAGATTTTGTCAAAAGGTGAAAAGACAGAAACCATTCTTCTTTGACTGATCTTTCTGGGCCCAAGGCTCCCTGGTTTTAGTTCGGTTTCCTCCTGTTTCCTACACTCTAAGGTCTGGGGACTGTGTCCACCCGAGAGAGCTTAGTTCTGCGGTGTCTTTCTGCAGTAGATCTCTCTAGAAGAACAGAACAGACAGAACGAGTATTACAGGGACTTCCTAGGTTGGCATACACAGCAGGGCTGGGCAGTCCAGTAAAGGCCGTTTACATGCTGAGGAGGCTGAGGACTTGGTAGCTGCTTGGTCCACAAGTGGAGGCCTCAGCAGGCCCCGGAGGGTCCCTGGACAGCCCTTGGCCAGTCCACAGCGGAAGGCCGAGGCAGCTGGACTTAACAGTGAACAGCAGCAACATCAGGGTAGATGTACTTACCCTCAGGCAGTGGGGGAGGAGAGGCAGTAGAGGAAAAGCAGGCAGTGGGGGAGGGCAGGCGGTGGGGGAGGCAGTGGGGAGGGCAGGCAGTGAGAAGGGGAGGCAGCAGGGGAGGGCAGGCAGTTGTAGGGAGGCAGGCAGTGGGGGGGAACAGGCAGTGAGAAGGGGAGGCAGCAGGGGAGGGTAGGCAGTGGGGAGGACAGGCAGTAGGGGAGGGGGCACTGCCCTGGAAGGTGGGCTCACTGTGGGAAGCCCTCCCTCACAGTCAGTCCTTCTGGGAAATCCCCTCAGACCTCCCCAACTGTAGACACAGCTGAATTGATGGCCGAGGTGAACCACCACACCCAGGTCCTTGCTGTTGTTCCAGCTGCATGGCCTTGTGTATGTGGCTCGGCCACCTGTGCCTCAGTTTCCCCATCTGTAGGCTGGCGCTCACTCACATGCTAGGGCTAATGACCACACTGGCGAACACCACGGGGAGCACTGTGTGGTGAAGGAGCTGGAGGAAGTGTGAGCTCTGAGACGGGTGTGGGGACGGCCTCCTCTGGCTGACTCCAGCTCTGCTCCCAGAACAGCAGGTTGCCCAGGACACGGAGGAGGTCTTTCGAAGCTACGTTTTTTACCTCCATCAGCAGGAACAAGAGACTCAGGGGGCGGCTGCCCCGGCTAACCCTGAGATGGACAACTTGCCCCTAGAACCCAACAGGTGAGCTGCAGCCAGCCCGGGGCAGGGGCACGGGTCCCAGGAGCCCTTGGGGTCTGTCTCCCTGTCGCCACCCCTGCTCAGCCTGGCTCCTCGCCCCCGTCTGCAATGCGGCGCCCTTTCCAGGACACGCCTGCCCCTTGTCCGTAGCACAGCCCTCCCGTCCACAGTGTCAGGGACCTTCAGAGAAGAGGGTGGGGTAACACACCCCAGGAGAACCCCTCCGCTAGGAGCCCGGTTCCCACGCTGACTGCCCACTCTCTGACTCTCCTGCCTACAGTGTCCTGGGTCAGGTGGGTCGACAGCTCGCCATCATCGGCGACGACATTAACCGGCGCTACGACACCGAGTTCCAGAATCTGCTGGAGCAGCTTCAGCCCACAGCCGGGAATGCCTACGAACTGTTCACCAAGATTGCCTCCAGGTACCGGCCTGTACCCCACCCTGCGCACAGGCGATGGGCTCCCTGGCTGGGGAGCAGTGTCGGGGTGAACTCATGCACGATCCCCACCCGTCTCCCCTCTCTGCCCCCCCCCCTGCACATGAGCTCATGACTCTCAACTCCTGCACCAATGACTAGTGCCCTGGGGTAGAGATGTTCCCAAGACCCCCACAGCCCATCCGGGACACACTGAAGGTGGTCGAGCCACCAGGTTCTGTCGGGTCGATTGTGATTCCATGGTGTCTAAGAGGCTGACGGCAGAGATTCGCTCAACCCGTGGCTCGCATCCCGGCCTGCCACCAGCCACCACTGAGGAGCCGCCTAGGAAACAGGGAAAGCACCTTCAGCCAGTGTTCCCACCTTCCAACCACACTCACCGACGGTTTGAGTGTTGTGTATGGTGTTCTGCCTGTATGTACGTCTGTGCACCACGTGCACGATGCCCCAAGAGGCCAGAAGGACCCAGGAGCTGGAATTGTGAGCCGCCACGTAGGTGCTGGGAACCTGACCCAGATCCTCTGGAAGAACGGCCAGCGACCTGCTGAGCCATCTCTTCAAACCCTGGTCGTTGTCGTTTTTAAGATGGGGTGCAACGCAGGCTGGCTTTGAACCTTCGATCCTCCTGCCTCAGCCTCCCTCACAGGAGTCTGTGACAGGATAGTTGTACAGGTGGCAGCAGGCTGAGCTGGCAGGTCCTCTGTCTGCCCTCAGCCAGCCCCTCCCCTGTGACGTCAGGGTCTGCCCTAATCTGTTCTGTCCTTTTCTCTCTGCTGTCCCCCGGGCTGCCAGGCCAGCAGCGACGCTCACAGGTAATGTCCCCGCCGCCTGTTCTGTCCTCTCACTCTTCCCTCTCTGGGCCCTCTGTGGCCGCGGCACCCTGCTGACTTCCTCCTTTCACAGAGACCTGGGCTCTGCCTCTGACCTCAACAGACCGACAGTTCAGCCAGTTCGGCTTCCCAGCTGGGGTGGAGGTCGGGGGCGGAGGAGGAAGGAAAGGGACCGGTCCCCGGGGCTCCCCTTGACCTGTGGATCCCTCTGCCCACAGCCTGTTTAAGAGCGGCATCAGCTGGGGCCGCGTGGTGGCTCTCCTGGGCTTTGGCTACCGCCTGGCCCTGTACGTCTACCAGCGCGGTTTGACCGGCTTCCTGGGCCAGGTGACCTGCTTTTTGGCTGATATCATACTGCACCATTATATCGCCAGATGGATCGCGCAGAGAGGCGGCTGGGTGAGTGCGGGGGGTCGGGGCCTCCCTGCCGCCGCTGCTGCTGGGGCTAACCCCGCTCCCTAACCCACCCTGTTTCTCCTGACAGGTGGCAGCCCTGAGTTTGCGTAGAGACCCCATTCTGACTGTCGTGACGATTCTCGGTGTGGTGCTGTTAGGCCAATTCGTGGTACACAGGTTCTTCAGGTCCTGACTGCTGGGGAGCCCTTCGGGGGTGATGCCTGCCTGGGCTTCAGCCTCAACCTTCTCCCTGCTCCCACCCCCAGCAGTCCTCTCATCCCTCAAGAGCACAGACGCTTTAGCAAACAGGCACCCCTGCTTCGGACAGCCGCTGCCCAGGGGTCATCGAGGCACAGACACCCCAACGTTGCATGGTGCTACTGGGCCCCAGCTTATCTGAGAGGAGCTGGGGGTACCTTGGAGAGGCAGGAGGCTGGGTACTACTTCCTCCAGGGAAGGTTTTTAGTGATTTTTTTTTTCTTTTGATACTACCCTTTGGAGACAACCCCCCTTTTCTTCCACTCTGCCCAGAGCTGGAGCATTGAGGGCTTGGGGACCAGTGAGCCTAACCTGCGTCCCCAGGACGCCTGCTGCTTCAGAAGGTCAGAACTTGAGAGGGGACTTGAGCCTGGTCCTGGCCCTCCCTACACTGGCTCCCAGGAATAGGGCTGGCTGTACGGGTGCATGATCTGCTCAGCCCCACCCCCATTTCCTGCTTCCCCCTTCTGTCCCTTACCCTGCTCTATCTGCCTTTGTGGCTGGACTCTCAGGGATTCTGAGCCCAGAGTGAGGGTGAAGGTGGGTTTAGACCACAGCTGTCTGAACATCTCATCACGGCCCTCCAGACCTGTGTCCTTCTGTCACCCAGACCCGTGTCCTTCCTGACACCCAGACCTGTGTCCTTCTGACACTCAGACCTGTGTCCTTCCTGACACCCAGACCCATGTCCTTCCTGACACCCAGATCCGTGTCCTTCCTGACACCCAAACCTGTGTCCTTCTGTCACCCAGACCTGTGTCCTTCTGACACCCAGACCTGTGTCCTTCTGTCATCCAGACCCATGTCCTTCCTGACACCCAGACCTGTGTCCTTCTGACACCCAGACCTGTGTCCTTCTGACACCCAGCTCTGTGTCCTCCTGACACCCAGACCTGTGTCCTTCTGTCACCCAGCTCTGTGTCCTTCCTGACACCCAGACCCGTGTCCTTCTGACACCCAGACCCGTGTCCTTCCTGACACCCAGACCCGTGCCCTTCCTGACATCCAGACCCGTGTCCTTCCTGACACCCAGACCTGTGCCCTTCTGACACCCAGACCTGTGTCCTTCTGACACCCAGACCTGTGTCCTTCCTGACATCCAGACCCGTGTCCTTCCTGACATCCAGACCTGTGTCCTTCCTGACACCCAGACCTGTGCCCTTCTGACACCCAGACCTGTGTCCTTCCTGACACCCAGACCTGTGCCCTTCTGACACCCAGACCCGTGTCCTTCCTGACACCCAGACCCGTGTCCTTCTGACACCCAGACCCGTGTCCTTCCTGACATCCAGACCCGTGTCCTTCCTGACACCCAGACCCGTGTCCTTCCTGACATCCAGACCTGTGTGCCCTTCTGACACCCAGCCCCTGTCCTTCCTGACACCCAGACCTGTGTCCTTCTGACACCCAGCCTGTGTCCTTCCTGACACCCAGACCTGTGCCCTTCTGACACCCAGACCTGTGCCCTTCTGATACCCAGACCTGTGTCCTTCCTGACACCCAGACCTGTGTCCTTCCGACACCCAGCTCTGTGTCCTTCCTGTCCTGTGCCCTTCCTGTCACCCAGACCTGTGCCCTTCCTGTCACCCAGACCTGTGCCCTTCCTGTCATCCCTACCCAGTTTTCCATCTACCCCCTGACCCAAGGACCACTGCTCCCAACCTAGTGGGTTGGAGAGACCCTCACCTTTCCCCAGGGTTCTCAGGGGAGCCTGCCTACCGGGGAGGTCTCCTTGATGAACTATAGAGCCTCGGACTCAGCTGTTATGGGGTGGGGTGGGAACGACACACATTTGGAGGTGTCCATGCTAGAAAACTACACCACCAGGGGTAATTGTGGATCTGGTGCAGTGTGGCCCCCTGGAACCTGTGAATACTTGAACCCCACCACCCATGCTCCTTGTCTGCCCAGGCCCTCCTTGGGTGGGGTCGGGGGTGTCTTCTCTACCTTGCACAACATAGGGGTCAGGAGAAAATTCTTGATTAAGCCAAATGCAGGGAGCGGAGGCAGACGGATCCCCCACCTTATCCTCTGTGTCTGGAAATAAACTGTGCAATCCCCCCAGCACCCCACCTGGCATTTTACACCCCGCTTCCTCTCCTGTGCCTGTCTGTGGGAAGCTGGGCACACTGGTGTGATCCTGGCTTCACACTGCGTGAGTCCTTACACTGAGATTCAGAATCCCGGGCATGGGGCTGCGGACGGCTGGGAAAGCAGAACCAACCCCGGCCAGCGGGTTCCGACCAGCCGGTTCCGACATCCCCACCGACCCTTTAGCCCTTATGGCAGGCTTTTAACTTTACACTCTGTGCCTGCATGAGAGGGTACATGCTTCGTGCTGTGTGTGTGTGTGAACTGTTCTCTCCTTCCGCCATTCGGGACCTGGGAACCAAACTTAGGTTGCCAGGCCTCCACCCACTGAGCCACCTCCTTTGCAGTTTCCCACCCCGAGGAAGTCAGGGACTCCTCGGCTGGGGGGCTAAGTGGGCAGGTGCACCACCCAGAGGACCCCACACGCCTCCTCTCGGCTCTGCCTGGGACGCGACGTCCCGGCGCCCAGCTCCCCGTCCCGCTGTCCCCCACACGCGCGCGGGGCTCTTTTGATCCCAGTTGCGATGCTGCATGGGAGCCCCTAGAGAGAGGCAGCCGGGGGATAAAAATAACGAGCCGGGGGCGTTGAAATGTTCCGAAACCCACAGATCCTTCCTCCCTTCAGTCCTGGGCACCCGGGTCTGTTTCTGACACCCTCCCCAGCCCGTCACGTCACGTGCCAGCCCTAGAGGCCCGGGCGAAGCTGCCCGGCCTGCGCTGTACCCACGGGCGCGGGAGGACCGCCGCGCAGCGCCGGGGTGCCGGGGTGCGTGCCGAGAACGGGGCGCGGTGGGGGGAGCATCGGCCTCCCGCCCGGCAGGAGGGTCCCCGCTCGAGTTTCCCCCAGGAGGCAGGAGAGGCGCGCTGGCCCCCGAGCACCGGCCCGCCGCTCTCCGGTCCTTCCGGTGCGGCTGCAGCCTGAAGGCTGGGCGCTGCCCGAGTCCAAGATGGCCGGTGCAGCGTCACGCTCGCGCGCGCGCATGCGCGCCCCTCTTTGGGTGGGGCCCGGGAGCTAAATTTTTCTAGATGCTTTGGGCGAGTAGGTGGTGATCTCCGTCTGCAGGGAAGGTGAGCGCCGGGTTTGGGGCTTGACCTCTCTGTCCCCCTCCCCACCTAACCAGGTGAGGTTCTCCCAGCCTGGCTCCCTGCTGCCTTCCGGAGCTGCCCGGCCAGGGGGAGGAGCCAGGAGGCAGCGTGAGGAGTATCGGAGCTGCGGGGCGCAGATGGACCCTGCAGGTGCCAGGCTTAAATCGAGAGCACGCACTCCTACGCCACAACATTTGTGGGCCTTCTGAAATTGTACCTTGTCTGCGCCGGGTACATCTGGATTTCATGAGGTCAGCCTGGGCTACGTGAGAGCCGGCCTCAACAAGAAAGCACATTTAGGTCACCAGGTGTCTATCCAAAGTTTAATTGGAAGAAATCCTTCCCTGATCCCGAACCACTCGACGTGTGCCTCCGCCGCATCCTCCCACCACAGAACACACTTCAGACGCAGGGGACCCCGATCCCATGACGGGAAAGACAAGGAGCTACAACTTCCCCAAGGCCCTGGTGGGTGAGAGGGCTGGAGCGATGGCCCAGCAGGCTATGAGCAGAGGCGGAGGACCCGAGTTCAATTCCCAGCACCCACTTCAGGCTGCTTACAACCTATATAGTTCCAACGCCGTTGGATCTGTCGCCCTCTCTGGCCTCCGTGGGAATCTGCACCCGTGTGCACATTCCTGACCCGACACACACACACACACACACACACACACACACACACACACACACACACACTTAACATAACTAGGGCGGCAGTGGGTAAAGGCGTCTGCTGGCGAGCGTGGAGACCTGAGTTCAGTCCCTGGAACCCACAGGATTCTTGGGAGTTGTCCTCTGACCTCCAGCTGTGCACCCCACACATAAAATATTCACATGAATAAATATTGAATGATAAAGTTCTTTGAGGGGGATGTCTTATGTGGCTAAAACTTTTTCTCATTTGACTTGTAAATCTTTCCTGTAAGGAATTTGTGCTTTGAAAAATAAAATCAAGTACGTTAAATTTGTAAACATAGTTTAAATATTTATGAGAACTTAATTAGCTAAGTTTGTAAATGGTATGGGTAATGTGCAAGCAAATTAATATGTCAGCCCACAGGCTAATTGAACACCAATCAAAGGGAAAGCTAATGCTCTTTATTGAACAAATGTATGTTTTAGTATACAGAATGCACAAGAATTCTAAACAGAGCATTTGAGCAGGCAATTTAAACTTGAGAGTTGAGGAAAGAACGCCCTTAAATTTACAGAACAGGCTGGCCTTGATCTGGCCGTGCGAAGGATGACTTTACAGGTCTCATCCTGCGGCCTCTACCCCCAAGCGTTGGGAGATGACAGATGTGAGTGACAGTTGGGGGCCATGACCGGACAGTGACTCTCACATATTGAACGTATTTCATACGATATTGGTTTAGTGAAAGAAGAGAGACACATACTGGTGTACCTCGAGCCTTGTACACACCAGGAGCAATCGCGCACCCGTATGCACATGGGGTGGGAGCTGTTGAGCGTGCCTCTCATGCTTATAAAGGGAAAATCCACGAAACAGGTGGTTTCCCAGATTAGCCGAGCTTGGCGGGCAGAACAATGAAGCAACTGCCCGTTGTTTCTGTTGGCTAGTGAGGGCCAGGCGGGTGTGGAGTTCCTTGTTACCTCGGCAGGTGAGGGGTAAGGAACAGGTCATGCTGTAGCTTCCTGTCTCCTTGGTGGTGGGCACTGATGTCTTGGTAGGGGAAACTTAAACTGAAGCCAACTAGGATGGAGTCTGAATCTGAAATGGAGGAGCTCTTGTCACACGGCCTCAACATCACCGGCCTTGGACACAGATTTGCTTCTGTTTTTATCTTAACTGCCCAGATGTTTCTTTCAATGCTGGGGAATCCAACGCAAGGCCCATGAACGCGAGGAGCGTGTTCTGCTGTCAGGCTGTATCCCCAGCTGTTTTTGCTGCTGTTGGTTGGTGTTTTTGTTCGTTTTTGAGACAGAGTCTCACTGTGTGGTCTTGACTGGCTTGGAACTTGCTATGTACACTAGGCTGGTCTTGAACTCATAGAAATCTGCCTGATCCTGCCTCCTGACTGCTGGGATTAAAGGGCGTGCCACTGCATCTGGTTAAGGGTTAGGTTTTTGTTACTTAAGCGTGTATCTGAGGCGGAGGGCGGGGTGCAGGAGTCTAAAAGAGCAGAAGAGGGAGGGCGTCGGGTCCCCCGGGACTGGAGGTGATTGCAAGCCTGAGAACCGCCCACCGTGGGTGCCCGGAACCTAACTGAGGCTCTCTGAGCCATCTGTCAGAGAAACAGTCCTTTTCAAATGTCTTACCGATAGTTCTGCGTGAGATTTCAAAGCTGATTTCTTCAAGAGATCAAACGAGAAGTTGTTATACGTATTTCTTTTGAAACATCTATTCACTTATGGGGGAGACGCACGTGCTAACGAGACACACACGTGGAGGTCAAAGGGCAACTCTCCTTCCACTTCTCGGGCTCTGAGGACGGAAAAGACTACGACGCTAGAAGGAGGAGCACCTTTACGCACTGTGCGACCTTGCCAACCCCTCAAAGGGCTCTTAATCTGTTTTGTTCTGCTGGCTCCCTCTTCTGCACTGACACACACACGCAGACACAACGCCTTTGCACTCAGGAGGCGGATGCAGGCAGATCTCTGAGTTCAGGGACAGCCTGGTCTACATATACATAGTGAGTTCTAGGCCAGACAAACCAGGGCCACATAGCGAGACCCTGTCTGAAAAGAAGGAAGGAAGCAAGGAAGGAAGAAAGCATTCCCCCAAACCAGTAAAGCATTTCCACACTGGCTCATGCACTGTCCTGTAAATCTGCCATCGGGAAGCTGAGGCAGGATTGGGAATCCCAGTCTAGCCTGGGCTACAGAGCACAATGCTGTCTCAAAAACAGAACACACTAGGCATAGACTTTGTGCCTGCACAGTCCTGGAGTTAGATCACAGACCCTCCAACTTTCCCCAGAAGGCAGTGCTCTCGGGCAGCCTCTGCTGGAGTTCCATGACCTCACGGCTCTCCCTCCCGACTGCAGCCGTAAGCAAGCCCGGCCTCCCCACACTTCGACCAAGGACAACCTTCAGTTATAACCTGACTTCCTGTGACGCCCGGCACGCGGACTAGGTTGGGCTAAATCACAGAGCGTGGCGATTGCGCCCTCCCACTCTGAACCTTCATCATTCAGAAACAAAGGCTCTCTGTCCCTTCAAGACTCCATTGCCAGGGTGCAGAGATGGCTCCGTGCCTAAGAACGCTTGCTGCTCTTGCAGAGGACCTGACTTCAGTTCCCAGCACCGTACCAAGGGGCTCCCAACTGCCCGGAAGGCCAGCTCCGGGGGATCTGGCACCCTCTTCTGGCCTCTGCGGACAACTGCACTCATAGGCGCACATACGCAAATAGTTTAAAATAATAGCTAAAAATATAGTTTAAAATAATAAAAAATAAATATAAGAAGTAAAATAAATCTTTAAAAAAAAGATCCTCTTTTGCTGTGTGTAGCGCCCTAACTCTCCTGACGCCAATGTCGTGAGGCTCCTTCTGATGACGCTCATCAGGAGGGAAACTCCTTTCTGCTAACCTGGTTTTCTGTAGTAAAACATAACACCCAGCCAGCGCTTGGGAGGCAGAGGCCGAAGGATCAGCAGTTCAAGGCCATCCTTAACGACATAGGAGTTCGAGGCCGCCCTGGCTTACAGGAGATCCTGGCTTAAGCGAACAAACCACAGGACATGCACGTGGGCACATGCATGTCCCGGTGTTAGCTCCTCTTCATCCGCACACGCATGAGAAGCAGGCTCCTCCCTTCTGCTGTGTTGCCAGGTCCCTGAGTCCCGAGCTGAAGTCTCCCTCACCACACATTGTGTCTGCTCGTTCCTAGGGTCTCCAGACCAGAAGTCCCTGTCCCCGTCCACGGGCCTGGTGACGCGGGGTGTGGGGCTGGAGGATGACAGGGAGGCTCTGCTTCCTGCCCTAGGTCCCTGCGTCCTGACGTGACCCGGTGCCTCACGCGGTGTCTGCCGCAGCGCTGAGCCCATCCCACCGCCAGGGTGGCTGTCTCCTGAACCATGAGCCAGAATCAGTCTTCTCACGTGGCTTCTGTTGGGTATTGGTCATAGCACTGAGGGAAACAGCCGAGGCACTGCGAGGTCCTGGAAGGAGGAATCCCTTCCTTCTGGAACACCTTCTCTTGACAGCATCTCCTCTTTCACATGGGTGTGTTTGAGACAGGGTCTCTCTGTGCGGCCCTGGCTGTCCTGGGACTTGCAGTGTAGACCAGGCTGGCCTTCCTCACTGAGCTCCTCCTATCTCTGCCTCCCAAATGCTGAGATTAACCACGCCTGGCTCACTGTGTTTTTTAAAGGTCTTACTCAGTAGCCCAGGCGGTCCCGAAGCTCATTATGTTCCAGGCTAGCCTTGAACTGTTCGATCTTTTGCACCAGTCCCCTGAGTGCTGCGACCACAGGCGTGTGCTGCCACACCCGGTGACAGCTCCTTCTTTTTTTAGTGGCTGCGTAGTCTTATATTATACTTAGGCACTATAATGAATTTTATTCTTAACTGATTCTCTATTGTCGGACATTTATGTAACTTCCAAGCTGTTAAAATTAGCCAGCACGCCGATTTCATGGGAAGTCTATCTGGCAAGTAAGACCGTTCTGCACGCTGTCGAGAACTGTTTCCCTGGGAGAAAGCACACGGGAAGGTTCTGGATTGCTCTTACAGCCTGCAGTCAGCAACGGAGTGACGGCCTGTGATGTGTCCCGGGACACGGTCCAGCGGGACACTCCACGTCAACGTCCCTGCAGGGCGGTCCCACACACACAGCCCGGGGTGAATGGGCTCCGCAGCCGATTCGCCTCTCTGGGGAGCCTGAGTGCTCACCGCCATCGGGTCTGACACCTGAAGGTTCCACAGGGTCCTCCGGGACTACGGCCTACCTAGCAGTCTTTGCTGTGTGTCAGCCCAGTGCTCACTCAGCAAATCGTCCTGTGCCATGTATTACTACCGGTGAGCGCGCAGCTAAGGGGGGGGCATGGTCATCGCTCTGTTTTGGGGGGGGGACATTTGTATAATGATTTTTTTTTTCAAGATGGCCCTCACCCGGCCACTGCTTCCTCGGTGAAGCGCGGAAAGGGAGTGCAGATACGCGCCACCAGGCCTGGTTTTACAGGGTGCTGAGAATCGGATCCAGAGACTGCGCGATGTCGGCAGGCGCTCCACCAGACTTATAGTCCCACGGTTTCTCCACACAGGGTTTCCTTTTCCTCCCAGTGGCCCACAGCTCAACAGTGAAGTGACCTCCTATCCACTGTCCTCACCAGCCGAGATTACAGGGCCGCACCGCCATCGGTCCTAACTGAGTTCATTATAGGTTAGCAGGGCGGCTCCCCTGTACCATGAAGTCACGCACTCTGGTGATCCCAGCATTCAAAGGACAGAGGCAGGGGACCTCTGCGAGTTTGAGGCCAGCCTGGTCTACACGGCGAGTTGGATCCAGGCCAGCCAGGGTTGTGAGTGAGTGCCTGTCTTAGAAAATTAAAATAAAAAACAGTGGGACCTCGAGTGGGAGAAAGGCGCCTGCCACCAAGCTGACAAACCTTGTGTTTGACCCCCAGAATCCGAGAGAACTGACTCCCGTAAGCGGTCCTCTCGTCTCCACGTGGGCACCACGGCGCCTGGGTGTACACACACACCCATCAGTAATTTTAAAAATTACACAACAACGAAGGCCCAAATAAAGGAGCACTGTGGGAAACCAACCCAGACTTGAGGCTCTGAGGAGGCCTAGGGAGGAGGACCTGCGGGCTGGACAGAAGGCTAGGCAGAGGCCCTGCCCCGCGGTGTCCGAGGAGCGTAAGGGCAGCCAGGGCTGGGTGAGGCCTCAGCGAAGGACTTCTGGAGACCACTTCTGTGGCCTTGGTGAGGGGGTGTGTTGGGGTGACTGGCTTGGAGTGATTCCTCCCACCCGGGGCCGAGCGCATGTACATCTGGTCAGGGTGGTTGCACGAAGAGGCGACCACGAGGCTGCGAAGCTGCCCAGCTGACCGCGGCCGGGCTGGAGCTAAGCACCGCCTGACCGTTTCTGTCGGCTGGGGACCTGGCCGCAGTGTCTCACGAGGAAGCGGTTGTCATGGCAGCCAAGGTGCTAGTCACCTCAAGACTCAACTTGGGAGATCTATTCAGAGCTCACTCACGTGTGGGCAGGTAGCAATCGGGACCAGGCTGGTCAGAGACCAGACAGTCCTTTACATGGAGCTGCAACATGGCGCTGCCTTCCCCCACAGTGAAGGCTCATGGGTAATTGAGGGCCGTTGTTCCTCACATTATCACCTTCCTACATGGTTCATTTAAGTGACGTGGTGGTTTATAATTTCCAGCTCTGCTATGAACTACAGGGCACAATACAGGAAGGCGACAGCTCAGTTGTTTAGGGGCTGAAGAGATGGCTCAGAGGAACTGTTCTAGCAAAGTGTTCTGTTTCCAGCATCCGCACCAGTTGGCTCGCAACTGCCTATAACCTCAGCTCCAAGGAATCCAGCACTCTCTTCTGGCCCCTGCTCCCCTCCCATATGCATAAATGAAAATAATAAAAACAGCCGGGCATGTGGTACACACCTTTAATCCCTGCACTCGGGAGGCAGAGGCAGGCAGATCTCTGAGTTTGGGTCCAGCCTGGTCTACAGAGTGAGTTCCAGGATAGTCAGGGCTACACAGAGAGGCCCTATCTCAAACACACAAACAAACAATTCAGGTTTGCTAAACTTGACAGCAAGTGCCTTTACCTGATGAGCTGTCTCACCAGCCCCCGACCTTTTAAAAAATGTTTTTATTATTATTTATGCGTACGGGTATTTTGCCTGTACCACATGCAAGCCTGATATCAGAAAGAGAGCATTCGATCCCCTGGAACTGGAGTTACAGACGGTTGTGAGCCACAGTGTAGGCACTGGGAATCAAACCTGGGTCCCCTGGAGGAGCAGCCAGTGCTCTCAGCCTCTGCCCCCTAGCCCTGCACCCCTGCTCTTTAAAAATAAAATGGTATTGGGAATTCAAGAGCTTGCAAGCGCTGAGCATGTCCTGCCACCGAGGGCCAGCCCAGCCCTCTCTCCTGAAATTTTTCTTTTCATTTTGCTTTTTTTTTTTTTTTCCCTTTCACTGGGTGGCCTGGAACTCTCTATGCAGGCCAAGCTACTCTCAGATTCTTGGCAGTTCTTCTGCCTCAGCCTCCCAGCTGCTGAGATTATAGACGTAAGTCACCATGTCAGGCTGGTGAATGTTTCTAGAGGAATAATCTTCGGAAGTGTTTCTAAACATACAAAGGGATGTCTCCGGTCAGTCTGCCTGGGTCTGGCCTGTGGCAGGTTACTCCCAGGGTTCAGATGTGTTAGCTCCCAAAAGATCACGGTGCTTTAAAAATTACGCATATGTTAAGGTATAAGGGACGGCTTTTCAGTGTGGGACATAAGGCACTGTTAGAAATAAACAAAGTTTAACAGCATAATGTCTCTGAAAAACTTAATATAAGTGTGTGTGACTCATTAGGACATCTGAAATAGCTGAGCTCTGGATGGATGAAAAATATGTCCAGGTTTACCTAAAATTAGGTGGGGGGGGGTGTTACATAAACAGGAATATTTAATAATGTAAAACCAATACCCTTTAGCTGTCAGCTGTCCTGTCAGGAAGCACGCCAAGCTAACAGAACTGCCTCTGAGTTTTCCTTTACAGGGACACTGTGGCCCTGACTTAGGAACTCAGGGGAAGAGTTCATTTCACAATGGTTGCGATCCAGGCACTGAGAGAAGCCAGCTCGGACTGCGGGGTCCCTTTCAATAGTCTGTGTGCAGGGTAGAGGTGGTGCTCTTGTGCTGAAGAAGTCTGGCGTGGGCAGCCCCAGGCAGCTCCCTGGCACTGAGCTCCTGTTTTCCCATTGCCATCTAGCACGTGACTCTCTCAAGGTTACAGCCCTCTCTGAGAACGGCCCCTGCAGCTCATATCCACACTCTAGGCACGAATGGAAAGGGAGCTAAGTCAGCTTCCCTTAAAGCAAACAACTGCAGGGCTGGAGAAAAAGCTAAGGTGTGTGTGTGTGTGTGTGTGTGTGTGTGTGTATGTTTATATACATATGTATATATATGTTTCTCTCTGTCATAACGCTGGCTGTCCTGGAACTCACTCTGTAGACCAGGCTGGCCTTGAACTCACAGAGATTCGCCTGCCTCTGCCTCTCGAGTGCCGGGATCACAGGCATGTGCCACCACCGCCCACTTGTAATTCCAATTCAGGGATCCGGTGTCCTTCTCTGCTCCCCGGTCTGCTCTACATTGAGATGCAGCCGATGCTCTCCCAACACCCTGGCCACTAAGCCCTTTTGTATTATTTGAGACAAAGTCTTGCTAAGTTGACCAAAGTGAGTGTGAACACACCCTGTACCTCAGGCTAGCCCTGAACTTTCTAGCCATTGGCCTCAGCCTCCCAGGAAGCAGGGATTCCAGGCGTGTGCCATCAGGCCCTGCTTCTCACGGCCTTGCTGAAGTCAGTCTTCATTAGAATGCAGGTCGGATCATGCTGTTTCTACAGGGAGGGTGTCGGCTCCGAAGCTGGCCACTCTCCACACGCTGGGGCTCAAGGCCTGCCCTGCGTGAGCTCCCATGACCCTGCTCCATCCGAGGCGGAGGAGAGGGCAGCGCGGGAGCCGCTAGGGACTCACACCTTACAGCATCCTGCTGCGGCCAGGGGCGGCTTCCTGTCAAGTCCTGGGGATGTAAATTGTGAAAAAGCACTGTCTTCTGCACAGCCGACCCCCTGCGCGCACTGCGGTGATCATGGGAGCGTTGCTGTGTAGTGCTGTCTGTCCCCACTCAGCACAGATTCCCTGGTACGGGAAGGTGCGGCTCAGCAGCTAGCCCTAGACTCAGGCCACATGCCCAGCAGGAAAAGCCTGGGGGGTGCAGCAGCTGTGGAAGGGCCTCTGCGGGCGGGCGGGGAGACCTTTCCCTCACACGCAGAGAAGGTGCGGAGAGGCCACTTTTATGGATGATCAAGCAGTTCCTGCAGACAGAGCTTTGCAGGACAGAAAGAAAAAGGAATGTGGGAGGAAGTCTGGAGAGATGGCTCAGTGACTAAGAGGACCTGCTGCTCTTCCAGAGGACCCGGGTTCTATTTCCAGCACCACACAACAGCTAACAACTTTCTCCAAAGCAGCTACAGTTGTGAGGACGCCCCCTACTGGCCCCTGTCAGCACTGCATGCATACGGTGCACAGACATACGTACAGACCCGTACACACAAAAATAAAAATAAACCTTCAAAGAGATTTCAGGGACAGGGTGAGGCTGCAGATAGCTGGGTGTTTCCTTGTATGCATGAGGTCCTGAGTTCCATCTCCAGAAGCCCTTAAACCAGGCTTGGTGGGACATGGCTATCATCTCAGCAGCTGGAGGTAGGATCAGGAGTTCAAGGTCACCATCAGCTACATAGTGAGTTCAAAGCCACCCTGGGCTACTGGAGACCCTGTAAGTGAAGTCAGTCACACACCTGACACAAGATGGGTAGCTCTCCTTGCAGACTGCTCAGACTCCTGTAAGCTGCATAAGGACGGCAAGTGGGAGGGCCGTGCGCGTGTGCGTGCATGCGTGTGTGTGTGTGTGTGTGTGTGTGTGTGTGTGTGTGTGTGTGTGCGCGCGCATGCGTGTGTGTCTAGATGCCTGTCTATCATGGTGAACCTCACAGGGAGGGAGGCCCCCAAGGTACTGAGTGTGCACAGCCCTTTTTCCCTGGGGACGGTGTCTCCGTGTGGGCAGTCAGGGGTCCAGATCACAACCTGCCCCATTGGAGAACCTCCTGAGAAGCCTTAGTCACAGCTGGGATCTCAGAGCCCACCACAGCAGAGAAGGCTGGGAGGCCCCTCGAAGACACGGCTTGGGGACCGAGGGAGAAGGGAAGGTTTTAGGGGATTAACAGGACCCGCCTTAACACACAGACATCATGCTGATTCAAACCCCAAGAAAAGACCCTCCCCTTCCTCAGAGTTCTGGTGGGTTAGGAGAGCCTCCACCTGTGGCTGATTCACTCCCCGCAGATGTGGGGAGCTGCCTCTCGCAGGTCAGGAGTGAGCACGGTAGGCCGGTAGGCCGTGTGGGCTGCTCGCTCTTGCGCAGCTGCTCAGCTCTGCTGTTGGGGCCCAGAGCAGCCAGGACGCGGATGCGGACACAAAGGACCGCGGCTGGGTTCCCGGAATGCTTTCTTTACAAGAGCAGGTGGCCTGACAGATTTGCCCACGGGTGGTCCTCTGCCAACCTCTGTGGCCCAGGTCCAAGGGAGGGGTCCTGCTGGATTGGGTTCCTGCAGAGACACTGCAGAAGAGCAGAGTCAGGCTAGCCCAGCAGGAGATGTGCGGAGGCCCAGGGGCTGGATTCTGCCACAGGGTGGGTGTGGGATCGGCACCCAGTCAGGGCCACTGGATCCTGTGGCAGGAACAGCAGGATGTGAGCCCTGAGCACAGCTGTTTTTGAGACAGGAGCTTATGTAGCCCAGGCTAGCCTGGAACTCTCTCTGTGGTTGAGAATGCGTTATCCTTCTGGTCTTCTTGCCTCTACCTGCCATCTTCTAAGTTCTGGGATTACAGACATGCACTGCCTCAGCTGGTTTCAGGCAGTTCTGAGCCTTAGTCTCCCAAGGCCAGGATCTTGCTCAGTGGGAAGCACATTTCAGGACTGATGTGAAAATCACTCTTTGTTTCTTTCGTTTTTTTGAGACAGGGTTTCCCTGTTAGTCCTGGCTGTCCTGGAACTTGCCCTGTAGACTAGGCTGGCCTTGAACTCACAGAGACCCACCTGCCTCTGCCTCCCGAGAGCTGGTGCGATCAAAGGCGTGGCCACCACACCCAGCTCACTCTTTTCTAAACAGCTGTTGAGCCCCTTCTGCTGGCTGAGGAGAGCCTGCGGGAGAGCCGGCCTTCAGCTGGTGGTCAGCATCTCCAGACTGGAGATGTGGGGGATCTTACCAGGGGTCTCGCGAAGGCCCAGTTGGGAGCGCTAGTAATTAGAAGTCAGAAATCAACAGAAATACAGCATGAAGGTTGTGGAGAGGCCTCCTGAGGCAGGAAGACAGCAATGTGGGGGCCAGGTAGGCAGAGGGAAGGATGGTCCCAAGTACAGCAGCCATCCCTCCCTACCTCAGAGAGTGTTCCGGAAAGGCGTTCTGATTTGCCGAGGTGCTCTATCCGTTTCTTAGACCCGAGTGGCTTAAAACAACACGTAATACTCTCAGAGTCTGGGAGGCTAGGCATTTAACATCAAGTTGCCAGGTCTCTCTCTGTATGAGAATCAATAAGTACTTTTTTTTTTTTTAAGGCAGGGTCTCTCACTGGCCTGAACTTTCCAAGCAGACTAGGTAAGCTGGCCTGTGAGCCCCAGGGACCCATCTGTCTCCATCTCCCAAGTGCTGGGACTGTAAGTGTGTAACACCATATCTGGCTCCTCCCCACTTCTGAGACAAGGTCTCTCACTCCTGAACTCACCATGTAGAACAGACCGACCTCAAACTCAGAGAGACCCTTCTGTCTCTGCATTCCGAGGGCTGGAATTACAGGCCCTGTGTTTGCATGGCAAGCACTTTGCTGACTGGGTCATCTCCACAGTCTCCGAGCCTTTGCTTCTTCCGGTTTCTGGTGGCTCCAGGTCTTCCTTGGTTTGTGGCTGTGGAATCCGCTCTCGCCCATCTTCACACGAGCCTGCCTCTCTCCTCTGTGCGGCCTTCTGATGCTCATCACTAGATGTTGGCCTCAGCCAGCCCAGGACAACCTCATCTTCAGAGTCCTAATCACATCTGCGAACAACCCTTTTACAGACCGGGTTCTTTCGAAGGACCAGGGTTTGGTTCCCAGGACACATTTCAGGAGCTCACAGTCACCTGTAACTCCAGCTCCGGGGGGATCCAGCGCCCTCTTTTGGCCTCCACAGGAGCTGCATTCCGATGCACAGACACACATCCATACAATTAAAATAACACAGACTTCAAAAGAAGACCACCCTTCCAGGAGGTCATGTAAGCAGCAAGTACTTCCCGGTCGCAGCTTTGGTGCATCTTCACCGTGCTGGGGTGGATCTTTTCAGTGATGGAGCAGCTCAGTAGTCGTCCACGCGCCTGTAAAGAATCCCTGTCCTCTCCATGAACTCACTGGCTTGCCGACTTAGACTTGGGCGGACTGTTCCTTGGTGTCGTGGTGTTCCTGTATCTTGGGCAAGCAGATGTTTGCTGGTGCGCAGGAAGAGCCATGCAACATCTATCCACTCCGCTCAGCCCCACTGCGCCTGCGGAGAGGAGGGACAGAGACCTGGATCACAAGACTCCAGTTGCCCGGAGTCAGCTGCTGGTTTCCTGGAATCCACCATCTCAAGGGGCGCACTCCTTCAGGGTCTCTAAGCTCTTAATGGCCAAAGGAGTTAACCAGGAAGAGGTTGGCACGGCACTGCCCAGGCCAATGGACAGCAGGCACCAGAGAACAGCCTGGTACGGCCGGAGCTGCCCCTTGGTCCCACCTCTGACATGCCTAGGCCAGCCGCGTGCTGGTGGCGACCCCTGGTCCTGGTGCTTGTTCCTGGACTTACAGAGACGGGGTTACCTTCGGTGTCTGGCAGAGCTGGGGTAGGACGAACACTGACTGCTGTCTTTCCTAAGCCCCCCTTACTTTTCCTGCCTTGGGCAGCTGAACCCAGCCCACCTCAGAGCAAAAGAAGAGACATGTCTTGTTGGATGCGGGGTGTCTGAGTTAGGCTTGGTGTCATGGCTACTGCCCAGCTCCTCTACGCAAAGTCCACTTAGCTCTTTCACATTAAGAATTGATACATGGTGGCGGCGGGGGTGGTGGTGGTAGGGGTGGCGCATACCTTTAATTCCAGCGCTCGGGAGGCAGAGGCAGGCGGATCTCTGAGTTCGAGGCCAGCCTGGTCTACAGAGTGAGTTCCAGGACAGCCGGGGTTACAACAGAGAGACCCTGTGTCGGAAAAAACAAAACAAAACCAAAGGAAGAGTTGAGACACAACGTGTGTTGTGCATTAGGGACTGGTGCGTTGAGGCTCCTCAGAAGAATAAAACGGAAGTCTTAGGAAGGGGGCTCTGGCCGGAGCCGGCCAGGTTTCCATGTGCAGTTTCTATATGAAGCCGAGGAAGATGTCTCAGGGGCAGGCAGTCTTTCAAGCCTGGGATAACATGTGGCTTTCTGTTTTGTGTTCTGAGACAGGGAGCTAACCTGGAACAGGCCATGTAGACCAAGCTGGCCGTGAATTCTTCTGACTGCTGGGATTACAGGTGTATGTACTACCACATCTAGTGGCCCATGACATCCCAACTTTCGTGTGAATGAATGAATGATGGGATGTGAATGAATGAATGATGGGATGTGAACGAATGAATGAGGATGGAATGAGCCATTCCTGCCGGGCTTCATGTGGCCCTCAGCAGCCACCCAGCAGGCATGTGGTGCACCTGCCTGTTCCCTGGGCCTGGCTGAGCTTGAGATCTAGAGAGTGCAGGGAGAAAGGGAAGGAGAGGTTCCACTGACACCAAGAGCAGGAGAGGGCTAGAAGCACAGAGGCGGGGGAATGGACGTAAGGTCTAACTTGGAAATAAAGCTTAACCAAGGGGCGGAAGAGGGCGAGGCCCTCACAGCACAGCATGGCTTTCAAACTGCCTGCTCTCGGGCAGCAAGGCTGGGGGGGGGGAGGCTTATGAGCCTCGAAGAAACCCTGAGAGGTGAGAGAGAATTGCTAGAAAGCCGCAGACTCCTCCCCGAGCTGCCGAGATAGAAAGTGGGAAGTGGAATTAACAGCGCTGGGAAGGGCGGGAAGCGGCCGAGGTGCAGGTCTGCAGAGCAGACAGTCATCGGCGCGCCAGGTGCTGAGCGCAGCGAGCTGCACTTACCGTTTTATCCCGTCACAACCCGAGGAGGGGGGGTCCTGCCATCTTGTCTCCACCGCGTTGGGGCAAGGGGTACGCAAACGCTGGGCGGGCGGGCGAGACGTTGGGCAAAGGCGCTTGTCACCAAGCCTGAGAGCTTGACTGTGACCCTCAGGCTAGGCATGGTGGGAGGAGAGAACTAACCCCTAGGAGAGCGGTCCTCTGACCTTCGTGCGCACTGATTCGTGAATTCACTCACACAGCACACACATGCACACAAACACAAAGCATAAAAATGTAGTAAGCGTGTAATGAGAGGCCCGGCGGTGGGGGCGCACGCCTTTAACCCCAGCGCTCAGGAAGCAGAGGCAGGCGGATCTCTGTGAGTTCGAGGCCAGCCTGGTCTACAGAGTGAGTTCCAGGACAGCCAGGGCTACAACAGAGAAATCCTGTCTCAAAAAAACAAAAACAAACAACAAAACAAAAACACACACACACACACACACACACACACACACACAAAGGATGCAGGAAGACAGAGATGCTCGGCGGTAAAAGCTGCTTTTCCAGAGAGAACTGAAGCTTGGCTCCCAGCACCACTGGGTGGCTCACGACCCTGTAACTCACTGTAGACTAGGCTGGCCTTGAACTCACAGCGATCCTCCTGCCTCTGCCTTATTTTGTGTCTTTATGTGAAAGTCGTAGGACAACTCCTCCCACCTGGATGTGGGTCCGGGGCCTCTGGGCATGCTAGGCAGCACCCACCGTCTGCACGTATCTCCCGCCCATGCCTAGCAACTTCTCCGGAGCTCAGCCCTAACCCTAACCCTAACTGCTCTGCCGACAGGCTCAGGTCTCCCCAGTTCTGTTTCCTTTAGAGTGCTCCCCACAATTAGTTTATGGTAGGGTGCTCCCCAGGTGGCAAACATCGCCCTCTCTTTCTACCTCCCGCTGTGAAGGCCCAGCGTGGGGCCTCAGAGGGGGGCCTTTACTGGGTTTCTCTGAGTTGCTGGGCATGAAGGAGCCATGGTCACCTGTGTTAATAGGAGAACTCTTTTTAATGTGTATGGGTGGTTTCTGCCTGCATGTATGTCTGTGCACCATGCGCACACAGTGCCCTCAGAAGCCAGAAGAGAGCGTTGGATCCCCTGGAACCAGAGCTATGGATGGTTGTGAGCCTGCATGGGGGAACAGAACCCAGGACGTCTAAAAAAAACAGCCCAAGCTCTTAATAGTGGAGCCAACTCTCCAATCCTCCTTTAAGAGACATTTTTATCTTTAATTAGGCGCGTGCGCGCGCGCGTGCGTGTGTGTGTGTGTGTGTGTGTGTGTGTGTGTTTGTGAGTGCGCGCCTGTTAGAGCAGGTGGTTTGGGCTGCCTGGTGTGGGTGCTGGGTCCTCTGCCATTTCTCCAGCCCCAACAGTGGGGATCTTGAGAGGCCCTGGAGTTTCCTGGTCCTGATGAGTTAGTGCTAGGCAGCACAGCAGAGGACAGGGGAAGCCCTACAGGTAAAGCCAGTCAGCAGGCAGCTGGCTAAGGGAGCTGCAGCAAGCTCAGGAACAACTCACACCAGGCTGGTGCCCCCCATGTCCTCCAAAACAAGGCAGGAGAATCCCTGGAACCCAGGAATTGGAGACCGACTTGGGGGAGGGGGAGTGCCCACAGGGGATGGCTCTGTAAGGCCTAGAGTGAGTTACAGCCCAAATTACAGCCCAAGGACCTGTCGAATTGCTTCTCTACTCTGCTAAGCTCAGAGACACCCCCCACGCCAGTCCACACTGAGGGGATTTCCGCGCTCCGCGGGCCGACCTCTGAGGGCTGCTCCGGAGCTCCTGCCCCGGCGTCGCCCGCTGAGCAGCCTGTGTTGCCCCAGGACCTGATTATCTGAACTGGGTCCCAGCACTATCTATAGCCAGCCATATCCATAGCTGTCGCCCAGGTGGCTGTCCCTCCTTTTGTAACAGCATGTGGCGCGTGGTGGGGCACACCTGAGATCCCAGTACGGAGGAGGCGCAGCCGGGGGTGGGGGGGGGGTGGGGGGTGTTCGGGCCATGCTTAGCCTCAGAGAGATTCCTTGGCCAGTCTAGGAGTCACATGAGACCTAGGCCAGTCACGTGAGACCCTGTCTCCAAAACAGAAAGCAAACAAAAGTAAGATTAAAAGACAGGAAACTATTTTAATCAAAGTGGCCATTTTGAGAAGAGGACGAGCAAACGCTGCGCCCATCTTCTGGGTCTGGAGCCTCAGATCTAAACAGAGGGAGAGCCAGGTCGGGGAGAAGTGCTGCTTCTGCAAGGTGACTCCAGAGCCCACCAGGGGAAGGGGCAGCCTCAGGTTCTCAGGTAGAGGGCGATCTCATCCTAGGGTGACCTGTCTGTGAGACCCTGTGAGACCCTGCTCTTCCTGAAATCAGGCGACCTCAGGTTCACGGAGCCTGGAGGTGGAAGGTCCTAGGGTCCAGTCCAATGCTGTTAAAGCTGATACTAAAGCACCTTCCTTGGCGACTCAGTTGCCCCAGGAGTGACGAGAACGCCTGTGTAGAGCAGGGATCGGACCCACAGCCAAAGACAGACTGAGGAGGAGACAGACTGGCGTTACTCTTGCCGTTAGCTGCCTGAGGCACAACTGAAAAGATGGTGATTCTTGTTTTGTTTCCTTTTTTGAGACAGGGTTTCTCTGTGTAGCTCTGACTTCCTGGAACTCACTCTGTAGACCAGGCTGGCCTCGAACTCACAGAGCTGCTTGCAGATAACCTTGTATGGCCTGTCACATGTTTTATTTACAGACTTCCAATAAAAGCCATAAGCTGGTCTGGGGGGAAGGTTTGGTGTTTAAGAGCGCTCCCTGCTTTTGCAGAGGACTCCCATTTGTCTCCCAGAGCCCACATGGTGGCCACATGGTGGCTCACAACCATCAGTCACTCCAGTTCCAGGGATCCGATGCCCTCTCCTGACCTCCATGGGCACTAAGCGCACACACAGCAAACATACAGACATGCAGGCAAAAGACTCATATGCAAACAATGAAACCATCTAAGCAGCAAAGAAAAGCCATGAGCTCCTCACGGCAGGGGCCTGTTAAAGTGCACCCTCACCCTGCACACGGGACGGCCAAGGCGGGCAGAGCGGAGAGCCAAGCTCCCTGTTACGTTTCCTCTTCGCTCAGCCCCCCTCTTCCAGACTACTAGGTTATTTTTGGACTCTGATTCTGTCATCCAGCACTTTGACTGTCCCAGTTTTCTGACATCCGAAACTTTGATTATATGTCATCTGTTTCCACGCCCAGGTCACCGCTCAGAACGCTCAGCACGAACGGATGGGATGAGGACCACGGCCTGGCCCGTGCTCCCAGACTCCTGCATGGTGAGGAATTCCTGACACCATTCTCCCAAGACTTTCACCGAGGAGCCGTTCCCTAGACCCTGCCACTGGGCTAAGAGCTGAGAGCAGAGACTCAGATGGAAACAGGTTCTGAGCCCTGAGGGTTCTGGAAATCAGACTCTGGTCTTCCCCAAGAGCGGCAAATACTCTCAACCCCTGAGCCATCTCTCCGGGTCCTGTGCTTGTTTGTTTGAGGCAGAGGCTTATTATGTAACCAAAGTAACCTCAAACTCATGATCCTGCTGCCTCAGCCAGCCCGAGGGCTGGCATTACAGGTCTGAGCCATCGTGCCTGGCATCCTGCCTCGTGCTAGAGGAAAAGGGGATGGCAGAGTAGCAGGAGAGGAAGGGAGGGATGAAGGGAGAGAGGAGGAAGGGAGGGAAGGAAGAACCTAGCTTATAGGACACGACCACTTTAGAAATATATATGTTTACAAGACGGGGTTTCTCTGTTGAATCTCTGGCTATCCTGGAACTCATTCTGTAGACCAGGTTGGTCTACATAGAGCGTAGAGATCTCCCAAGTGCTGGAGAGTTGGGATTAAAGGTGTGTACTACCACCACCTTGCAGAAAAATATATCTGTTTTTGGGACAGGGTCTCACGTAGCCTGGGCTAACTTGCTGAACTTGCACTGTGGCTGAGGGCGGCTTCGAACTTCTAATCCTCCTGTTTCACCTTCTAAGAGCTAGGGCTGTGAGTGAGTGCTGCCACACAAGATTTATGTGGAGCTAGGGAGGGAACTCAAGACTTCCTACAGGCCAAGCGAGTGCTCTACAAACTGGCTCAGAAAAATAAAGTATTCTCCTGTTTTTGAGGTTTATTTTGGGAGCTGGAGAGACGGCTAAAAGGCAAAGAGCACTTACTACTCTCACCGAGGACCCAGGTTGGGTTCCCAGCACTCACATGTAGCTCACAACCATCTGTAACTCTAGATCCGGGGAATCCCAAACCTTCTTCTGACCTCTGAGGATACCAGACACATACGTGGTCCATATACACACATGCAGGCAAAACACTCATTACACATAAAGTAGATCTAAAAACAACAGGTTAAAATTAAAATCAGAACAAAAGAAAACAAAATGCAGGCAGAGGTGAGAGGATCTCTGTGAGTTCTAGTTCATCCTGGTCAATGTGGCAGGACCCAGGCTAACCAGAGCGACACAGTGAGACCTAGCCTCAAAACACAACAGTAACAAGGGCCGTGGAGATGCTCGGTGGGGAAGAGCGCACTGTCCTTGTAAAGAGCCAAGTCTGGTTCCCAGGGTCCATGCTATGAGGCTCACAACCACCAGAAACCCGAGCTCAGTGATCTAATGGCCTTTTATAGACTTCATGGGCAGGCACACGTGCACACACAAGTGCACACACACACACACGTGCACACACACACATCATTTCAAATAAAAATTAATCCCACAATAACGAAACCTGTGTATAACTCCTGAGTGTCTCAGGCCTCCCGGTCCCTCTCCTGAGGAAGATCACCCCCAGAAGGGCCGCAAAGGGAAGGGCCCAGAGCCAGCAGCCCACCTGGGCCCACACAGCAGGGCTGGGCTGGCTGCTTTCCTCGAGGCAGGCTGCCTATTAACAGCTCAGAACCACAGGGGTGTGCCCGGCTCTGATGTACTTTACTGGGCTGTGGAGGCTCTAGGGGCTTCTCAAAAGTAAGCTGCTTGTTAATTGCTTTTTTGTGGTATATAAACAAAATCCCAAATTGGGAAAACGAGAGAAAAGAGAGTATGAACATTCCTCCTACTTAACATGCAATTCCTTTGTAGCTTCGTGGGTTCCGTTTCCCATCCCATCAATTATTTAATACATCTTTATGATACATGGAGGTAATTGGTCTGATTCAAAATTAAAACTTGGAAAAATACGTATGTGGTCCAAGTCATGGTGTGTTTTCCCCACTAGTAGTCCCCCGGGGAGGGGATGAGCTTTATAACCACTCAGACCTGGTTCTAGGTGGAGTTCCCCAGTTAGCTAAGTTAACCACGTCTTGCACTCGCTGCCCTGCGCCCGGGCCCGTTACGTCTCATGCGTCTACTATGGAGGTAAGACACGCAGTGAGGCAGGAGAGAACTGTCAGAGAGTGTGTATTTTGTATGAGTATTTTGCTTGCTCGTATGCCTGTGCACATGTGAATCTGGTGCCGGAGGAGGCCAGAACAGGACTTCAGATCCCCAGGGACTGAGTTACAGAGCTGTGAGCCACCATGCAAACGGTGGGAATCAAGTCTGCGACCTCTGGAAGTTCAGCTCGTGCTCTGAGCTGCTGGCCCATCTCACCAGCCTAAGAATCATTTTTAAGATTTTTTTATGTATGTCTGTGTGTGAGAACGCAGGCTATGCTTGTACTGTGTGAGGGCCAGCGCCCCCTACTGGTGGGCTCTCCGCTTCCCCATGAGATCCTGACCAGAGAGATCCTCTAGCCACTGCCTGATTGGTTTAAAAGGCCCATGTGACCACATTTGGAGTCACCATTTTTTTTTTTTTTTTTTAGTTGGCTGAACCTGGCATGCCAGAATGTATTCCGCGGAAATAAACTGCCTCATATGGCCACATACTTCTCTCGGTGTCTACTTGGGCTATTTTGAGGACTCACGACATACAGGTGCCCACACAGGCCAGGAGAGAGCGTCAGATCCTCTGGTGTAAATCCCACTGGTTGAGAATAAGAACATCACCGTGATTTTGAGCCAAATTTAAGCAAGCTTTAATTAAATCAATTAGATACTGGCTAGGAATGGTGGAGTCTGGCCAGGTCCATTTTGAGGTTCCCAGGGAGTGGTCCTGCCACACCGGAGTTCCCACAAAATGGCACCTAGTCACATGTGACTGATACTTACAAAGGCAGGACCCATAAGGCTATGGTGGGACTTCCCACCAGGTCCAATCAAGGGCAAGCATCTATCCTGACGTACTTTCCGTCCGGGTTATCTCCCGCCTACAAGTAAGTGTATCCGCTGCATTTGGAGAATATCCGGTGCAGCTGGAATTTGGTTAATTCTACACAGCGGCCTGCTGATCTCACGTGATCATCTTCCACCTAGCATTTGAGGAAGTTATTTTTCCTTGGGCAAGTGGGGATTATAGGATTATGTCTCCTTGTGTCTCACACAAACAGTGCCCACCTAACATTTCAGGAAGCTATCTGTCTTTTTGTTTTATAGATATCTTAGGCACAGTAATTAAAATTTAAAATACAACTTTTGTTCTTACAGTGGAGCGGGAGTTAGGAGGTGGCTGTGAGCTGACTGGTATGTGCTGGGAACTGAACTCCTTCGCAAAGGCAGCAAACGCTCCTGGCTGCAGAGCCACCACCCTAGTCTGTGTTTTTAAAATATTTTCTTTATTTCTGATTATGCGGATTTGTGTGGCTTTGTGCCTGTGACTACAGATACCCTTGAAGGTCGAAAGGGTGCTGAATCCCTGGAGCTGAAGAAACAGGTGGTTTGAGCCACCCAACATGGGTGCTGGGGACTTAACTCGGGTCCTCTGCGAGTGCTCTTAACCGCTGAACCGTCTCTGCAGCTCTTGAGAATGCTGTTCACTTGTGGTTTTGTTTTTTGAGACAGGGACTTACTCTGTAGTCCTGGCCGCCACACCCAGCCTCCTGAGAGTCTTTAACCTGGTTCTCGCCATGAATCTCACTGGTTCCTGACAGGGTTTGGTAGCTTACCCCCAAGCTTCAGTGAGCTTGTGTTTGTGCTTCCTATATAACTGCGGCCAGTTCCTTTCCATGTGAGTTCATTTCTCCACAGACTTGACACAAACTTTCATAGAAACGAATTTAGCAGACCCTCACAACAGCCTGGGAACGTCTACCCCAAGGCTGTCAACAGGAGCTCACAATCTGAAACCAGAAAGGGTGCACACCTTTGGTCCCAGCGCTCGGGAGGCAGGGTCAGGCGGATCTCTGTGAGTGCGAGGCCAGCCTGGTCTACTCAGTGGGTTCCAGGCCATCCAGGGCCACGCAGTAAGACCCTGTCTTGGAGCTGGGGGGAGCACACAAGGAATGAATTCCCTATGAGTTAGAGCATGCTTGTACAACAAACAGCTCTTCAGAATCACAAGAGGCAGACGAAGGTTGGGACAGAGACCGGACCTGGGGTCCTGGCACTCAGTTCAAGGTTACTCTGCTACACAGGAAGTCTGAGAGGCCTGGGCCACCTGCCCGGCACAGAGCAGGGATGGTGGGTAGGAGCTGTTCCAGCACATGTCCGGAGGATGAGCAGGTCACTCGACAACTGTGGCACCAGTCGCACAGGCGCTGTTCCAGACTTTTACAGCAAATAAGAGGAGAGGAGGCTTGGCTGAAGATCTCCCAGGACTGATCTGGGACAAGAATTCTCTGTGTCAGGAAGGAATCCCAAGGCAGGCCAGTCCTCCGCTGACACTCCAGACAAACTTGATTCAAAGAGGTGGCAGGAGGGCTTCTGAAAACCAGAAAGAAAACTCAGGTTTCCCATAGATCAGCGATGCCCAGACAGATGTCAGACTTCTACAGGAAACAGAAGACAAGGACGTGCCGCCTTCCGGTCGCTGCGCTGCTGGGGACCGTGCCGGGGCTCAGAATATGCTAGAAGCACACTACGACATGCTCTGCCACTGACCTACATCCCTAGCCCTTCCCAGTTCTTACAGGAAGGATCTCGCAGCTTACACTATTACCCCAAACTAACTATGACGTTCCATTTGAGATTGAGTGCAACATGGGCCGATCGCCAGTCAAACCGCAGCCGGAGACTGGGTTAGCGGTAATAAGGAATTACCTTCAGTGAAATATTTCCCTGTAAGCACGCATGTAAAATCAAGCAAACCCGACAGAGCCTGTGCCTACTGCTAGTGGCCCCCGCAGCAGTGAGGGGAGCAGCCACAGCCTCCCACGGCACAGGCAGGCAGGCAGGCTTCCGTGGCCCTCAGCAGAGCCAATCACTGCGGTGGGCCCAAGGTTTTCAAAAACAATGACCACACGATTTTGCAGGCAGTTGGTTTTCCTTTAGACGTGCGCATGGCTGTTCCCACTCAAGCAGCCAGCACACCCAGCCGGGGCCCACTGGGGTTTATTCCAATGCAGGAGGGTTCTGCGCCTCACTTGCCTGTCAGACCTCAGTCTCACGTTTACTTGATTTGGAGCCACACGGTTGACAGGCAGTGTGCTGTTCCTAGTGGAACCCAAACCTCACCCCACTGTCCCTTCCCAGGCCCGGCTTCTGTTCCCTGAGCAGGGTCTCACCTAGCTCAGGGTGGCCTCAACCCTGTTATGCACCCTAGCTCCCAGACTGGCCTCAAGCATAGGACATCCTCCCTCCTTAAGTTTGAGTTACAGGAATCATCAGTGCAAGCCATCATGCTGTTGTAGGAGTTTATTTTTAGTTGTGTTGAAAGTATTGTTTTGTGCTCTGTCGGGTGAGGGGCTCCCTAGGCCTTGGCGTTCCGTACTGTCTGCAGGGGCTGTGGGGGCTGTGGATGTTTGATTGCATGTGATCTGCACGTGCTATCAGTAGACCGTCTGAGGAGTTCTGAGTCGGTAGGAACACCTGAGCTCAGACGCCGGGGCTCCACTGTGAGTATGGCGCTGGGCAGGACGGCAGTTCCCTCGTCCTCGGTGCGGGGAGACTCAGAAACACAGTTGTTCTGTCTTACTCAGACACAGGCTAAGGAAGAATGGTGTGGTGCAGCACACTGCTGCGGTGGCTCACCACGGTGCTTGCCGGGTGTGTGAGGGGCTGACCTCAGTTTACCTCTGGCTGCTGAGATGAGGAGGGACTTTTGGGTCACTGTGCTTCACCCGTGGGTGTTGAAAGTGAATGGATGTCTGTAGAAGGAACAAGGGAGACAAGTGATTGCCAGAGAGTTCCATCCACACCCGGGTCCAAGAAGCGGCTGAACACCTTAGCAGGGCCTCTGGGTGGAAGCTGGCGCCAGGGCGACTCACTCCAGACCGCCGGTGGTGCAGCGGGCCGGCCTGTCCTGCAGGTTACCCACCGCCTCCCGGCAGCACCATACTGGGCTGTACCCACGAGTCCCTTCTCATCTCAGCAGCCAGGGGTAAACCGAGGTTAGCCGGCTTGGATGCACTGGGCAAACACCCCACCACTCTCAGCTAAGCTCTTGTTCAAACACGATGGTTTTGTAAACATTGTTTTTTTAAAGCTGGGTTTGGTAACTTGCATCTGCAGCTCCAGCTCTCGGGAAGCTAGGAAGGAGGGCAAAGGCCAAGAACAAGCAGGGACAGGATAACACTTCTGTGCTCTCTGCGGTCCATGCCCATGTGCAGCACTAGAGAGAACGAAGCCAAAGGCTCTGGACAAATCCAAAGCCAGCCCTGGCCACACGGGGAAACTCTGTCTCAGGGGGAAAACATTTTTTTTCTTAAGCTATAATTTACAATGGTTATATTTTAAAAATTCTTTATTCCTATTGTTTTGTGCCTGTGTGAGTGCTGTGTATGTGTTGGGGTGTGCTTGCCCGTGTGTGTGTCGTGTGTGTTGGGGTGTGCTTGCCCATGAGTGTGTGTGTTTTTGGGGTGTGCTTGCCCATGTGTCATGTGTGTTGGGGTGTGCTTGCCCATGAGTGTGTGTGTGTGTTTTTGGGGTGTGCTTGCCCATGTGTCATGTGTGTGTTGGGATGTGCTTGCCTGTCCGTGAGTGTGTGTGTGTGTTCTGTGTGTCTTCCTCTATGGCTCTCCACCTTGTTTTTAATATTTTTCCAAAGGAAAACTTTAAAGAGTATTGATGCGTGTTTGTAAGCTGCCTTTCCAGGCCCACACACAGCTTTCTATGCGTGCTGGGATCTGAATTCAGGTTCTCACTTAAACACGGCAAGCACAATACCTGCTGAGCCATCTCTACAGCCATTAAAATTCTTCAGCGTGCTTATCTGTTTTTGAGATGGGTTCTCGTTACACAGCCCTCAGTGGCCTGGGGCTTGCTATGTAGACCAGGCTGGCCTGTAACTCTCAGAGATCCTCCTGCCCCTGCCTTCGGCATGCTGATTTCAAAGGTGTGTGCCGTCACGCCCAGCCGTTAAAATTCTTTTAAATCCTTTCCCCTCTTGCAAAGGCTTGTGTGTGTCAAGCTGAGCTGTCTGTCCTTGGCTCAGCTTTGCTGTTTGACATGCTTCCCTGCCCTAGATGGGCCCTGTGCATCAGTTAGCGCTCAAGGCTTCGTCATATTCAATGTGGGTATTTTTGGCGTGACTCATATGTGGTGGTGGCATTTTCTGTAAGTGGAACATAATGTCTGCTTGTCTTTTTGTGATGCAGCAGCCACTGAAGTTTAATGCCTTTATCCACTCATTCCTTGGGAGCGTGCTCTCTCTCTCTCTCTCGCTCTTTCTAACTTCAGCTAATAAAGCTCACCATTTTTATTTGTATTTTACCATCTCCATGCCATCTTTGTGTGTACAGTTTTGACATTAATGTGCTCACTGCTATGAGATTATCGCTACCATCATCCACCTCCAGACCTTTGTCCTCTGCCCGAACACAAGCCACACACCTAGGAAGCCAACAGCCCCGTACTCTTCTCCAGCCGCTGGCACACACCGCACCAGCTGGCCTCTAGTTTAAATAACCTCTGCAGGTCTTCCACATAAGCGGGCTGGCACACAGTCAAAGACATTCGTCACTACGCCGGGTGCAAGGGAAAATCTGTCCTCTTGTGATTGCTTCATTTTCTTTAGCATAATGTCCGGATGGTTCCGGGGTCATGGAGCGTGTTGGGGTGCCCTTCAGATCTGTGTAAGTTAATCGAGTAAACCTGATAGGCCTCAGAATCGCCTGGGAAACAAACCTATGGACGTTTCTGAGGCTTTCCAGGAGGCTCTCCTGACATGGGGAGGGCACCCCAGAACCCCTGGTGTGGGTGCCATCGTTCCACACTCTGCAGTTCTGGGGCGGAATGGGAAGGGGAGCATGAGGAGTAAGCTTTCCCATGCAGTGCGGCGCCCAGCTGCCTTGTGCTGCCCCCAGGACAGTGGGCTGTATCTCCTCAAACTGTGAGCCGAATACAAATCCTCTGGCGGCTTCTTGTCAGGGTAGTTGGTCACAGTAACAAGAAAAGCACAGCACCATTTAAAGCTGGGTGTGACGGGAAGTGCCACACACTGGAAGTTGGAGACAGGAGGATCAGGCGTTCAAGGCCATCGTAGGCTACACAGTGAACTTGAGATCAGCCTGGACTACACGTGATTGTCTCAGCCAACAAAGGTTGAATAGTTTCCACAATGTATACATGTTATGGAAGTTTATTTTTAGTTGTGTTTAAAATAATTGTTTTGTTCACTGTCGGGTGAGGGGCTGTCCTAGGTCTTGGCGTTTTGTACTGTCTGCAGGCATTGGATTTCTGTGGGGGCGTTTGATTGCTATGATCTGCACGTGCTATCAGCAGAAGACCTGAGGAGCTCTGAATCAATGAAACACATGGGCGCAGACGCTCAGGGCTCCACTGTGACTACGGCACTGGCCCTGACAGCGGTTCCCTCTGCTGAGGTCTGGCAGGGCTTCCACCTATGAAAATGCCTCCTTGTCGTCTTTGGGGAGACACCATAGCAGCGTACAACTACATATACATGTCACAGCCACGTGCTACAGGTGTCATGTCAACACGTCAACACAGGCTCTCACACTGGTCCAGTCCACACACCATTCAGGTATGCAGTAATCACTGCCACCTTCCTGCAATGGCGAGACACACTTCCCGGGTGCATCCTCGCTTAAGTGGTGCGTCCCGGTACAGGGAAGAAGGGACAGCACACCATCAGCACCGTGACTAACACTACAGTGAACACAGATGCACGGACCTGCCGTGCAGCAGGGCAAGAGTCTGGCTGAACTGTTTCCAGCTCATTCACAACAGTCATACAAGGTTCAAGGGAAGCCTTCACTGACTGCACGGCTCGGTGGGCAGAGGTGCTTGCCGCTGAGGCGGACAACCCGAGCTGTCCTGACCTCCACATGCAAGCAGTGTGTGCACACGAACACATACACGCATAATAAACAAATGTAATTAAAAAAATTGCCTGGCAGTGGTGGCGCATGCCTTTAATCCCAGCACTCGAGAAGCAGAGACAGGAGGATATCTGTGAATTCAAGGCCACTCTGGTCTACAGAGCGAGTTCCAGGACAGCCAGAGTTACAACAGAGATACGTTGTCTCGAGAAACAAAAACAAAATGGGGGGAAAAATAAGAATTTAAAAAGAAAGTAGAAGCTGAATATTCTTTCTTACCAAGCAGAGGGCCAGTGACTCAGTGGTACTGAGGTTTCATTATGATGAGCTCAGAGCAAACTGAAATGTTTCTGGCAACACTGTAACAGGTAGACTGGACAAGCTGTGTGGTGCCCAGCCTACACCCTGGTCCAGATGTTACCCTAGTGGTGTCTTGTGGATGTGGCCAACACCTACTGGCTTTGTGTACAGATTACGCTCCATGAAGGGGGCAAGCCTCATCTACTTAGCCAAAGGCCTTAAGAGCAAAGCGACTTCCTGGAAAAGGAAGAATTCTGCTTCACGATGTGACTGAAGCCTCCTGTCTGCCTGACCTGCACGCCGCAGAGGTCTCCCCGCCACAACCGAGGCAATTACTTAAGACTCTGAAGACAGGTACGCACACACACCGTCATTTTTTTCTTCCACAGAAACTTAGCTGATGTAACCGCTATTATCAAACACGAATGGCTCTAGAAATTAGCCTTTGCGGCAGATATGTTAATGTTCCTTGATGGCTTTAACCTAAAATCATGAGACAAGAGAGTGCTTAAATGGGAAATTTACGCTGCCAAGCTGCATGAATCACAGGTGAAGCCAAGCTGCCTCTGTACGCCCCGCGCTGTCGGATTACAAGGTCTTCACGGCATGCTAATTTGCAGATGTATCTGAGCTCAAACTACAGTTTCTGTAAGTTTTTCGGATCTTGACTCAAATGCAAGGGAAATTTCCATAGTGTCTTTAGTTTAGATTTGGGACAGGATCTCATGTAGCCCACACTGGCCTCAAACTCTCTAGGCAGAGGATGACCCTGAACTCCTGATCCTGCCTCTACCCGCGGAGTGCTGGATTACGGGCATGTAGCGCTCCACCGGGTTTATGTGGTGCTGCCATGAAACTCTGCCTGTGTTAGGCAAGCACTCTAAAACGGAGCCACAACCCAGCTCCACGGTCGCTTAGCTGTGTAGCTGGGGGGCTTCCGCCCACACTTCAGCTGGAGACCAACAATGTAATGACACGCCCGAGGGCAAGTGTCAGGAGAATGTTGTGAACTTACTTAAATACCCTCCAAGTGGTAATTAGGCCCAAGTAAGATCTTATGTTCCTGAGGTCACTGTCATGGCTACAGCCATTAGGAGCTGGGGAAGCCTGCACGGACGCAGTGTGGACTGCCTCGCAGGACCAAGTGGAGGGTGTGGGACTTCAGGGCCTTCTCCGGGACACGCACACACTATGTAAAAATATATACCTTGGCCGGGCGGTGCTGGCGCGCGCCTTTAGTCCCAGCACGTGGGAGGCAGAGGCAGGCGGATCTCTGAGTTCGAGGCCAGCCAGGGTTACAACAGAGAGACCCTGTGTCAGAGGAAAAACAAACAAACAAAAACTAAGAGGTTGCCAAAGTGACCCTGCCTTCAAACTGACAGGCTGAATGAGTAGCGGAGCAGCTTGACATTTAATACTCCAGCAAGTGTTACATATGCTGCGATTTCAAGGCTTCCCGGAGAGGTCAAAGGTGGAGACTGTCTTCGGTGGGCCTCTGCTGATCCAGGCTGGCCCGTACACACCCTGCCCTCTTCTACTCCAGGACTCCAGCCACAGGGACGTGCGGTCAAGGTCCTCTAGCTGGAGTGTAGGTATGAATCTGAAAGTTCCATCTTTTTTTTTTGTGAACTTGGAGGTCAAACCCAACCTTTCATATGTACTTGCTGGGCAAGCACCTACCATTAACCTACACCCCCAACCCTCTCCTGAAAAGTTTATTTTCAGTGCAGTGCCACAAGAACGGGAATCAGCTCTGTCTGTAGCTCAGCTGTGAGGTACGTAATTCAGGTGTGAGGTTCTGGATCCAATCTGCAGCAGCAAAAACCAAACAAACAAAAAACCAGCCAACCAAAAGCAAAACCAAACCCACCAAGAATGAGCTGGGTGTGGCAGTGTGCCCTATAATCTCAGTTCTCAAAGCAAGGGGAGGAGGGTCGAGTACAGGAGGCCTCTGGTACAGAGCAAGTCCAGGACCACTCTGCTCAAAACGGACCATTCCCAGTAACAAGCCGTCACCTCAAGGTCTGTGCCCCGGAATCCTTGCTCCATGAGCTCTGGGAGGCCTTGCTCCTCAGGAACAGGTCTCCTCAGTCTCCCCTCCATTCCAGGGGCCGCTTCTCACTCTTCCATTCTCAGTCTAGTGAGGTCACCCAGAGCCGACTTCCTATTCTCGCAACCCATGGAACCAAGACAGGGGCGGTGTAAACCCGACACCTGCGCTGCTTGCTCCCAAGTATCCCCTCCCCACCGAAGACGTAAGACCATGGCATAGCTCTTCTGAGAGTCGGGTAAATGAAGCTAGATTTCACCTTCTTAGCGACGAGAATCTCATTTTCTAACTGTGTGTTTGTGCTACGGAGCGAATGCATGTCAAGGCCGGAGGATGACTTGCAGCTGCTTCTCTCCGTGTGGGCTCTGGGGAACACACTCAAGGTGTCGGGCTGGTCAGGTGGCACCTCTGAAGGAACCCTCCTGCCAGCCCCAGGCCTGGCTTTCTTTTCCCCTGGGTGCTGGGCTCTGAACCCGGGTCTTCACCGTGGGGCAGTAAGTGTTCTCACACAGAGACACTTTCCCAGTGAGGGGAAAATGAGGGGCCAGCGAGTTGCTCCTTTATAAGTAGTTGCAGAATACACCAAAGTGCCATCCAGTACAAGGCATAATGCAAGCCAGGAAATCATCTACGTTAATATCATGTGACCCAAACCCTTTCAAAAAGTGGGCATAAGCCAGGCGTGGCGGTGCGTGCCTGCAGACCTGGCATCAACAGGCTGCAGAGGGGGGATTGTGAGATTAAGCCAATCTGGGCCAGATAGTAAGGCGAGGTCAAACAAACCAACCAGAACAGCCCAGACTCTGAAAGGTCAAGTGACTTACCAAGCTCCCCGGCAGCAGCGTGCTCTGCGGAGCATCTGGGAGACCATGCCGTCACCGTGCCTGCCTACAGGGGAGCGTGCTCATCTCCTGCGGCTCTGCTCACATCTCCTCCACATAAACCACTCATCCGGTCTACTGTCGGTTCGGACTTCAGGGCGGGGTTTATTAGATGAAGTTAACTGTACATCTCCCTTCACCTCCACCTCTACAGGGAGCTGTTCCTATCAAGTGTGGGCAGGATGGTCCCGCTCTGCCGACTTCACCCTGTGTGGCCTCAAACCTGGTTTGTTCAGAGAGCCCTGGTGCCACCCTGAGAGCATTTCGGGCCAGCCGTCTCCTGAGTTCACGTCTGTCACTGATCACAAGCAAGTTACCAGTGGTAGTCAAAGGTAGACAAGGGGCAAAGGCTGTTGAGGGAATAGCCTTCATTAGTGGGTTCTGGAATGACACGTGAAATGCTCAATTTGTTAAAGTGCTCAAGTACTTTTTTTTTTTTAAGAGACAGGGTCTCACTGCGTAGCCCCTGGCCTAGAACTTGTGCTGACCTAGCTGGCCCAGTGCTCAGAGATCTGCCTGCCTCTGCCTCTCAGGTATAGGATTAAATGTGTGACCACCACACGTGGTGCATGCTCAAGCACTTGGAAGGTGCCCGCTGGTGAGAAGGCAAATACAACCTAGAACGCTCCGGGAAAGCAACAGCAGCAGGTATAAACAGGACACTGCTGACTGTGAGGGAAACAGAGCTCAGTCTGGCAACGGCCTGAGCTCGGGTTCGAACACATCCCTGGTTGGAGAGCGGCTCTCTCGCCTCCTGCTGAAGATGCGGTGAAAGTCAGCTCCTTTTTGTTTCAGCTTTCCTCTCGCTGACCTAATCTGAAGCCGGGGCTTTCCTCCCTGGCTGTCAGCACAGAAAGAGCCGTTTGGGTTAGGTGTTCAAAAGCATGCCTTTCCTACAAGCTGTTTAACAAACACCTGAGCACCCTGAACTTCCAAGCACCCCAGCCTGAGGCCCATACCCGAGCGCAGGGGGTCATAATGCATACAGTCTCTTGGAATGACTACAGAGCCGGGGCTGAGGCGGTAAAGGGTAGGAATCCGGCGGGAGTCTTGTCCTAGGCGTCAGTGTAGAGCCTCGGGGGTCATTTGTAAGTCCAGTGGGCAGTGGCCCAGCCCTGGCCCTTGCACAAGTCCCGGTGGCGAAGGTAAAAGGCATGGACTCTGAAGCGCCGGCCGCAGTGGGGACACGCGTGCAGGGCTCTAGCGTGGGTCTTCATGTGCTCCGTCAGATGGTGCTTCAGCTTAAAGCGTTTATTGCAGACGCCACATCCAAAGGGGCGGAGGCTGAAGGTCAGCATGATGTGCCGGTCCCGTTTCGGCTTCACCGCGAACCGCTTCCCACACAGGCAGCCAAAGCATTTTCCATCCGCAGGCGGTGTCCCCCCTAGCTTCACGGGCCCGTGCACGGCCTGCCCGGCTCCTCCAGGTCCTCCGCCCCCTGACAGGATCTCATTCCCGTGCAGATCCACTGGTTTCCAGGACGGATCCCCTGCCCCGGATGGTTCCCCTCCTCCTGAGGACAGCAGGTACCTCAGCTCCCCATTTCCCTCGGCGTCCCCTCCAGAATGGGCTTTGGTCTTCTCTTTGGCTCCTGCAGACGCAGTCCTGCCTCCTGGCGTCTCCTCCTTAGCCTCAAGGGGTTCCTGATTAACATATATGATTTGGGAGGCTCGGACAGGAGGAGCCGGAGGCTCAAGCGTGGAACTCTCACCCTCTGGGGGCCTGCTGGGAGGGGCAGGCGCAGGCGGTGGGTGGGATCCACAAGCTTGGGAAGACTCCGGTACTCTCTGAGGCGTCGGGAAGAGAGGGTCTGCGGGTGCCTGCTCCTCCTCCTCCTCCTCTTCTTTCACCTGGATCTGGAAGACTTCTAGTTCGCTTCCGTCCCCTCCAGCGGGGCTCTCGGTAGAAGCGGAGGGCTGCGCCGGGTTCTGGAAAGGGGACGATCGAATGCACCAGCCTCCTGAAGACGTCGTCGAGAGCAGCGTGTGGTAGGAGGCCCCTCCCGCGGCTGAAATCCCGCCGCCTGACGTTTCCAGTTCTCGAAGAATCTCCGAGCACTGATCCACCACTTGCCACATCTGAAGGCCACTGGCCACCAGGAGATGGGCCGGGAGGGCGTCCAGGGGCAGGCGCAGGCGCCCAGAGTAGATGAGCTGCAGCAGGCCCTCGAAGGCGTCCGCCTCGATGACGCTCGGTAGAGTGAGTCGGGGCGCGTCCCCCAGAAGCAGCTTGTCGTGGAAGTAAGGCGAGGCGGCGGCCAGGACAGCCTTGTGGGCGCGAAGCTCCCGGCCCTGCACCAGGAGGGACACGTCGCAGAACTTGCCCTCCAGCCTGTGGCGGTTCAGCGACTCCAGCAGCGAGGAGCTGTGGTGCGGAAACTCGATGTGGATCGTCCGCGGCGCTGCGCTGCACCGCGGGGAAGACGGCGCGGCAGGCAAGGGCGTCGTCGGAGCATCCATGGCCGCCAGGCCGTCGGGAAGGACCGGCTCTGTGCGGGGCGAAGGCTGCGGAGGAAAGAGCGCGGGGTCACGCGAGCTCGGGGCGCGAGGAGCACCGCGCGGACCCCGGAGGAGCAAGCGCGGTTCCCACTCCCGGGCCCTGCGGAAGGCCGACCCCGCCGGCCCGGGCCGCCCGCCGCCGCCCGCCCCGCCTCACCGTGCCGACACGGCCAGCTCCGCCGGCCCCGCGAGCCCCGGGCCCGCCGCCCGGCACGCTCCCGCCCGGCCCCGCACCGCCGCACGCGCGCCCGCCGCGGAGCACCGCCGCCTGCACCTCGCCGGGCCGACCGGAAGCCGCCGCCGCTCCGCCGGACGCCGCTCGGGCCAGGGGAGGGCGGGGCCGGGCCTGCAGCCAATGGGAGAGCGGCAGCCTACAAGCCTCCTCCTCATTGGTCGTGCGGCCCTAGGGGCGGGGCCTTGGCGGACGCGCTGCCCGGGGAGCGGCGGCGGAGGGCGCAGCGGGCGCGCGGGCCCGGGACCCCGGCCCCGTCGCGGCCGCACCCTGCACGGACGCGGTTCCGTGGAGGCTGGCCGCTCGGAGGCTGGCCCGAACCGAAGCCCTCTCGCGGCGGCGGGTCTCCGGGGAGCGGGCCGGGCGTGGCCGGGGAGGCCCTGCGGCGCGGAACCGTGCAGCGACGGCTGAGTTTCGTCCTCATAAGTTCCCGTCGTCCTCCGGGTCAGTCCGGCTGGGAGGTGCTGCCGCACGCCTTTGATCCCAGCGCTCGGGAGGCAGAGGCAGGCGGATCTCTGTGAGTTCAAGGCCAGCCTGGTCTGCAGAGTGAGTTCCGGGACAGCCAGGGCTACACAGAGATCCCCTGTCTCGAAAAACCAAACATAAATGAAAGACGGCCCCGCGATAAAAGAACAATCTCCGTTTATTAAACATGATTTTTTTTTTCTGTTTCACCACACACTCCAGAAAAAAAGGAAATGGGGCTGGGAGAGGGAGAAAAGGGGGCAGTGGTGGGGGGACCGAGAGGCGGGGAGGGGGAGGGAGAAGGAGTGAATAAACAAAACAAAAAAATATATGAGTAAGAAGAGCGGCTTCCTACTCTTAAGGTGGCGGGTGGGGAGGGGAGCGAGGGCAGGGGCGAGGGAGCCAGGAAGCTCTGTACAGAGGGGTCGCCTCCCAGCCCCCCAACCCCGGCTATGTACAGTACAAACCCCAGATAATTACAACAGCCAAAGAGGAGGAAGGAGGGCCAAGGATAAGGCCGAGGAGGGGAAAGCAGAGGGGAGGGCACGGGATAAAATTTCACATATGTACAACTTTTATATAAGTATAAATTTGGCCCCGGCTGGGTGGACGGATGTGGAAGGTGAGACTGAAGGGGAGCTGTCCATACAAAAGAAAGGTGGGTCTGGGGAGAAGTCTCAATACCAAACGCTAGTAGGGGTGAGGAGACAAGGCTGGGCAGGGCATAGCAGTCGGAGAAGAGGGGACCCAGGAGGGGTTTCTCCCTTCCAGGGCCTACCCACCCCAAACCCCATCCACCCTACCTCCCCTATCCCGCCAGGTAGCTATGTACAGAGAAACACCGAAAAATTGTGGAGCTGGCGGGAGGGAGGGAGACTGGGTGGGGGGAGGGTGAGAGGGAAGCCCAGCCCTGTCCTACCTCCCCCCTCCCCCCCCAGGGACAGAGTCATGGAAGGGGGCCCCCAAACACCCATCTTCCAACACAGGTCCCCCACCCTGGGGGAGAGAGACATGGCTTTTCCTAGAGTAAGTTCCCCCCTCCCCATGGGAGCAGAGACAGGAGAGGGAAGGGTAGGGAGCTGGCTGCATGTCAGGGCGGGGCAGATCAGCCAGTCTGCCCTCTACAGCCCAGCACACCAGGCCTCCTAAACCCTGACCCCTCATCCGAACCTCGAGTCCACCCCACCCAACACACTGGGGGAGGGGGGGGCATAAGCCCCCTCACCCCGCTCTGGGACCAGCCAAGAGCAGATCAGGTGTGGGAAGAAGGGGAGGCAACTCCCATTCCCCCCTTGCCGCCCCCTCCCTGCCCCGGTGGCCCCCTCCACCCCATCTGGGTTCTGGGTGGGGAGAGTAAATGTAAGAGAGTGGGAAGAGGAGGAGTTTGTGCGTGCTGAGCCCCCCCAGACGCTCCTGAGAAATCAAGGGGTAATAGGGCCCCCTCACCCGGGGTCCCCTCCCCATAACAAGGGGGACAGGGGAGGCCAAAATGGGGTGGTGGAGGGGAGTTAGATTGTCAGCTCTGGTTACTGCTAAAAAATCACCCTGAAGTTGAAAGTTTGGAGGTGCCACACCCCCAGTGTGGGGTGAGGGTCTGTCCCCCAGTGCTCAGGGGAACCGTGAGGCAGAGGATGGGGATAGCACCCCGGAGTGAAGGGGTCTGTGGGGTAGGTCCCTGGGGTGAGAGAGGGCAGCCAAGGCCCACTCTCCCTCCTAGAAACGGTGGAGTGGAGGCGGCAGGTGGGCGCCCAGGGAGGCGTAAGGGAGGCGATCCCGCTGTCCCTCGGTGGCGGTGACGTCCAGTCCTGGTGGTGGGTGATGTTCCGGGGTGGGGTGCGTGAGGAGGGAGGTCTGTGATGCTGGCTGGGCTAGTGGTCTGCGGTGTTTCGGAACTCGCCGTTCTCTGTGATCTGCAGCCGGGGTGGGGGGGGTGGGGCTGGGGGGGCCAGGCCGTTCCAAGGTGGGGCCAGCGTCACACGCGGGTTTGTTGGACCCAAGGGGGGAAGCTGCCTCTCCTGCAAGACACCAAAGAGGAGAGCGCGGACTTATTGAGACGCTTCGCGGGGGCCGGATGCCAGCCCCGAGCGGGTGTGGTGCGTCCACCCACAGCCCGTCCACGCCACAGCGTGCCCACACCCTCATGTTTGGTTTCTCACCTCCAGGGGTCCTGGGTGTGGGGGAACAGGGAGAGAACTCATCCTGACTCCTAACAGGAGCCTTCGAGCCAGCTCAAAAGCAGCTAGCTCTCACCTTCCCTCGACAGAACTCCTGCTTCAGGAACTGTTACCCCCCCTTGCCCCCACTCCACCCACCCACCCCCATGCTTGTGCCCAGCCCCCTCTTCCATGGAGCCCCCTCCCAGCACCCTCCACCCCAGGCAGGAACTTCGCACTGAGGAACCAGAGAAAGGCAGTACAGCGAAACCTCATTAATCCGAACCCCCACAGATTTGGAAGCTTGTTCATAATTTGAACAAAACCAGGGTTTGAGTTTTCCTTTATCTGTGAAGAAAGGGTGTGCTAAGCAAATTGGTGGAAATTTGTCTGTGGGAGGGGGACTTAGCCTACACCAGCAAACAGACTTCATTCATCGCGACATGCTCCCTGAGGGCCTTGTGCACAGAGTTCTACTTACTGTGTTTCAAAGACAGGCATTCACTAAATAGACACTGTCACTCAGTTTTGACAGTTATGCAGACTGGACCTCTCACATGTAACATCCCGGATTAGGGGGTTCAACTGTACCGGGGGCCGGCAAGGGTGTGGAGGGACAGCTTGGAGGAAGGCTCCTCTCACTCTTGGTAGAAATGACCGAAAGTCTGGAGTCACTGTGCCTGCACTGGCTCCGTTCCCTTCCACCCCTCCGTTCTTCTCAGTTCCTCTCCCTGGGCTTCCAGCTTGAGCAGCAGACCCTACAGACCCCTGCTACGGTTTTCAGGACTTTCCATGGCTCTCCGACTGACATCCTGCTTCCTGGCCTCTGCCTCTGTGCCTCTGCTGGAAGAGACCAGCTGAGCCCCAGCACTTCTGACCACTTACTTGGCTTCTTAAAACCTAGTTTTAAATTCATTTTTATTTTTACTAGCTGGGCTGCAGTGGGACCGAAGCCTACACATGTTTGGGACAAATATCCAAATAGCTGTCTGAGCCATGAGGCATTCGGGTAGGGCAGCGTGTAGCTATCTGTATCTGACCCCATCTCCAAAGGACACAAAAAAACGAAGGCTCCCGAGATCAGCATTCCCTCCATTCCAGAGTCAAAGGCTCAGCTGTGCCAGGGCCACCTGAACTATAACTGCGTCAGAGCTGCCCTCTGAGGACCGCGGTGTCTCCCAGCCAGTCAGTGGAGACTACTCGTAGTGGGGTACCCTAGGTGCATGCAGCGGGGGCAAGGGAAGGAACCCTCAGAACCTCCACTGTCTGCTCCTGACGACACATGGGCATGCCCCCTCCGCCCTCACGGACCCAAATTTAGAAACCGGGTAAATTAGGGTGCCGTTATTCATTTTACAAAGGAATCCGCTGCGGGGGTCCTCTAAGCGGTGAGATCCTGGTGCCTTTCCGCATTTGTTTACAGATCACTGACTACTTTGACGGAGAGGCTGGGCAGGCAGGGAGTAAAAGTTACAGTGTGAGGAGCCACTGCCTGCTGCAGACCAGTCCCACAGGACTGTCGGGACTGAGGCGTACCGACAGCCCCCCACTTACTGGCTTTTAGGCAGGACTGTGCGTCTTGCACAGCTGTTGGGTGGCAGGAGAGGGAACTCAGGAAGTCTGACAGAGGTTATCTAACACCTGCTCCTGGTGGCCCTGTCTGGGATGCGCTGTGGCTACTGAGCCCTTGATTACATTCTCGGAAGCTTCTCTTGCTGCTAACTCACAGGCCCCGTAAGTCCAGCCTGACATCTGTGAGACTCCTGCCTTGCTCATCGTACGCCGCCCACTCTGCTCACTTCAGGACATCTCAACAGCATCGTCCGCAGGGCCCCTTAGAGCTGCCCGGAGTTAACTGCCCACTTCCAACTTCCACCCAGAGGTAACTACCGAAGCTTCAGACCCTTCTGCCTCACAAGTGCAGGGGAGAGAGAGCATAGGGCGGAGCAGGAAGGGGTGAGAGAGGAAGAGACCCCAACCTACCTGCTGGAGTCAGCACAGCCCTCTAGCCTGGCCCCAGCCCAATATCCCTCCACCCGGTTACACCCACTCCAACGCCCCAACCCCCAAGGACGCTCTGGTGAAATGGGGGGTGACAGACAGACACTGGAGAGGTAGAGGAAAAGGAGGTGGTGTCAGGAGGTGGCTGGTGGGGCCGGTTTGGAGACAACTGGGGAACCTGTAAGTGTGCTTGGCCTTTTTAGGGTCCAGCTGGGTACTGCTAAGGCATCACAGGGTAGGTGTGGGGTGTCAGCAGGTGTGCTCTGTACCTTGGGAAGGGGTCTGTCTATGCAGGTGTCAGGAGGGTGGTGGGGTCTGTGGAGGGTCTCTGGGTGTGGTGGGCGGCAGTGAGAGGGGAGAGGCTCCAGAGAGTTGGAGGGGGTGGGCTTCACCACCAACCTGCAGTGGTCCGGAGTCACCTCCCCCAGTGTCCTCCGCCCGTGGTCAAAGCGGAACCAGGAGAATTACCTGATGAGGAGCTGCAGGGGGAGAGAGTGGGGTCATGGGGTCAGGAGGCTTGGTGGTGGTGGCAGGGAGGCCCGGTAGTCAGAGCAGAGGGAGGAGTATGGATAGGAAAGAGCAGGACCTAAGGAAAGCAGGGGCAGGGGTGCAGAGGGCCTGAAGCTGGCTGCTGAGCAGAGGGTAGCGACAGGGAGTTGGACTGTAGGCCTGGGGAACACTGGAGGCCAGAGGCCAGCTGAACCTGAACTCTGGGAGGGGCCTCTGGGAGGGGCCTTTAGGATCTGGAGCGCCAGGGGCAAGAAGCTACGTAGGACCTACCAAGGAGTCAGAACAGGGGTCGAGAACCCTGCCTCTCTAGGGACCCAGGCCTGGAGGAATTCAGCTCAGACTGCACTGTGCTCCGTTCTGTCCGTCAGGACTGTCAGCCGGCCCAGCTCATGAAGAGCCGAGGAAGCTGTGGACCCCGCAAACAGGAGCGGGCCGGTAAGAGGGGCGCGTTCGGGTTGCGGGGCGGGGCGGGGCGCCGGGGCGGAGGCTCTGCTGGAAGGCCAGGACAGGAGGGCACAGGGGAGAGGCTGCACTGGAGGAGTGACAGAGGCACAGAGTGGGATGCGATGGGTTGCTCGGCGCTGCCCGAAGGAAGCAGCCGGTGGACGGACAGGACAACGGAGACAGATGGTGGTGGGGCCAGGCGGCCGGCGAGGGCACGAGGACGGTGGGATGGATGGGGATGGGACACGCAGAAGATAAATGACATTGTAATTTCCACCTGAGCGTCGAGCAGCCTCTTCTTGGGCTCAGGCAGCGGCTCAGCCATGGCGGGGTGGTCCCGGCGCAGCTCCTCCTCCACCAGCATCAGCCTGAAGGGACGGGCTTCAGTGGGGTTAGTGGCGGGCACGGGCTCGGAGCCCACCTGCGTTACTCTTGACCCTGGGCACCCCCACTGCCCCCGCAACCCCGGAAAAGCCTTTGACAGTTTTCCCTGCTGTCACCTTCTTCCCAGGGGCCCTCGCGCCTGCCGTCTGAGGGCCCTGTTAAAGACTTGTGTATTGGTTGGTTTTTCAAGGCAGAGTCTCACTGTGTAGCTTTGGCTGTCCTTGAACTCGAGATCTGCCAGCTTCTGCCTCCCGCGGGGTAGAACTACAGGCACGTGCCGCCACACCAGCTTATTTCTATTATCTGTAACTTCCTGTATCTGTGTGTGCGTACGGATGCAGGTGCCTGCAGAGGCCCAAGGCAGCAGACGGCCTGGAGCTGGAGTCACAGGCAGTTGTGAGCCACCCATGTGGATGCTGGGAATTTAACTGGAAGAGCAGTGCTCCCTCTTAACCACTTGAGGTGTCTCTCCAACCCACTGAAGTACATTTGATCCCGCCCCGCCTTTCTCAGAGTCTCACGCGGTAGCCAAGGAAGTCTAGAACGCGCTATGTAGCGGAGGTTACCCTGCCTTAGCCTCCTAGGTGCTGGGATTACAGACATGGGTACTCCTGGGTCCCGGGTTTAACTTTCTGTATCTTTTTTTTTCCTCTTTTTTGGAAACAAGGTTTCTCCATGCAGCCTTGGCTGTCCTGGAACTCTCACTGTAGGCCAGGCTGGCCTCGAACTCACAGAGACCTATCACCCGAGAGCTATACCCGGCGAGATCCCCCTGCTCAGCCCTCCCTCCTGCAGGCCCTGTGTGGCAGACAATTTGGACTCATTCTATGCTCCTGGGACATCTTCCCGAACCACTGATGTTACCCAGCCTTTGGTGAAGGTTCTCAGTCCTGTCTCATGGCGGAGATCAGGCCCGGCAGTGATTTCAAATGTGGAGAGACCATTATCTTCTAATGAACTCTCACTCAAAAACAACCTTCAGCAGACCAGAGTGCGCGGCTCTGGAGAGGGTGGCCCCTGTTGAGGCAGCTCCTTTGGAACGGTGATAGGCTTTTAAAAGCCCATTTATCCCAAGGCTGGAGAGGGGCTCTGCCCAGGAACTCAGGCCTGGCTAAGGGTTCCTGAGGCTAGGGATTACAGCTCAGCTTTGTGGCGAACCTCACAAGCTGGATTAAGGGAGACTGGGCCTAAACTGAGTCCAGACAGTGATGGTCAGACAGCATCGGCAGACTCCCCAGGGACCTCAGAAGTCAGTGTGTAAGCAGTGCCGCCAGTGCCCTGGACAGGCTTTTCCCGCCTCCCGCTCCCTCCACCCTCCCCGGGCCGCCCCTCACCTGCCAATGATGCTCTTGATCTGGGAGTCCTTTTCCACCTGCTGCTGCCTCAGCCGCTTCTCGCTCTGCTCCAGGCGGGCTTGGTACTGCATCAGGATCTTGCTGGTCTGCTCTTCCTGGGACAGCAGCCTCCGCTCATACTCTTCCAGCTTCCGGTTGGACATGTGTAGCCGCTCCTTCAGCGAGTGAATCTCCTCCTCGTACTCCTTCACCTGCCCGCCGGGCACATGACCCCGCACCGTGAGGGCGCTCTGCCCGGCTCCACCAGCCTGCTCCCGTCCCTGACTGTCCAGCCACGGCGTGGCTCGGGGAATACCTGAACCCTCCCTGCCTGCTGACACCCGTGCTCTGCTTCTGGGAAAGCCCTGATGTCATACTGAGGCTTCCTCAAGGTGGAGAAGGTCAGAGTCCTTAGAAGTGTGCCATGCCCTCACACATGCATGGGGAATGGGGGGTACGGGGGACCCACAGAGCACCCTGGCAAGACTCTGGACACTGTTTGAGAAGCGTATCTAGAAATTAAAGACAAATGGACTGTAGTTCCAAACCAAGGCCGAGCACATGGGGGAGATGGGAAAAAAGACACTGGCTGAGGCGGGGCAGGTGCCATCTCAGAGCGACTCCCTCCTCGCTCATGCCTGCAGGCAGGAGACTAAGGGGATCCCAGGCTGAGGACATGACTGGGATTCCACGGCCAGGAGAGCTCAGACCAGTCAGTTCTCTTCCCTGTTGGCTCTAGACACGCTGTGTTGCTTAATATAGTGGTCACGTGTAGGTCTTTATATCTTTTGCAGTGCTAGGGATCAAACCCAGAGCCGCACTCCTAAGCTCCACCCCTGGCTCGCACACAGCCACCTGAAAGTTAAATGACTCTAAAATTCTAGTTCCTCAGTTGCAACAATATACACGTGTCGTGTCGGTAGCCACTAGCCACAGGCAACGGTGTGCACGTGTCATGCAGGGAGCCCGGGCGGTGTGTGTTCCCAGCTTGTGTTCACCCCTAAAGGCTCTGGTGTGCAGTGCTGGGCTGGAGCCTTCCTCAACAGCGACTCCACCTCTGAAGCATGGACCAGAAAGGCAACCTGGATGGCGCCACCATCCTCCGGAGGTCCCTACGTAAGCAATGCCGTCCTAGAAGCCTGGGAGAGGGGAACTCACGGCCTGTGATGGCTGCCTTGGGACTTGAGTGCTAAACTCCCCCGTAGAACTCGCTGCTACCCAGGGCCTCGTTCTACCACACAACACATCCCACAACTTTTACTTCTCATTTTGAAACAGGGTCTCATTAAGCTGCCCAGGCTGGCCTCGAACTTGACAGGTTCACGGGCCTAGCTTGCGTGGCGGTCTTCGCGCACGCCCTGATCCTGTAGCCATTCTCTTCCTCAGAGCCTGAATAGGGCAGCTCTCTGCGATCTACAGAGCTGGGTCAGGCTTAAACAGATGGGTCAGAAAGGGGGTCTGCCTGTCTTCTGAGCCCGGGTGCCCCCTGGAAGGACGGCAGCCGGCCCTGGTGAGAGGGCGGGGCTCAGAGGGCAGGCCAGCGTACCCTGTCCAGCCGGCTCTCGTCCATCGACTTCGAGTACTCCTTGAGCTTGTACTCTTCCCGCTCGATGTGCGCACTCTCGATGTCGGCCGACAGGTGCGGCATGTTGGAGACCCAGGCCACGGTCCGCTCTGAGGCCGGCATCGTGGGGTTCAGCGTGGACGGCGTCTGGGAATGCTGGGCCAAGCGAGGCGGGGCAGACAGCGGAAGGTGGGAAGGGAGGGTGTGTTCAGAGGAAGGAGACACAGAGAGGACACCCCAGACCCGCTCCCCGCCATGGCGTCTCCCCTCTGGACACGGGGGCAGTACCCGATCCCGCCTCCCCCGGGAGTGAGTGCCGAGGGGAGGGTCCGCCACTGTTCATCCATGCACGGCGGTACACAGCTCGTGGGACACTGCCCAGGGCCCCCTTCCCGTGTGTGTGTGTGTGGGGGGGGGTGTCTCCTTGTTTGTTCAGAGACTGAATATTACTGCTAGCTTGCGCCATCTTGCCTCCTGGACGCTGAGAGCGCAGGACAAATGCCACACGTGTGTGGGGTGAGCAAAGGCGGGAGGAGGCCGGAGCTCTGACCACCATATCCTCCCTCCCTGCTCTTCGCCCCCCGCACCCCCTGCCCTCACCTACCTGCTTGGTGATGGAGGGCTTGAGCCCCCCCACCCCCTCCGCCACCGCTGCCCCCGCTGCCCCCAATGCTGCCCTCTTTGCTGAGGCTCTGTTGCCGTGGACGGGCAGGACCATAACTTGGTTCCGGGGACTGCAATAGGTTCCCGCTGGACGGCCGGGGTTTCTGGGCAGCGCTCACGGTCAACTGTTGAGACTTGCCCCTCTGCAAGGGAGGCGGCTGGCCCCCGCCACCCCCACCACTGCCCCCGCCACTCCCGCCTCCGGGCCCTGACGGGGCTGGCCTCTGGGGACCGATGGTGATCTGGGGAGGGGATAGCATGTGCTGTAGGTTGTCCTGAAGTGAGAGCTGCCGACGGGTGAAGTCAGTTCCAGAGGGTCCAAACTCGTCACTGTAGCTGTGGCTGTGAAGGATGGAGGCGGCAGGGGGCTTGGGGACCCCCGAGGAGAGGTCCTCGCTCTTGCTGTAGCCATGGAACGGGGCAAAGGTGTCCCCTGGGGGCTCTCCACCTCGGTGGTGGTGGTGGTGGTGGTGGTGGTGGTGGGAGGAAGGTGGGCCATGACCGCTGCCCCCTCCGTGGCCCGCTGGGGGCCCTGGCCCGTCAGCAGCCATGTGGAAGAGAGGGTTCTGGAAGGAAAGGGGGATGCGCAGTTGCTGGGCAGGAACGCCGTCCGTGGTGACACCCATCTGGCTGAGGCGCATGCCGGCTGCTGTGATGGAGGAGCCGCTCCCTTGGGAGAGGCGCCCAGCAGGTGCAGGCCGTAGCCCCAAGGCTGCTGTCAGTGAGGCCTGGCTGGAGTGCAACAGGTCCCCGACAGCTGCCAGGTTGGAAACGCTACTGCTGTTAAGGCGGCCCCCAGGCCCATCGCCCTGAAGGTCCAGCATGGACACGCTCTTGTTGACACTCAGCATCTTCTGCTCTGGCTCCGTGATGTCCGAGCTGCTCGTGCAATACGCTGGGGAGGACCGGGCCAGCGGCGGCCGGCTCACATAGAACAGGTCTTTACCACCACCGGGCGGCGGCGGCGGCGGCTTTTCCTTGGTTGGGGAGGGGAGGCGTGCCATGTCCATAGAGCTGTTGGAAGGGAAGGGGGACACAGGCCGAGGTCAGGCCAGGACCGCGGCACCTGAGCCTGTCTTGGCGCCAGCCTTAGGTGAAAGGTGGGACCCACAGGGAAGGGCTGCGAGCTGGCGGTGGCAGCCCTGAAGAGGCAGGCAGGGAGGATGGGAGGGGGGTTGGAGAAGGAGAAGGACAAGGCCTAGGAAGGGGTGAGGCCTGGAGAAGGAGGCAGGGGCAGCAAGAGAGGATGAGGGCTGGTCTGGGCCGCTATGGAGGAGATGAGGCGCACTGAGGAGGAGAGGAGAGAGGCGGGCAAAGGCCAGCGTGGCAGGACAGGAGGGCGGGGAGGACAGAGCCCTCACCTGTTGAGGCCTCGAGCCATGAAGGACTGAAGGTCGATGGAGCTGGAGAGAGATGCAGAGGGCAAGCACAACGGGAGGAGGGAGGTGGGCAGAGGATGGTGGGATGGAGGGATGGGTGGCGTCACGGACAAAGACATGGTGAGGAACAGCAGAGCAATCAATGGAGGACGGCAGCTGAGGCCCGGCCCTCCCCCACTACACTGAATGCAGCTCCAGGGCCCACTCAGCTCCAGCTGCTGCCTCTCTAAACGCTGGGTCCTGGGGAGCCCTCTGGGTAAGGTGGTAGGCTGGTGGGGTGTCAGCTCACTCAGAGACACTTGATTACTTTGATATAACATGGCTGAACGGTAGCCTGAAGACAAGCACCGGTTGGCAGAGGGGCAAATTCAGTCAGCAGCAGCAGGGCCCCTTTGGCTTCAACTGAGCTGGGAGCAGAGGCGTGGCGGTACTTCTGGGCTCTGCACTCTCGAGCTCTGCCCCCCCACTGCCTGCGCCCCTACCCTTGTCCCTGAGAACTTGCAGTTTCCCCCTTTTGAGAGGGACGCATGTAGGGCCCAGCGAGAAGCATCCAGGAGCCACGAGGCGCCTGGAGCACAGATGGGGAGCAGCGTGCTCACCTATTGAGGTCCCGCATCATGTAGCCCTGCATCTCGGCTGAAGGCCCTCGCAGCACCACGGGCTGAGGCCGAGTCCGTTCGCTCTGGCGGCTCGGCTGCCTTTGGATGTTAGGGTTCCTCAGGGCTGTGCTGATGTCGTTGAGGAGCCGGGGCAGTGGGCCCAGCTTCAGGAGGGCTTCCTGGAAGGACAAGGCTGTCACCTGATGAGGAAGTCCCTCGGAGGGCACGGAGGGGTTGTGTGAAGCGCACTGGAGGAATGCTGGCGGCTCTGGGAACGGGAAGGCAAGAAGAACCCTGTGCGCAGAGAGGTGGCCCCTCGGGCCCAGGTGCCTCTGCACGTACCTGGAGGCGGGGCAGAGGGACGGGGACTGACCTTGCTGAGCTGGGGCAGCACCTCCCAGAGCAGGGCATGAAGTGTGGAGAGCTCGCGGCCCAGGTCTATGTAGCCCTCGAAGCTGCTGCTGTTGGTCAGCGTGTCCAGGTTGGATATCTCGTACAGGAACTGCTGCATGGAGCCCCACTCCAGCTCCAGAAACTCGTTCATGAAGCCCAGGAAGTCCTCCTTTGAGGTAAACCTGGGCAAGGGGTACGGACGCTCTGGTGACTCGGGAGGGCCTTCAGGAAGCTCGCCGCCACCGCTCGTCCCGCCCTCCCTGACACTTCCCTTACTTGGAGAAGTTGGCCAGGTTCTGGATGACCTTGGCGATGAGGGTGAGGGTCCGTGAGGTCTGCTCGTCTGGGTACTCCTGCATGAGCCCGAACAGACTGGGCGACATGATGGCTGGGCAGAGGAAGCGGAGGAAGAGCGAGGCGCTGATCAGCCTGTCAGCAATGTCCTCCCGGCCCCGCTCTGCGCAGCGCAGCCGCCACGATGCAAACACCTCTTTCAGCTCCCTCGGGAACACGCTGAGGGGAAGGGTAGGGGAGACAGAGAGAGAGAGAGAGAAAGAGAGACCGGGACTGAGCCCCAGAGACCCTCAGCTTCCAGGGATCATGCTGAGGGGGTGGCAGGAGGTGAGGGTGGAGACAGGTGAGAGAGACTGGGAGGGGGGACAGGAGAGAGACAGGAGGCTGCTGAAGAAGAGGGTCACGGTAGAGGGAACAGATTCCGGAGAGAGAAATGGAGAGGGAGAAAGGGCAAGGGGAGATAGACACGTGGGAGAGAGACGGAGGGGTGGGTGAGAGAGACAGGGAGAGGAGGAGAAAAGAGACACCAGGGAAGAGACAGAGATGGGAGAGAGATGGGGGGTCACTTGAGGTACAGGGAGCTCGGACCCCCCAACTCTTCTGGATTCCAGGGAAATGGGGATGGATGTGCCCCGCGCGTGATCCCCAGTCCCTGGAAAGGCTCAGCTCGCTCTTCCCCGCCCCCCCCAGTGCCACTTCAATGTCCCACTGACACCTTAAACTTGACTAATGTAAAACAGAGCTCACCATCGCCCCCACACCGCCAGCTGGCTCCTCCTCTCGACTTCCCCGGTTCTGTCAATGAGGCTACCGGTCTCCCAAGCTCTAGTCTAGTCTCGCCCTCTCTCGACAACCCTTCAGAGAACCCCTGCTGACCCTTCCTGTGAGGACCCTAAGCAGTCCCTACCTGGGCTTCCCGACTCCGCCCTCATTCAGGATCTGGTTTCCCTGCCTGACCCAGGACCACAGCCACCAGTGGAACAGACTTCTTTTCTCCCCTCCCCACACGGCACACTCATGGGCCAATCTCAAGCATGCTACTTCCCGGGGCCAACACCCTTAGGGCACTCTGATGACTGCAGACTCCCGCTCTAACTGCCCCAAGCACACCCTCCACCTGAGCTGTGTGCTCCTCTAAGCCTGTTCCAGCTGCCCCAGCAGCCACCATGTCCCCTGAGAGCTCCAGGCCCTCTCGCCGGCCCCGACCCTGGTCTTCAAAGCCCAGCCCTGGGCACCTGGTCTAGATCTCATCTGCAGCTTCGTCCTCTCTGACTTGAAGTTGCACAAGGGACCCTCCCTTAACGCACATCGCAATCGCTCTGTGGCTTTTCCTGCCTCTCCTGCCCTCTGAGGTCAGGGACCGGCCTCGGTCACCTCTCCTGCTCTACAGCTCCCAGATGCTTGGCCCACACTGATGCTCGGTCCTCTGACAATGAACAGATGGATGGACAGACGAACACACAACTGCCCAGCCCCGCCCCGCCCAGCGTCCCCAGTCTCACCAATGGGAGTTGACCACCTTGCACAGGGCCAACTCACAGCACATCCGGAGGTTGGCCTGGTGCTCTGCCAGACTGGACGCCGTGCACTTGATGGGGTCTACCTCACAGTTCTCCTCAGATTCATACAGAGCACGGATGAACTCCCCTGGGAGAGGGGGTACAACAGGGAGCGGTCACACTTTCCAAGGGCAGGGGCAGGGGGCTCCCTGGGTTGGAGGAATGGCAGAATCAGATGGTTGGAGACTGGGGTCCTGGGACTCTGAGGAAGGGTGGGTGTGGGTCTGGGGTGTCCAGGTTTGGGGGGGGCGGGCATGGGCGGGTTAGAAAGGCCTGAAGGCGGACGTACCAATGGCGTCCTTGAGGTATTTCTGACCAATCAGTCTCATGTACTCTTCTATGGCTTTAGTGGCGAGCGTGTTCTCGCGGAATATGAGGTGTTCCCGTTCCATGAAACGGTCTACCTCAGACATGGCCATGTCTGAAAGGAAGTCCTGGGGCCCAGGAAAGTCCAAGGGTCAGCCTCCGCAGGGCCTGTCCTCAGGAGGCTAACCTTGGGGGCGTGGCACTCACCTTGGCCTTGCCCGTACTCTGCAGGATGTGGACCAGGGCGCTGGCCACCTCCTCCTTGCCCTTGACGTTCAGGGCGGGCTCCAGGACCGCACACAGCATGCGGTAGTGGTTGGTCACGTACTCCGCGAACTCTTTGTACAGCTCCATGGGCAGGATGCTCATTGTCTGGTAGCGGGCCTTCAGCCTCACGGCAGGGCAGCCTCCTTTCCCCTTGCCCCCCGAGCCGCCCCCTGACCCCCCTCCTCCTCCTGAGCCCATACCCCCGGAGCCCCCGCTGCCCGTCGGCAAGGCCACGGGGTACCACTGCTCTGTGAAGTGGCGCCCGGCCAGGGTGGCCACCGGCACAGTCACCAGGCCGACGTAGCCCGCCTTGTCCTTCTTCCGCTTTTTGTCAGAGTCTCGGTACAGGTGCAGACGCAGGGCCCGCACGGCCGGCAGGTTGTTAAACTCAAAGTGCTCGCCCCAGAAGACGGTGTCTCCTGACGCCGAGCGGGGCTTGGAGGTGGTGCGCGCGTACAGCATGTCATCCAGGCAGAGCTCGCAGTAGTACCGCTTCTTGGGGGGCAGCTCTCGGGCCTCTATGATCCATAGTTTCAGCACGTTATCCACCCGGCGGCTGTTGTCCTGGCGTGAGGCAGTGGTCAGGGCGGACATGGCGGGAGAGGAGAGACGGTGAGCAAGGACCGAGATGGCAGCTATAGGCCACTCAGTATACTGGGGTTGAGTAGTGTCCACCACCCCCGGAATTCTACTTTACCCTCCTTTTTGGTTTCTGAGATAGTCTCACTGGGTAGTCCAGGCTGGCCTCAAGATATGTACCTGAGTGCTGGTACGCACACTGCTACATCTGGTGGTGACCCTGAACTCTAGTCTGTCTAGAACCCGAGTGTGACCTTACTTGGAAGTAGGTCCTGGCAGATGTAATACAATTGAGGGCATGGCCGATTAGGGTGACCCCTTAACCCAGGGACTGGTGACATCTTGCAGGGAGAGGGCCACTTAGAGGCACACAGAAGGGAACTGGCCATGCCAAGAGAGAAGGGCTGAATTTACAGCTTCAGAACAGACATGGCCCTGCCCGTGCCCGGACTTTAGACCTCTGGCCTCCAGAGCAGTGAGAGAAGAATAGCTTTAGCTGGCCCAGTTCATGGTGGCTTCTTATAGCAGCCCTGGAAGCTAACAGGGAGGAGCAGCTCAGAATTAATGCTGGGAAGTGCCTGTTTGCGTAGCAAGCCAAAAACATTGAGGGGGTCAACAAGATGGCTTACTGGGTAAAGGTGCTTGCTGCCAAGCCTGAGCACATGAGCCCTGGGACCTATGATGTAGCGGGAGGAGAGAACCAGTTCTAGAAAGTTGTTTTCTGGCTTCCACATGTGCACTGTGGCAACCCCCTACTCTGTACGAGTAAGTGAATATGGAAGTTTTCATCTTATCTATTTATTTATGTTGGTGTGTGTGTGTGTTTTGTTTGTTAAGACAGGATCTCTCTACATAGCTCTGGCTCTCCTGGAATTAACTATGCACCAGGCTGGCCTTGAACTCAAGAGAGATCCACCTGCTTCTACCTTAGCGTCCTGGGATTAAAGGCGTTCACCACCACACCCAGGGGAGCTTTTTTAAAAATAAGGAAGACTTCAAAGATGAGAATGAGAAAGTCAGGCAGAAACATCAAGATGTTGCAAAACAAAACAACGCTTGCTGAAGTGTAAGACTAGAGAGACTTGACAGCTGCCTGAGAGGGACCCAGGCCTGAGGTCAGGTGACACCAACGTGCTGCGTGCCTGCGGTGTTTGGAGCCCCTGCAGCTCAGATTGTGTCCAGCGTTTTAAGTGGAATTCCTTAAGAAAGGCACTGGGAAATGAGGAAGATGGCCAGGACTGTGAGCTTGCTGCAAACTGGAAAGGTCTGTCAGAGACCAGCTGACAGAGTGGCAGCTTCTCTTTCTGGAGAGAAGAAGTCCTGGAGCACAGATGCACAGGGTCTGTCAAGGGGACCTCGAGGTCACCGAGTCATAGAGAGAGCCAAGGCTCAGAAACACTGTCAGCAGGGCCGGCACCTGTTAGGTGTGAGGGAGGCCTTCCACCTGCAGGGAACCTGGACTGGAAGCCTCAGGGGGCTGTTGGCGCTCCAGGGCTATGGCTTTCATGGTGGGGAAGCGGATCATGAGCTAAGGTAGCAGTATGGGAAAGTACGGGAAGAGAGGTTAATAATGGGGCTACCCCTGGCTGTCCGGCCCAGGCCCCTGTGTCTCCATCCCTCCTTACAAGTCCTTCAGCCCGCTGGCCCCAGCCCTGCCGTCTCCCCTTCCCCCGCGATACCTTGTTGGGTTTTACAGCCCGCTGTAGATTCTCTATCCATTTGTCCCTCTCGGCTGCAGACCGACAGGCGAAGCATTTTGTCCCAGACGATGTTGTCACCTGGGGAGGAGTACAGACTTGAGGTGGGGCTCAAACAGGCAACTCACAGACCCCGAGACCCACCACCACGTCTTCCCTCCCCCGCCTGCCACCAGCCCTGTGCTCTCACCCCCTCAGCCCCCCAGAGCCACTACCTCGAAGCAGAACTCCTGGCCCAGGATGGAGCTGTGCACTGGCTTGATAATGGAGTCTTCATCCAGGTTGAGCTCCAAGGCCTCGGCAGCGCTGCTCGGACTCAGCAAGGACTCGTGGGAATGTGACTCCTTGAAGCTTTGCATCAGCCGGGCCCTGGTAGGCGGGAGGTCCAGAGAAAGATCAGGCCCTCTCTCCTCCTCTCCTCACACTCAGGGCTCTGGAGGGCAGCCTCAGAAAGAAGGCCTTCACACACAGACTCATAGAAGGAAGCCCAGGATGCCCTGGAGGACGCGGGAGGCACGGGGAAACCAAGCCCTTCACGAGACTCCTCCACCCCAGCTCATCCTCAAGGAGTTGGGATACCCAGAAATAACTGAATTGCCAGGCACAGTGGCACAGGCCCTGATCCCGCACTCGGGAGGCAGAGGCAGGTGGGTCCCTGTGGAGTTTGGGTCCAGCCTGAACTACATAGCAAGTCCCTCTACATAGTGAGACCTTATCTTTAAAGAAAGAAACAGGGGCTGGAGAGACGGCTCAGCAGTTAGAAGCACTGGCTGCTTCTCCAGAGGACCGGGGTTCAATTCCCAGCACTCACGTGGCAGCTCACAACTGTCTCTAACTCCTGTTACAAGGGATCCCACACCCTCGCACAGATATACGTGCATGCAAACACCAATGTACGTAAAATAAAAAATAAAACATTAAAAAACAAACTGACAAAACGAAACAAAAGCAACAACAACAAAACAGAAAACAAAACAGAAAACAAAACGGCCTGAGCATGTCTAGGTGGCTGCAGAGAGCAGACTCTCAACCCCGGAAAGAAATGGACGCGAAGAACGGGAGGCACAGAGAGGGACTACAGAACTGCTCTGGTCTGGACCTGCACACAGCTGGTAAACATTTCATGATTCAAACCACAATCAGGGGGAAGAGAGGAAAGCTTAAGAAACGCTGCGGGCAGAATGGGGCAGAAGCCGGGTCAGAGGCTGGGGGGCAGACTTGGGAGAAGAGGCTGGAAGGCAAGCAGGGGCAGAGCAGCGCGGCGAGCTGAGGCGGGCGCTGAGAAGGGACGGCTGGCAGTGCACACAGCATTGCTGGGGGGGGGGGCACAAGATAACCGGGCCGAGGGGCCAGGAAGAGGGAGACAGGGCAGCAGGTGTGTGGAAATGGGTAGGGGCGAAGAGTAGAAAGCATGGGGAAGCGGGAGGGGGAGCCCGGGTGTGGGAGCCTCCATGGAGTTATTTATAGCAGCCCCGTCATCACAGGCTCTGGCTGCCGTCAGCACCACGCTCCCCCGGCCCCCCGCCCCCGCCCCCGCGGCCAGGAATACCATGCCCTCACCCCCTGCCAGCCCTAAATCCAGCGTTGGTTACTTGGAAGGGGGCAGGGAAAGGTGTGACTCACCTGATCCCAACCTTCCTACCCGTCTAATCCCTGGGACAGCCAGACAGACACAGGGGAAGAGAAGGACAGACTCTCTCCAGGGAGTGACCGGCTAAGGGGAGCCCGGGGAGGGCGGAGGCAAGCGGCCAGCTCTCCTACCGCGGTCCTCGGTCTGCGGGCTGACCCAGCCTTTGCCCCTATTCTGTCACCTCCTTCTCCACTGTCCTAAACCACCCCGCCCCTCCCCCCACGACCGGGGTCCCTTGGCTCTAGCCTTCATCCATTTCCAACCCCGCAGCCCCCTAACCCTCCCTTCCTTCCCCTCCCCTCCCCCCAGGTCCTGTCGGTCCCGCCTCCTCTGGCCGCCTGGTGGGCTTGGTCACCACCTGACAGGGGCCCTCCCTGGCTTCACCTTCACCCCCTTCCCCGTTGCCGCCGTGGCTGAGTCTGGCTACTCTCTGATGTCTCTGCACCCCGACCAGCACGAGCCCCCATCCTTTGTACTCAGGGAATCCCCCACCCCACTCAGACCCCTCACACTGCCTGCTCAGCCCCCCACCGTACATACCGGTCATGGTCAGCACTTCGGAAGCGAGGCAGGATCTGTCGAAAGCTGCTGGTCCGGTCAAGTTTGGGTTGTGACTTTGTACGTTTGATGGAGCTTTTGAGCCTCCGGCTCAGGAAGCCTTGCTGGGGAGCAAATGGGAATAGGGGTGACTGGGGCAGCGCAGAGTCTCCCTAGACACCCAGAGGGTCCCTGGAAGAACGCGGGGTGGGGGAAAGGGGAAGGACGGAAGCCCTGACACCAGTCCGCCTCCTCGCTCCCACGGGTACTGTGTGATGTGAGCAGACACACAAACACACGTTAGCCCGGGAGAGGTAGGAGGGCTGGTCGGAGAGGCAGGGGGCAGAGCCGAGGAGCGGTGAACCACGGAGGTGGGGTACACGCACGCTCTTTCCTCTCTGGTCCTCTGTTGTAAGGATCCTGGGCTCCGGCTGGGGCTGGAGGGGACGGGGCCCAGCTGAGCCGCCTCTGGCAGGGACTCCCATTCACTCACCGAGGGCCGGAAGGGCGCGGCGGGGGCGGCCTCCATGCTGTACTGCTTGCCCCCCGGGACACTCTTCCTCCTCGAGCGACCCAAGTGGTATTCTGGAGGGGTGGAAAGGGCCCGAAGGGAGGTTGGGGAAGGGGCTGGGGGCTGCCGACCCGGATCTCCACCCTGGGCCGGCGCACTCGCCGCCTCCCCTTGGCCCCTCGGCTCCGGCCTCACCTACCCCCCGGGAAGCAGCAAGAAGAGCAGCGGCGGCGGAAAGGCTGGCGGTGGGGAGGAGGGGGCAAGGAACCTGAGCCGGAGCCCCCTGACGGGGACGGAGTGGGAGGCCTTAAGCCCATGACCGGGGGTGGCGGTCAGCACAGGGGCACAGTCAGGGGGTAAAAACCTCCGTAGTGAAGAGACGCACAGCCCTCGGTGGCTCGGTCCCCCGGCCCCCACCAAGAGAAGGGGTTTGCTTGGGGAGATGGGTTAAAGGTCATTGCCCACGGACGGGTTTTCCTCTCCTCCCTGCGGGGCACACCCTCCACCTGCCCCACGCCTCCCAGAGCCCCTGTCTGCCTGGAGGTCCAGGCCTGCCTCCCATGACCCCCTCCAGGCCTGGAGGGGGAGGTCTCAGTAGAGACCTGTGCTGAGTGGAGGGGGCAGGAAATCCGAGGAAGGGCAGATGGGGAGCGGGGAGGGGAGCCGGTTCCACGGTTCCACGTGCACTGCGGTGCTAGTGAAGGGCTGACGAGAGGAAGAGAAGAGAGCGGGGCCGTGGGGAGGTGGGCAGTGGGGTTCTGGGGACTCCCAAGTAGAGGCTGGGGAGGAGGAGGGGGGAGGTGAATGCGGATGCCTTGAGGAATGGGAGCTGAAGGTCTGCTGCTGGGGGATTTGGAGGGGCTGAGGGGCTGATGGAGAATCAGAGTGGGGGGATGCCGAGCTCCGGCTCCAGCTCCAGAATGGCTGCCCAGGCCTGGGCTCCCCCCCTCAGCCCCACAGTCACCACTGCAGCCAATGGGGGGGCCGGTGCTGCATCAGGGGCGGGGCCACCATCTCCATGGCAACAAGAAGCTACAGGCGCAAGAGGGGGGGTGCAACCGGAAGAACTGCTTGTTAACCCACTAGGTTCCAGAATAGAACAGTGAAAGCCACACTACGTTTGCATGCCTGCTTCTAGAGTGCATATTAATAGCCTCAGAGCCAGTCCTTCCCGGCTTCCTTTCACAGGCAAACCCAGGTCTGCACACAGACCCCGAATCCCGAGACAGGAGAACCCTCCCGGTCTCCCAGGAACATGTGTAGAGCACACACGAACGCACAGCAAGCAGTGGAGATCTGTGTGTGTATCACAGACAGCCGCGGTATGAGAAACTGCGGGGACCTTGTGCTTCGGAGACATACAGACAGCCTTGAGCACGCGGGGGGCGCACCCCGGGGCCCACAGGCCCCACACGCTTAGACATATGTGACCACCGCAACAGGGGAATGAACACTTGGACTCAGACGGCCACGTGAGAGCTACTGGTGTGGACTATGCGGCCCAGGCCCTCGGGCTACCAGGCTACCGTGCGGGTGGTGGCCTGTAGCCCTCTGCCAGCTCGTGCCCTGCGGGCAGGGGTATGTCAGTTAAGCCCTGAGACATGCTTAAGGATACTGTGGTCCCGTGTGGTGTGCTGTCCCTGCACCATGGATGCACCATGATCTCAGTCAGATAACGAAAACACGGTACCCCCAAAGCCGAACACTCACAGTCCACGTTAACAGTACAGCCACATTTGCGGTCTTGGGACAGCCCCCACCCCACGCCCACACGCTTTTTGTTTGTTTGTTTGTTTCCTAGCTTTTCCATTACTCTAACCGCCAGCATCTGTGATGGCTACCAGAAAGACAGAACAAACAACACAAACTGAGGAGCAAACGTGTTAATTAGCCTTCTGTCACACAGGAAGCAGTGCCCCAAGGCCCACATGTAAAATACCCACTCCTCCCCCTTTCTCGGGTATGGCCACCTTACTCTCCTTCCAGGGAGCCTGGCTTGGCCGGTAGCTTCACACACACACGTCTCTAATAAAGGCCTTGGATTTAAAGCCACTGAAATTTTCTTTCGGAAATAGAAGCATCCACTGGGGGTGGGGGGTAATCTGCTAATTGCTTTGCTTAGTTACTGGAAGCGACACGCATATAACCAGGAACTAAGATCTCTGAACTCACAAGTAAAGTCACAGGTACACGGAGGTCGGCCGCACACATGCACATGCTCACTGGGCCTCTCGGTGACATGGGGAAGAGAAAGGCAGAGGCGCAGAGGAAAGGGGGACAGGGTGACAGAGACACAGACAGGGCATCTCTTCAGCGCTGCCGGCGGTAACACGTCCAGAGGACACGGCACGCGGCCCCGTACACACACAAACCTGAAGAGCACGCACTGAGATGCCGGGTCTCCGTGTCCCGTCCCTCCCTGCACGATGTACACGCTCATGCACACACAGAACAGCCACCTACACAGACCGTAACACAGGCATTGTGCATACACCCACACAGTACACGCCCTGTATAAACACACACACACAGCCAGGGCTCGGACTCCTCATCTCCAGGGGCTCTGATCTTGCCATCACCCACGAATGTTTTTCCCATCCTCTGGTACCCCAACCTACCCTTCTCCATACCCGCTGACAGATCTCAAAGGGAGCAAGAGAAAGATGGGGAGCAGGGCTACAGAGGGAACAGAGAAAGTGGGGGGAGGGCATGCTCCCCAGCGTCTCTGTGGGAACCCGCTTCTATACCTGGATGGCCTCCTGCAATCCCACCAAGCCATCTTACAGAGCTGCACCAGCCTGGGCCTCTGCATCTCCCTCTCTCCACCCTCCCAGACTGCCCCACAGGAAGACCTGGCTTCCCACCTGTCCCCCCACTTCCCTATCTTGAGCCGTAGTCTTCTCTTTAGGTCCCCACCAGTCCACCTCCGGATGACACTCACCCCTACTTTCCCTCTTCACCCCACTCCTTCCATTCAAGCTGTCCTGTCCCCACCTAGGGACCAGGAAGAGGCTCACACGACTAGCCCAAACGTGGCTCCCGCGGCCGGACTAGGAGGAAACACTCGCACACTTTGCCCCTGACACTGGCACACCACCCACAGCCAGACACGCCCTGGACACCCATGCCCTGACTGACACAGATACTCAGGCCGGTGCCGAGACACGCATGCAAAGACGCACACCTGCCACCAGGGACACCGACACATTCCTACACACCCGGCCTCAGCCAGGGACATGCACGCTCAGGGTCAGAGGTGACAAGAACCCGTATGGCCACGAACTGCCCCACATCCAGCCAGCCACAGGCCCTCCTCGGGCGAGACAGGACACGGTGCAGCTGGCCACACATGTGTGCAAGAGGAAGGGAACCGGGCCCGGGTGCACATGGCCCCGACACAGGATCGCAAGCACGGACTCCGCCACGCACGCACGCGAACCCCAGGGCTGCCCCTCCATCAGGGCCCCGAGACCCCCGCACGCCGGCCGCCCCCACGCGCGCTCACAGCCTTGTCCCACACGAGGATGCCCGGACCCCCTCCCTGCCCGACCTCTGCTGCCCCCCACCTCCGGTTACCATAACTCCCCCCACTCGGAAGATGCAGCGAGAACATGCGGAGGGAGCAGCTGCCGCCGCCGCCGCCGCCGCCGCGGCCTCCCCAGCCCCCTCCGTGCCCACGCACACGCGCGCCCCCGCCCCACGCGCGCGGCCCCCCACGCGCGCGCCTCGGCCGCCCGGCCCCGCCCTTACCTCGCACCGCCCCCCGGGGGGTCGAGGGTGTCCCCGGCGGGGGAGGGGCCCGCTCTGCGCGGGGGAGGGGCGGGCGCGGAGGGAGAGGGGGCGGCGGCCCGGCTCGCGCCGCCCGACGCGGTGGGGCGGCGGCGGGGCCCGGGACGGCCCGGACGGCCGCGCGGTGACAGCCGCGGGAACGGCTCCCTCCGCCGCCGCTCCCGCCGCCGCCGCCGTTGCCCGGGCCCCGCCGCCGTTGCTAGGCGACCGCTGCTGCCGTGGCCGCCTCTGTCACGAGCCCCGTCGCCCGGAGACAGCGCGAGAGAGACGGGGGAGGGGGACGGAGGGACCCCCGAAACCAACTAGGCCTCCCATCGTGGCCTTCTGAACAGGACCCCCACCCCCAGAGAGAGAGAGAGAGAGAGAGAGAGAGAGAGGCAGAGGGAGAAACCCTTGACGCGAGCGAGGCTCTGCGGCTCCACCCAGCAGAGGAGGAGCCCGGATTCCGATGCCCTCGAAGGTCCGGCGACCTCTCCCGGGCTGGCGCGGCCGCAGCCTCGGCCAACACCTGTGCAGCCCCCAGGCCCCCGGCCGCGGCCCCAGGCCCAGGGCCTCTGCACACCCCTCTGCACGTCCCCCACGTTTGCCAGGGTAACTTCCACCGAACCCGCTCTCATATGCATCATGTACCCCGGAGCCATTCCCTGCTCGGCTGCACCCCGACACAGGGCCCCCACGGGCCACCTTAACTCCGCCCGGACACGGGAGGCCCCGCCAGAGGCCGGGGTGGAGGGGACAGAGCCCTGGCGGGCAGACCGGGAGCATGTCCCCGTGCGCACGGGACACGGCAAACACGTTCCAGACAGACGCGACAGACGTCACTCTGCGCCCCGCCACCTCCTGCTCGCTACCTACACCCATGTTTCCATGGCAACGACACACATCCCTGACCACTGGCCGGGGTCCCTAAGCTGACCCCGGGGTCGGGGAGGCGTGGACCCATCAGCTGGCTGGAGCCAGCCGCGCAGGCCCTGGTGCAAGCCTGCATCCCCGGGGAGGACGGGGTGGTGGACTGAGGGGGTCGCCGGGGTTGGTGGGGGTCGTGGGAGGGCAGCACCGAGGACCGGGCAGTGGTGAGGGGCTTCCGGGGGCCGAGGGCGGCTCTGCACCTTGGCTGCAGATCCGTTCTCTGCCTTCATCTCCCCTCACTGTTCCCATGGAAACCTTTTAAGCGAACTTCTCAGGAAGACAAAAATCTTTTTTTAAAATGACTAAAGAGGGGGGTGGGGGGGCAGCAGGGGAGGAGGAAGGGGAAGAGACAGATGGAGAGAGGGAGAGAGTTGGAGACGGTGGAGACGGAGGTCTGAGAGTCCCGCCCGGAGCCGAGGGAGGCACCGGGGATGAAGAGGGGATCGGGAGGGGACGCGGGGGGGGGGCGGGCAGCGGGGTCAGCGAGGGGAGGGCGTGCGGACACCGCCAGCACGAGCGAGCGCGGGGAGACCGGGCTCCCGACAGCCCCGCCCCCGCCCACTCCCGCGCCCGTCCCTGTCCAGGGCTCGAGCCTGCTCGGCCGCCGTACCATGCTCGCCGTGGGGCCGCCCCTCCACCGGCACGGAGACCGTGCGTCTCAGCAGTTTGTTGCGGCTGGACTCGCTCCTCCGGTCCCGGATCAGAAGGGGGTGTATCTAGGGGATGGGAGCGTGTCAGTCCCCGGGGGCCCGCGCAGCCCCTCCTCGCCCCCCCACGCCCCTGCCCGCTGCACGTGGCCCCGGGGAGGGGACCCCTCCTTTCCTCGGAACAGTCTGGAGAACTCCCGCGACTCCACGGGAGTCAGCGACCGGAGCCTGGGTCCCCTTGACCTTCAGTCCGTCCACTGCCCCTGCTCCCGCCCACCCGCCCACCTTCCTCGCCCCCCCTCTCCCCGGAGCCTGTCACAGCTGCATTTATAATCAGTTCCACAGCTTGTCTTCCTCCCACAGCCCGGCTTGCAGCCAGACCGGGACCCAACCTCCCCTCCCCCAGGGCCTGGTCATCTCCCCTCCATCTCCTTCCCTTCCACCTCTACCCTCAGCCCCACTTCACCTGGGCCTCACCTCAACGCCCCTGGGAGCCGGCATCATGACTTCCACCCCACCAGAAGCTACACTCCTACAGGCCTCAGCCCCGCCATGCCCCCAATTCCAGCTCAGTCCTTCCCACTCCCGCCTTCCCTCTACCAGACAGGCTATTCCTGTTGGCCTCTGATGGAGGGCTAGTGGGTCCTTTCTGCCTCCATCTCCTTCCGTTCCTGCTCAGCCCATCCTTGGAGGCTGAGGACCAGTAGCCAACAGCTCAGAGGCCTTCCGATACCCCAGATCTAGATCTACTAACCCTGCACCCAGTGTCTCTACAGAACCTCTGCTTTGTGGTCGGGGACACTCATCTGCTCCCAAGGCTCTCTCCGCCCTGCTGAGCCCCAAGCCCAAATCCGGCCCCCACGAATCTTAGGAACAACTTCACCACCTCCTCCATGCTATCCTTCCACACGCTCCCATCTGACTCACAGCTGGGGGCCTCGCCCTTCAGAACTGGGCCCCTTTCTCTGCCGGACTGTCTGTACCGACCTGTTCCTACTCTGGAACCACGCTCCTCTGACCGAGGCCTACCTGAAGTCTCCTCCGTCCACCCCACTCCTCACTCTGGCTATCCCCTTCCTGTGCACAGCTGCCCCTTCTCCAGGTGCCTGCCTCAGCCCTGCAGAAGTGTATGTGAACCCTGCCTCGAGCACATGCCATCTTCACTCCAGTGACCTCTGCCATCTCCCCAGCCCCTCCAGCCCCTCCCACTTCCCCTGTCTGTTCTCAGGATGTTCAAGCCTTTGCCTGCACTGCCCCCCCCATGGAGGACTGGGCATTGCAGGGGAGGAGAAGCTGAGGCTCACTTTGGAGGAAGGCCTTCCCTCCCCCACGCTAACCTCTCCCACAGTACGGATGGGGTGAAATCGGAAGCGCCCTCAAACCTTCAGAATCATAGCTCCTCCACAGCACTGCCAAAGGCCCTCAAGGACCTCCTCGCCAGAGTGAACGAACGGCTACCTTCTTTATGGGGTTGGTGGCCACCCTCCTGCTGTCTGCACTCCTCTTCCTCCCTTCCGCTGAGGAAGGCTCTCCCCAGCTCCTCGCCACGCTCTCCCGCCATCCCAACCTCTGGAACCTGCTCACCTCATCCTCATCCAGCATGAGCAGCTGGTTCCCCGAGATGATGCAGAACCGAGGGTTCCAGCCGGGACGATCGTATGGGGAATGAACGTACTGGGTTCGGTGCATAGGGGGTCCCCGTACATCTGGGGGACAGAGACACACAGACAGTAAGGGGGGGTCTGCATTTTGGGTGTAGAAGCCTAAAATAGCAAGAAGAGTCTGCAAAGTGGGGAGAAGGGCGTGCCCCCTGCCTCAAGAAAGCTGTTGGGTGGCAGGAGCCTGGCAAGTTTAAAGGCCCAGAAGATGAGCCTCCACACTAAGGAGAGGCCCCACGGGAGGCTCCTGAAGGGGAGGAGGTGACTTCAGGGACGAGCATCCTCTCATGACAGAGAGGGGCTTCACTAGAGAAGATGAAAACTGCTCACCCACTCATGTGCGTGGGGTTAGACGCTTACTGAAACTGGCAGGAGATGCCGGGAGGTCAGAGGGAAGGCATTAATAACTGCTTGTTATTATTTTGGGTGGGCACCACACATCTGGGAGAGGGAGAGGCACCTAGCTGTGGGGGAGAAGATGGTGTGTTAAAGAACATTTGGGTCGTGAGACGCTGAGAGCTGAGTGTCTGGAAGACAGAAAAGGGCCCGCATGTCTCTCCGTCTTTCTCCCTACCCTGTCCATCCTCTGGGGGAAGTTAACAGGGAGAAGATAGCTTCTCTTAGTGTCTGGCTGTGGAGGGCGGGAGAAGGTGGAGAACACACTGTTTGGGTAGCTAGAGACCAGATCGGACTCTCTGACCAAAAACGTGCTCAGCGGTCAAGAGTCCATCCTGTCCTCCCTCCCCGATCTTCACAGATAGGAGGAAGCTGACCCCACAGACCAAGGGCCTCCCCTGGGCAGTGAAGAACTTAAGGAAGAGCAGAGGGAAGACTGGGACACCCAAGCCTGATGATGGAGGAACACCCCCGAGATAAGATCTGAAGGTGGACAACCTTCCAGAAAAAAACCAGGGGCCCAAGGCTGCGTGTGCGCCCGAGTGTCTCCCTGCCCCATCTCTGCTGACTGGCCGCGCCGTAGCCACACACCACTCACAGGAAGGCATTAAGGGCGTCAGAAAAGCTAGGCTGGTGGCATCAAAGCGACAGAAGTAGGCTTATGTCACAGGTGAGAGGATGTTCACACTGCCACCTCTGTGGGGTAAGCAACAGGGCTCCTCACAGAACTGGCCTTTGCTTTGTTTGGGTGCCTCAAGTAACCTCTGAAAACTCCAGTCCTCAGCTTTACCCAACCTGCAGGTCAGAGAGACAGATGAACCCCTGGGACATGTGTCTAGAAACCACAGTACTTCCAAATCCTCACCGTGCCTTCTTGAGAGTCTACCAATATTCCCTAGATCTAAAGATCACTGACAGGGCTAGACCGTGAGGCTCAGTGATGGAGGGGAAAAACCCACTGGAATTTAAAGCCCACAACAACAACAAAATCACCCATTCTTAGACTGCAGACACTGAAGGCAACAGGCCTACGGCGTCTCAACACATGCGCACCCCGAGGAAAAAGCTGATGCACATAACCACGACAGAACAGAGGGGCCGCTCCTGGCTGCGGCCAGGGCAGGCGGGTTAGACCTCAGGGGACACCGTTCTCCTGGGAACAGGAAAGGGACACAGGGAACCTTAGCTCAGGAGCAACTCCACACACACACGCGCACACACACACACATGCACACGCACATGCACACATACACACACACACGCACATACACACGCACATGCACACATACATGCACATACATACGCGCACATACACGCACACACGCACACATACACACATGCACACGTGCGTGCGCGCACACACGCACGCATACACACACATACATACGCGCACATACACACGCACATGCACACATACACACACGCACACATACACACACACACGCACACATACACACATGCACACGCGCACACACACGCACACACACGCGTACACGCACACGCACACACACGCACACACGGTCTAGACTTGAGAAAGAAGGATAACAATTAATGATCTGGAGGCAAAGATGGCAGGGGAAGAGAGAACGGGAAGTTCTTACTGGAGTGAAGTCCAGAGGCTCAAGCCAGGGATTCCTTAGAGCCCCTGCCCCACCACCACAACCTGCGTCTGGGACCCCAAATCTCCATTACCCCAGGAAGCAGAGGGGCAAGAGGAGTGGGGGGGGAGAAAGGGCACTGAGTGGGCACAGACCATGGGGACAAGACGGGGAGTGGGGTAGGAGACGAGGGTGGGTGGAGGGGCAGGTAACAGGGTGGATCTGAAAGAAAAGGAAGCGGATGGTGGCAAATGCCTGGGACAAGGGGGTAGATCAGAGGGTCCCACCACAGAGGAGCCTGGGACAAGGGGGTAGATCAGAGGGTCCCATCACAGAAGAGCTGGAGACAAGGGGGTAGATCAGAGGGTCCCACCACCACCACGGGGCAGAGGCTGGGACAAGGGGTAGATCAGAAGGTCCCACCACAGAGGAGCTGGGGACAAGGGGGTAGATCAGAAGGTCCCACCATGGGGCAGAGGCTGGGACAAGGGGGTAGATCAGAAGGTCACACCACGGGGCAGAGGCTGGGACAAGGGGGTAGATCAGAAGGTCACACCACGGGGCAGAGGCTGGGACAAGGGGGTAGATCAGAAGGTCACACCACGGGGCAGAGGCTGGGACAAGGGGGTAGATCAGAGGGTCCCACCACAGAGGAGCTGGGGACAAGGGGGTAGATCAGAAGGTCCCATCACCACCACAGGGCAGAGGCTGGGACAAGGGGGTAGATCAGAAGGTCCCACCACAGAGGAGCTGGGGACAAGGGGGTAGATCAGAAGGTCCCATCACCACCACAGGGCAGAGGCTGGGACAAGGGGGTAGATCAGAAGGTCCCACCATGGGGCAGAGGCTGGGACAAGGGGTAGATCAGAGGGTCCCACCACGGGGCAGAGGCTGGAAGAAGGGGGTAGATCAGAGGGTCCCACCACCACCACAGGGCAGAGGCTGGGACAGGGGGTAGATCAGAGGGTCCCACCACCATGGGGCAGAGGCTGGGACAGGGGGTAGATCAGAGGGTCCCGTCACGGGGCAGAGGACCCCGGGGTCCAGGAGAAGTGAGCTGTCAGGAGAGGGGACTGACACGGGGAAGGACGGAAGGGGGACTCATATGAGAAACGGACACCGTGTGGGGAAAGATATAAGTGATGGACGGCAGAGGAGGGGAGGGGATGGAGCTGGGAGGCGGGGTGGGGGGAGGGGGCCGGGGTGATTAAGCGCGGGCGACCCCAGGGCCGCCGCGCCCCCCCAGCCCCATGGGCAGGCCCGTGCTCAGCCTCACTGCAGCGCCCCTCGCCCGTCCCCTCCCCCAGCCCTCCCTCTCTCTCTTCCCTCCATCTGGACCCCCACCCCCCCACCGCCACCCTCTCTCTCCATCTGGCCCTCTCTCCCTCCGTCCTGCTCTCCTCCCTAACCCCTGCCAGCCGCAGCCCCTCCCCGGCTCCGCGGCCCCTCTCTGCACCCCGAGTTCCCGTGCTCGGCTCCCAGCCCGGATCGTCGGTTCCCGCGGCCTGCCTCCCCCGGACTCCGTCTCCCCCCCATCTCGGTCCCGGAGCCCCCACCCACCCGCGCCCCCCGCGCCCCAGACCCTCCGGCCCTTACCTACCCCTAAGCCTCGCGCCTCCCGGCCCTCCCGGCCCACAGTTGCCACCTCTGCCTTCGCAGCCCGCCCCTCTCCCTCCCCTCCGCGGCCCCGGCTCTCCCCCGCCCCCTGCCCCTCCCCCTCTCGCCCCCTCCCCCGCCCCCTCCCCCCGCCGTACCTCGGAAGGGGGCATAGGACATCGCGGGGATGCTCCCCCGATGGATGGAGGCTCGAGACCTGCTCATCAGGCCTGAGGGGGGAGGGGGCGGGGGGACCGGGGAGAAAAAGAAGAGAGAGAGAGGGAGAGGGAGAGGGGGAGAGAGAGGGGGAGAAGGAGGAGGTGGAGGAGGAGGAGAGAGGAGGAGAGAGGAGCGGAGAGGAGCGGAGAGGAGGAGAGAGGAGGAGGAGGAGGAGAATGAGAGCCAACGGCAGGCAGCGGCGGCGGGGAGAGAGAGAGGGAGAGAGAGAGGAGAGAGAGAGAGAGAGGAGGGGGGCGGGGGAAGCGAGCGGAGAGAGGCGAGCGGGAGGAGGAGGAGGGAGCCGCTGCAGCCCCCACCCCTACTTTCCGGGAGACCCGGAGTCGGCCGGGCGGGGACCCCGGCTCGTCCACCGGCTCGCCCACCGGCGGCGCTCCCGAGGGGGACCCCAGACCCGGGACCCCCGCGCGACGGGCCAGGCCCACGTCGGGGCTCCCGATCCAGGGGACGTCCCCGTCCCCCAACGGGAGGCGCAGGGGTTCTGGGAGCCCGTCCCGACCAGGCCGCAGACCTCGCTAACCTAGACGGGACCGGACCCGGGGAGAGGACCGGGTCACAGCCCGGGAGCGGCTAGGGACGGGAACATGTCACACAGGCGCTGCCACCCTGGGGGCGGGGGCCCAGCGGACCCCGGGCCCGACGGGAGGCCCCGAGCCCGCGGTCCCTGGCTCGGTGCCCCGGACTAGGGAGGAACTCGGACCCGGGGGAGCCCCAGTACTGAAGCCGCCCCCCGGGACCCGAGAGAGACACGAGCGGGAGCCTCGGCGCGGCCTGGGGACCCAGCCGCCCCTGCGGGGACCCGGACCCCGGACCCCGGGGCAGGACAGGGCGACGTCGGGGCGGCACCCCGGTTTCCCCCCACTCGGGCTCTCTCGGGCCCCTCGCCGTTTCTGGGTCACTGGTGTGCGCGGGCCCCGGGGAGATATGTAGGCCAGGCCCTGGCTCCCGGGAGGCGGGCATGAATGAACGTAACCGGGACCGGGGGTGGGCCGGCCCGGGCCCCACCATGGCCGCCCCGCCCCGGGACACCGGCCTCCCGGCGCGGGGCCACGCGGGGGAGGAGGGCTGTCACTAGGCACACTCCGGGGCTCGGGACACAGCGCGGGCGCGGGTCGCCGGGCCCCGCATCACGTGGCCTGCGGGCCCGGCAGGCGATTGGCCTCGGCCGCGCTGCTCCCGAGGCGGCGCCGCGCGAGAGGACAGGCCCCGTCACGTGACGGCGGCCGCCGCAGCGGCGGCTCCCCAGCCGGGGGGGCGGGGCCGGGGCTTCACGGAAGTGGGCGGGCCGTTTCCGCGCACGTCCCCTCGGTCCAAGCTGCCGATTGGCCAGGGGGCCTTCCGCCCCGCCCCTTTTGGGAGGCGAGGCCATCGGGGCCGCTTGAAGGCCGGGATTGGCCAGATCTGGAGAACCCTGGGAAGGCGGGGCTGCTCCGGTCACGTGGCTGCCGCCAAGGTAAGAGGAGGCCGCTCCTCGGGGGGTTCGGGGGTCGTTCCTCCGTGGACGCGCGGCCTTTGATCTCGTCTCTTCTCCACCCGCGCGGGCTGCATGAGCTGGGGGCGGGCGCCCGTGGTCCTGCTCGGCGGAGGGGTGAGTCCGGCCCGCCCCTTCCGGTCCCCAAGTCTCACCGAGCCTCAGCACCCCGGCCCGCACAGGGGGGCCAGACGAGGTCTTACTCGTTGCTTTAAGCTTCAGGGTGCAGAACGGGGGGCGGAGGCGCCCCGGGGTGCTCTTTCCCGGGGGGCGCTTTCTCGGAGTGCTGTTTCCCGGGGTGCTCTTTCCCGGGGCGCGCTTTCCCGGGGTGCACTTTCCCGGGGCGCGCTTTCCTCGGAGTGCGCTTTCCCGGTGCACTGTGGGGACCCTGAATCCGCACCCCGCCCTCAGGCCACGCTGCTCCTGTCCGTCCTGTGGATGCCCGCGCTGCTGCCGGTGGCTTCCCGCCTCCTGTTGCTGCCCCGGGCCCTGCTGTCCATGGCTTCCGGAAGCCCCCCGCCCCAGCCCCCTCCGGCCTCGGGCTATGTTCCAGGATCGGTGTCTGCAGCCTTCGTCACTTGTCCCAACGAAAAAGTCGCCAAGGAGATCGCCAGGTGGGGAGCTTGGCTGGGGTGGTGGTGGTGACGCCTGGGCAGATGGCTCAGGACGCGCTCTGCTTCACCCTCAGGGCCGTGGTGGAGAAGCACCTGGCAGCCTGCGTCAACCTCGTCCCGCAGATCACGTCCATGTGAGTCCTCAGAAAGCTTGATCTAACTTGCGGGGCCGGGAGCTTTTTCTGGGAGAAGTCGTTCTTTCCCAAGACTTCCCTTCTCTCTCTGACCTCTTCAGCTATGAGTGGAAAGGAAAGATCGAAGAAGACAGCGAGGTCCTGATGGTGAGAAAGCTCCCCTTGCCTGGCTCCTTTGACAGCTCTGGCCCTCAGCTGACTCCAGTCCCACCCCTCGGCTGAACTCTGTCTCTATCCTTTAGATGATAAAAACCCAGAGCTCCCTGGTCCCTGCTCTGACTGAGTTTGTTCGGTAAGAACTTGTTTTCTTTTGGTGGTGGTGCTGGGAGGTGAACCGGGACCCTGAGCATCCCAGGGATGATCCACCGAGGGATCCCCCCATACTGTGGGGTGGGGCCTGCTGGGGAGTCCAGGGCTGGTGTCTGGGATGGGGCGCCTTGGGGTGTTCAGATATCCCCAGCCCGGTTGCTTCTGCAGGTCTGTGCACCCTTACGAGGTGGCTGAGGTGATCGCGTTGCCTGTGGAGCAGGGGAATGCCCCGTACCTGCACTGGGTGCGCCAGGTCACAGAGTCCGCTTCAGATTCTGCCACCGCCGTACCTTGATGAGCCCCAGCCCTGTCCCTGCCAGGACCCTCCCCCCTGTGGTTTCCAGGTGATGTGACCGAGCCCCCCAATAAATCCTCTTTGGTTCTGCCTTTTCCCTTGCGACGCGGGTGTGTGTGGTATTCAGTCTCCCAGGATGACTCGTGGCGACCAGGTTCCTTTATTTCTCTTTATTACAGTCTTACGGAGTCTGGAACTCTGGACCCACGCCCCACACCCCACCCCAGTCTCTGTACCCAGGGGTTAAATAGTTTTAAAAAATATTTAAAAAGCTGTAACAAAATAACATCAAAGGAAATGAGGGAGGGGTCAGGAGTCATGAAGGGCGGGGACGAGGTCCTCTTCCCCGCCCTCCGGATTCCAGCCTGGGCAGTAGGGAGAACTCTCGCTCCCCATCTCTCCAGGTACATCCCAGCTGTAGGTGAGGTCAGAGGTCAGGGCATGAAAGTGCCAGTGTGTGTGTGAGTGGGCAGAGGCGGCTGTCAGAAGATGCCCCCTCCCCCCCACTCCACTAGGTACTGCACAGAGCCGTCCGGCCGCACTCTCCGGGCGAGCACCCTGACAGGGTCCCCTCGGGATAGGTAGCCAACCCCACCTCGGACTCCTCCCCCAGTCCCAGGAGACAAACTACGGCACAACGGGGGAGGGGGTGCTGAAAGTCTGGAAAGGCCTGGGGTCGGGGCTGGGCCTGGGGCGGGCGAGGCAGTCACTGAGTGGGGAGAGCTCGTAGGGATGTCTGTGGGGAAGCCGATGTGAAGTTCCAGGGGCGACCTGGGAGGGAGGAGACAACAGTTAGGCCTTCGGGCTGAAGGGCTGCCACGAGCTGAGAGGTCAGTCTGGGCTGCAGACTGTGTCTCAGAAGAGAGTAGAGATCGTGGACAGAGGCCGAGGGATGGCGTGTAATCTGGAAGAGGAAGGCGTGTCACTGGGGGCAGGCTCACCTGTCTGGGGGTTCGCTGTCCCCAGAGGTCCCTGCGGTGCTGGCGGAAGGGTGGAAGGAGGCGAACATCCGGATGGGGCTGCTGAGGTTGGGGACAGGCAGGTCAGGGCCTGAATGGGGAGACGCGCCTTCCCTGCAGAGGGCGGGGCTCAGACAGGACACCCGGAGGGTGTCTGGGCTCCCAGAATACTGCATGTCAGCTAGCTCTGGAAGCCTCTTTGGGACAAGAATTGAGAAGTGGAGGGGAGAGGGGAATTACAGGTGACGTGTCAGGCACTGACCTGGGCAGGCAGCGGCCGTCTGTGGGCCGGAAGTTGTAGCCGCTGCTGCCCTGGTAGCTCTGGTCAGGGCTGGGGGGCGGTGGAGACACCGAGGCCTATGGGAAAGGCAGAGGGACTGTGGGACGATCTGATTCTCTGGCACACCCCACCAGCCTGCCCCGGGACGTTCCCTCCGACCTCGTTTCCCTCCGCCCTCGTACCTGCAGTGCCGTCTGCAGGTGAGCCTGCTCCCTCTGCACTGCGGTGGACGGCCCCAGTTCCTCGCCTTTCCCCTTGTGCCGCCTCCTCAGGGGTCCTGGCTCCGACCTCCGCCGTTTCCCCAGGGGACGTGAGACCCCTCCCCCAGGGCCCTGCCCTGAAGGGAAGCTGTAAGAGGCCTCCTTATCCCCCCAGCCCCCTCCCAGGCACCCCAAGACCTCCCCCATTTCTGTACGTGTACCCTCCAAACTGGAGAATTTCCCCCATCCCCCCTGGACCAGTGACCTGGTTTGGGCTCCGTCTCCGGTGAGAGGCTCCACCGGAGGAGGGGTCCGGGCATGGAGACCGAAGAGACATTTCCTCTTTTTGATCTCCCTCCCTGAAATGAAGCTGGGACAAAGAGTCGCCAAGGCGGTGCTGTGGCAGAGCCCCCCTCCCGCAGGCTTCCACAGCAGTCCTGCGCCCCCTCTGACTCACCGGTCCTTGTGGCTGTTAAGAGCGGAAAGGAGCTTGGAAGAGCGCTCTCCCTTGGGGGTGTCTGACAGCTGAGGAAGAGGGTCCGTGGGTCAGGGGCAGGGCTCCCATGTCCCACCCCAGCCCCTAGACTGGAGACCCCTCACCTCCCCCAGGAGCAGACTGTCCCAGTTCTCGGAGGTGAAGGGGAGGATCTCGCGGTCAAAATCGAAGTACTTCTTCTTACAGCAGACGCTGAGGTGGTACAGGACGAGGTGGGCCACGTCCACCCTGGAGGGGGAGCAGGGCTCTGAGCGGCCGCGGCATGGAGGTCAGGGGCCGTGGGGCGAGACGGCGGGGATAGAGAGGAGTCGCTCACGGGCGCCGGCCATCTTACCAGCGCAGCTGTAACCGCCGGACCTTCTCTGGGCCGCCGCGGCACACACAGCACTCGAACTCATAGAACCTGTGTGTGGACAAGGGCAGGGAACAACAGTCGCTCCGGGCTGTCACAGCACGTGGAGGGCCGCGGCGTGGGGCGTGGGCCCGGCCTCACCTGTCCCCATAGAGCAGGGGCTTGCTCAGACACTGGGTGCAGGCCTCGTGGAACCACTGGAGGCAGCCCCGGCACTGCAGCATCTTCAAGTTCCACCTGGGGGACGGCACGGGCCTTCAGACCACCCTGGACCCTCCACAGTGCTCCCCCTGCCTGCCCTTTCCCGCCTCTCGTCACTCACTCCCCGGGGCCTCCGCAGTAGCAGTAGCTCTGCTGTCGGTTGCTCAGATGCCCCGCGTCCCAGTCCAGCCCCTTCAGTCCGTATGGCAGGGAGAGCTTCATGCCCAGCATGGCCCGGGCGTAAGGGCCCTTCTTCAGTGCGCCTCCCCTCTGCGGAGCGACAGGTGGGAACTTCAGACAGGAGAGACCGTGGGGAGCTCCCAGAGGAAGGGGCGGGGGGGGGGGTGCCTTTACCTTGGTGGCAATTGCAAAGACACACTGGCGGCAGACCCAGGAAGGGCCCTCTCCTTCTCCAGGGGCCGGGGCCCTGGGAACGTGACAGTCCTGGTGATAAGCTGAATAAGGACAATGTTGAGAGCAGACCGCTACGCACACCCGCGTGGGCAGCCTTCCCGTGCTCAAGTCCTGACCATGGTCCTTCCTACCCGGTGTGTGCAGGTGTATTATCCTGACTTTGCAACTGAGAAAGCAAGGCTTCCAGCTGTGGAGTCTTGCCCAAGGACGCATGGTTAGAAAAGGACACACAAGCTGCCCTCAACCTACTGTCGGCTCAGCCAAGAACACACGGAGGCCTGTTCACAGGTGCAAACCCTCCCGCCAGACCTGAGCAGAGGGAACCACCATCATGGCGGCCCGAGCCGCTCATCTCAGGGGTTTTTATTGACACCTAGTCTCAGGTGCTCTATGGATAGCACGTGCAGATCATTGAGCAATCACGCATCTTTACATAAAGCCGACACCTGCAGACAATACGAATTCCAAGGCCTAGGCAGCCTTCACCCAACAAGGCACAAGACCACCATTGTAATCATAACTAAACTTGTACAACACATGGCTTATGTCACCTTCAACCTATGGCTCCCTCTCCCCGCGTTGAGAGATGAGGTGGCGGGATGAAGACTGGCCAGGACAGGAGACACAAGTGCAAGAGGGAAGGGCTAGTGGCAAGCCCGGGGAACCCAGGGCAAAAATCCATGTATCCTGCCCCTCACCGTGGCGACACTTCTCACAGCTGACCAGCCGGTTCCCGGGGACCACCGTCTCGGAGCGGCAGACGCAACAGAGGAACTCCTCCCCAGGCAGGGCAGCTGTGAGGGAGCGTGGAGTCAGGGGGCCTACTTCGGGCCGGGGTCTCCCACCTCCTCCAGCACCTCCCTCCCCCACCCTGCCCACCCCCGGCCACAGGCTGCAGGGCCCGAGGCCTCACCTGGGCTGATGTCCTTCCATAGAACCAGGAACTGGGAGTCGTCCTCGAACTGGACCAGACACACCTCCCGGGCGCTGTCCACCTGGAATGCGTGAACGAGCTTATAAAATGGGAGCAAGAGTCAGGAGGGTGGGGACACGCGGGGCAGAGGGAGATCTTACCTTTTTGATGGTGCCCAGGTACAGCAGCCCGTCGGTCCATCTGGCCAGCACATCCTGGCCCTCCCAAAGCCGAGGTCGGGGGCCTGAGGCGGGGACCGGGGAAGCCGGGTCCCACAGAGAGGGGGCACCCAAACGGCTCAGCCGGGGGGGCTGCGCCATTGCATCCTGGGAGGGGCTGGTCGGAAACACGAAGAGTTTGTGAGTGTTGAGAAAGCTTCAGTGCTCTGTTTTTTCCTGTCACTAAAGGACCGAGCGTCGCCACGCCGTGTCCTAACCCGGCAGACACCTGAAGAGCCGGGGTCTCCTCTCCTCCCGCTGCCTCCCTGCCCTGGCTCTCCAGCGCCCGGCTCCTCGGAGCCTGGGGAAGCCGCTGCGGGACCGCGGTTTCGGCTCCGCGCCACCTGTCCAGCTGTTGAGAGGTATCCTGATGGGAAGGTGCCCACAGATGTTCCGGGAGCTTTTCTGGAGAGGTTTCCCGAGGAGAGACGCCGCCTCCCCAGGCCTGTGTCTCATTTAGAAGCACCTCCTGGTGCCAGGTTCCGTGAGGTCACCCTCAGGTTGGGGGCTCCTCGCCCCGGGGTTAGGTAACTTCCCTGCGCGGCCCGGGAGGGGGGCGTGTCCCCGTCCAGGTCTCCGCTCCCCGCCGCCCCGCCGCAAGTCCACGGAGGACCTGGCGTCGCCCCGGCCCGGACCCTGAGCCGGGACCAGGTCTCCCGCCCCTCCTGCGCACCGACCCCAGGCTCCCTGCCCCCCTCCGGGCCTCCCGCCTTCTCCTTACCGGTGACAGCTGGGGCAGCCGGGAGCCAGGCGGGGGCACACGCAAGGGCCCTGGGCGAGCTCCCCGTGCGGGGAGGGCGCGTGTGGGCGCCGCGGGAGGGCGCGCAGATGGAGGCTGGGGTCCCGGGGCCCAGCCCCTCCGTCCTGGCGGCTCTGGGGCGTATGACGCAGCAGCCAAAGCAGCGGCAGCGGCGGGAGGAGTCGGCAGGGGGAGGGAGGGGTGGTGGGTGGGGAGCGCTAAGGGGAGGAGCCGCAGGGGGCGGGCACCGCCTCCCTCACCTCCAGCAGGCCCGGAGGGCGCTGCGCGGCCGGGGCCGCGGCCAGCCGGGGAGGACGAGGGAATGCCTGCCGCCCTCTTCTCGGCTGGGAGGCTGTTCCTGGGGCAGCAGGAAATACCCCTCCTGGCAACCAGCCTGCAGGTCAGGGCCGGGCCCGCCCCATGCCACATCCGTTACCTGCCCCGCCCCCGTGGCCACTCCAAGCTCCGCCCCCGCACACGGCACCGCCCTCCCCATTCACCCTTCCTGTCTCCCTGGGATTCTGCGCACGCGTGGCACCGCCTGCGCGCGGCACCTGGGCAGACAGCCACTCCTCCCGCACTGGCATGGCTGCGAGCCTCCTGCGCGGGTCAGGACGTCGGGGCTAGTGCCCAGGCGGTGACGCGCCCACGGCCAGCCAATGGGCAGCGGGGCACCGCGGTTCGAACCGGCGGACAGGGAGACTCACTGGCATCCCTGTCCAGGACTAGGGCCGGGCAGTCCTAAGAACTGGTGATCCAGGCCCAGTGTGGGCGCCGTGGGAACACCCCGGTGCGGAAGGATGGACAGGCATCCGGAGGAGTGTGCCCGGCCCAATGAGAGCCGATGACCTCACTCCGCGAAACACATGTCGGCATGGACACGCCTGTGCGCTTACAGAGATTTACGATACTTTCCTCTGCCAGCTACTAATATTAATAAAACCTTTATTTAAAAGGGCCGGAAAGATGGCTCAGTGGTTAAGAGCTCGAACTGCTTTTGCCGAAGACCCAGGCTCTGTTCCCAGGACCACACTGCGGTTGACAACCACCCATAATTCCAGTTCCAGAGGATCTGAAGCCCTCTTCTGAATTCAAGGAGCACCCGACATGTACACGGTGCACATACATACACACAGACAAATCAATTATACACACAATTCTAACATTAAAAAAAAATTACCCCTACGGCAAATTTTCTTTATTTGATAGTTAGGTACATAATGCTGTCCACCCAATAAAAGTGTATCTCAAACCCCACCCACGAGTACATACACCAACACAGAGACACATGCACACTAGCTTGCACAGGAACCAGGCTTCGGCTCCGTCTTCATTTCTTATTAGCCTGGGCAGTACCAATAACACACTGGTTCACCTGTGGACCAGTCAGGTTATACAAGGTCAGTGTTTGCAAGGTCGCCAGAACAAGCTTCCTGCCTGCCCTGACCCCACTGCTGGGCTGCCCTCCGAAGCCCAATAAGGGCCACGAGGGTAGACTCATCCTGGTCCCACCTAGTGGGCCTGTGCCTACCAGGCCTGGAGGTCAGAAGTCTGAGACGAAGCCCTACAGTGCTGGCTAGTTTTTATGTCAACTTGGCCCAGGCTAGCCCTCACTTGAAAAGAGGGGACCTCAGTGATAAAACGTGCCATCAGGTTAGCCTCCTGGCAAGCCACAGGACTTTTTCTTAATTGCCATCCCTGGCAGGACCATCCCTGGCAGTCCTGAGGTGTACAAGAAAGCAGGCTGAGCAATTCGGTGCCATTTTTCAATAGTTCAGGTTAACCATTACCACATTTTAGCAATGAAGTATTTTTAAGTTAAGGTCTACACCTTTAATGGGCTACAGTATATTATAAAGTGACTGTTGTATGCATACGTCATACTTTCCATGCTTTACTGCAGTATTCACAGAACTGCTCACAACAGTCTCAGAAAAAGGGAGAAACAGAGGAGAAACTACCCACCAGGGCAGACGGTAATGCAACAGACCTGCTCAACCCTCGGCGGTGAGGTCATGGACACTGTCTGCCCAGGGATTTGGAGCTTGAATGTCTATTTGGGATGCTTTAAAAAAATGTGTACATCTCCTTGTTCTAGAGATTGCATTTCAAGGAGAGTGTCTCTAGACAGACGTAACTGGAACACAAATGCGAACAAGGCCAGCCTTCCGTGGCCGCCTTGTAATCAGAACTAGGTGGCAACAGCAGCTGTCCGGCTGATGGCACTGCTGAATGAGTTCTGGTGGAGTCCTAAACAGACCTAAAAATAGCGTGGCAATCCCAGTGCCTATGGGAGCAACCTTGGGGCTGCTTTGAAGAGCAACATAAACAAGGCAGCAAGGTACATATGTACATAGGAGAGGGATCCCAACAAGGACACAGCTTGTTCCGCCATACGGGCCTGACCGTCGTCCTTTATTCCAAAAATGTTATGAATTCGAAGGCCAGTGGTTAAAAATGGAGTTGGGTGGTGGTGGCGCACGTCTTTAATCCCAGCACGAGGGAGGCAGAGGCAGGCGGATCTCTGTGAGTTTGAGACCAGCCTGGTCTACAGAGCAAGTTCTAGGACAGCCAGGGCTGCACAACAGAGAAACCCTGTCTCAAAAAACAACAGGAAAAAAATAAAGGGACCAGGTACAGAGGCCGAGCAATTATAAACCTTTTCAGATGTGCTCAACCTAGGAAACAGGAGTCCTGATGGAGATGCCTATGAGCAGCCAGGTCCTGACAGACGTGGGCGGTTGTAGTGGTTCAGATGAGACTAGCCCCCATAGGCTCATAAATCTCCTGCTCCTTCCCTGCCCTAGCTGGTGGAACTGTCCAGGGATGACTAGGAGGTGTGGCCTTCTCAGAGAAGTAAGGAGAGGGGTCTTGGAGGTTTCAAAAGCTCCTGCCATTCCCGGTCTGTGCCCTATGGTCTCAGATGTGAGCGCTCAGCTACGGCCTGCCTGTTGCCATGCTCCCTGCCATGGTGGTCATGGACTCTACCCTCTGAAATCATGAGACCTCAATAAACACATCTATAAATTCCTTGGTCACACAGTGTCTTGTCATAAGAATAAAAAATAACTAAGACAGCAGGGTAGCAACTGTACCTTGGAAGCAAAGCGCAGTGAATTGAGAGACTCAGAGACATTCTCTTCCAGAGGGGAGATGTTCACAAACATGAGCCTGTGGAAGGAGAAGGGCCGGCCAGCGTGAGGGCCAGCCAAGGCTGAACACAAACACACACACATATGCACACGAACACGCACACATGTACACGCACGAACACATGCGCACGCACAAACACACAAATGCACACACTCCACACACGTGTGCACACACACACACACACACACACACTGCGTCCTCCTCGGCCCCAGGCTGCCAACCTACGTCCTTGCGTCCGCCCCTTCCACTCACATCTTGGCACTGCCGCCCAGAGAGTTCTGCAGCAGGTAGGTAAGCTTGCTGTTTCGGTAAGGCACGTGGGACTCCTGGAGGGTTAGGGCGCAGGTGGTTAAGCGGGCAGGACTCTCGGCAGCGCATCCCGCCTGCCCCCCCCCAACGCTCCCCCATTCCCCCACCCCGCCTCACCTTATTGCTCAGGGCCATTATGACAAGACCCAGTGTGGACAGGCTGCTGTTGATGGCCTGCGTTTCCCGAAGCCGGTCCCGCTCCCCAGGGCCCAGGGCTAAGCCAGGGTCAAGCCGCTCACTTCCAGCCAGGTCTATAAGGTTGAGGGGAGCGCCACACTGCAGGCCCCGAGCCGCATGCTCCCCAGAAATCTGCAGCTGGAACACACTGTGACTGCGTGACGACCTCTCGTTCTGGGCAGTGCGGGCCACAGCCCGGTTCTGGTGAGCCAAATGGAGCAGAGCCTCCACCTGGGGAGGGGTCAGCAAGAGGCAGACACTGAGGGCCAGGACTGCGGATGAGGTATGGCGGTGAATGGGTCCGCCCTGTCCTCTAGGAGCAAAGTCACAGATGAGAATGAGTGTGTCCACATCGACATAGAACAGCCTGGCCTGGGTCGGTCCCCACGAGCCTGTAATCCCAGCTACGCAGAAGCAGAACCAGGGGAGCTGAAAGCACGAGGACTCCTTGAGCTACAGGGGTGCTGGGCAACTTCCTGAGGCCCTGTCTCAGAATAAGAACAGACCGGCTGTGGTGGCTTAGGCCTATCATCCCAGCACTCAGGCTGAGACAGGAGGATCGCTTTGTGTTCAAAGCCAGCCTGAGGTACAGTGCAAGACTGTCTCAAAAAGAAAAAAATAGACAACCCAAGGGGGCTCACTGCCTGAAGACCTCCAGAGGGAACAATCGAGAGGCCCTGAGGCCCCGAGATGGGGCAGCAGGCAGCCATCATGGCTAGGGTGAACTCAGCAACGTAAGTAGCCAGAGGGAACCCTGAGATGCACCTGGGAGGGGCCTAGCCACAGGCACCCCTCCTCTCCGCTCCGGGGTCTTGTCAAGGCTAACCCACCTTCCCTTGTCGTCGTCCCCCCCCCCCCCCCCGCACCCTTCACTCCCCTGCTTTGTCTGCCCACTCCTGCCCACTGCCCCGTCCCAGCCCCGACTGGCCCTTACCTCTTTCTCACAGGAAACAGGGACATAGCGTGCATTGGTGACAGTAAGCTCCTCGCTCCCCGGGCCTGCCCGCCGGATCTCACACTCGCCGCCCTGCCCCTTGCGGGCCCCGGTGGCCAGCAGGTCACGGACGGTCTCGTTGTAGATCTCCACATAGCTCGCCACGAAACTGTAGGCCCAGCCCTGGCCACTCATCTCCTGAGCCACGGAGAACAGGTGCCGCAGGGCCCGCGGGATCAGCCCCTCCAGCTGCGGGTCTCCCCCGGGCCCTCCCTCCATGGTGAAGGTCTTGCCACTGCCTGTCTGGCCATAGGCAAAGATGCACACAGGGTAGCCATCCAGCGCTGACTGCACAAGCATGGAGATCTCCTCAAACACTTCATCCTGTCTGCTTCCTGGGGGGAACACCCGATCAAAGGAGAAATCGTGGCGGGTGGGGGGTACTGGCGCCCCACTCAGGGTCGCACGCCGGTCATCAGATCGTGAGAGGCTGAGGCGGGTCGGGGGTCAGAGGGTCCAGCCGGGCCAGGGGGAAACAGGAGGAAGCCAGGGGGTGGAGCGGGCTCCCCCGAGAGGACTGGGCGCACGCGGCAGAACACGCGGATGTTGCCCTTGAGTTCCTGCAGCTGGTTGTGGAGCCGACGCCGCTCCATCTCCAGCCCATGGAGCCGGTCTCCCTGCTCAGACAGTAAGGTCGCCTGGGATGCAGTCTCCTGCCGCAGACTCGCCACCTCTGCTTGGCAGCCTGACAGAGCTGCTTCTGAGGCTTGTAACTTCCTCTGCACAGAGGGAAAAAGGTAGAATACAAACAAGAATTGGAGCAAGTCCCAGGCCGAAGTGGGGTAGATACTCTGGCCCCATGGGCTTCAGTCTGAAGGGGAGGTAAGAAATGGGGGGGGGGGTCCCCTCAGAACGCAGAGCTTGCTCAGTGAGTAACAGCCGTAGACGTGAAAGCCGGGACAGGTTACCATCCCAGCACCCATGTCATGAGCTCGGCTGTGGTCCTGGAACCCAGTGCTGGGGAGCAGAGGCAGGCGCCTGGGACTGGCTGGCCAGCCCAGCCAGATTCAGTGAACACCCCACCCCCATTCCAAAAAGAGGAGAGAAAAGAAGGAACCCTAGCACTAGGGTAGGGACTAAGGAGGGAGACCCGGGGGACGCTCTCTGGATTGACACTAAAATGCGAGAGAAAGCCAAGCAGGTGGACGTGCACCACAAGTGCCTGACGTGAGCCCGAGTCACGGGAGGGGACACGCTGCACTACGAGCAGAGGAAGTCGGGGGCAACGCAGGCAGCATCAGGAGCTGCTCTGTCCTGCTAGAGATTCAGGCCTTCTGAGGCTTCAGGGGAGCTCGACGGAGGAAGCGGGACTCCGCTGGGAAGGGAAGCAGCTTGGGAGAAGCCGGCCCTCACCTCCTGCTCCTCCAGTCGGTCGGCCAGGGCCTTCCGTTCCTCCTGCAATTCCAGCTGCTCTTTCTGGAGCTCCTGATTCAGCCTTTCCTTGACACCCAGCGACTCCTCCAGCTCCAGGACACGGGCATTCAGAGCCTCCAGCTGCTGCTGGCCCTGCTCAGCCTGGGACCTAACACTGGTCAGCTCCCCCTCCAGGGTGGTCCGCTCTGTCCCCAGGGCCGCGGCCTGCTGCTGGGCTTCTTTGAGCTGCTCCCGAAGGCCCTGGTTCTCCTGGTCCAGTGTTCGAGTCTTCTCCCGAAAGCGCTTCAGCTCTTCAGTGAGGTCACACAACTGGCCCTTTAAGTCCCAGGCAGGGCGTTTGCCAGGCTTCTTTCCTACTGCCATAGGAGCAGCCGATGCTAGCACGGGCAGAGGGCAAAGGTCAGGAGTCCTGGCTTCCCACCCGTTCTTCCTTCTACCCTTCAGGCCTCCAGACCTCAGCCACATCTGTCTCCTTCCTCTCCAACAGGAAGACAGAAGATGGGGTTTTCTGGGGACTCACCCCCTTCTCTTCCCACCCCAGCTTCTCACCCAGGGTTTTATGTCACCTACTGCTAGGCTTCTTGGCAGGAACTACAGGAGCTGGCTTCTCGTTCTGCAGCACTGGGGAATTGAAGAGTTGACACAGAATTATAGGCTGGACATGGTAGCACGCACCTGTAACCCGATACTTGGGAGGCCGAGGCTTGAGAGCTGCCAGTTCAAAGCCAACCTGAGCTACAGTAAGACTCAAGGAAAAAACGGAACACCACAAAGGCTGGGCCGGTGGCTGAGCAGGTGAGAGCACTGCGGCTCTCACAGGACCCAGGCTCGGTTCCCGTCATCTTGCCAGGAGGCTCTCAACCACCTCCAGCTCCAGCTCCAGAGGACTCATTGCTGCCCTCTGCACACATATGCTCAGGTACACACGTACACATAAAAAAAAAAAAAAAAGTAATAGGCAGGCGGTGGTGGCTCACACCTTAATCCAGCACTCAGGAGGCAGAGGCAGGAGGATCCCTGTGAATTCCGGTCCAGCCCGGTCTACAGAGTGAGTTCCAGGGCAGCCAGAGTTACGACAGAGAAACGCTGTCTCAAAAAACAACAACAACAAAAAAAAACCCAAGAAACAAACAAACAAACAAATCTTAAAAATAAAGGAAGACCAAGGGACGCGCCGTAACTTGGCAGTGGTGCGGCGCTTGCCTGACACGTCGGCCCCACAAAGCCCCTGTAGGCACAGAGCCCCTGTGCCGCCCTTCTCCCTCCAGAGGGACCCAGCCCGGCCAGCCCAGTGTACCACCGTTACCTGCACCCACAGCCGTGCGGCCACGAGGTCCTGCCTTCCCAGGGCCTTTCTGAGCTGTCGGAGGGTGGAAGAGAAGAAAGGGAGAACACTCACTCTCGGGTGGCTGACACGCACTGACACGGACTCTAAAGACAAGCTAACTCTCCTTGTCCTCTAAGTCTCTGGCCAGCTCCTAACAGCTTCCCTTCAGGACCAGAAACAACTCACTACAAGAACAGGGCGGGGGCAGGGCTGCGTGCACAGTGCGCTGCCCCTCGCTTGTGCCGGCTCCACGCCACTCCAGATGCTCCCTGAGCACAGCTGCCCTGCGAGAACTGCACCTCCACGAGAGGAGGCGGGAAGAGCGTGCCTTGGCTTTTCCAAACCAAGGAAGAAGTTATAATTGGCTTAATAGTCACTTCATGCCCCCGGTCCCAGCCCACCCAGAACCCACCTGCAGTCTGGCCGTGTGCCTGTGTCACCGAGCTGAGGAGCGGTCCTCTGGGGCGGGCCGTGTCCCCTCTGGTCACTGTGCCCAGGCCTCGTGTCCGTTTCTGGGGAGAGATAAGGATGGGTTTTCCGTCCATTCCTTGTTTCTCCTCTCTTCTCCTCTCCTCTCCTCTCCTCTCCTCTCCAAACACATCTCACCTTTGCAGGCTCCAAGGCATCCTCCATCTGGTCGGGACCCCTCTTGAGCCCGTTTCCTGGAAGGGGCAGTCGGGAGGAGGTCTTGGCCAGAGTTGTCTTCAGCCCTAAGTTCCTCTTCATTTCCAACAAAGGGGGCCTCTGTTGGGAAGAGAGACTCATAAGATAGGACAAGCCGGGCGGTGGTGGCAGTGACCTTTAACCCCAGTACTCAGGAGGCAAAAGGCAGGTGGATCTCTGAGTTCGAGGCCAGCCTGGTCTACAGAGTGAGTTCCAGGACAGCCAGGGCTACACAGGGAGACCCTGTCTCTGGAAACACAACAACAACGACAAGACAGAATCCGAAGCCCACCAACTGTCCTTTGTGAGCACCCCCCACCTAAATTGTCAATATTGACAACAAGCAAGAATTAACTGAGTAGCTATCGCTTGTGTGCCGGGTAGACATCACAGACAGACCGGAGCGTGAAGAGTGGAAACTCCCTCGAGGGAAGAGCTAGAGGGAGGCTGCGCCTCAGCTGTCCTTCAGGGCCGGACTCAAGCAAACAAACCAGTGCACACAGCTGCGAAGGCAACAGGCCCTTCAGTTAAAGCCGGGCCATAGAGAAAGGAGGGGCACTTCTGGGGACAGGGCTTTACAGAGTTTCATTTTAAATGCTTCATCCCTTGGCAACACTATTAGCTAATTCTGCAATCATGAGGCGAAATGCCCACCTAAGGCCATGTCTGTGCACTATGCAGTCAGACACTTTGTGCTGCTGTTGGCCTTCATGTGGTCACTAGGAATCGAACCCGGGTCCTCTGCAAGAATAAGTGCACTGAGTCATCTCTCTAGATCCTCAGCTTGCTATCTTACACAACCCAGGCCCACCTGCCCAAGGACGGCGGCGCCCACGGTGCACGGTCCTCCCAAATCAGTCATGAAACCAAGACAATTCCCCAGTTAAAGTTCCCTCTTCTCAAATCTGTGTCAAGTTGACAGTCAAGTCTAAGCCGTTCTTTTCCTCTACCAAGCATGTCCTGGAGACGCAAGTCTGGTTGTCACGCCCAGCAGCAAGTGTCCCAACCTCTCATCAGCCCTTTAAGGTCTTTATGTACATTGGTGCTTTGTCTACATGTCTGTCTGTGTGAGGGTGTCAGATCCCCTGGTGCAGGAGTTACTGACAGTTGCGAGCTGCCACATGGGTGCTGGGAATTGAACCTGGGTCCTCTAGAAGAGAAGTCAGTGCTCTTAGTGCTGAGCCGTCTCTCCAGCCCGTTTCAGGTACTTTTAGGAGGAGTCTTGAGGACAAGAGCTGGCTTCAGGGCATGGCTCAACAGCATCCCAGCAAGGAAGCAAAGGGCACTCAACATAAAGCGGTGTCCTGCTCAGACCCACACATGGGACACACCAGAGGAAGGAGAAACAGACAAGAGGGAAGGATCGTGCTGGTGGGGTGCCAGTTATCTGGACACTCAGGGAGGTGCCCGCGGACCCGAGTCAGGAGAACGCAGTAGACCTGTTAGAAGAACCGAACTGTGAGCCTCGTGGCAGCTCTCTAGCCCAGCACCGGGCGACTGAAACAGTCGGATCACAGTTTGGGGCTGGCCCGGCTGGGCCACAAGCAAGACCTGTGAGGGGAAAAGATCCGAGAGGCATCTGAAAATGAATAAAGGCAGGAGAGAAGATGAGTGATGTCAAACGCAGAGACTGCATATTCACCCACAAGGCCTGGGGAACATCTGCTTGGCGGCAGACATGGCCCTTGGCCAGCATGATCGACCCTGAGTCCTTGCCTTCTCGGAGCTTACTTTCTAGGGTACCTGCCAGACTGGAGTTCTGTAAATGAACCGGACTATAGAAAACGGTCTATTTTCTCAAGAACATGAACAGCTCTTACCGCTTCCAGGGCCCAGGCAGACTCTAACTCGCTAGACCCAAAGGACGCGTTCAGCACCAGGGCTGCACTCCTGGACTCGGCGGGAGCCGCTGCGGGAGCCCAGCCGAGCACTGAGTCCGTCAGGGAGAAGCAGGTGGGCCTTAACGGCGCCGGCAGTGGGGCTGAGAGGAAGGCCGGGTTCCGGAAGCCAGTGCTGGCGTAATTAGGACCTGGCTGGGGTGGGGATAGGGGCACAGGAGCCAAGAAGTCGAAATTGACCCAAGGGTGCCTACAGGTCCATTACCACATGAGAGGAGGGTCTGACTTAGTTTAACTGTTGTAAACTATTGCTCTGGAGAGGGCTGGGTGTTGAGCAGAAAACTGACAGGTTTTGGGGGAACAAGTGTGTGCATTAGCCAGCCCACTCACCAGAATCTGTAGCCCTGCCCCAAACCCAATGTCCCTCGGGAGCCAACCAGATGGACAAGCATCTTCAGCAACCAAGTCTCCCAGCCTGGAGCTCAGCATCCGTCACGGAACCGTTAGGCGGTACACGAGTCTCTCTGTGAGGACAGGTCTGTGATTTCAACACGTAAGGAGGAATTTGGCAAAACTGTAATGAAGACTACATACAAGCACAGCCCCGTGTGTCACTGATGCCGTGAGGAACAGCTGGTAGCTCATCCATGAACCCACCCAGAAGGAAAACATTCAGCAGCACACACTGGGCCATCAAGATGGCGTCCTGCAAGAGCGGCTGTGATGAGACCTGATTTTGAATCTCCTTAGTATCCATATACCGCTGCTCGTACCAAAGCCAACGAACTAAGCTGGTTTTGGTCCAGCTTCAGGAAAAGGAACTTGGTCGGGAGTGATGGCAGATGCCTATAACCCCAGCTGTTTGAGAGGGTGAGGCAGAAAGAGTCCAAGTTCAAGGCTGGCCTAGGAAACTTAGCAAAGCTGTATGTAACTAAAATTGAAAAAAGACAAAAGACTGGGACCCAGCCCATACATAGAGCATGCGGCAAAGACTGGGGCTCAGCCCATGCGTAGAGCATGCAGCAAAGACTGGGGCTCAGCCCATACACAGAGCATGCAGCAAAGACTGGGGCTCAGCCCATGCGTAGAGCATGCAGCAAAGACTGGGGCTCAGCCCATGCGTAGAGCATTCGGCAAAGACTGGGGCTCAGCCCATGCGTAGAGCATGCAGCAAAGACTGGGGCTCAGCCCATGCGTAGAGCATGCAGCAAAGACTGGGGCTCAGCCCATGCGTAGAGCATGCAGCAAAGACTGGGGCTCAGCCCATACACAGAGCATGCAGCAAAGACTGGGGCTCAGCCCATGCGTAGAGCATGCAGCAAAGACTGGGGCTCAGCCCATGCGTAGAGCATGCAGCAAAGACTGGGGCTCAGCCCATGGGTAGAGCATGCAGCAAAGACTGGGGCTCAGCCCATGGGTAGAGCATGCAGCAAAGACTGGGGCTCAGCCCATGCGTAGAGCATGCAGCAAAGACTGGGGCTCAGCCCATACACAGAGCATGCAGCAAAGACTGGGGCCCAGCCCATACACAGAGCATGCGGCAAAGACTGGGGCTCAGCCCAGGCATAGAGCATGTGGCAAAGACTGGGGCTCAGCCCATGCGTAGAGCATGCAGCAAGACCCGCTCAGTCCCCAGCACAGAAATAAATGAAGAGGCTGGCAAGGTAGATCAGGATTAGGGCACTGGCCGTCAACCTAATACCCAAAGTGGACACCAGGACTCCTGACTCCAGGTCATCCTCTGGCCCCTAAAGGGTCAGACCGGGCACATGCGGGCACACGCACACGCACACCCACACGGTAAATAAATAGCTTTGCTTCCCAATCCTAAATTTTACAAGCTGACAGCGCACCACTGCCCCCTGCTTGACAATGAGCGAGGACTGAGCCCACTACAGTCTCCCCAGCTGCTGTGCACCTCACATTTTTCACACTACCCACTTCCTGTGCAGAGGTGTTAAAAGAGCTGTCCTGGCCAGCCATCCTCAGCTGCATAAAATTCCAGGCCAGCCCAGGCACGTGGGTTTCGGGAGGTAGGGCACCCCTTATATTGAGAAGTAACTGCAGAGGGTTTTTAGTTTCTCCTGTCCCAGTTCCTTGACTGCCACACACTTCCTAATGTTTGGACAGCATCCACGGACCAAACGCATCCCAGGCTGAGCTACGAATGAGGTCAAGCATGTTTGTAGATGACAGTGCTACACCACCGTGCCAGAAATTCACTGACACCCATGACAGTGAATTAAGAAAAAAAAAAAAAAACAGATGTTCACTATCTTAGTTCTCACACTTTTTCCTATTCCAAAAAAAGTGAGCCTCATGTCCTCATGTTTTAGTGGTTGGGCACGGTGATCCCAGCACTCTGGTGGCAGAGGCGCTCAGATCTCTGGGAGTCTGAGGCCAGTCTGTGGTCTGCTCTAGACCAGCTAGAGTCATATGCTAAGACCCTGTTTCAAAACCACAAAAAACAAACAAACAAACAAAAAAACCCTTTCTTGAGGATTAATTGAAAGACGCTACCTGTTGTGTTTGCTTTCTGTCCACCAGTGACTTATTTATTCTGGACAACTCTAACCAGTACAAATACAGTATAAATAGTATTCCTCTGCCTACTGTAAAGTCAGAACAATGATCTCAGCTCTCGGAAGCACGAAACAGTCCCTACAAGTAGACACACACTAACCCTTTTATCTCCGGAAGACCCTAGACAGGTTGCGGCTTAGGCAACCCTCCCTGACCACCATACCCAGCTCACAGTCTCCCCGACCGCCTGAGGCGTCACAGGACTCCATCATTCTCATCAGTGCACAACAGACGCTGCAACTTCCTCTAAGCTCGATAGCCCTCTCTAGACAGTGCTCTCTGGCAGCTACTGCTCTTTGCAGCAACACTTCTCGAAAACAGGATCTAGGGCGTTTACGGGGTTCCATATACGTCCTGAGCAAATCCCACTCACACCATTCCACCAGCGCTGCGCTCAGGCGCCACCAGCTCCGAGTAACTAAATCGCTTTTACATTGTTTCCCTTGCGAGTGTTTTGTTTGTCTCTTCATTTTTTGAGACAGTGTATCACAGGCCTGAAGCTCAAGACCTTGCCCCGCCACAGCTGACCCCAAAAAGGTTTGGTTTTGTTTGGGTCAGGGGATCACCGAACCAGGGGTTTCTTGGATGCTTGTACCACCAAACTCCTCCTTCCACTTCTTACTCCACGGTGCCTGAGGGACTGGTACGCCTCCCTTGGCCCGGCTGGAACCGCTCCTCAACAGTGCCTCACTGCTTTCCAACAGGGTTACAAATCTTATTTGTCTCCCAGGGAGTGTCAGCTCACTTGTGGCTTGGACTTCTGTGTCCTACACAACCACCACCGCACACGGGAGACACTCCGCGGGTACTGCACGCACAGAGGCCTTCCGCTACTGTTTCCAGTCGCCTGTCCCAGGGCACCGCTCCCCTCCCGGCAGCGAGAGTGTTCGGCGCTGACCGGGGCTCGATCTAAACCCGGATCCCAGTGCACGAAGAACGCCAACCGTGACACACGCACACCTCGGCCGTCGTGGGCGGAGCGGGACATCCAAACGAGAAAAACTGCTTAACCAGGCCCACCCGGCAAAAGCAAGAGACGCGAGGGCGCGGCGGCCCACGCCCCACTGCACCCCGGCACTGCGGCCACCAGAAGCCAACGCACAGGCCTCGGAGGAGACAGCCGAGAGGCGGGAACCTGTCAGACGCCGGGGGAGGCCGAGGGCCGCGGGACCGCACGGTTCTCCCCGCAGGCGGGCATGCCGGGGCCTGAACCCGGGCTCGGCTCGGGGCCCTCGCGTGTCGGCCGCACTCACCTTGGCCTGCACGTCCATGGCGATCTGCGCACGGCGGGACGCGCGGGAAGGGGGCGGGCGCCGGGCTGCCGGGCTGCCGGGGCTCCCGGGCCGCGTCCTCCCGCCGCCTCGCGCCGCTACACCCGCCACTTTTGAATTTCAACCGCCGCGCCGCAGATTCCCCGCTCGATCCGCACGGGCCAATCCGCGCCGACGCCGCGGCCGCCAGCCAATCACAGCGCCCCCCGCCGCCGCGGCCACGCCCCCTCCCGGCCGCACGCAGCTATTTCCCGTCACCCCAGCGCTGCAGACGCGGACCCGTCGGCCCCACTTCCGGATCCGCTTCTTCCTTGTTTTCGCCCTCTCCCCCCCTCCTTTCTCCGTGGAGCGCGCCGCACTTCCGCCCGGCTTCCCCCAGGCCTCGGCTGACGTCATCACTGCGTGCGCGTGGAGGCGCTGGGGAGGGGGAAAAGGCAACAACGCGCGTGCGCGGAGGCGCCCGGGAGCGGGGCGAGCGCCACCTAGCGGCTGCTGCGGGGAGCGCGCGTGCGTCGCCAGCTCCGTGAACCGCGATCGCCGGTGGAGCCGTAGCTCAGCACCGAGGAGCGGGAGCCGGGTGGTGGCGCCACCTGCATCAGAGGAAAAGAGACAAGGGTGGAGGTCCGGAGATACGTCAGTGGGGTCACCTTACCTAGCAGGCGGGGTCCCTGCGTTCGGTCGCCAGCCCCAGGAAAGCGGGAAGGAGACGAGAGGGCGGGAGAGCAGGATGCGAACTCTTGGAGACAGGGTCTCTCTGTTGTAGCCCTGGCCGTCCTGGAACTCGCTCTGTGGCCCAGGCTGGCCTGGGACTCAGAGATCCTCCTGCCTCTGCCTCCCGGGTGCTGGGATTAAAGGCGTGCGCACCACCACTGCCCAAATTACAAAATAAACTCTTATGGTGAGTTTTCAAAGGTAGTGTAGTAAGGTCACAGATCTACCGACCGCCCGGCTCAATAAATAAAAATTTTAATTTAAAGACAATAGAAGCCACATAATGTGTCGCACGCCACACGCGCACGCAGGAGGATCTCGGAGTTCGAGGCCAGCCTGAGCCACAGAGTGAGTTCCAGGACAGCCAGGGCTACAATAGAGAAACCCTGTCTCAAAAAAAAAAAAAAAATCAGGGTAAGCGATGGCTGAGCGACCACAGACCAGCAGACCATATTCCAACCTGACCTGTGCTCACTGATGTCCACTTAAGTGTCTGGTTATGTTGGAAAAAGGGAGGATGTGGGAGTTTATCTTTTGAGGAGTAGTACAGAGTTTACAATTCTAATCTTGCTCTGCAGCGGGTTCCCTAATTGCCAAGAACAGGGGAGTTTCCATTGTAAAAATCAGGATTGTGAAACAGAGGCTTTCTGGAAACACAGGGAGAGAGAGCGTCCCCTCCCAAGGAGTGCATAATAAAAAATGTAATCAATGTAATAAAGGTCTGGGGGAAAAATTCTGGCCTTTAGGAAACGTGGGAAACCTGGGGAATTGGACTCTATGCCACGGGAATGGGCCCTGAGGGTAGGTTACCATCCAGGAGAAACTGCCCCTACAGGTCCCCAGACCTTTGGGCCCTATAGAGATCCCCTATCTGTGCCAAAGCCCTGACCAATGCTCCTCTCCAAAGCACTTGCCACACCCGGGCCCAAGTCCCACCTGCTGTATAAAAACAAAACAGGAGTTACAGACAGTTGTGGTGCCAGGAATTGAACCTGGGTCCCCTGGAGGAGCAGCCAGTGCTCTTAACCACTGAGCCATCTCTCCAGCCCTTCCCCCTCCATTATTATTGTTATTATTATTATTACGGTTTTTAGGGACAGAGTATCTCTGTGTAACTGGCTGTCCTGGAACTCATTCTGTAGACCAGGCTGGCTTTGAACTCAGGTATCTGTCTGCCTCTGCCTCCGAGGGCTGGGATTAAAGGCGTGTGCCACCACTGCCCAGCTGATCAAATCCTTAATGTGCTCAGAACTATGCTGGTAGTCCTGTAAAATACAAATGGAATTCATTTACAAGGACAAGCTGTTAGCTTTCTGTGTATGTTGTCAAGGTTAAGTCAGAAGCGAATAACTAAAACAAGTTGTTTAAAGTCAGGCAAACCTAATAGAGAGGCCTCCAACTCCTCAGAGAGATCGGCTGAATACGCCATAGAAGGTATGTGGTAGTGCTTGGTCAGGCACAGGTTCGATGAAGAACAAAGTCACCTCGGGATGCAAACTTGAACTCAGGAAGCAGAGGGAACAGCCTCAAGGAACCCGGAGCTCACTTCCTTCAAGTCCTTTATTGTAAGATGTAACTGACCTCCCCCACCGATGCAAAGGTCTTTTTTGCATAAAGAACAGAACAGCAGGACCAGCCTGAGCCCGGCTACCTGGCACCGTCCTGTCACTAGTGGCTCATCAGCAATATTATAAACAGATGCCTTTAGCATGTAAGAAATCAGGAGCGTGGCACTACTTATTTATGTATTTATTAGCTATTGTAACTCTGGCTGTCCTGGAACTCCTTAGACCAGGCAGGCCTGGAACTCAGGGATCAGCTGCCTCTGCCTCCCAAGTGCTGGGATTGGGTACCACCACCAGCTAAAATATTTTTCTCCTTTTTTTGATATTTATTTATTTTATTTATAGGCGTGCTCTATCCGCATGTACACCTGCATGCCAGAAGAGGGCACCTGATCCCATTATAAATTTTTGTGATCCACCATGTGGTTTCTGGGAACTGAATTTATAATCTCTGAAAGAGCAGTCAGTGCTCTTCCAGACCAAGGGGCGGGGTACTTTTAACAACAATTGCCTCAGCCAGGGTTTACATCAGGTACCATTTATGTCTCAGTAAGCAGTCATTAACAGTTACCCGTCAATTACAGATTTTTCCCAAGAACCAAGTTCACACATTCCAGATGCTCAGCGCCCCCTTTTGTGCTGGTGTCTAGAGGCTTCGCTATTTCTGCAAACCCGGGTATCCAAATGTGGCAACACCTGACCACACCCAGGAACTCCGAACCTGTCTATTAGTCTTCGGGGTTGGGATCTGAGGGATGGTGCCAATCCTACTCTGGGACGGGCTCCTTTTGCCTCCTCTCAGTTGGTAGCCAAGATAGGTAGCCTCTGATGTACAAAGTTGGCTTTACTAGCAGATACTCCGTGTCCGTAACTTGCAGCAGTCCCTCAGTGGCCCCTCTACAGTCTGCGTCAGTGTCAGAGGCTAGAGGTCATCCACACCGTAAGAGTGTGGTCCCAGGGAACCTGGCGAAAGGGCAGCACTCAGGCCTCAGCAATCAGAGTTGGGAAGTTCTTAAACCCTTGGGAAAATCTCACCCAAAGCTGCCCACTGTAACTAACCTTCTTCTGGGTCTGTCCATTCCAGAGCAAAGATGGGTTGACTCACCTCTGCCAATGGGAGGCTGAAGAACACATCTTTCAGGTCCACGACAGTGTGCATCTGTTTTCTCCGGAGGAATTAGACTACCCTCTGATTAACTTCTCTTAGATCTTGGACAGGTCTATAAGCAGGGGTCCCAGGTTTCTTCACAGGCAGGAGAGGTGTTCCAGGGTGACTGGCAGGCAGAATGCCTGCCTCTCTAAGCCAGGTAGTATGGACTACAATTCCCTTTTTTGCTTCCAGGGCCATTGGGTATTTTTTAATCTGGAAGGGGGTAGCTGAACCGGTTAGTTGAACAATTATAGGAACGTGGTGTGGGCCTGTCCTTGCGGGCAGGGCCTAGTTTTCTGCTTACACTCCTGGGAATTTTTGCTGCAAATCTGATAATGCAAGTGCTTCTTTTGATTGGGTGCAGGACTTTCTGCTAGAAGATAGTCTTCCGACAAAGGGCAAGACATCAAAATTTTGCTGGATGCCTGTAAGTCTATTTCTGTATGTCTATGTCTGTTTCCTCATCAGAGAAGGTGATGGTGGCTTTCAGTTTATGCAAGAGGTCTCATTCCAACAGGGGATAGAGGCAACCAGGAGCGGCCAAGAACGAGAGGGTTACTGTCCCTTTCTCAGGTCGATGAAACAGGTTGCGGCCCAGGCCCAGGCATGGTATGCTGTTTTTCCTGTTGCCCCTTGGAGTGCAATCTTTTGATTAGTCAGTTGGCCTAGGGGCTCCTTAAGGACTGAATATCTCACCCCAGTGTCTACCAAGAGGTCAGTTTCTTCACTCCACTCTAAGTGTTAGCTTAGGCCCCTGGGACTTTAAGCATAGGAGCCTGGACCCCAGAACTTCCCAACTGTAACTCTTCCTTCCGATGAGGGCACTCATTTTTCCAATGTCCTTTTCCCCTGCAGCAGGCACACTGGTCTTTCTCCAGTGGTGGCGTACTTGTCTCTCGGCCCCGTTCTCGCCTGCTGCACTAGACTGGTTTATTGTTTGGATTACCTGGTAGGGCTGCCACTGCGGGCTTGGTGAGTCTCCTGTCCCTCTGGCTCTCAACCAGTTCTCTGTTGTCACATATGTTTTGAGCTACGTCCAGTGACTGGGGCCTATGCATCCTCCAAATTCTTCTAACTTTGTAACATTTTCTAATATCCAGGCCAACTGAGTGACACAGGCAGCCCCACCCACTGTGCTCCAGGGTAGCTGGCCTGTGGGTGCATACGTATGTGAGCCTCTAGGGTGCGCTCTAGGACCGTAGCACGGTGCTCTGAGGTCTCCAGTAAGACCTCTCTTCTCCTACCTTTGACAGATTTGTGGGCTTCCATGCTGCTGCTCTGAGCCCAGCTAGGAAAGGACAGCAGTAGTTCTAGCGCCCCCTGACCTTGGTCGGTGTTAGAATCCCAGTGGGTTTTGTTGGCTGGAAACAGCTCTCAAGGCGGTTAGCATTATCAGCCAGAGATCACCCCCCCCACCCTCTCCCACCCCCCGCTGGACCCAGGACCACTTTCTTAGCTTCCAGTCTTATGCGGTCCTTCCGATGTGGGCAGGGTAGCCGGTAGCTGTTGGCTGGTGGGCATAAAACAGTCTCTGGGAGAGAGATGCGCAAATCCTACCAGTTGAGAATAAGACCATCGCCACAACTGAGCCAGATTTGAAGCTGGCTTTATTTAAATTAGTTAGACACTGGCAAGGAAGATGGACTCTGGACCATCCTGAGGCTCCGATGGAGTTGTTCTGTCGCTCTGGGGTTCCCACAAAATGACACCGAGACACTGGAAGAGATGCTTGTAGTGTTACCTGCTGTGGCGGCTCACAGAAGACAGGAGGCGTATTTCATAACTGCAGACCTCACCAGAGCTCAGCAGGGGGACGGCAGCACAGGACTCCGCCAGTGGAACCCGAGCCTCTGAGCTCAGGTGTTTTTATTGCTTCAGACCTTCTCAGGTGCAGATCAAAAGCAAACGTCCCCCACAGAAATCCAACGCCTGAAGACAATACAAAACCCCAAGGCCTTCGCATCCCCCGTTCCAACAGTGCACAAAACACTTATATCAAACACAACTAAAAATAAACTTCTACAACAGATGCTTATAAAGGCAGAGCCCATCAGGCTACGTACTTCCCCCCAGGTCCAATCAGGGACAAGCATATATCCTGATGTACTTCCTGTCCGGTTATCTCCCGCCTATAGATGACTAAGTGTATCCGGTGCATTCGGAGCTCGGTGCAGGGTGCAGTTGGATTAGCCAAATGGAATCGACGCAGTCACCACCCACCCTCCCAAGGACTTTCCGTCCTTGGGCGAGTAGGATTACAGGATTATGTCTTTTTGCATCTCGAATGAAGAGCCCCACATAGCATTCCAGGAAGCTATCTGTCTTTTTGTTTTAAAGATAGCTTAGGCACAGTAATTAAAATTTAAAACATAACTTTTGCTCTTACAATGAGTGCCTGAGGTTTCTCCGAGAAAGGGGGTTCTGTGACCTCTAGTTGTATAGGTCATTGGTCAAAAGAGAACATATATTATAAATGGGAGTGAGGACTACTCACCCTGATTCTTTGGCTCAAAAGGAGTGAGACTGGGGGTCTGCCGGAGGGAAAGAACTGGGTCAAGCTGGGGGAATTCAGGGAACAGGGCACATAGTTGGAGCCATTGCTGGTGTGCCGGGAAGACACAGTAGGGGAAGAGAAAAGGGCACCACGGGGGTTATGGGGGGAGCTGAAGCCGGGGATGCAGTCACCATCCACCAGGGACATAGGGGCAGTTCTACCTCCCCTGGGTCAATGGATAGAATTGTTGGTGCTTTTTCCCTTTGGGGCTTAGTTACCAGAACCTTGATACCAGCTCTAAGGGAACGGGTCCTAAGCCATGGAGGAGACTGCCGTAATAAACTTAGCTAAACATTTACGCAGGGAAACTGACCAGGAGGCCAGGAGTTCCTGTGACCACCAGCCATACTGCCCCGGCCCTCCAGCGGTCATATACACCTGCGGGCAGCCATTCAACATCAAAAGAGGGCCAGTCTAATTCAGAGTCCAGAGGCGGCCTTTTGTAAAACGGGCTCCTCCGTACTCCTCTTCCCTGTGGCACCCGAACAGAAGGCACCTTACCCAGCTCACCTCTGGGGATGACGGGCCAGACTCTGGGAGGGCTGAGTTCCTTTCTCGGAGCTCTGTGACGTGCCTCGGGTTGCATACCTACTAGGAGGAAGTCTGCGCCTGCTGCAGTCACAGTCCACACCTCAGTCAACACACGAGGCCTGGAAGTTGGTCAAACTGGCTAGGGTCTCAAAAAGACCTTGATGGGACCTCCGAATGTTATGGGGTAAAGACCCGAAGACCACTCAGCATGACCAAAGTTCAAATTGAGAGTCTGTGTTGAACGGGCCAGTGACTGCCTGCAGAGAAACACTTCCCACGGAGGGGCTCAGACTGCATTTCACAGGGAGTTTTCTAAAGACAAAAAAAAAAAAAAAAACCAGAAAAACTACATCCTGGTTGGCAGCTGCAGGGGAAGCAAGCAAGCAAGCAGTTTAACAGAAGCCGAGATCATGCAGTTACCTGGGGCATTTGGACCCTGAGCTTCCAGAACGGGGTTGGGTGCTTTCCCATGGGACTTTTCAGGGCTGGGGGTAGACCCAGGGACGGCTTCAGCTGAGACAAGACCGGGAAACCTTTACCTATAACTGAACTCTGGCCTTAAAACTTGTTTTGTTACTGAAATCTCTCCTGGTTCACTTGTGACTGAAGGCTGCTCTGTTGGGGAGTTTATTTTGAGTTCTGTTTAAAATGTTTTGATGTTCTGCGGGTGAGGGGATGCCTAGGTCTTGGCGTTCCCGTATTGTCTGCAGGTGTTGGGTTTCTGTGGGGGATGTTTGATTGCTTTATGATCTATACCTGGGGAGTTCTGAATCAATAAAAACACCTGAGCAGATGCGCTCGGGGTTCCACTGTCGGGATGGCGTTGGCCAGGATGGTGGTTCCCTCTGCTGAGGTCTGGCAGGGTTTGCACTTATGAATGTGCCTCCTTGTCTTCCTTGCTGAAGGCCACAGCAAGGAACACCACAGAGCACTACTACACTGTTCTCCTGGTCTCCTCTCTGAAAAACTTTTTATTTCCCTCAACTGGAGTGCCGCTTTTAAACGAACGTTACTGTTACGGATCCCTACCTTGTAACTAAAGCCCAGCTGAGCACCACCGCAGCTGTGTACCGACTGCATCTTCTACCCCATCAACGGTACCATCTCACTGACTTGCCCTCTAATGTGAACTGGAGCCTGCCTGCTCTCTCCGGAAGTCCCTTCTGCCGGAGATAAGGAAATTGTCTTCTCTTGGCAGACGGGAACCGGTTTCTCAAGCTCCCGAGGAAGGCTGGCTGTTCTCTAACCGTCAGAAATCCCCCTAGTCCAGGCCGAGCTGGGCAGAGGAGTTAGGGAAGAGGTACCCTTTGGATCTGACAGGGACAATCTTTAAAAGTTTGATTTTAAGGTACTAAGAGAAGGGTGGCGGGTCACAGTGGTGCACACCATTTTTTTTGCTTTTATTTTTTTATTTTTTCGAGACTCGGTTTCTCTGTTGTAACTCTGGTCACTCTGTAGACCAGGCTGGACTTGAACTCACAGAGATCTGCCTGCTTCTGCCTCCTGAGTGATGAGTGATGGGAGTAAAGGTTTGCACGTAGTTGTATGCCTATTGTGGTGGCTCAGCAAACAAGACACGGAGGCATATTCATACGTGTAAACTCTGCCAGACCTCAGCAGAGGGAACCCTTATCCTGGCCAACACGCTATACTGGACAGTGGAACCTCAAGCATCTCAGCTCAGGTGTTTTGATTCAGAATTCCTCTGGTGTTCTACTGATCGTGAGCAGGCTATGAGCAATCAGACATCCCCCAGATAAATCCAACACCAGCAGACAGTACAAAACGCCTAGGCAGCCCCCCATCCAACCGAAGGGTAAGGCTTTGCCAAGAAAAGCCCCTCCCCCGAGTGGCTGCATGCCCCTTGGACTTCTGGGAACAGCTTGGAGGCGGGGTATCTGAGAGACTGACAGTCACGGTTGCTGCAGGACAGAGAGAGCACAGAAGCTGATGATTGGAAAAGCAGGCAGAAACAAGGCTCAGATAAAGGGAACTAACTGGGGTTTTAGAAAAGTTACAGTTTAGATCTTCTCAGTAACTGCCGTGCTGGGAGAAGCTGAGCCAGAGTGGGTCAGAGCTAGTTCAGTTCCCAGGCGTAGACAGATTAAGACAGCCAGAAAAGGGCTGTAAACATTTCTGTTTCCTTTCCTTTCCTTTTTCTTCCTGACCCCATGAGCTAACTGAGGCTTAGAAACGATACAAGTCAGAATCTAGCAGCCAGGAGAAGAGGGGCAGAGTCAAGTTGCCAGTGAGAAAAGTAACTGCAGCCTTTGAGAGCCCAGGCGCAAACAGCAGAAAACAGCCACTCACGCCCTCTTTAAAAGAAAAACGGTTATATTTTAAACAAATTAAAAAAAAAACTTTTTGCACCCAAAAGTGCACAGGACAGTTATTTTATACATAACTAAAATGAACTCCACAACACACACCTGTAATCCCAGCACTCTGGAGGCAGAGGAAGGTGGGTCTCCGGGTTTGAGGCTCAGGAGGTTAACCAGGGTAACCGAGGCTACACAGAAAAACCTATCCCAAACAACAACAAGAAGAATAATAATAAACAAAAAAGATACTAAATGAAGCACCAGGCTGCTTTTATGATGTTCTCTGGTTTTTCATTCTGTTTTTTTGAGACAGGATTTCACACTGTAGACCTGGCTGGCCTGGAACTCTCAGAGATCCACTTGCCTTTGCCTCCCAGGTGCTGGGACTAAAAGGGTGTGCCACCGTGTCCTGCTCCTTGCTGACCTGGAACAAGGGCTTCAGGATCTCAGGCTGGCCTTAAAGTTGCTGTGTAGTGCGGATGACCTTGACCCTTTGATCCTCCTGCCTCCAGTTCCCCAGAGTTGGGATGACAGGCCTTCACCATCATAGCTGGGTTTTGCGGTGCAAGGGTTAAACCCAGTGCTTCCTGGGAAAGGACCATACATTTCACTACTTGCCTAAAGGATGAAGTAAAGACTACAGGATAACTACTGGCAGGTGGATCTGTGAGTTCGAAGCCAGCCTGGTCTACAGAGTGAGTTCCAGGACAGCCAGAGTTGCAGCAGAGAAACCCTGTCTTGAAAAAAACAAGTTCATAGCTCTTATCACAAGAAATAAAATCCAGAGCATGGCACGGTAGCCTGGATGTTTAACCCTGGTGCTCGGGGGCCGAGGCAGGGCTGCGCTGAATGAAGGGCCAGCCTGAGTAGGAGGCTCAGAGGTCTTGGAGCTCACAGATGAGCGCTACAGGGACCTGGAATGTTCCTTCAAGGGAAGGAATGGAACGCCTGTTATCTGTCCAGAAGGCTAGAGTGGACAAGTTCACTTGCCTGGTGACCTTTGAACCTTGGAGACTTTTCAGGCACTGGATCCTCTCCCGGACCCGTGTCATAAATTAGCTCCTGTCAATCAGAATTTAGCTACTTTGTTTCCAAAGAAACAAGGGATTGAGCTAATTCTCACCAGAATAGTTTTCACCGAATTGTGCTGTGTCTAAGTAACCCTAAAAGTCTGAATTAACCCCAGCAGTGTCGACAGATCCGCCTTCTGGCTCTCTGCAGACTGCGAAGGTCGCAGAGACACCCGAAAGCCTGCGCTGTGTGGACAGAGAAGAACCCTGCTTCTAAAAAACAAGAACAGGGCGACAAAAGCAGAGAAAGGAGAGAAATTAAATTCACGTTAAAGTTTCCTTTCCACCACATGTTTAGGTTTTGATTTCTCACGCTCTGGTGCTCTGACAGACGGCTCCTCAGCCTGACATCCTGTTTATCTTCTGCCTGACACTCCTGGAGCTGTCAGAGAAACCATGTCACCATTTACGTTAAGATCTCTGCTTCCAGTCACCCTATTTTTTTTATTGTTTATTATTATTATGTTTTTAAGGCAGGATCTCATTTTTTAAAGCAGTAGCCCTGGCTGGCCTAGAACTCACTGTGTGGACCAGACTGGCCTCATCAAGCTCACTGCCATCCACCTGCTTCTGTCTCCAGAGTGCTGGGATTAGGGTCTCAACTCTGTAGCTCTGGCTGCCCTGGAGCTCCTTATGTAGACCAGGCTAGCCTAGAGCCCTCAGAGAGGCTAGCCTAGAGCCTGCCTGCCTCTGCCTCCTGAGTGCTGGGATTAAAGGCGTGCGCCACACCCGGTTTGGTTTTGTTTTGTTGTTGGTTGTTTTTTTTTTCCTTTTGTTTTTTTCAAGACAGGGTCTCTCTGTTGTAACTCTGGCTGCCCTGGAACTCACTCTGTAGACCAGGCTGGCCTCGAACTCACAGAGATCCACCAAAAGGCATATGCCAACACCGCTCAGAGTTTTTTTCTTTAAAGACTGGGTGTCTGGGCTGGAGCATGTGCTGCTCTTATGGAGGACCCAGGTTCCATCTGTAGCACCCACATGGGGGTTCACAACCTATGACTCCAATCCCAGGGGATCTGGGCCAGGGAGACAGCTCAGCGGGTAAAGGTGCTTGCAGCAAGCCTGACACCCTGAGTTTGATCCCCGGAATCCAGGTAAAGGTGACAGCACATGCTCACACAGTAAAGAAATAAGAAATTGCCCCCAAAGCCCCAAAACCTCTCTCCCCTTCTTACCTGGGCTCTTCAAGTAGGATCAAGGCCAGCAGGCGCAGGATCTTCACAGCCACGCCCTCTAATCCCCGCAGTGCTGAGCCGGGCCTTCCATCCCCGCAGAGCCAGCCAGCTGTCGCGCAGGGGGTGAGGATGGCAGAGGAGGAGGGCGGAGTGGAGGAGGGGGACGTGTTCCTGGCCTTCGCCCAGGGGCCCACTCCTCCCCGGGGGCCCCTGCGGCGCGCTCTGGACAAGATCTTCCTCACTTTCTTGGTCCTCTTCCTGGCGCTGTTGATGGTGGAGGCCGCTTACAAACTGCTGTGGCCCCTGCCGTGGGCGAAGATGCAGGACTGGCTCCTGAGGACACCTGAGGAGGAGGCGGCGCTGGAGCTGTGACCCGCTCCCTCCAGACACCCCGTCCTTGCCGCTGGGGTGAGAAAGGAGACTTCTGAGGTGGGGTGGAAGGGACTGTGTACGCCAGCACGCTAAGATTGTGTTTGTTGGTGTGCGTGCGTCTGTTCGTGGGTATGTGCGCGTGAGCAGTGCAGGTGCCCACCGAGGCCAGAGGGCGCGTTGCATCCCCTGGGGCTTGAGTTCCAGGAGGTTTCCAGTCACCATCTCTTGCTGCTTCATGGCGCCTACACGCATTACTCTCACTCTCTAGCCTGCGTCCTCTCCTGATTTCGTGTCCTATGTGGGCACACATATGAGCGTGCGCGTACACACACCTGTATACATATGGTATATAAATTTAAATATAGATTCCACATAGGAGAGAATACAACGAATAGTTTATTTTTTGATACGGTTTCTCAGTTGTAGCCCCGGCTGTCCCGGAACTCACTCTGTAGACCAGGCTGGCCTCGGACTCACGGAGATCCGCCTGCCTCTGCCTCCCGAGCGCTGGGATCAAAGGCGTGCGCCACCGCCGCCAGGCTTAGTTTACCTTTGCGAATCTAGCTGATTTTGCTTAGCAGTGATTTGTAGTGTTTCCCCACAAATGCCAGGATTTCAGTTTTCTTTGCAGCTGAACGGTACTCCACTGTGGTGTGTGCCCTGTGTCATGATATTTTCCATTTTTAACACAGAAAAGTTTTCTTTTCCACTCTTACTTATCCTCTCCTTCCTTAGGACACTTCTGTGCACACTCCCTTTATTGTTTCTTACTGTGGCTCCCACTTGTTAAGGAGCATTCTCTTCTTGCAGAAGGTCAGCAAATCTGCGGTTCCTTTCCAGGAACTTTATTAATCCGCACCTGTGTGCACTTTTTCTTTAATTCTGTCTCTTTCTCTCCCGCTCTCCTCTTTCCATAGGAGGCCTTGCTCTTTCTAATTTATTTCTTACACTTCTCTGTCTTTTCCCACTGCTCAGGAGCTACGTTATCTCCTGAGGTAAGGAGAATTAGTAATTACCTTTAAACTGCTTCTTTCTCTTTACTTTTAAACTTAAGATTCTTTCTTTCTCTCTGACTTAACTCCTTTATTAACTACCTTTTACTTTGAGCTTACTTTACCTTTCCTGTGCCTTCTTTCTTCTTTTCTCCTTTTTCCTCTGCCTTGGCTCTTACCATCCTGAGTGTCTGTCTTTCCTTGTAGACTCTGCCTCTGGACTCTCATGTCCCACGTGTGTTCTTGGCCACACGCTGGTGTGCCAATTGTTAAATTATATTCAATCGCTTAATATAAGTCCATTATTGAATTTTCTCAATGCTTTTTATTAATTTCAAGCCATGTCAGTTCTCAGGGATTCCATACCCAGGCGGCTAGGCAGAGACGTCATTCCACGCTTCTCCTCCTGTCATGTTTCTCCTGCTTCTCCCCCGGCCCAGCCCTAGGTGCTTTTTCATTCCAAATCCTCCCTGTCTCCACCCAGCCCTCCAATATACAGATGAATGGAGCCTAACCTTCATCTGCCTTAAGGCTAAGGAATGTCCTATTCATGTGGAGAGCTGGGTGGCCACTCTGTAGTTTACAGGTAGGAAGCGGGTCCTTTACGCGCTACAAGGACAGCTTACAGGAATATTATCCATAACTATGAATCTCCCAAAACATCACTGTTTGTATGAACTACGTTCTCTTTGCATGTTGATAGACATTGGATAGCACTGTAGCAATAAACACAGATATGCAAGTGTCTCCGTGGTGTTCTGACTTGGATTTCTTCAAGCATCTATCCAGGAGAGATGCAGCTGGGTCCGTTAAGTCTCAGGCAGTGCATATTTCCAGAAATGATAGTCTTGGCCCACCTCACACTGGACTAAAGAAGGGTTTCTGGCAGTTAGATAAACATCAGCATTCGTAGGGATTTGTGGAACAGGTTCTAAAGGATTGCCTTGTCTCTGGAAGAAGGGATGCATAGCTCTCTACTGACTACACCTGTGCCGCCTATCAGTATATCAAAGTTCATGCTAGCCACCAGGCCCTCCAGGCCCTCCAGGCCCTCCCCACAGGTACCCATTATACATTTCAAAGTCCTCACACCAGCACCCGGCCCCTTTCACCTCCTTCCAGCTCCAGGGCTTCCCTCCCCCAGCTACTCATTCTCCTTACATACTGTTCTCTACTGTTCTCTCAGCACGGTGGCTCACTACTGCAGTCTCAGGGGTCAGTCGCCACCCTCTTCTGGTCTTCCTGGACATCAGGCATGTGCATGCACATGGACAAAACACCCATAATCCTAAAAATTCTTCTGAGTAGTTGCAATTATTGCAAGAGTGAAATGATCAGACAGCGTAAAACCTTTTTGTTTCCGAGACAGGGTTCTCTGTTGTGACTCTGTCTGTCCTGGAACTCACTCTGTAGACCAGGCTGGCCTCGAACTCACAGAGATCCTCCTGCCTCTGCCTCCCGAGCGCTGGGATTAAAGGCGTGTGCCTGGTTTTCCTAAAAACACAGAATGGTTTTTAGAGTGCGCTTTCGTTCCCATCCCAGGTGAAATGGATGAGAGTGAGTTTTATTCAGATGGTTTCCTGGGGTGATGATCTGTTTATGTGCCGCTACGGGAAACACAAGTTTGCCACGTGCAGCTTGTCCTTGTGATTGCACGCAGCTTAGACTTCTGGGAACTCTACTCAGAGTTGAGCCGGAGAGCTGGGGAGGGAGTTAGGTTCGGGGATATTGCTTTGAGTCTTTAGTCCTGCTCACTGTCAGCTCCTGCTCTCCCAGATTCAGGCCGCCAACCAGGGTGGTGAATATTTCTTCCTTTCTTCTTTCTTTTCTGAGCCAGAGGGCAGACAAGCCCTGTAGCAACCTGCTACACAGCTTCTGTGAGTCGGTGAGACCGCGTTGACAGCGCTTCCCACCCCCATTCTCCCATGTCCCTCAGCCTTGGGTTTGCTGTCAGTGTGACTTATTTTATAACTACTAATTTTAAAATCTACTTATCTTACTGAGCGTTTATGGATGTTTTGTTTGCACGCATGTGTGTTCACCACCGGCATGCCTGTTGGATTCCCTAGACTTGGGGTTACAGTCGGTTTCGAGTCACTGTGGAGGTGCTGGGAATTGACGCAAGAGCAGCCAGTGCTTGTAAAGGCTGAGTTCCTCCCCAGGTACCTGCACTCAGGTCCTGCACAGTGATCTAGGCGCACGCATCCGTAGAACCACAGGAGGGAGGGGTGTGCGGAAGGGTGCGGGGTGCGATCTCGGGGAGAAGGCTGCCAACTCCCCACCCTCCTCGGAGCCCCTGCGGACCTCGCCCCTTCCCTGGCCGAGCCGTCACCCTTCCTTTTCTCCGCAGCTGTCCCGGAGGAGGAGACGCCCCGCAGGATCGTCCCAGCGCTCCCGGCGGCAGCTTGCAACGGCTCCCCCCCTCCAACCCCTGTAAGGCCGCGCCAGGTTATCCCGCGCCCGCCTCACGCCCTGCAAACCCCGGGACGACCCTCGGAAGGCCACGGTTCCCGGCTGCTGGCTCTGTCGCCGACGGCAATAATACCCGTAGCGCTCTGCTCCGTGCTGTGCTCATTTGTGTGCATGTGTGCCTGCAGTGACCTGGGGGTGGGGTGGGGGCGACGGGGCGGCCGCGAGTGCCTGCACTGACCTGGGGGTGGGATGGGGGACGAGGGAGAGCCGCGCAGGGAGGGCCAGACTCGACCGACCCGAAGACTCCTGGGGTTCCCTCAGCGGGGCCCGCCCCCTCCGAGGAGACCGGGCTCGGTCTTCCCCGCCCTCTACCGGACAGCCGGGGGGAGGTCCGAGGCGGGACGATCCTGACAGGCCGGGTGTCTCCGGGAAGCACCGGGCGCGCAGAGCCCCGCGCCTCCCGCGGGGGTGCAGAGCCGCGGCCGTACAACGACATGGCGCGGCCCGGCTCCTGAGCCGCCCAGGCCCCGCCTCCTGGGCGGGGTTCAGCGACCAAGCCCCGCCCTGGGCGTGGGGTCAGCACCATAAGCTCCGCCCCCTCGGCGGCAGCGCTCCCGGGCCCCGCCCCCTGGCGTCAGCGCTCAGAGCGGCGGCCGGGTGGGCGGGCCACGCGCCACTTCCGGCAGCCAACGGACCCGGAGGCCCGTACGGCAACATGGCCGCGCTCTGGTGCTGCAGGCGGAAACTCCGCGTCTTCCGGTCCGTCGTGGGGCCTGCGGTGGGGGTGAGGGGGAGAGAAAGGCGGAGGGGACCACGCGAGGCTCCGTGCTCCGCTCTGAGGGGAGTCTCGGGCGACCGTTTCTGAGGTGGGGGCCGGGCCGCGCGCGGGGCGGGGCGGGGGCGGGTGACGGCGCGGGAGTGGCCAGAGCGAGGGCTCGGCGGGCCCAGGGGCCGGGGCCGAGGGGCCGGGCTGTGCGGGTCCGTGCCGAGCCCCGGAGGGCAGGGGGCCGGCCTGGGGCCGAGCTGGGGGGCGGGGGGCACTTGGCGGGGCGCTGAGGCAGGAGACTGGCCCCGGCCGGGGCCGGGAGCCGGCGGTGGGCGCCCTGTCGGTTACAAGTCCCAGAGAATGGGGGAGACCTGGGTGCGGTGAGAGGGAGGGGAGGGACCCGACGGGAGGTGGGGTATGGAGACAGCTGTGGGAGGGCAGAGAGACCGGGCCGTGGACCTCGGGGGTCCGAGAGTTAGGAGAAACTCGGAGGGGGCCCGTGGTGTTTGAGGGCGAGAGGCGGGGCGGATCGGAGGGCAGGTGGAGCTGGCGCCGGGGTTGGGGGTAAGAAACAAACTTGGCACCTGACAGACAAGGTGGGGCGCGGGGGGAGTGGGGAAACGCAACCGAAAGACCGGAAGCTGACTGAGGGGCGCAGTTCACCGTGGGGACTTAAGGTGATGCGGAGGTTTGCCCCCAGATCTGCTTGAACTGTAGTTGCTGAGGACTGGCCGGTGCACACTTGGGGTGAAGACGCTAGGCTATTCGGACATCGAGGTACTCGGCGGTGGGGCTGCGCGGGGGCTCGTCCCGGGGCCGCCTCCCCCTCCCGGAGCCCTGACCTTTCCTGCCCTTACCCTCGCAGGGGGCTTTGATCCCCATGGCCTCTGCTGACAGTATCATTGTGCTGGACGATGACGATGAAGACGAAGCAGCCGCTCTGCCAGGGCCCTCCCACCTGCCCTCCGTCCTGCCTCACCCGGACCAGAAGCTCCGGGCCCCTCCGAGTCCCGCAGGGACGGAGGAGGCAGTGGCTCAGGTGGCAGGAAATGCTACAAGCTGGAGAACGAGAAGCTGTTTGAAGAGGTGAGCTTTAGGGAAGGGTCCTTGTGCTTGCGAGATGCCCGGAACCGTTTCGGGGAGTCGCGCTTTGAACTCGGAGAGTTCCGTGTGCCGCTGCCTTCCTGACAGGGAAGACCCGGGGAGAGAGGTGGCTGATTGGCTCTCTTATTCTGGCTTCCCCACTAATTCCGTCTTTCCATGTCCTCCTTGTCTTCCCCCCCTCCCCAACCCTCCAGTTCCTTGAACTGTGTAAGATGCAGACATCGGACCACCCCGAGGTGGTTACGTTCCTCTGTAAACTGCAGCAGCGTGCCCAGTCTCTGTTTCTGGCCTCTGCAGAGTTCTGCAACATCCTCTCCCGGGTTCTGTCTCGGGCTCGGAAACGGCCAGCTAAGATCTACGTCTACATTAACGAGCTCTGCACTATTCTTAAGGCCCATTCAAATAAGAAGAAGGTGAACTTGACTCCTGTAACCTCGACGGCCAGCGAGCCGTCTGGGAATAACCCTCCCACAGATCCCTCCTCTGACCTTACAAACGCTGAAAGCGCTGCCTCTGAGCCCGCAAGGACTCGTGGTTCCCGGAGGCAAATCCAGCGCTTGGAGCAACTGTTGGCACTGTATGTAGCAGAGATACAGCGGCTTCAGGAGAAGGAGTTGGACCTGTCAGAACTGGATGATCCAGACTCCTCATATCTGCAGGAGGCTCGCCTGAAGCGGAAACTGATCCGCCTCTTTGGGCGGCTGTGTGAGTTGAAGGACTGCTCTTCTCTGACTGGCCGGGTCATAGAGCAGCGAATCCCCTATCGTGGCACCCGATACCCTGAGGTCAACAGGCGGATTGAGCGGCTCATCAACAAACCAGGGCCTGATACCTTTCCTGACTATGGAGATGTGCTGAGGGCGGTGGAGAGGGCAGCGACCAGACATAGTCTGGGCCTTCCCCGACAGCAGCTCCAGCTCATGGCTCAGGACGCCTTCCGAGACGTGGGCGTCAGATTACAGGAGCGGCGCCACCTTGACCTCATCTACAACTTTGGCTGCCATCTCACAGATGACTACAGGCCAGGTAGGAGGCTCCTGGGATGCCTGCTAGGTCCCTCGGGTCGGGTGGGTAGTCCCTTCTAGGACTTGGGCTGAGTGCTCTGACCCTATTTCCCCACACAGGCATTGACCCTGCACTATCAGATCCCGCATTGGCCCGACGCCTTCGGGAAAATCGGACCTTGGCCATGAGCCGGCTGGATGAGGTCATCTCCAAGTATGCAATGATGCAGGACAGAAGTGAGGAGGGCGAGCGGCAGAAGAGACGCGCCCGGCTCCTGGGCAGCTCTTCCCACGCCTCAGGCTCCCCTAAGGCCGCCTTGGACTCTGGTGAGGTATGAAAGGGTTAACACCTGTCAGAGCATGTCTTCCCTACTCTGGCCACCAGGGATCCAGGGTGACAAATCCTGTAGTGGAACATTCAAGCTTCTTCTCAAGGACTGTGTAGCTACGTGTACTTCTGTGCAGCAGTGTGAGCCATACGCAGCCACTGTCTGGCAGCTGCAGCTGCTGCCAGGCCACCTCCCTTGGCTGTTAGAACTAGCTCCTGGGTGTGGGTGTGTGCAGCTTTCTTGATGCAGGAACAATGCTAGTTTGGAGCACTGCAATTGTCCAATCAGTACCCATGGATGTGGCAATTATTATTTAGATTTGACTTTGCCCCCTGTGGTAGCTCTGGCTGTCCTGGAACTGACTCTGTAGACAGGCTGGCCTGAACTCACAGAGATCTGCCTGCCTCTGCCTCTCTAGTTCTGGGATTAATGGTGTGTGCCACCACCGCCCAGCCCACTGAGATGTTTATGGTGTCCTCCCTCAGCCTAATCACCAGTCAAGAAATACCTTGCCCAGGGATTTGACTTTGCTCATAAAATGGCACCAAGTTGGCCAGTTGAAGTTGGGGTTTATGAACTGTGGACATTCCATTCATTAAGCAGTTAAGACTTTTGTATTGATGGCCGGTGCTTTTCCTCAGTAAGTTATGTGGAGGCCACATGCTCTGGGTCAGTCTATCAGAGGCTTGGCCCTCAGCAAGGTGGATTAGGCTTACACACTTTCTCCTGTTCCCTGGATGAACCCTCCATCTACAAAATCCTCAGCGGAGATGGAGCTCATTGGTGGAGTGCCTGCCTAGCATTTGTGAGGTCCTGGGTTTGAGTCCGGGTACTATTAAAGACCTCTGGGGCAAGGGATTCCTTAAGAGAGACTCCTTTGTTCCCCAGGGTCCTAGTGGAATGGCGTCCCGGGAGTGCCCCGCTGCCTCCAGAGCTGAGACTGATGATGACGAAGATGAGGAGGAAAGTGATGAGGAGGAGGAGGAGGAGGAGGAGGGAAGAAGAGGATGAGGAAGAGGTCACTGAAGATGAAGATGAGGATCTAGAACAGTTGCAGGAAGATGAGGGGGGTGAAGAAGAGGAAGAGAGAGGAGGTATGCACATAAGCAGGACACTCTGGTGTAGTCCTACTGTTGGGTTACTTGCTGGGCCTTCCTCCTCTTTCTTTGCACAGCCCTCTCTGCCCCCACTCCTCATGCCACCCCTCCTGTCTTTCCCAGAGAATGAAGGAGATGAGAGCCCTGCGTCCCCATCACACATCTCCCCTAGAAGGAACTCAGAACTCAGAAAAGGGCTCAGGTCTCCCAGGGAGCAACAAAACAAAGGACTGTCAGCAACACCAGCATCATCTCCAGGTGAACCCCAGGACGCCCCCAGCATAGATGCTGAAAGTAGTGCAGAGCAGCCTCATGAGCTGCTCCTGGAGGAGGATAGTCCTGTGTCTCAGCGTTTTGAGCCAGAGATTGAAGCCTTGCCTGAGGATACCACTCCTTCCCCTGTGGAAAGGGACATTTCCTCTTCCCGGAAGCAGTCAGAAGATTCCCTCCCCACCATCTTAGAGAATGGAGCAGCTGTGGTTTCCTCTACATCTTTCAATGGACGCATCTCTTCTCACACTTGGCAAGATCCCAGTCGCCCATGTAAGAGGTCTCGGAAGGAAAATAAGCATCTGGAATCCAGACCACTGGAAAACAGGTAACAGGTGGAGGGAGAAGGAAGGCGAGGAGGTGGGGCTTTCTGAAAGCCCTAAGGCCCTGAGTCTGTGGAGGATGCTGGGCCTCCCTGCAGCCTCAGGTCCCTCCCGTCCACTCACTCCTCTCCTGTCCTTAGTTATGTAGAAGAGCAAATGGTACAGCAGCGGAATGGGAAGAGAGTGCGCACACTGTCTACCGGATCTTCCATGGCCCCTGCTGCCGACTCCTCCACGAGGGTGGACTCTCCCAGCCATGGCCTTGTGACCAGCTCCCTCTGCAGCCCTTCTCCAGCCCTGACATCCCAGATTCCCCAGTCCCAATCTCCCCGGCCCAAGGTATGTTGGGGCTGCCTTGTTTCTGTGGGGTACCACATTTTCCCCATCCTAGTTGTGTGTGTGTTTAGATTTATTTTGCCCAGCATCATGGCTTATGCCTTGAACTGCAGCACTCAGGAGGAAGAGGCAGGTGGATGTTTATAACTTTGAGCGAACCATCTGGTCTACACAGTGTGTTCCCATAGTGAAATATCTGAACCTCTCTCCAGATATTGTAAAGTTGTATGCACTCTCTGTGCAGTGAGTGACTAATTGCTGTGTGCTTCTGTAACTTTAAGACCTTGTCAGCAGCCTGAGCTGCTGGCAGGACAGGTAACTTCTGTAAAGCCAGCTTCCTGACTCTGAGGAGGCTGAAAGCTGCTTGCTCTTTGTGTTTTGTCACTCAGTTATCGTCCTTCCCACACCTGTTCAAAAGCCTTGGATGGAGCAGTTGATGTTCATATTTACCTTGCCCACTGAGATCTCAGTGTTAAAGGCATTTGATTACTTTTTTGCTAATGGGGAACCTTGTATGGTCTTCTCCCTCGGGCTAAGCACCAGAGTTGGTATATCTAGCCCTTCCTTGCCTGGGGAAGTCAGGGAAGTCAACAACCATTTATGGCATGGCTAAAGGTTGGAGGTTGTGCTGTGGAGATTTTGTTCATTATACAAATAAGGCCTTTGTGTCAGTGAGTGGTACCTTTCCTCAATAAGTTACCTGGAGACCAGTCCTCCAGCAGGGCTTGTTTGCCTTCTGGCTCAGAGAAGAAAGAGGAAAGATAGGAAGAAAGAAGTATTCACCGCCCTTGCTGGTGGCCTGAATCTGGGAGAGCAAGAGCTGACAGTGAACTGGACTAACAAGTCTCAAAGCAATATCCCCAAACCTAATTCCCTCCCTGGCTCTCTGGGCCTCAACCAATATATATTCTGAGCAAAGTTCCCAGAAGTCTAAGCTGCACATAGTCACAAAGGACAAGCTGGATGTGGTAAAATTATGTTTTTCATAGCAGCACATAAACACATCATCCCCACTGGTTACAAATGGTCTAAATCAGACTCTCAGCCATTACCGCTGGGAATGAGCACAAAAACATATTCCAAAAAGCCTTCAGTGTTTTTAGGGAGATCAAAAGCACAAAACCTCCTTCAAAGTCTCACTACACTTTGGGCGCAGTCCATCATGGAGGGCGGACGGACCCTTTGCCTAAGTTGCCTCTCAGAGAATTCTGTTGTTCATTATTGAACCCATTTAACATATCACATCTAATAGTTCCAGGCCTGTCAAGGTTACATAGTCTAAAACGAAACAAACATAACCCCCTCCCAAATGAAAAAGAACAAACCTAATTTATTTTATGTGAATGGGTGTTTGCCTACGTGTATGTGCCCTCCATGTGTGTCTGGTGCTAGGGAGGCCAGCAGAGGCGTCTGATCCTCTAGAACTGGAGTTCACACGGCAGTGAGCCGCCCCGCAAGTTCTGGGCACCAGAGCCAGGCCCTGCGCGGCAGCAGCAGCAGCAGCGCTCACGGCCGAGCCGGCTTTCCAGCCTCCGTTCTAGCTTCGTTTTGTTTTTGAGACAGGGTCTCTATAAGTGGCTCTGGCTGTCCTTGAACTCCTAGACCAGCCTGTCCTGCTTCCCATGCTGGGATCGAGGTGTGCACCAGCATGCCTGGCTCACCTCCCTAGTCTTCCTAGTGTGTGACTCCTCCCTCCCCGCTGCTGACTGTCTCACTCCGCAGATGAGCGTGGCCACGCAGTGCGACCCGGAAGAGATCATCGTGCTTTCGGACTCGGATTAGCAGCCGGCTCTCCGGGTCTCAGCGTTTTGAATGGTTGTCGGATGGTGAGAGGCAGTGAGTGAGCCAAGGATGGACTGCGCTACTCTCCTTTCGGCAGTGTTTCTTTTGACAAAATCAAATGTTTTAAGTTTTACATGGACAATAAACAATGAACTTTTTCTTACTGTACGCTTGTCTTTACCTGTCTCTGCCGCGACAGCTGTCACCGGGTTCAGGGTTAGCCCCGGGCCTGCCCTTTCTACCCGGTTCTCGCACACCTCTTTGGGGCGCCTTTGCGGGGGCGAAGAGATAAATGCTTCAGAAGCCGCCTTAAGCCGCTTTACTTTCTCACTTTGAGCGGTATGAGTGAAAAGGCCAATCAGGGGCTGACTCGAGGTTATTTGGCCAATCCAGGCCCGGAGGAAGGGGGCGGGGCTTCAGGCTGTCAGATGCGGGGAAGAAGGCTATTAGATCCCGCGAGCCAGCTAATGTCCACTGCTCGGGGAGGAGCCTGAGGAGCGGAAGCCAGTACGGCTGTCAGTGGGAAAAGGCAGGCTCGAACAGTTAAAGGGGAAAGACGGCCTCGGCCAAATCGCGTCCTGGGTCCTCCGCGGCAGCGGGGGCCTGGTACCTTTAAGGTGGAATGAAGCGCCGGTCCCTTAAAGGAGAAGTGGCGGTGTCGGCCCAGCTTTGCCCAGCCGCACGGGAGGGGTGCTGGCCTGCGCCTTTAAGGTCGCAGGTCCGGGAGGCGGAGCGGAGGCGGAGGGCGGAGGGAGTCGGCACAAGATGGCGGCGGGAGGGGCTGGGGCTGCGGTTCTGGTCGCCGAGTGAGGGTGGGGGGGGCCCCGGGGCGCGCGGCCAGGTAAGGGGGGGCGCGCGGGGCTGGGGGGCGCCCCTCGGGCCGGGGAGTAGCCCGAGAGCGCTCGGGGCGGGGTGGGGGGCGGGGTTCGGGGCAGACACGAGGCGGGGTCGGGGGCCTAGGGGGCGGAGCCCGGGAGGGTCCCGGCGGGGGCGGGGCCAGGGGATTATCTGGGGGCGGTGGGGGGAGGGGCCTGGGCGCTGCTCCGGGCGCGACGGACACCTTTCGCCCTGGAAACCAGACGGGAAGCCCCGAGGCGCGAGGCCGCGCAGACCCGTCCCCTACACCCTCCCGCTCTCTGCCCCGGGCCGAGCCCTGAACTTGGAGTTGGGGTACTTGCTGTCGCTAGCGCTGCGGTGTGGTGCCTTCTGATGGCTGTGCTTGGATGCTCTGCTTAGCCCTTCCGAGCCTCAGTCGTGCCGTCTGTCCCGCGGGGTCGAGAGGTATACCCACCCCAGTGTTGCGGGCAGTTATCAGTCGGGCCCGCGGGGTTTCTGCGCTCCGACGGGCTGCGTCTTTCCAAAATGCCATCATCCTTCTCTCTTCCTTCCCCAGCGACCCCCCCGGCCGCCCTCCTCTCTCCTCGGTTCCCGTGGCTGGGGGGGTATCTCCTCCTCCCACACCATGGAGCCGGCTCTGTCTCCCGGCGGGGCGGCCCCGCCCCTCTCGCTGGCCCCTGCGCCCTTGCCGCTGCCCGCCGCTGCGGTGGTCCACGTGTCCTTCCCCGAGGTGACCAGTGCGCTCCTGGAGTCCCTCAACCAGCAGCGGCTGCAGGGCCAGCTCTGCGACGTGTCCATCCGCGTGCAGGGACGCGAGTTCCGCGCCCACCGGGCCGTGCTGGCCGCCTCCTCGCCTTACTTCCACGACCAGGTCTTACTGAAGGGCATGACGTCCATCTCGCTGCCGAGCGTCATGGACCCCGGTGCCTTTGAGACTGTCCTGGCCTCGGCTTACACGGGCCGCCTCAGCATGGCTGCTGCGGACATCGTCAACTTCCTCACGGTGGGCTCGGTCCTCCAGATGTGGCACATTGTGGACAAGTGCACCGAGCTTCTTCGGGAGGGAAGGTCCTCGGCCGCCAGCGCCAGCAGCACCACCGTCACTGCCGCCGCCGCCCCCTCCGTGCCGGGGGCCGGCGCCCCGTCGGGGCCGGGGGGCCCCGCAGCCCCTGCCCCCGTGGGCTCCGTGCGCCCCCACACCTCCAGCCAGGCCAGTGAGAACCAGTCTCCCAGCAGCAGCAACTACTTCAGCCCCCGGGAGTCGGCTGATTTCTCCTCTTCCTTGCAAGATGCCTTCGTAGCTTCGGCGGTGGGCAGCGGGGGTCGTCGGGATGGCGGCCCGGTGTTCCCGGGGCCCGTGGTCAGTGCGGGCGCCGCCTCCGGAAAGTTGCTGCTGGAGGCGGACGAGCTGTGTGACGACGGTGGCGACGGGCGAGCGGCGGCGGGGCTGCGGAGGCCTCCGTGCGCGGCGCCCCAGAAACACTGGGTGTACGTGAAGCGGGGTAGGGGCTGCCCCGCCTCGGCCTCTCTGGGTCCCCGGGACCCCGACCTCGAGGATGAGGAGGAGGAGGACCTGGTGTTGACCTGCGAGGACGACGAGGACGAGGGCCCGGGGGGCGGCTCCGGGGCTCCCGCGGGGGCGGAGCCCGAGGCCGCGCTCAGCATCAGCGACGTGCGGACCTTGACGGAGCCGCCGGTCAAGGGGGAGGAACAGGTCAACTTCTGTGAGTCCTCCAACGACTTCGGCCCCTACGACGGTGGGGGGCCCGGGCCGGGGCTCGAGGACCCCGGAGGCCCCACCCCTTCCTCCTACGCCCCCACCCACCCTCCACGACCCCTCCTCCCGCTGGACGTGCCGGGCAACCAGATCCTGGTTTTCCCGTCCTCTTCACAGGCTCCGGGCCAGCCACCGGGGACCCCGGCGGAGCACGGGGCGGCGGCCCTGGGGGGCGCCTCGGCCGCGGGCCTGGGCGTGCCGAGCGGCGCCGGCGGGGGCCCCGGCGGGGCGGGCGGCGGCGACGGGAATAAGATCTTCCTGTGCCACTGCGGGAAGGCGTTCTCGCACAAGAGCATGCGGGACCGGCACGTGAACATGCACCTGAACCTGCGCCCCTTTGACTGCCCCGTGTGCAACAAGAAGTTCAAGATGAAGCACCACCTGACCGAGCACATGAAGACGCACACGGGCCTCAAGCCCTACGAGTGCGGCGTCTGCGCCAAGAAGTTCATGTGGCGGGACAGCTTCATGCGGCACCGGGGACACTGCGAGCGCCGGCACCGGATGGGCGGGGCCGGGCCGGGCCCCGGGGCACCGGCCGGGCCGGCCTTGCAGCCCAAGAGGGAGTCTTCCTGAGTGGGCGGGGCAGCGGCGAGGAGGCGAGCTCGGCCACGCCCCCGGCCCGTGGGCGTGCCTGTCCCCGCCCGGCGTGCTCCGGGAGGAGACGGGTTTGAGCGGGGCGGAGGCGCGCGCTGAAGGCGGGCAGCTGGGGAACTGGTCCCAGGCCGCGAGCCCCGCCGGGGTCTTCCCACCACACCGTCCCCCCCATCTCTGGACTTGTATATATTCTGGAGAGGGCGTGGCCGCACCATCTCCCGCCCTTCCTCCCGAGCTCGGGTCCTCGGAACTCAGCCTAGCCAGGGCCAGCGCGGCGGGGGACGGGAGAGCATCCTGCGCGCCCTGGGGTCACGGGGTCAGCGTTCAGGTCGTGCTAGTCTGTGCCTGAGTCTGTGTGTGTGTCGCGGGCCGAGGCCCGGCCCTGGCGTCGCGCTTCTTTCTGCGCCGCCCCGCTCTTGCCGTGGGGACCCCAGCGGGGTCTCCCCGGAGTGGGTGGAGACAAGGGATGAGCCGCGTAGTAGAGGTTTCAGTTTCTAACGGTGATTAAAATATTTATTGGTCACTTCGCTTGGCTTCCCGACACCCCCTCTGTCTGCGGGGACCCGGCTCAGGTAGGGACCGCGGGAGCAGAGGACCCCGGGAGGCGGCGCGCGGAGGACGCAGGCGGAGGGCGGAGCTTAGGCGCCGCGGCCGTCGCGAGGGCGCGCGGGGCCGGGAGCGCGCGGGGCCGGGGCTCGGGATCGCCCTGCGGCTCCGCGGCCTGCGCGTCCCCGGCGAGCCGCCCTCACCTGACCGCAGCCGGGATTCCCCGCCCCTCGCGCTGGCCTCGGCGGAAAATGAAAGCGAAAGGGGAGCGGGAGCCTTAGCGTAGAGGAGATCGCGGCGCCATGACGCCTCTGCCCCTGCTCCTCTCCGTGGCTTTGGGTGAGCGACCCCTCCTTCTGGCTCGGGGAGGGCGCCCTGGGAGGGAGGGGGTGGTCCCGTCGGCGCGCCACTGGGCGGGCGGGTCGCGGGACAGCCGGTCACCGAGCCCTCTCCCCAGCCCTGGCGCCCGGCGGCTCGGCCGGACCGGCGGCGACCGAGTGCTGGTTCGTGGAGGACGCCGGCGGCGGGAGCCTGGCCAAGAAACCCGCCTCGCTGCTGCTGCGCCAGGGCCCCGGGGGGCCGCCGCCCCGGCCGGACCTGGACCCTAAGCTGTACTTGAAGGTGGACGGTGAGTCCGGGACTCGCCTGCGTCGCCCGCCTCCTCTTTCGCTCACTTAGGGGCCCCGGGCCTCAGTTTCCCCTCTTGTACCGATGTCTGGCTGCCCCCCAGGTCTCTCCCTACTTCGTTAGCGCGTGCGTGTCTGTGTACGGCCAGCACGTTGGGCTGCAGCCGCACACTTTCGGCCCCGCAGACCCGGCCGGGATGCTGCTGGCTGCCTTCAGGCGGTACCCGGCGGGCGCCCCCGCTCCACACTGCGAGATGAGCCGCTTCATCCCGTTCCCCGCCTCCGCGCTGTGGGCCAGGGGCCTGGCGCCGCGACGGAGCTGCCCGCGGGCCCTGGACGGGGATTGGCGGCTGGTCACCGTGTCCAGCGGCGTCTTCAGCCTCTCCAGCCTGCTGCGGCTGCAGCCCGAGCCTCCGCAAGAGCCTGCCCTCATCACCATGGCAACAGGTAGCCGCGGAGGCGCGGGGGATGGAAGGGGCTAGTTCCGCCAGCGGCAACTCGCTGAGCAGGTCTGAAGGAGTCGCTTCTGCAGCTGGGGTTCAGTATATGCATTGCTGCTACGCGAGGCAGTTGGTAGAATTTACCTTCACCTTTCTGTGTCAAGAGTAAAATTGAAACCGACTGTGGCTCTGGGGCGGGGCTGGGGTGGGGAGGAGATGATGGCGGTTTCCAGATACCACCGTTTTGAGGAACTTGTAAGGTGACGGGTAGTGAATCGGGAAACCCGCATTTTCCCCTGTACTCCTTGAGGCGTGTAGATCACTAGGCAATCACCTGTGCAGTTGTCCCGGGTCTCACGTGCCCCCTAGCCTAGCGCCAACCCGACGGCGGGGCAAGCTCCCCCTAGGGCTCCCGGCCATGCAGTGACCTCTAGTGGGCGCAAGGGACGCGGCAAGGACGGCGGATACTCACCCGTGCAGCGCAGCACTCTGCTGGGCTGAACTGGGGGGACACCCCATGGGCAGATACGCAGAAACGGGTAGATCTGACTTGAATGTCTAGGAGCCCTCACTGTTCGCTTGGACACCAGGTACCTGGTAGGGAGAACCCTTGGCTTTTCCCATTTCTGGAGTTCACCAAATGCCTGAATCTTTTTCCTTCATCACCTGAAATCTCTCACGGCCGAGGGGCACAGTCTGAAACCCTCAGCTCTGCTGGCACCTACGTTCTTAGCTCTGCCCTGTGCAGGCCCGTGGTGGGGACAGGAGCTCTCTCCAGAGAAGGATTCCTCGCACCACAGGTCTCCACTGTGAGGTGGTAGTGTGTGGTTGTAAACTACTGTCTTCTACCTCAACGTAGGGAAGGAGAAAGAAGGATAGAAAGAAATCTTCACTGCTTTTGCAAGCGGCCTTGATATAGAAGGAGAGAAAGGTAGAAGTCTCACAGCTCTTTTAGGCTGTCCCAAGCTTGGAGAGGACTCGCTGACAGTGAGTCAGACCAGCGTCTCAGCTCACGGTCTGTAAACTCAATCCCTCCAACCTTTGTGAGAATCAACATACTAAAGACGGCGACCCAACCAACAACCAGCACCCACCCCAGCTCTCGGGGCTTCAGACCTTTTTCACTCAAAGCAAAAGTTCCCACAGACCCAAGAGCACGCAATCCCCAGAACAAGCCACACATGTCAGAACGACTGCACCCAACCAAATCCCAGCCACCTGCACCAAGCACTCCAGATCCAACTCGTAATCACCCACCACACCTGGGGAGGGAGCAAACCTGATCCAAACGCCATTTTGCGTTTTTAAAGAAACCAAAATAACAAAAACTTCTTCCAAGTGCCCCTCTGCAGTAGCGCCACACCTTTTCTCTCTGGGTCTATTTTTCCAGCCATAGAGAGCAGGCGCTGTTTTCCCAGCTGCCTTTCCTGTGTTGACAGTGGAGGTCCAATAAGTGTTAGCACCAAGAGAAAGTTAGGACCCAGTGGTTCCCAGACCAGGCTCCAGGCAGCTCTGGTTGGAAGTGTCTAGAGACCAAAGCTGTGGCCAGGTGTGGCGGCATGTGCCTGTCATCCCAGAGCCTGGGAAGTCTGTGCAGGCCTATCAGGAGTTTGAAGCTACCCTGGGGTGCAGAGGGGGTCCTGGGCTAGCCTGTGCAAAACTAGTAAATAACATACTGGAAGCTAGGCCCTCCAGGGCGCCTGATTCACAGTATGCTGGGTGGCTCTGTGTACTTCTCAGTGAGCAAGAGGTGATAGGTACAGGCCAGTCTTGAGGAAGTCCAGGGCTCTGCTCACCCAACATTGGCAGCCACATCGCCTGGGGTTACCCCTGGACTTCTGGCACACTCTTAGCTTCATTGGCTTAGAACCAGAGTAAAGGAGGGCTTGGAGGTGGTATTACACACAGGTGTCCTCCTCTGGCTGGGCCGCAGCTCTGCTTCTCTTCTTTCTCCTCCTCTCCCATGCCCAGTGGTGCTGACGGTCCTCACTCACAACCCTGCTCCTCGGATCCAGCTGGGAAAGGATGCCGTGCTGGACCTGAGCTTTGCCTACATGCCCCCCACTCTGGAAGACGCTGCGTCTCCGGCCACAGGTCCCCCTCCCTTTGGGCTGGAGTGGCGGCGCCAGCACCATGGCAAGGGCCACCTGCTTCTGGCTGCGACTCCTGGGCTGGCTGGGAAAACTCCACCGGCCCGGGAGAAGGCTGTGGCGTTCGCTGGTTGGGACGACGATGAGCCCTGGGGCCCGTGGACTGGGAATGGGACCTTCTGGCTGCCAGCCGTGAGACCTTCTCAGGAGGGCACCTACCTGGCTTCTGTACATCTGCCCTACCTGCAAGGACAGGTCTCCCTGGAGCTGACTGTGCACAGTGAGTGGGGGGCACCATGGCAGATGGGAGGGGTGAGGAGAGGAGTGTCTGGCTGGTGAGTGAAGCTAGATGGGGTCCTGGGAATCTGAAGGCTATATCATGGGGATCCCTGTGGGGAGATGGTACCCACCCTAGTATTAGGGGGTCCAGAAGAGAAATGGAGGGAAGTGGACCCCCTTACTTTCCTTTCCTCCTCTTTCTTCAGAGTCCCCCAAAGTGTCCCTAACACCAGCGCCCGTTGTATGGGCCACCCCAGGAGGGGCGCCCCCAGAGCTGCTCTGCACCGTGTCCAACTTCTACCCTCCGGAGGGCCTGGTGGTGGAGTGGGAACTCAAAGGTGGCCCAGAAGGTGGTTTTAGAAAGATTGAGGGGGAGACACGGCTCTCCACAGCCCACCGCCATTCCGATGGCTCTGTCAGCCAGTCTGGGCACCTGCGGCTGCCCCCAGTGTCTGCCAAGCAGCATGGAGAACGCTATGCCTGTCGGGTCCGCCATCCCAGCTTGCCAGCATCAGGGCGCAGTGCTGAAGTTACCCTGGAGGTGGCAGGTAATTGCCTGGAGAACCTCTGAAGCAGGGTAGAGCCTCAGCGGACACCAAGCTCATTCGCACCCCTCCCCTTGCTAGGCATCTCCGGGCCCTCGATCGAAGACAGCATAGGCCTGTTCCTGTCTGCTTTTCTCCTTCTGGGACTCATCAAGGCACTGGGCTGGCTGGGTAAGCGCGAGCCCCACTCCCACAGGACACCCGCCTGCTCTGCAGTCTCGCCCATCCCTGCCTCCCTCTCTGCTACTCCCACACCCGACCCTCCGTCTTTTTTGTAGCTGCCTACCTGACTGTTGGTGAAGCATCCAAGGATGCAGCCGCTGCCAGCCTGACCGTCCCCAAAGCCTCAAAGGTAACCGCTCCACGCCTGGGCATTTCCCTCCTCGTGTTATTCTGTGGAGGGACGCTGGCTGCTGGTATGGTGGCAGCCCCAGAGGCAGACGTCACACAGACCTGCGCCAAATCCCCTTCGTCCTGACTAGTCACAGGCTTTCCCACCTGGGTCTGCTTCCTCGGCTGCAGTGATTTTAAAGATTTCGCACAGACTCGCAGATGGGAGTCACACACACGGGTCAAAATGATGAGCGGCTGCGGCAGGACCTCGATTTCCAGGCTGGCCTTGTGCTACGTGGAAATCCTGGCCCACGGGGGAGAGGAGTAAAAGGAAACCAGCGAAACCATTTAATGACACGTTCTGTTAAGTTTTCGTCTTGCTGACGGATCTCAGGTAGCCACGCTGTCCTCAAACCTCCTACATAGGTGAGGAGGATCTTAAACTCTGAGTCCTCCCGCCTCTATCTTCCCGGTGCTGGGATTACGGGAGCGTCACCACACTCGAGTTCCTGAATCTTCCTTTTGTGTTTTCTAAAAGTGCCATTTGTCCGTGTGGGGATGTGCGTACCACGGCGCACACACACACAGGTCAAAGAACTCGTGGGAGTCGGATTTCTCCTACAACGTGGGTCCTGGGGATCAAACTCAGATGGGCAAGTGCCTTCGCCCCTCAGCCACCCTGCCAGCTGCTCTTTCTCCTCGCACAGACCTCATTTGGGGTGTGTGTGTGTGCGTTACCGGCGTGTTACCACACGAGGTCGGATGTCAGAAGACAACTCTTGGGAACCGGTTTACTCCACGCCCTTGTGCAGGATCCAGGATCAAGCTCAGCCACCTGAGATAGACTCGCCCTCAGTAGTAGTGAGTTTTTATTTTTAAAGCGCAGGTGGCGGTCAGCATTTATTACAGAGTAAAGTGGGGTGCCATCAAAGCATGAGAGTAGGCGGTAGCCAGAGGGACCGCTGTGGAGAAAACACTCTCGTAAATTGTGGAGGAACAACGGCCAGGGAGACCGTTGTGCAGCCGCGTTAAGTCCCGAATTTTACCTATCCAGAATACTTAAACACGTCAACAACGTAAGACAGGGCAGAGTGCAGCCCAGAGGTGGAGTGCCTGCCTGGAGGCCCCCAGGCCCCATGGTCCCTCTGTGGTGGAAGATCAGGAGACAGAACTCAGCAGTGTATCTGGCAGGTGGGAGATGCAGCTCCATCCTGCGCCCTCCGGGTTAACTTTCAGGATGTTTCTCCATTAGTCAGGAGGAACTCGGCTCCTAACACCCAGACTCTCCACTTCTTTCTTTTTGCAGAAGTCAGAGTGAAGGCACTGGGCTCTGCGGACGCCTCCCTCGTCTATGGCTGAAATGACTCCTCAGGCTCCTCCCCCAGCGCCCCCCCAATCATCTCCCTGAGTCCAGCGGCCAGCTGAGTTTGTTGTTTGTTCTTGTTTTTATACAAAGTCTCTCCAGGTAGCCTTGACCAGCCTGGAACCCACCAATCCAAACCGACCAGCCTCTTTCTGAGTGACGAAAGGCAGTGGCCACCATATCCAGAGGATTTAAAAAAAAAAAAAAACTCTTTTGGCATTCTTAAGGCGCTAAGGCAGAATTTTGGGTCCCAGGACATCTTAAAGATGTTTGTTTTTGTTTTTTTAAGTTGAGCAGTGGTGGCACACGCCCACTGCGGGCGGATCTCTGAGTTCGAGGCTAGCCTGGTCGACAGGGTTTGTTCCAGGACAGCCAAGGCTACACAGTGAGGCTCTGCGGAGAGACAACTAAACACAAGAACGCACAAGCTGAAGCTACAGGGCGAAGCAGCGCCACTGTGCAGACACGGCGAGGGCCCACAGCCCTCCAGACACAGCGGTCCGTGTGTCCCACGCGGACCGAGGCCTTCCTCTCCAGCCCTCCACACCACAGCGGTTACTCTGCTCTGGGCCCCGGCCTGGCGGGCCCCGTCCTCTCCTGTCCGCCGCCCGCCCGCCGGATACCGGTCTAGTCACGCGCCAATAAAATGTCTCGGAGTTCCCACGCCGGTCTCACTCTGCCCTCTTTCCAAGCGCAGCGCGGTTCCCGGTCGCATCAGGGCGCTGGCCTTTTTCGGGCCTTCCCAGCCGTCCTAGGAACTGCGCACGCCCGGGTGCAGCGAGAGACCCGGACGCCGGCAGCGACGGACCAGTGCGTAATCAAGAGCGCCGGAAGTGCGCCGTTCCGGCGCCCACTAGCTCGCTTCCGGCTCCTCCCCCGAGGGTGGGCGGGCCCAAGGGCGGCTCAGAAAACCTGGCGCGGATCCGCTCCGCCGCACTCGCGTGCGGGCGTGGGCAGTGTCGCTCGCGGGCTCCGGCGCCGGGGTCGCGCCGCGCCCCGCCACTGCCCTTTCCGCGGGACTCCACTGTTAGCCGTCCCGCTCTTCCCTCCCGCGGAGGCTGGAGACGGCATTCGTGTCTCCAGCCTGTCTGTGCGGGGCGCTGTGTGTTCGAGTCCCCGAGCAGGGCCGCGGGGCACCGTGCAGCGGGCACCTGCAGCCTGCGTCCCGGCCCCCGGCGCCCCGCACCCCCCTAGTCCGCGGGCCTGGCTCCTGTCCTCACTTCCTTCCCTTTTTGGCTCCTGCCGTCGGGCGGACGCGGGGAGGGGGGAAGCGGAAAGGGCGGGAGAGCCCGGGAGCCCGGCGGGGTGCGGGGGGGTGCGCGGAAAAGCCGGGGAGGGGACTGGGTCGAGGGCCAGAGCCCGACAGAACGGAGGCCCGGGCCCGCGCGCTGCCCGCACCCCTCCCGAGCAGGTCAGAGCCGAGCGCGGGGCCCCGCCCGCCCCGCAGCGGCGCGTCCCGGGATTCCCAGCCCTGCGCTCCGCCCGCCCGCCCTCCCGGGGGACTCCCGCCCCGAGCCTTCCCGCCGGGCTCCCCCGCCCGCCTGACTCCCCACCCCACCCCGTCTCTCCCCAGGCGCCCCCATGGCCCGACCCCGCTGACTCCTCCGCTCGGCCATGCTCCCGCGGCCCCTGCGGCTGCTTCTGGACACGAGCCCCCCCGGGGGAGTCGTGCTGAGCAGCTTCCGGAGCCGAGACCCCGAAGAGGGTGGGGACCCAGGTGGCCGGGCCGTGGGCGGGGGGCAGGAGGAAGAGGAGGAGGAAGAAGAGGTGAGACGCGGGGAGGAGGGCATTAAATATCTGAGGCGCTGCTCCCCCGGTGTCTCCGGGCCCCTCGGCCTCTTCCTCCCGGGCTCGCTCACACCGCACCCTCCCGGCATCTGCGTCCCCGTGGTGACCCCGGGACCCCGGGACCCGCCCGCACGAAGTTCCCGGTTCCTGCCGGGAGCGGCTGGCTGCGCCTGCGGGGCTCGGCCTCCTGCCCTCCGGCCTCAGAGCCGCCTCTGGGCAGCTGTGTCTCGGTCCCTGTCTCCCTCCTCGGTTTTGTTTAACAGGGAGGGGCTTGTTTCCACAGTAACCAGCTCCTCAGACTCTGGGACCGGGGAGGGAACCCTTAGATTTCGCCACCCCCGCCCCCACCCCTGGTGCTGGAGAGAGGCAGCCAGCCAAGAGGTTCTAGCACCTGGAGGGTAGCCGATCCCAGAACAGAGCGGTCATCCTGGTCCTCAGGGACTAACAGTGTGGCCAGCAGGGCTCGGGGCTTCGGGAGGGTCCCGAAGGTAGAGTCAGAGCCCGGAGGCCCCAGACTCCTAGGCCCAGACACTGGTGAAGTTAGGGTGACTGGCAGGGCTGGTTTTTCGGGATCGGTCGGGGGAGGGGCTAGGGCCACATGACTATGAGTCTAGCTCGCCCCCGTCGTCCCCACTTCCCCTTTTCCTTGTAACTGGGATTGGAGCCGGCACCTTCAGGGGCCCCGTGCTGAGATAGGGAGACCTGGGGAAAGGGAGCCCATGCGGAAGGGCTCCTCGGGTTCTGGCGGGGAGGGCGGGGCATGTGACGGCCTGAAGTTTCGGCTCCTCAGGTCTCTGCCTTTGGCTTTGTGCCTCTTGTTGGCGCTCTGCTCCTGTCCTTTGCACCCTGCTTTTCTGCCGTGTTGGACTTAGCTGTGGGGGGAAGGAGATTTGGAGGTGTCCAGGAGAGGGGTTCCTGCAACCTCCTCTATTCTATCGAGCTCTGAGGCGGTATTGGGGGGGCTGTTTGAGCCCCAGGGGGGTAGACCTGGGGTCACCAGCACCCCCTACCCCTCGTACTCGCTGGTATTGTCCCCTGCCATCACAGGTGAGGGGTACAGGAGGAGGAGCAGGGCCTGGGGAGCAATGGCCGGGGGCAGTGGAGGTGCCGTGGAACTGTCTGACTTCCTCTTCCTTGCCCCTCCAGGCTCCTGTGTCTGTCTGGGATGAGGAGGAAGATGGTGCCACCTTTACTGTCACCAGCCGCCAGTATCAGCCTCTTGACCCCTCGGTGAGATCATGACTTTGGCTTCTCACCTTTGACCTCTCCCCTCGGCTCTTTGGGGCCAGAGCGCTGGGGTGGAGGTCTGAGTCCAGGGCTCCGGTTGTGTGATTTAAGCCGAGTACTCTGCTCTTTCTGAACCTTGGCAAGATGGGCTGGGTCTGGATTGTCCCAGACACCTAGCAGCAGGGTTGAGGTCAGCGGGCACCCTCCATGCTCTCCAGGCCCCCTTGCCTCCCCCTCGCTCCTCCCGGCGGCTCCGTGCTGGCACTCTGGAGGCCCTGGTCAAACACCTGCTGGATGCCAGGACGTCGGGTGCTGACGTGACCTTCACCCCAGCCTTGCTGGCCACCCATCGGGCCTTCACCTCCACTCCTGCCCTGCTGGGGCTTGTGACTGACAGGTCAGGGCTGTCAGGGACCGAGGGCTAGGAGGCTCCTGGAGCAGCGGGCGGGGTGGGAGAGCTGCATAGGCGGACCCTCTCCTGTCTCCAGGCTGGAAGCCCTTGAATCACATCCTCCTGGCGAGCTAGAGAGGACCACAGGGTGAGTGGCCCCTGACTTGACCGCAGTACCCTCTGAGGAAGCCCAGGCTGGACCTCTGACCCTTGGCCGGTTCCCCTTCTCCCAGGGTAGCCATCTCTGTGCTTTCAACCTGGCTGGCCTCTCACCCTGAGGATTTTGGCTCTGAGGTCAAGGGTCAACTTGACCGGCTTGAGAGCTTCTTGCTTCGGACAGGGTATGCAGCACGGGAGGGCGCTGGGGGGGGCAGTGCTGACCTCATCCGAAACCTCCGGGCCCGGGTGGATCCCCGGGCCCCTGACCTTCCTAAGCCCCCGGCCCTTCCGGGCGATTCCCCTGCTGACCCCACGGATGTCCTGGTGTTCCTCGCTGACCACTTGGCTGAACAGCTGACCCTGCTAGATGCGGTGAGACCTTGACCTTTGACCCTACACTCCCTGACCGACCCCTTACTAACCTCTCCTTGACTCCAGATCCTTTCCTTGCTTCCAATGCTCCTGGTCCAGTTCCTCTTCCTTCTGCTGCTCTGAACCCTTCCCTTCTCCCCTTGGCTGTTACCCAAGCTCTGTGCCCTGCTGGTCCCCGGTACCTAGAGCCTCAGGTCCCTGTAATTGGAAGCTTGCCTGGCTTGACTGTAGATTTTAACCTGTGCCCTCTGCCCTGCAGGAGCTGTTTCTCAATCTCATCCCCTCTCAGTGCTTGGGAGGCCTTTGGGGTCACAGAGACCGGCCAGGACACTCTCACCTCTGCCCGTCTGTCCGAGCCACCGTTACACAGTTCAACAAGGTGGCAGGGGCGGTGGTTAGCTCTGTCCTGGGGGCCACTTCAATTGGCGAGGGGCCGGGGGAGGTGACAGTAAGGCCACTCCGACCCCCGCAGAGGGCCCGGCTCCTGGAGAAATGGATCCGTGTGGCAGAGGTAAGAAGAGCCTTCCTGGCCGGGGACTGCGACACAGAGAGGCCAGTCTTGACGCTGTGTGCCTGTCCCACAGGAGTGCCGCCTGCTTCGGAACTTCTCCTCAGTCTACGCTGTGGTTTCGGCCCTGCAGTCCAGCCCGATCCACAGGCTTCGGGCAGCCTGGGGGGAAGCAGCCAGGTGGGAGGACTAGGGGGCTGCCTGTGGCCTGGGGGGGCTGCCCGTGGCCCCGGGGATGGGGGGCAGAAGCTGAGCTGGCCTGTGCTCAGGGCCTCTGCTCTTCCTCCCTAGGGACAGCCTCAGAGTCTTTTCCAGCCTGTGCCAGATCTTCTCAGAGGAGGATAATTACTCCCAGAGCAGAGAGCTCCTGGTGCAGGTGAGGCCCGTCTCTCTTCCCCAGCCTCCGAGCCCGCTTCCCTCTCCTGCCACCCTGCTTTGTCACCACCAGGAAGTGAAGCTGCAGCCGCCTGCGGAGCCGCACTCCAAGAAGGCCCCGAGGTCTGGCTTCAGGGGTGGGGTGAGTGGCCAGTGGGGCTTGGAAGGGAGGCTCACCTGCGAGGCCAGGGGAGGGAGGGAAGGGCTCACATCTGCAGTCTGATTCCGATCTCTGCCTGCAGGGTGTGGTCCCATACCTTGGGACCTTCCTGAAGGACCTTGTGATGCTGGATGCAGCCTCCAAGGATGAGCTGGAGGTCAGTGTGTGCTTGCGTGTGTGTGTGTGTGTGTGTGTGTGTGTGTGTGTGTGTGCGCGCGCGCGCGCATGTGTATGTATGTGCGCACGCTTGCACGGCTTAACAAGTGCACCTAAGGGGCATACGGACACCCTTCCGCGGAGAGGCTCCGAGGCAGGATCAGCAGAATGCAGTTTCTGGAGCCAGGTTCTGTCACCATGGCGAGTACTTGGTGGTGTGTCAATATAGGTCAGTCCGTATCTACATCAGCCTGTCAGTGGGAGGGATAGACGGATGCATGCTTGTTTGGCATGCTCACAGCTTATCAGGAACACTGGCATAAACAGGTTATCATGTACAGGTGCCGAGTGCCTGGCTCGGATGCTCAAGGCCCTGGCTTCAATCCCCAGCACTGCAAACAGAACGAAGCTGGGGCTTCCAGAAAGCTTGACCGCTGTGAGCCCCCTTTCACATTCAGAAGCTAGATACTCTATGCCTTAGATGGCAACTTAAGGCACCAGGTGGAGCTGGGCGGCACTTGCAATCCTGGCACTGTACCCGGAGGCAGAGGCGGCCAGTCCCTGACCTACAAGCCGGCCTGGTCTACATTTTTTTACTTTTTTAAGATTATTATTTTTGGCTGGGTGGTGGAGGCAGCAGCAGTACACACTTTTAATCCCCAGCTCTTGGGGGGCAGAGGCAGGAGGATCTGAGGCCAACCTCGTCTACAGAGTGAGTTCCAGGAAAACCAGTTACAACAGAGAAACCCTGTCTCGAAAAACCAAGAAAAAAAAGATTACATTAAAAAAAATTTATTTATGCATGTGTTCTATCTGCATGTATGCCTGCATGCCAGAAGAGGGCGTCAGATTCCATTATGGATGATAATTAGCCACCGGACGGTAGCTGGGCACTGAACTCAGGACCTCTGGAAGGGCAGCCAGTGCTCTTAACTGCTGAGCCATCTCTTCAGCCTTTTCTTGTTTTAAAGATTTATTTTGCTCAGCATACACCTTTAATCCCAGGACTCGGGATGCAGAAGCATACAGATCTCTAGGACTTCAAGGCTACTCTAATCTACATAGTGAGTTCTAGGCTAGCCACGGCCAGTGAGATCCTGTCTTTAAAAAAATAATAATAAAGGTGGTGGAGGTGGCGCACGCCTTTGATCCCAGCACCCGGGAGGCAGAGGCAGGCGGATCTCTGTGAGTTTGAGGCCAGCCTGGTCTACAGAGCGAGTTCCAGGACAGCCAGGGTCACAACAGAGAAACCCTGTCTCAAAAAACAAAACAAAACACAAACAGGACCAAGTGAGGAGTTTATGTCTGAGACACGAGTGGGAGTCCTGTGGCTTGTGAACGGCTGTGTTTGGGGAAGGGGTGTTCTCTCTGGTGCCCGGGCAGGATTACACTTAGATCTCTCTGCCCTTGCAGAACGGCTACATCAATTTTGACAAGCGGAGGAAGGTGAGAGGAATGTGGGGCTGGGGGCTGGATTCCCTTGTTCACATCCCAGGAAGGGGTCCCCGAGTTCTGGCTCCTGCAGTTTGAGGGCTCCTTCCCAGGAGTTTGCTGTCCTATTGGAGCTGCTGCGCCTCCAGAATGAATGTCGTGGCTATGACCTCCGACCCGACCCTGATATCCAACAATGGCTCCAGGGCCTCCAGCCACTAACGGAAGCTCAGAGGTGACTGGCAGGGTGGGTTGGTTCTAGGACTCTGGCTGGGGGACGTGTGTGTGTGTGTGTGTGTCGGTGGCATGTCCTGACCTCTGCCTGTGGCTATCCTGTCCAGTCACCGTGTGTCCTGTGAAGTGGAACCACCTAGCACCAGTGACTCCCCTGCTCCAAGGATGCTTCGCCCAATGCTGGTCATCTCACAGTGGACAGAGTGAGGATTACTGGCTGGGAGCTGGTTTCGTGGGGACTTGCCACTGCCTCGCCACTGATTTCCCGCCTCTCCAGAGTCCTGGGCTCTGTTGGAGGCCCCACCCCTCTTGTGTCCTGGGATCGGCCCAGTGTTGGCGGAGATGAGGTGCCTGGAACCCCCGCTCCTCTGCTGACTCGGCTGGCCCAGGTGAGTCTTGACCCTGACGCACCAAGACGTTCTCTTTGCTCCTTCCCGTCGTGACCTCACCCATCTGCCCCCAGCACATGAAGTGGCCATCTGTCTCATCTCTGGACTCTGCGCTGGAAGGCAACCCCTCTCTGCACAGCCCTGCTGACCCCAGCCACCTCTCTCCTCCAGCCTCCTCCCCTAGGCCTTCTCGGGGTCACCGCCGCTCAGCCTCCTGTGGCTCCCCGTTGAGTGGAGGGACAGGAGAGGGGGCCTCTAGGTGTGCTGGACACGGGGGAGGGGTACCTGGGCCAGGGTCCTCTGATTGTCGGATTATCCGAGTCCAGATGGAGCTGGGGGAAGACGGCAGCGTCTACAAGAGCATCTTGGTGAGGAGCCTGGGGCTGGCAGGGCGGGAGGGACCTGGCCTTGTTAGACGCTAGTGTGGTCTTGGGTTTGGGCAGCCAGTAGGACTCAGAGTGCTGTTTGACTCAGGCAGCTCTGCATCAGGCCACACCCTGAGGTTTGGGGGTTGTATTACACTTTTAGAGCCAGCCGTGGTCCACAGGGACACGTTAGTGTCCTGGGCACCGTGAGGGCTGGCTTATGGGGCCCGGCAGCCACAGTATTGGGTTTCCTGTTCATTTTAAAGCACTGGACACTGGTAACCTTTTTTGGCCAAATTGGAAGGATGGGAAGTAGGTTGCCAGGGTACAATTTGTTGCTCTTTTGCTCTCTCCGGCAAGGTGACAAGCCAGGACAAGGCTCCAAGTGTTATCAGTCATGTCCTTAAGAAGAACAATCGAGATTCTGCAGTGGCTTCCGAGTTTGAGCTGGTTCAGCTGCTCCCCGGGGAGCGAGGTGAGCAGCCGGGAGGGAAGGCAGACTGCAGGGCGCCCCCCCCCCACCTGGCGGGCGCTTGTGACACCCTTCCCGGAACCCACAGAACTAACCATCCCGCACTCCGCTAATGTCTTCTATGCCATGGACGGCGCGTCTCACGATTTCCTCCTGCGGCAGCGGAGAAGGCTCTCTGCTGCCACGCCGGGCTCCCACAGCTCCCACAGCGGCCCCTCTGCCTCGGGAACGCCCCCGAGTGAGGGAGGAGGGGGCTCCTTTCCCAGGATCAAGGCCACGGGGCGGAAGATTGCACGGGCCCTGTTCTGAGGATGAAGTCCTGTCGGTTTACATAAGTCACAGCACGCACGCCAACGGTGACCATGAGGGCAGAAGTCCCGAAAGGTGGCCAGCAGACGAGTCGCTTGTTTACCAAACCACTGAGAGCCAGCCCTGTGGGACTGGCGGTCATACAGCCAGGCTGGATACCACATGTAGCTCCCGCCTCTGGGGAGTGTGGTCGCAGTTAGTGCTGGAAAAAGCACTAGCTCCTGCCGCGCACGCTAGCCTGTGAAGGGCCACGGAGAAGCCTAGAGGCTCTGCGCCCAGGGCAAAGACGGGACGTCCTGTTGGGAGCTCGTCACTGTGACAACACTACGAAAATAAACCAGAACACTACCTGAATTCTATCCTCGTCCTTCCGCCTGGGAACGGGGCGGGACACTGGGGATGGGGCACTGGGAATGGGGCGGGACACTGGGGGGTGGGGCACTGGGGATGGGGTGGGGCACCGGGAATAGAGCACTGGAGATGGGGGCGCTGGGAATGGGGCGGGGCACTGGGGGATGGGGCACTGGGAATGGGGCGGGACACTGGGGGTGGGGCACTGGGAATGGGGCGGGGCACTGGGAATAGAGCACTGGAGATGGGGCGCTGGGAATGGGGCGGGGCACTGGGAATAGAGCACTGGAGATGGGGCGCTGGGAATGGGGCGGGGCACTGGGAATAGAGCACTGGAGATGGGGCGCTGGGAATGGGGCGGGGCACTGGGAATGGAACACTAGGGATGGGGCAGAGCACTGGGGATGGGGCAGGACACTGGGAATGGAACACTAGGAATGGGGCGGGTCACTGGGAATGGAACACTAGGAATGGGGTGGGGCACTGGGAATGGGAAGTGTGTTGAAGTTGGTCGGCACAGGGAGGCACCCACGAGGTACAGCGCAGGGTGAAGTGCTGGGCAGCGGACCCCAGAGCGCGGTACTGGGCGAGAGCTGACCCAGTGACCCCTTGGCGGACTCGGTTCTCTCGGCACAGGCCCTTAGGACGCTCCCGAGTTAGTGCTCCCTACCAACTCCCTTCAAGGCAGATGAGACGATTTCTAGGGCAGAGAAACCAGAGAACAACTTCACGCACATGACATTCGCACTCGGGGGATTCCAGATTAGTCAGTTACGTTCAAACCAACTCTAAGGGGCAGAGGTGAGAAGAAGCCAAGGGTGGGGCGGCTCTGGGGCGGCGCTCACAGTGGTGACCGCGCCCTGGACTCAGGCTAGAGAACCCCGAGTTCTCAGTAATCGGACACTTGGCAGCGTGTGGCACTGCTAACAGCCCGCTCCCGTGTCGACCCGCGTAAGAGAGGCTGAGGGTTGTGCCTACAGACAAGAAACCGCTTCGGGACATTTCAGGCTTAAGTTTCAAAACCTAAGGCACAGGCCAAGACCCTAGGCCTCGTCCTCGGCACCAGGAAAACAAAACATAAACACGAGCACATGGCGGCGTTGATTCCAGTGATGACAACGCATGCATGTCTGAGGTGCAGGGCATAAGGAAGGGCCGAGGAGAGGGAGCTGGGGAGGGAAGAACCACAGGATAGAAAGAGTTTCTTTACGCTTTATTGGCTACTCTAGTGTACCTTGGAGCTGCCTCTCCCTCCCTCCCCTCCCCCTTCCATGGGGTCAGGCCTTCCCAGGAGCCCCCGCCTTAGCGGCCTGGGCCCGCTGGAACTCCTGCTGCAGCTGAGCGAGGGTTTCCCTCTGTTGTTCTGACTGCCGCTCGAGGTCCCGAAGCTGGGATTCGTAGCGCTTACTGAGGAGGGGAAAGGGAGACAGAGGGAAGGAGCAATCAGGGGAGGCTCGCGGAGGCTGGCGGGAACTGTGAGGTGTGGGGGGCAGGAAGGGCACTGAGGGAGAGAAAGGGCTGGTGAGGCGGTCAGTGGGTGGGGTTGCCTTTCTCCAAGCCCCACCCTCCAGGGAAGGAGAACAGACTCCCGCAGGCTGACCTCTGGCTTCTCACACGTGTGTCATGACACGCGCACTCCCCTCCCCGAAATGTAACACGAAGGGAGAGGACGGAAGTGCCTTTCACTAAAGGCGGCGCCTTCCATGCCTTCATCCCACCGTGCGGGAGGCAGAGGCAGTTTATCTACCACTGGGGCCAGTCCTGGTATAAACGGCGAGTCCCAGCTCAGCCAGAGCTTTAGGGTGAGACCCTGTCTCGGGGGAAAAAAAAAGGAAAGGCGGCTTGGGAAACGGGTGAGTGGGGGCTGCTACGGGGAGCTTCCCAGCGCGGGCTCCACACCGCTGCAGTGGACATGCCAGCTGCGTCCCGGGTGCAGCGTCCCGCTGCAGTGGACATGCCCGCTGCGTCCCGGGTGCAGCAACCCGGGTGCTGCATCCCGGTGCAGAGGACATGCCCGCTGCGTCCAGGGTGCAGTGTCCCCGGTGCAGAGGACATGCCCACTGCGTCCCGGGTGCAGCGTCCCGGGTGCAGCGTCCCGGTGCAGAGGGCATGCCCGCTGCGTCCCGGGTGCAGCGACCCGGGTGCTGCGACCCGGGTGCTGCGACCCCAGTGCAGAGGACATGCCCACTGCGTCCCGGGTGCAGCGTCCCGGGTGCAGCGACCCGGGTGCTGCGTCCCGGTGCAGAGGGCATGCCCGCTGCGTCCCGGGTGCAGCGACCCGGGTGCTGCGACCCCAGTGCAGAGGACATGCCCACTGCGTCCCGGGTGCAGCGTCCCGGGTGCAGCGACCCGGGTGCTGCGTCCCCAGTGCAGAGGACATGCCCACTGCGTCCCGGGTGCAGCGTCCCCGGTGCAGAGGACATGCCCGCTGCGTCCTGGGTGCAGCGTCCCCGGTGCAGAGGACATGCCAGCTGCGTCCCGGGTGCAGCGTCCCCGGTGCAGAGGACATGCCAGCTGCGTCCCGGGTGCAGCGTCCCGGGTGCAGAGGACATGCCAGCTGCGTCCCGGGTGCAGCGTCCCGGTGCAGTGGACATGCCCGCTGCGTCCCGGTGCAGCGTCCCGGGTGCAGCGCGGGGCGGGACCACTTACATCTCCGCGGTGATGTAGTCTAGCCTCTTCCCCACCGTGGCCCGAGCCTCCCCCAGCTCCTGTTTGACCAGCACGGGTCCCAGGAGCTTAAACACCACGTTGGATCCGTCCAGCAAGGCCAGTTCCTGCAGAGGGATGCGACGGCGAGTGAGACTCTCGAGCCCGAGCAGCCTCTCCTCGCCCCCGGCGGCCCGGAGCCTCACCTCCTTCACGATGTTATTTTCTGTTAGCTGGGCTTCGAGCTTCTGCCTCCCCGCCATGGACTTACTCAGGTCTGGGGGTGTGGGGGGAGAAACACGTGATGAAATGACAGCCCTGGAGAGGCTGGACGGGGAGGACGGAGGGGACCGAGGACCGCGGCCCGGGGCGGCCCGCACCGCGGCGCGCTTACCCTTCTGCAGCTGCTGGTACTTCTCCACTTCCCCCTGCAGCTTCTTCTGGATCAGCTCGGCCATGGTGACGGAGAGCCTCCCGGGCGGGGTCGCGGGGTCCCGAGCTCCGCAAGGCTCCCGGCCCCGTCTCCGGCCCTGCGGCGGGACGGCACTCTCTCCCGCAGCTCTCTGGGGCGCCGCGGCCTCTCCTCGTCCCCAAAAGCCACTCCCTCGGAAACGCGGGGCGAAAGAAGACCCCCGAATCCTCAAAGCCAAGCCCTAACCTCCTCACGTTCTAGCCGCGGTACTAATGAACCCGGAAGTGAACAAGGCATGCCGGGAAACAGGCGACGCCGGGGGCTGCGTTCTGACGCATGCCGGGAATTGTAGTTCTTACCCGTGTGAGACGCGTTCTGCCGAAAAGACGCGAGAGGTTTTTAGGTAAGATAGAGAGATTAATCGGGAAAAACAAAAATCACCAGGATTCTGAGCCCGGACTTGCCTTTTAGTTATCACGGGGTGACTCTCGGGCGAGCCTGCCCCGGCGCCCTGAGGCGTGCCCTCACTCAACATGGCGCCACAGGCTTCAGTGCCCCCACAGGCCCCGATTGGATGAAGCGGAGGCGTCCGGAAGTTTCCTAGAGCGCCGTGGGCCAGCTGGAGAGAGCTCGGCACGTGGGTCGTCGCTGGCTCAGCGGGATGGAGACAGCCCCGGAGCCCCGCAGGGGCGTCCCAGCCGAGAAAGGCAAACCTCAGGCCAAGAGGAAGGTAGCGGCCGGCTCGGTGGGAGGCGTGCGCCGCTGGGGCTCGGCTCGGGCTCGGCTCGGGCTCGGCTCGGGCTCGGCTCCGGCGCGATCGCGTCTCCTCTGCCCCTAGAAACCGCGGCGGTACTGGGAGGAGGAGGCCGCGCCCGCCGCCGGCGCGTCTCCGGGTCCGCCCGGGAAGAAGGCGAGGACGCCGGAGCCGCGACTCCCGAGGTCCAAGAGCGCGCACAGGAAGTCTCGGTTCTCCAAGAAGACCCCGGCCCCGAAGAGCGCCCCGGACCGGAAGAAGCCGCCGCGGACCCTGTCTGGGGTGAGCCCGGGGAGGCGGCGGCGGCGGCGCGGGTCGCCCCGGGGAGGTGGGGAGCCGGGTCGATGGGAATCCGCCCCCGCCTCCCGCCCCCAGGCCCAGGACCCGTTCCCGGGACCCGCCCCCGCCCCCGCCGCCGCGGCCCGCAAGTTCTGCCGCATCGACAAGTCCAGAAAGGTGAGCGGGACCGCGGGGAGGTCGGGCGGGGGTCCGGTGGGGCGGCGGGGAGGTCGGGCGGGGGTCGGGCGGGGGTCCGCTGGGAGGTCGGGCGGGGGTCCGCTGGGAGGTCAGGCGGGGGTCCGGTGGGGCGGCGGGGAGGTCGGCGGGGGTCCGCTGGGAGGTCGGGCGGGGGACGGCGGGGTCCTGGTGGCGGCGGCGGTGGTCTGCTGGCCTCCCCTGACCCACCCTGCCCACAACATCGCAGCTCCCGCACCCGAAGGCTAAGACCCGGAGCCGACTCGAGGCGGCCGAGACGCAGGAGAGGGAGGCCAGCGTCAGGGCTGCCCGCGCCGAGCTGCTGCTGCCGGAGGAGCCCGGGTGAGAGGCTTGCCGGCCCTCCCTGCTGCCCGGCTCTCCTTGCTGCCCTGCCCTGCCCTCCCTGCTGCCCCGCTCTCCTTGCTGCCCTGCCCTGCCCTCCCTGCCCTGCCCTCCCTGCCCCGCTCTCCCTGCTGCCCGGCTCTCCTTGCTGCCCTGTCCTGCCCTCCCTGCCCTGCCCTCCCTGCTGCCTGGCCCTCCCTGCCCGGCCTGTCAACTGTCGTCCCAACTGTGCCTTTCAGGTTTCTGGAGGGAGAAGATGGGGAAGACACAGCGAAGATACTGCAGACGGACATCGCAGAGGCTGTGGACATTGCCAGTGCTGCCAAGGTGAGCCTGAGGAGGGTGAGGGGCCCGGCGCCTGTTGGCAGTGTTCGCCCTCTCATGGCTGCTTCCTACCCTCGCTCAGCACTTTGACCTGAACCTGAGGCAGTTTGGACCCTACAGACTGAACTACTCTCAAACAGGAAGGTAAGGCCCAGTTCTCCAGGCTCTCCACACTTTCTGAAAACAGGCTTGCTTACTTGTGTGTGTGTGCAGCTGCAGGCTGGCTGCCAGCAGGCCCCTGGTGGGCATCCTACCTTTCTTTCCTCTGGAGCTGGGGTTATAGGTACGTGCAGGACACCCAGCTTGCTATGGTTGTGCATTCCTGGTTCTGCAGGCACTCCCGGTGCTGCACTGACCCTCTCCCACACACATCCCAACCCAGTTCCCCGATCCCGCTTAAGGAAAGAAGGGTTAATTTGGCCTGTAATTCTGGGGGATGCAGTCCATCATGGTAGGGGTCACCACAGCAAGAGCTGGAGGCCGGCTGATCTCTGGTGGTCAGGAAGCTGAGCTCTTCTCTGTGGTTCTGGATTTGAACCCATGACCTTGTGTGTACATGCAAAGCGCACAGTTGACTCTTGAGCTGCACCTCCCCTCAGCCCTCAGCTTCCAGTGACTTGCATATGTGTGTGTATGTCCATATGCTGGTGTACTGCACATGGCATGTAAGCGTGTGATTGCCAGAGGTCACTGGTATCCTCTACTGCTTCCCTCCTTCTGTCCCGTTTACTGTTATTATCGGTGTGTGTGGGTGTGCGTATGCAGGGCAGCTCAGAGGATAACCAGTGGCGGTGGCGTTTCCTCCGTCTGACCTGGGCTCTGGAGCTCAGACTCAGGTCGCCAAGCTTGCCCAGCGGGTACTTGCGGCCGCCGTGCCTTCCTGCTGGGCCTGCACTGCACCTTCCAACGTTCCTAAGTCTTTGTTATTTTATGTGTGTGGGTGTTTTGCCTGGATGTATGTCTGAGCATCGTGTGCAGGGAGTCAGACAAGGGCATCAGATCCCCAGGAACTGGGGCTGGGAACGATTCGGTCGGGAGGTGACGTGAGCGCTGGGATTGGAACCCAGTGGTCTCTACGGCAAGTGCTCTGAACCGCCGAGCATCTCTCCAGTCCCTCCCCTGAACCTGGAGCTCGTTGGCCGCCTACTCTGGTTTCCAGCAAGACCTGCCTGCCTTGGCCTCCTTGGCATGGCGGTTGCTCGTGTGCCAGGAACCAGGCTCAGGTCATTGTGCTTTCCTGGCGAGCACTTACTGATGGAGCCACCTCCCTGGCCCCGTCTGCGACTCTTGTGTCTCCTCAGCTACAGGAGCTGTACCCTGCTTTTACGCAGTGCGTGCAGCTGCTGTCTACAGCGGTGCGCTTCCTCGTGTCTGTGAAGGGGCCGGGATGGGGCTGACTGAGTTATTCTAGTCAGGGTCCGGCTGCTCCCCGCACTGACGCGCTGCCTTGCTGCACCTCCAACAGACACCTGGCTTTAGGAGGGCGTCGGGGTCACGTGGCTGCCTTCGATTGGGTGACAAAGAAGCTCATGTGCGAGATCAACGTCATGGAAGCGGTGCGGGACATCCAGTCAGTGCTCCTCTGTTGGCTGTCCGTGGGAGGGGTCAGCCCCTTTCCAGTTGGCTGACGCCCTGTGGTCCCGCCTTCCACGAACTGCCCTCCTTTCCACCCAGCTTTCTCCACTCCGAGGCGCTGCTGGCTGTCGCTCAGAACCGCTGGCTTTACATCTACGACAACCAGGGCATCGAGCTCCACTGCGTCCGCCGCTGTGACCGAGTAACTCGGCTGGAATTCCTCCCCTTCCACTTCCTCCTGGCCACCGCTGTGAGTGGCTCAGTGGCAGCCTCTGGGAGGGCCGCTCTCCTTTAGGGCCAGTAGAGGGAAGGCAGGCAGCTGGACATCTCGTTCTCTCTCTCAGTCAGAGACGGGATTCCTGACCTACCTGGATGTGTCAATGGGGAAGATCGTGGTGGCTCTGAACGCCCGGGCTGGACGGCTCAGTGTCATGGCGCACAACCCCTACAATGCTGTCATCCACCTCGGACACAGCAATGGTTAGTTCCCGACTCTTCTGTTTGGTCTTTCCGAGACAAGGTCTGGTACCATTCCAAACCTGTAGGCTCCAGCAACGCCCTGCCTCAGCTTCACCCCCGGCAGGAGCTGCAGGTGTGTGCGGCCCGGCTGACCTGCTTCTCTTCCCGTACGTCCTGGTCCTCTGCCGAGAACCAAAGCCAGGGCCCTGTGCACACAAGACCAGCCCTCCACCGAGCCGCGCCCGCCACTCAAGTCCTCGAAGCAGGCCTTTACCGCCTGGTCCTGACTCCTGTCCTGAGAACAAGAGAAGAGGCCCAGGTGGCTTGTGTTAGTGAGACAGTCCTCTCTCACTTTCAGGCACCGTGTCTCTATGGAGTCCAGCTGTGAAGGAGCCACTGGCAAAGATTCTGTGTCACCGTGGCGCAGTGCGTGCTGTGGCAGTGGATTCTACGGGCACGTAAGTCATGTTTGGTGATGGGCTGTTGGGCGTGGCTGGACAAGGTGGAAGGCAGTCACCATTAGGTGTAACTGGCAGCTACTGTGGTGTCTACCCTCTAGCTCAGGCAGGAGAAAGGAAGGGAGCTAGGAAGAAAACTCTTCACTGCCCTTGTAGCAGCCTTGAAAGAGAAAGGATATTCACAGCCCTTTTTGGCTGTCCTTAGCTTGGAGAACAGGAGCTCAGAGAGCTGGACTGGCACCCAACAAAACTACCTGCCATCTGCCCCTCCCCTGTTCCCAGAAGTCCAAGGGGCATGCAATCATTAGGAAAGCTACACGTGACAAAATAGTTCTTCAAAGCATCCCGCTACATTTAGGAGCCTAGACCGCACGGCGTGCCATGCATCCAGGCTGCTCAGTGTGCCCTGTGTCCAGGCCGCATGGTGTCCCCATGTTGCTCCTAACCAGCTGTGTGTCTGGGCATGTTGCCTGTTCGTGACCGTTTCCTGACCGCAGAGGGATACGTCTGGCTTACTGCACCTGATGTGCACACAGACGTCACAGTTTCCAGGAGCTCTTCTCAGGTGCACACTTGGTTTCTCTTAGGTAGTGTTTTGTCTCTACAGATGTGGTGGGTCTGTCTCTTGGTAGGCCACTTCTCTCCCAGTGTGCCTCCTCTGCTGTCCCTTTTCACAGAATTCCCCCCCACCTGATTTAGCTCCTCTGTCTGGCCGCATGAGGGTAGATTGAAGGGTTCATGCAAACTCCCCAGCTCAGCCCGCAGCCAGCCCACCGGAGGCGCCCTGTGAGTGCCTGAAGGGTGAGAGGAAGTAAGAAGGAAATCAAATCAGAACAGTCACGGGGAACACAGGCACTCCCTCAGGGCAGCCGACGCCCCACCGCAGCCTGCTGCCCCTGGATCTGCATCAAGGCCTTCGATGAGGGTGACATACGTCCTAGTTGCCAGGCACCCACCATGCTCTGCGCCTGAACTTACTCAGTGCCCAAGACAGCTTAGCAGTGGCACGCTGGCGTTTGTAACCCCCCCTCGCTCACACCCATGCAGTTTGTGTGTGGGGATGGGGGTGTCATCTTGTTCCATGAGTCAAGCTGGCCTGGAACATGCGGCAAGCCTCCTGCCTTGCCTGCAGGTATGTTCTACCCTGTGCCTCGTTTCTGCATTGTGAGGCACAGTTTCCACGTTCTTCAGGAGTCAAAGGCCTTGACTGCCTGAGCAGGGCCTGGTAGTGCACACTTTAATCTCAGTACCCAGGATTCTGAGGCAGGAGGCCTGATAAGTTCAAGACCAGTCTGAGTTACATACTGAAACTCAGTCTAAAAACCAATGTTCTCGGGGTGCTTTCTGGGCCCCTGAGTCTGGTTCTTGTTTTGGTGGTGTCACTTCTGATCTCGTGGCTGCCACTGAAGTCCTGCCTGCCTTTCCTTGTCCCTCTGGGAACTTGTGCCGTCCTTGCCCTCTCCGGAGGACAGGCACGATGCTGCCGTTCTCAGTGGCGTGTCCCCGGCGCCGTTCTAGAGTGATTCCTCACAGACCATTTCACTCTTGCACTGGTGATCAGGAAATTTCTGCATCGTTTGCAGGTTTTTTTAAAAAACCAAAACACACTTGCAGAAGTTTTCAAGATGCTGAGACCGCTTTGGCTGCCATCATGGTCTTTGGTTCTGCCCGATCCCCCATCTGGGCCAGCTTGGCTCTGGAGAGCAGGGAAGCCTGTCTGAAGCCTTGTTTGCGCTGTTGGTGGCCACTTGCCTGAGCTGAAGCCGGGGCTGCAGCTCTCCTGCCCACGCTGATCTTAAGCCTATCCCTGCTCGGCTCTGGCTCTTCTCAGGCTACATGTGAAGCTGGCCTCTCCCCCCAAGCTCTCTGGGAGCCTGCCTTGGAATTGCGTGTCTCGGCTTCTGGAGGCTGAAGTGCTTCTTGCAAGTACGCAGGGCTGCCAGACTGGTGCTTTCGCATTGGGTCCCATGGTTAGTTTTGTGTCGGGTTCACGAGAGGGGTCCAGGATCTCAGGCGTTTCTGGTTTGTACCAGTGGCTTTTTGGGTGGGACATATGGTCTCACTATGTAGTCCTGGCTGGCTTGGAACTGGCCATGTGGAGCCGGCTGGCCTTAAACTCACAGAGACCCGCCTGAGTGCTGGGATTAAAGCCGCGCACCACCAGGCCTAGCCCAGTGGCCTTTTTGCCCTGTTGGGACTCTACCAGGCTCTGACAGGATGAACCTCTGGGCACAGAATACTCCATTCTCACCTGCATTGATATGGCCAAGAGACTCCTTGGCCCCTTGGAAGCCTCCTCATCTTCAGGTCCCCTCTCAGCCCTGAAGGAAGCAGCCTACACTGGGGGGTTGGTCACACAGGGGGTGCGGCTGTTCTAGGAGGGTTTTAAGAATCATGGTTTTTACCTGTCATGCCACACCAGGAGGGATGTGGGCTAATGAGCTGTGGGGCTGGCTTCAGGAAACCCACACAGCCCTTTCCCTCGACCGCACTTCCCCCTGACCCTCAAGACACACCCTGCTTTTGTGTGTGTGTGTGTGTGTGTGTGTGTGTGAAGTCAGTCTGCTGTCGCAGCTCAGGTCTCCTCTCTAGGCCGGCCTCCCCATCTCAACGCCTTGGCCCCTCTGAGCCACCCTGCTGCCCTTCTGAAGTAGGAGGCAAGTTTAGATGAAGAGTGTCTTACAGACCTGTGGTTTGGAGGCATGGGAGCAGACACCAAATAGGCCTGAGCCGAGAGTAAAAGGCAGAGCAAATGACCAGCAGGTGTGGGGCCACGGGTTCAATCCTAACCCAAACCACAACCCAATCCAAAAGAAACAGGGCTGTCTCAGCCACTGGCTAACCCAGTTTCCTCTGTAGCCTTGGAAACAGTAGAGTACACACCCTTAATCTCAGCAAGTCAAGTGAGGTGCAGCATCAGTGTGGAGAGTGGTTATCAGTCTTTCCTTCACATCCAGGCTGCGTCTTAGGGCCAGGCCACAGGCTCTAGTCAGTACCCACTGGAGATTAATTGCCCCCACCCTCCACAGGTACATGGCCACCTCTGGCTTGGACCACCAACTGAAGATCTTTGATTTGCGAGGGACATTCCAGCCCCTGAGTGCTCGGACCCTGCCCCAGGGGGCAGGACATCTGGCCTTTTCCCAGCGGGGACTGTTAGCTGCAGGAATGGGTGACGTGGTCAACATATGGGCGGGGCGGGGCAAGGCCAGTCTGCCCTCCCTGGAGCAGCCCTACCTCACCCACCGGCTCTCGGGCCAAGTGCATGGCCTCCAGTTCTGTCCCTTTGAGGATGTGTTAGGGGTGGGGCACAGCGGAGGCCTCACCAGCATGCTGGTCCCTGGTGAGTGAGCCTGGGACAGCTGGGGTGGGAGGGGCAGCAGGCCCAGTCTGTCCGGAGTGGCAGGCTAGGTCCAGCCTCATGTTCTTTCCCTCCCCAGGGGCTGCTGAGCCCAACTTTGACGGTTTGGAGAACAACCCATACAGGAGCCGCAAGCAGCGCCAGGAGTGGGAGGTGAAGGCTCTACTGGAAAAGGTGAGCTCTGCTGGGGCTTGGCCTCCTTGGCTTCCGTTCCTCTCTGTGTGACCTCCCTGCGGCCCTTACCCACTGCTGTCACCTCCAGGTGCCTGCGGAACTCATTTGTCTGGACCCCCGAGCCCTGGCAGAGGTAGATGTGGTCACGCTGGAGCAGCAGAAGAAGGAGCGGATAGAGAGACTGGTATGGCGCTGCACCGCCCCCCCCCCCCAGTGTCCACTCCTCCTCTGTGCCCTACCCTGTTATGAAGTGCAGCTCAGCAGGTGGGTGCTGCTGGGACTGCTGCTGATTTCAGTCCTGTCCCTTGTCAGGGCTATGACCCTGATGCCAAGGCCGCCTTCCAACCCAAGGCAAAGCAGAAGGGCCGGAGCTCCACAGCGAGCCTGGTGAGGAGGAAGAGGAAGGTCATGGACCAGGAGCACAGGGTATGGAAGCGCGGGGGTGGCCGGGAGTCGGCCTGCACCGTCCGCTTTGAGCTTGGCCAGCCTCTGCTCACTTTGTGCTGTGCTCCCCACTCCAGGACAAAGTCCGGCAGAGCCTTGAGCAGCAGCAGCAACAGAAGCAAGAGAAGGAGGCCAAGCCCACCGGAGCCCGTCCCTCCGCACTGGATAGATTTGTACGATGAGTCAGGCAGCATTCGCCAGATGACACATAGGGGCAGAGAGACGGCTCAGTGGGTAGAGACGTTTGATGCCAGATCTGACTTCAGTTCCTAGAAGACACATGGCAGGAGAACCGGTCACACAAGTCGTCCCTTAAGCTTTCCGTGCACACACCGACTCGTGTGTGCTCCAGCACGCACACAGACGCACGCACGCACAGATCCACAGGGAAATCGTTCCCTGTGCCTTGTCTCAACCGGGCGTGAGCAGCCAGCCCCTTGGGTGGGTGGTATTAAACAAGGTTTTGGAGCTGTGTGTGATCATTCTGTAGATGTGTTGCCCTGTGTGGGGCTACTGGAGGCCATTGCCCTGCCTGCTCCTGCCCCACTCCTATCCCCCTGGAGTGGCTGTCCTAAGGCGGGCCTGCACAAGGCAGTGCTGGCGCCTTGGCTCTCCAGCGGCGCTCGGTCCGGAGAAGACACTGCACTCGGAGAGACGAGTTTATTGGGCTCTTGTCCCACTGGTGAAAGTACAGCCTCCCGCACCGCCTTGCCCCCCCTGGTGACTACAGGAGCCTGCAGCCAGGCCCGTCTGTCCTCTCTGAGGGCAGCTTCAGGCCTGTGGTGCGTGCACAGGTCACGGCAGGGAGCTGCAGCGCTGCACTGGTTCTGAGGCAGAGGTCCCCGGGGTGCTGCCTCATCTGTTGAGCCAGGCTATGAACCGGCACCTCAGCATGCCCAGGAATCCCTGGAGCCAGGAGCAGAGGGGCTCGGTCCCTTTCCCGTTCGATCCGCTCACCAGCTTCCAGGCTTCCTGCATTTCCCAGGGGTCCACTTTGTGGGACGTCAGCAGGAATTTTCCATAGCAGCACCTGTCCAGGGGGCAGTGGGTGGCACCAGCCAACCTAACACAGTGTGTGGGGGCAAGGCCCCCTCGCCTCGCACTTACTCCCACAAAGACATCCTCTAGAGGGAGGAGGGGTGCCCGGCTGGCCACCTTCAGAATGAGCTGCACGGCAGAGACGGACAGGACGTACCCTGTCCCCGACGCGTAGGGTGGGTAAGGCCCCCAGCTCTCAGGCCACAGCTCTTCTGGCACGTGGTGCCGGGCCCCCGGTGTCCGAGTGGGGCGCACCCTCCAGTGCACCCTGCCTAGATACAGAAGCGGTACTGCCTGGCCTCCGTGCTCTCCATGGACGGCTGTGGCTTCTTCCTGGGGCTCCTTGCCCTTCTGCCATCGCTCTGGGCTCCCCCCCCTAAAGACCAGCTCTGACACCAGCTCTGGGACGTTGACGTACACGTCGTCATCCGTCTTGAGGACGTAGCGGGCCGTAGGGCAGTATCTGTTCACCCAGTCCAGCCCGCTGAGGGTCTTGAGGGTGAGGTTGCGGTAGGAATCCAGGAAGGAGGCCTGCAGGATGTCCTCCTGCGCCGCCGACTCCGAGGCCAGGTCGGCTGGGTGCTGTCCTGCCGGTACTCCCAGGAGGAAGAGCGTCTGCACCCTGAGCCCGCGGGCCTCGCGGATGGAGCCCCAGGATCTCCGAATGGCGTTCCTCTGGTTCAGGTGCTCCGGAGCCGTGCACACCAGGATGAGCAGGAAGGGAGGCGGCCCGGCGCCACCGCACGCCTTGGGGTTGGAGATGAGGAGGCGGGGCAGGGCCAGCGGCGGCCCCGGAGAGGCGGGGGCGGGCAGCAGGGCGGCCAGGGACAGGACCAGCAGCTCCTCCCCCAGGCCCGAGGGCCCGAACAGGGTCCAGACGATCACCAGCAGCACGACCACCAGGAGGAGGCGCCGGAAGAGGCTGAGGGACATGGCGTGCCGCAGAGACCTGTCGGGAGGAGCTGTCAGCGCGGGCCCGGCGACCTACCCCGCGGCTGCGGCGGAGGCGCGGCCCGCGCTCGGCCCCCGGCGCTCCGCGGGGCTCGGCGGCGCCGTGCAGCCCCGGCCCGGCGCTCCGCGAGGCTCAGGCCCGCCGCAGCGGCCGCTCCGCCTCGGCCCGCACGCCGAGCTCAGCTCCATCGCGCCCCTCCCCCACTGCCTTCCCGGCATGCCACTTCGGGCCGGAAGCCGCCTGGCGGCGCACACTGGCCCAGCCCTTCCCGTAAGTGTCCGCGCTGTGCAGCACTTGGGCCAGGCTGCCCTCCAGACCCAGACTCACCGGAGCATCGCGGGCGCTCTGCGCGCGGCTCCAGGAGACGCGGCCGAATCCTGCCCAGGCTCCCCCTTGAGGCTCCGAGGCCGGCGGCCGCACCTGTCACCACAGCCAGCTGTTCCCGCCCAGACAGGAGCCAGGGGACCCTGTTGTCAGTCTGCCTCCCGTGAGGGGCAGGGCAGGGCGAGGGCTGCTCCCGCCGGAGTTACTTATAATCTAATTGTAAGCGCCTCCTCCCCAACCCCGTGCGCATACGCACTGCTCCAAGGGCAGCACCCCCAGCCAGCCGGCAACCACCCCATGCTGCCACTGCAGTGTCCTCCACCCCCGCGGTCACATGAAAGCAGAGACGGTCACAGGTATAAACTTTATTAACAGTACAGTCAGAGACTTATTTCTTCTTGGACACACCCACGGTGCGGCCCCGGCGACCGGTGGTCTTGGTGTGCTGACCTCGGACTCGAAGGCTGCAGAAGGAAAACAAGTCACAGGTCACACGCTCAGCAGTACAGCACCGGGCAGCCCACACGGGAGGCGGTGAGGCCCACCCCACTCACCCCCAGAAGTGGCGCAGCCCCCTGTGGGCTCTAATCTTCTTCAGTCGCTCCAGGTCCTCGCGAAGCTTGTTGTCCAGGCCGTTGGCCAGAACCTGGATCCAGGCAGAGTGAGGACGGGACGTCAGCTTTGTGTCCCGACTCCTCGAGCCCAACTGTAACCCAAGCCCCCGAGCCCACACACCTGGCTGTACTTCCCGTCCTTCACATCCTTCTGCCTGTTCAAGAACCAGTCCGGGATCTTGTACTGTCGTGGGTTCTGCATTATAGTGATCACGCGTTCCACCTGCGGGCACACGCGGTCAGGCCTGGACGCCTCTCACGGACCCTCCCGTCAGGTCCGCCCGACCCTCCCTCCTCACCTCGTCCTCCGTGAGCTCTCCGGCCCTCTTGGTGAGGTCGATGTCTGCTTTCCTCAACACCACATGAGCATATCTTCGCCCCACACCCTGAGGTGGAAAGTTTGGGAATCAGGCTTGAACTTGTGTTGTCCCACTCGGGAAGGGTTGACGTTATAGTCTGTGGCCAGCATGAGTTGCCCAAGACCCCATCCTAGCCCACGGTCACCACAGGGTGGGAACCCAGCACCCTCTTCTATCAGAGGGGAACAACGCCTGTTCAGGACATCGGGACCCGAGACAGACAACACCATGAAAGCAGCCTGCCTCTCAGTGCCCAGCCTCCATGGTTCCAGGTGCTTCGTTTCTGATCTGTGAATATTGAGTGTTTTCCACATCAATGGGACAAACCAGGGACTGGGATGAGGGATACAGTTGAAGGCACCATGGCCCACCACAAGAAAGCCCAGGAAAACCCCACGGAATGTGCAGACCAGTCAGGACTTTCACCCACGGCCTAAAAGGGACCTCACATCCCCCTTGTAGAAATCACACAACAATTAGGGCGGACAACTGGGTAAACCCAACAACTGGATGAGAGTGCAGGCAAACCAGACATGAGCAAAGCCAGATGTTAATGTTCTAAGACAGGAAGGTACGGTCTTCTGAGCCCCGACTTGCACAATGTGCTGTTCTAGGAGCTGCAGAGACGGTTCAGCATGCACACCGGCTGCCCTGGGTCTGACTCCCAGCACCAGACAGCTCACCACCACACTCCCAATTCTATGGAATTTTTGGCCTCCATGGGCACAGCACATACATGAAGTCTGAACACGCATACAAACCCCCATGCTTTAGCCTCCATGTTTGCTGTCAAGGCCTTGAACCTGAGAACTGAAGGTGGATGTCATTGGTTCAAGGCTAGCCTAGGCTACATGAGTCCCTACCTCAGGAAAATGTGTGGCAGCATGCCTAGCTTGCGTTCTGACTTGCGCCCACCCACGACACGGAGACCTTGAGGATTCACAGCAGCCTGTAGGCCTGGGATTCTCTAAGCCCCAAAGGCCCTGAGCCAGGACAGTGGCACTTCCCAGGCACCAGGCAGGGCAGCCCTGCCCGTGCCTCCAAATGCTCACATGCACCGACCACAGCCTCAACTGAGAAGCAGCGGAGGCCGCGGTGGCAGCCGCACAGGGTCTCCGTGGCCACCTTTCCTAGCCTGGAGATTTTCAGCGCCCTTCACCCCTTCCTGCTCAACTCACAGCCGTGGAGGAACTCCCGCCTCACCCCAAAGTCTCCAACAGGCTTCACGTCCCACCGTGCGCAGCCTCGGTGTCTGCACTCGCTGGGTGTGCACGTGGACCGTATCGCCCAGGGACGGGAAGATGGTAGAGCTGGAGAGGCCTGCGCCCTCCCAGACACGGCATCACGCTGCCGTGCCCTTCACTCTCCGCTGCGTCGGTGCGAGTGCAGAATTAAAAAATACAAACAGGGAAAGCGCTGGAAACCAAGGGCGGGACCTCCTACATGTTAGAACAGCACGCTCCCAGCTCTGCCCGCTCCGTGAGACCCCACAGACGTGACGGAGGACATGTCTAGTCCTCGCCCACGTAAGTGACGTCCGGGTGCAGAAGGCGCCTAGGTCTGCAGAGAAGCACGAGGTCCCACTCACCGACGTTTGCTTTTCTGCAATGACCCGCAGTCACGTGCCGAGGAAAACAAACCACGGCCCCGCTTCCGGCGCCCGTGTTCCGTACCGTCCCCGCGGCGGACACCCCGACGGTCACCCCAAGTCCCTGTGTGGGGACCTCGGGGACACTCGGCCCGCTCCGGGGTGAGCTGTCAGGCCGGGTTCCCACCTCTCCGCCCCCGACCTCTCTTACCTTGATGGCAGTGATGGCGAAGGCTATCTTCCGCCGCCCATCGATGTTGGTGTTGAGTACTCGCAGAATGTGCTGGAACTTCTCCGGGATCACTAGAGACTGAGAGAACACGGGGTGAATCAGACCGAGGCCCGCCGCCGGGGCGGGGGACCCCGCGGCACGGAACCCCGGCTCGCGGGGCTCGTCCACCTTCCTCGGCGCCCGCCACGGACGCTCAAGCGCGGGAACGCGTGACCTTCGACCTGAGAGCGAGCGTCGGGCCCGGGCCCGCGGGGCAGGGGCGGCAGGAGGTCCCCACGCAGCCCGGCTCCGGGCGGCCGCCGCGTCCGGGGAGCGTCCTAGGTCGTCCCCACCCGCGGTCGCGCGCCATCGCCCGCCGAGAGCTGCGGGCCCGCGGCACAGGGCACCCTCAGCGCCCCGACGGGAAACCCGGCCCTGCCCCGGCTCCGATGGCGCCGGATTCCCGCGCGGATCCCGCGCTTACCATGGCGGCGGCACAAGCGGCGGCGTGTAGGCCTCCTGTGGAAGAGAGAGCGGAAGTGACGTATCGTCCTAATATAACTTTCGGCCGGAAGGGGCGGGACTACCAGGAGAAGCGCTTCCGGAAACTACTTTTCTCCAGCCCCTCCCTCAGCAAGTTGTGTATGGATGGTAGGTGGGGGCATAACTTCCGGTCCGGCCGTCTTTGCCGTCGTAAGGTTCCTGTGCATGCAGACATTGAAGGTTCCGGAGCAGGATCGTGTTCGAGACGCGCCCCTTCCCGTTTGCGCTTGACCGAAGCGGTCAAAGCTTAACAGGGAAGCCAATCGCTTTAGCGTGGATATCTGGAAACGTTTTTTGCGCCGTACAAGCCATTGTGGGATTTGTAGTTTTGCTTCGGGAGACGGACTCTCTGAGACTGACAGCTGCCGGAAGTGAGGCTGCGGGGGAATGGCAGCCGCGGCGACCATGGCGGCTGCGGCTCGGGAGCTGGTGTTGCGGGCTGGAGCCTCAGATATGGAGGAGGAGGAGGGCCCGCTGGTGAGAGCCCGGGGCTGTTGGTCGTCCGTAGTGTCATCAGGTCGTCCGTCTCCTCAGGAAGGCGTAGGCTGGCTTCAGACACCAGGGCCGGAGCCCTCCTGCTACGGTGATGGTGACCGAGCCTTGGACCAGAGTGGCCGAAACTCAGGTCCCAGGGACATTTTCAAGCTAGATTTTTTTTTTTTTGTAAACTAGAAAAGAGAATATAGTGTAAGAGATCAAGACCGTGGCCTCCGGGACCGGATGGCCGGGTTCCACTTCCTGTCCCCACCACTTGTAAACTCGTTTCCCACACCTGAACGTGGAGACGTTGTTAGGGCCTACGTAGCTCGTCGTTGGGATTAGCCGAACGCATATGTGTAAGGCTGCACCCGACGCACAGATAACTGTGTACGCTGACGACTTTAGCATTTGGAACTCCCTACGGTGTGATCGTAGGAATCGGAGATAGCAGGAGGCTGAGGTCCTAAATTCAAAGGCAAGCGCGACTAAACCTAGTTTTTCTCATCTGGACACCTCCAGTGACCCCACGAATTGCCTAATTTTGTGACATTTTCTACTCATTAGCCCAAAAAGTAGATTTGGTACATCAGAATCTTTTGGCCCAGCAACTATGGCTCCCGTACAAAAGTGCCCCACCCCCAGGATTAGGAGTATCCAGTTATATTTTGTTTTCAGTGTGTCTTCCTGTATCCCACATTTACTAGCCTGTCCCTCTCCAGGGGGGTGGTCCTGGGCTCCCAGAGCCCCTGCAACTAGGGGAGTTGGATATCACCTCTGATGAGTTCATCCTGGATGAAGTGGACGGTAAGTAAGGGGGAGGGGAAGCCCCCTTTATTCTTTATTATACCCCCCCCCCGTAGTAGTAGGAGGCCATACCCCACGTGGCCCCCCCTCACTGCCAACCCCTGCATGTTTCTTTGTATGTATAAAGTCTAATCTATGACTTGGGAAGGTTTAATTCTAAATCAGGCACAGGGAGAAAGGAACAGGAAGAGTAGAATAATCACGGCAATACGCTAGAATACAGTTGCTACATTGCTAGTGTTGCTCTTTGGGACTATTGTTAAGTAAAAGTAAGGCTTGTTTGAACATAAACGTGCAGACAGCCAATCTGATAACTCAGACAGCTACTGAGTGACGGACAGCACACGCCGTGGATTCTCCCTGCAAAGACCATTCGTATCCAAGGCCAGGGCCTGGGCCCTTCAGCTTCTCAGGACGGCTCACATCTCTAAGCTCTCGGAGCGCTTTGGAACTTTCCATTTAGTGTTTCTGACTCGTGGCTGACTGGACCAGCAGGATGGGGGCCAGAAGGAGGGGGATGGGTGTGCCCGTGCCAGCGTGGGCAGAGGCCGGGATGGCACCGACCCCTAACGGTACGCTTCTGTTTGCAGTTCACATCCAGGCAAACCTGGAGGATGAGCTGGTGAAGGAAGCTCTCAAGACGGTGAGGCTCTCCACTTGCTGCTCTGCCTCCATCTTCCCTTCCCCCTGCTCTCACGTCACCTCGCCGTCTGTCCCTTCACGGCTGCTCCTCCCTGACTCCTCATTGTCATCTCCCCCAGGGTGTGGATCTTCGACACTATTCAAAGCAGGTGGAGCTGGAACTCCAGCAGATTGAGCAGAAATCCATCCGGGACTGTATCCCCTCGCTGAGGGAAAAGACGGTGTTGGCATTAGTGGAATGGGTTTGGGGGAGGGGTGATGTCGGTAGTCCCGACAGGGATGGCATCTCTGAGGTCTCTGTCACTTTGGGGAGAGTCTGGGGAAGGTGCTGCAGGTCTGAGGAGCTCTGTTCACCACAAAGCCCTTGACTTTTGTGGGCCAGATATCCAAGAGAGCGAAAATATAGCATCTCTACACAATCAGATCACAGCCTGCGATGCCGTCCTGGAGGTCAGTAACCCTTGCCTGTGACCCCTGAATAGTCTGTACCCATCATGCCTCTGCTCCTGCTTTTTTTTTTTTTTCCAGTATTTTTTGCCCCTCAGACAGGTGAAGAGCACTGCAGGATGCCCTCAAGTGGCCTCTAAACCCCCCATCCCCCTGGGCTGCTGGGTACTGGGGTGTTGACGCAGAGGCTCGGGTGGCATGCCCACAGTGTCCCCTGCCCTCCCTGCAGCGTATGGAACAGATGTTGGGAGCATTTCAGAGCGACCTCAGCTCCATCAGCTCTGAGATCCGGACCCTGCAGGAGCAGTCGGGAGCCATGAACATCCGACTTCGTAACCGACAAGCAGTGCGGGGGAAGCTTGGGGAACTTGTAGATGGGCTAGTGGTGCCCTCTGCTCTCGTCACGTGAGTCAGCGGTTCCAGAGGCCGTCATGTCCGAAGGAGGCGGTGGGGCTTGCTTTCCTACCCCGTTTACAACATGGGTCTCTAGGCTGAGGTTGTCAATGCCACCTAGAGACCAGGTGTGCTGGCTCTTGTCTGTAATCACGTGCTTGGGAGGCTGAGGCAGGAGGATTGCTGCAAGTAGGCCAGCCAGGACTATAGAGTAAGATCTTGTCAAAAAGAAAAAAGTACATCTAGAGATTAATGCATGGGTTAGTAACTCCTTTTTTATTTTATTTATTTTTGGTTTTTCGAGACAGGGTTTCTCTGTGTAGCCCTGGCTGTCCTGGAACTCACTCTGTAGACCAGGCTGGCCTCGAACTCACAGAGATCCTCCTGCCTCTGCCTCCCGAGTGCTGGGGTTAAAGTGCGCCACCACTGTCCGGCAGGTTAATAACGTCTAACCCTGCTTTAGCTACTGCATGTAGGACATAGGTTAGAGGTGATCCGAGCCAGGTGTGCAGTGAGGGCCCACGGGCGAGGTGGGGCTCAGGGGTGGAAAACTTCATACAGTGACCCCCGAGGGGCGAGGCGTAGCTTAGGTTTCAGGACTGTCAGTCTCCCTTCCAGTCACTCCCGGCCTTCCCTGCTCCTCAGAGCAATTCTGGAGGCTCCGGTGACAGAGCCCAGGTTCCTGGAGCAGCTGCAGGAGCTGGACGCCAAGACAGCTGCAGTCAGAGAGCAGGAGGCGAGAGGCACTGCTGCGTGCGCAGACGTCAGGGGCGTGCTGGACCGGCTCCGGGTCAAGGTGAAGTGCATTCTAGAATCCCCGTCCCAAGACCTTCACACTGCTCCCCTCAGCGCAGTGCGTCCTTGGCCCTCTGGTTTCCTCGAAAGTCTAAAGAGGCCAGAGATGTGTCTTCTGAGTTGGTAGAGGGCCCGCCCAGCACGCCTGAGGCCCGGTTCTGCCCAGCACTGCATGCATTGGGAATTGGCATTGTCTGCTGTCCCTGCACTCAGAAGGTGGAAGAAGAAAGCAGAAGTTCAGATCATTCTCCGTTACCTAGGGAGTATGGGACCAGCCTGGGGTACACGAGACCCTGTCTCAAAAACACAGTGCTCCCCTTGGCAGCATAGATTCTAAAATTAGAGCAATGCAGAGGTCAGAATGGCCCTGTGCAAGGATGACACGCAAATTCACGAAGCATTCCGTGTTTTAAAGAAAAGAAGGGAAAGGAGACAACCCGAGGAAATAAGGCCCGTGTGGCGGTGGTCTCTCCCTTAGCCTTCGCGTCTGTCGTCCCCTTCGTTCCCGCCACACAGGGAACGCCCACTTGGCCGGTTTGTCCCCCACATCTAGGCGGTGACAAAGATCCGAGAGTTCATCCTCCAGAAGATTTATTCCTTCAGGAAGCCGATGACCAACTACCAGATCCCCCAGACGGCCCTGCTCAAGTACAGGTCGCCACCCAGGACGGGCACGGGCGGCCGGTGAGCTTCGCGGCAGTCCAGACCGGCTTCGGGGAGTCTGACTCGCCCTGCTCCTTGCAGGTTTTTCTATCAGTTCCTGCTGGGCAACGAGCGAGCCACGGCCAAGGAGATCAGGGATGAGTATGTGGAGACCCTGAGCAAGATCTACCTGTCCTACTACCGCTCCTACCTGGGGCGGCTCATGAAAGTGCAGGTGAGCAGGCAGGGAGGGGCGGGGCTCCCACCTGCTGGGGGGGTGCGATCGCTCAGCTCTGTTATTTTCTCTAGTACGAGGAAGTTGCTGAGAAAGACGACCTAATGGGCGTGGAAGACACAGCAAAGAAAGATATCCTGGAGCTGGGAGCCCCGTGCCAGGCTCAAGTCTGGGGGTCTGGCTCCGCCCAGGCCCAAGGCTGGGGTATCTGGCTCTGCCCAGGCTTAAGGCTGGGGTATCTGGCTCCGCCCAGGCCCAAGGCTGGGGTATCTGGCTCCACCCAGGCCCAAGGCTGGGGTATCTGGCTCAGCCCAGGCCCAAGGCTGGGGTATCTGGCTCCGCCCAGGCCCAAGGCTGGGGGTCTGGCTCCTCCCAGCCCCAAGGCTGGGTGTCTGTCTCATCCTTCTAGGCCGTGTGGCGGGACCTTTGAGGATGTGAAGGCTAGAGCTTCCCGTCCAGAGGCACACATCATTCTGACGGTTTTTCACATTGATGTGAGAGTTTGTAGACTCCCTGATGCCCATGCCCGGGTGTCAGGTGAAGCGAGACCCCAGTTCTGGAAAGGGGTGTCCAGGTCATGTTTAGCTTCCTGGGGTCCTCAGAGGTCTTGGCTCCTTGGGCCTACTGTGGTCAGTCCTTGTTTTCCCTGACTCCGATGCTAATCACGGTTCTTCTCGAAGCCGTCCCTCCGAAGCAGGAACACCATATTCACCCTGGGCACCCGTGGCGCCGTCATCTCTCCCGCTGAACTTGAGGCCCCCATCCTGGTACCACATACTGCCCAGCGTGGAGAGCAGAGGGTATGACAAAGCCAGCCCTCCGTGGCCGGGGACCAATCTCCTAAGGCGTCAGAGTGGCCATTTGGGGGCCCCTGCCTGCTGTGATGTGAGAGGGTTGGGAGCCGTGGACTTGGGGGTGGGGTGGGGTGCAGTGGGGGGAACGGACTCATGGGGCATTGGCTGGAGTGATTGTGGGGGCAGCAGCCAGTGGGGAGGGCGTGTCTGTGTCCAGTGCCTGCTCTGGAGCCACTGCCTGGAGGTGGGTAGGGTCACGGGGTCAGTGTTGGGCCATCCCTTCTGCCTTTCTCCCACAGTACCCGTTCGAAGCGCTGTTCCGCAGCCAGCACTACGCCCTCCTGGACAACTCCTGCCGTGAATATCTCTTCATCTGTGAATTCTTTGTCGTGTCGGGCCCGGCTGCGCACGACCTGTTCCATGCTGTCATGGGCCGCACACTCACCATGACCCTGGTACGCCCCGACCTCTGCTTCACCCTCCGTCCTCAGGGCTCCCCCACATCTGGGGGGGTCACAGCTGGCAGCGTTGAAAGCAGGAGTATCTAAGCCTTTAACTCACAGCATGACTCCCTAGGGAGCTCTCAGAACTTGGGGTCCCTGGTGTTTCCTCTGCAGCACCTGGGAGATGAGGGTTCTGGCCCTTTACTCCCGCCCCAAGCTCAGCCCTGGGCTCTTCTTTGGTGAATTGATTTTATATGTGTGTGTGTGTGTGTGTACGTGTGTACGTGTGTACGTGTGTACGTGTGTACGTGTGTACGTGTGTACGTACACATATATGCATATACATACATACCAGTTGTACGCACTCACACGTACATACCATACACACAACCATGCACGGGCGCACGCACACACTTGTGCCCAGTGAGGAATGGGCCACTCGAGGTGCCCATAGACAGGGAACGCGGAGCCTCCCTGGCCAGCGCCCTGTCCCCAGGAAATGAGCTTCTTCCTGTCGACAGCCACTCAGCAGCCTAACCGTGTCTGTGATGCCCGCCCGGCGCTGTCCACAGAAACACCTGGAGTCCTACCTGGCCGACTGCTATGACGCCATTGCTGTTTTCCTCTGCATCCACATCGTTCTCCGATTCCGCAGCATCGCGGCGAAGAGGGATGTTCCTGCTCTGGACAGGTCGCCGAGTTCTGGCCCTTGAAGCCTGCAGGCTTTGCGCCTTTACCTTACACAGGCAGCCCCATCCTAGCTGGGCTCTTCCTCACCCGATGTCTGGCGCCCTCTCCCCATTCGTGTGCCCAGAGGCAGCACTGGCATCGCCACAGGCACTCCGGTCCCCGTTCCCCCAGGGTGCTGCCTCCCCCGCCCACCAGCGCCCTCGCCCGCTGACCCTCGACTCTGATTGAGCCCGCAGGTACTGGGAGCAGGTGCTCACCTTGCTGTGGCCTCGGTTCGAGCTGATCCTGGAGATGAATGTCCAGAGTGTCCGCAGCACCGACCCCCAGCGCCTCGGGGGGCTGGACACTCGGCCCCACTATGTGAGGGCGGGCGAGGGTAACGAGGGTCTCGTGGTCACACTCAGTGTTGGGCGGGGCACTGCTGACGGAGGGCCTGGGACTGGACTGCAGAGGAGCTGGGAGGAGTGTGCCCGGCCGGTGTGAGCCTTCCCCTGCTCCTAGATCACTCGCCGCTATGCTGAGTTCTCCTCCGCGCTGGTCAGCATCAACCAGACCATCCCCAACGAGCGCACCCTGCGGCTGCTGGGCCAGCTGCAGGTGGGGCCGGCCAGCACTTGGGGGGTGGGGGTAGGGCTGTACCTGCGGCCGGCTTTCCCATGGCCGCCTCCCTTTGGCTCTGGCAGGTGGAGGTGGAGAATTTTGTTCTCCGCGTGGCCGCGGAGTTCTCCTCCAGGAAGGAGCAGCTTGTGTTCCTGATCAACAACTACGACATGATGCTGGGTGTGCTGATGGTGAGGCTGCCCCTCCCGCGGGAGCTCAGCCCCTGGGTCCTGGCAGGGCCTGCAGCTCGGGGTGGCGGGAGCGCGGGTCCGAAGGCTGCTCCACGTTCCTCACTCCGTGTCTTCCTCAGGAGCGGGCTGCGGACGACAGCAAAGAGGTGGAGAGTTTCCAGCAGCTGCTCAACGCTCGGACGCAGGTAGGGCTGGGGTGAGGCGGGAAGATGGCAGTGCTGCTGCAGTTTGGGGAGGATTGACCTCGGTGTGCAGAATCTTTACAGCCTGCTGTTCTGTGGCTAGTCTGTTTCACTTCAACTTTAAAATGACATTAACAACTTAAGAGCAAAATAAAACTGTGTGTGCACACGTGTGTGTGTGTGTGTGTGTGTGTGTGTGTGTGTGTGTGCTGAAACAGCCAGCTCTGCTTTGCAGGGGATTATTAGTGTGTGTGTAGGAGTGAGTGGGGATGCCAGAGCCACCCACAGCACACGTGCGGGAGCCAGGGGACAGCTTTTCAGAGTCGGTTCTCTCCTATACCTGGTTCCCAGTACCAGCACCTTTGCACATGAATGTCTCACTGTTCCTAGTTGTTGTTTAAGATTTATTTTATAAGCTGGGGGTATGGGGAGGCGTGGCACAGGCCTTTAACCCCAGCACTCGGGAGGCAGAGGCAGGCAGATCTCTGTGAGTTTGTGGCCAGCCTGGTCTACAGAGTGAGTTCCAGGACAGCCAGGGATACAACAGAGAAATCCTGTCTCGAAAAACAAAAAAACAAAACAAAAAAAGATTTATTTTGTGCGTATAGGCGCCTGCATATATATATACATACACGTCTGTGTACTATGTGCGTGCCTAGTGCCTAAGGAGGCCAGAAGAGGGCATCAGATCCCCCGGAACTGGAGTTTCAGATGCTTGTGGGCACCATGTGGGTGCTGGGAGCTGACCCCCAGGGATCTGCAAGAGCAGTATTTGCTCTTATCCACAGACTGTCCCTCCGGCCCTCTGTTCTGTCTTTGAGACAGGGTCTCACTGCATAGCTTGACTGTCTGAAACCCACAGGCCTTGCGCTTTCAGCAATCCGCCGGTCTTTGCCCCAGCACTGGGGTTAAAGGTGTGAGCGGCCACGTCTGGCTCCAGTTTCTTGTTTAAGGCTTATTGACGTGTGTGTTTGTGTGCACCTGTGTGAGCACAAGGCCAGCAGAGGGCGTCACGGTCTTTCCTGTTCTCCGTTCCTTCTGAGGCAGGGTCTCTCCTTGAGGCAGGGCCCACATTTTCTCGGTTAGGCAGAAGCAGCCATCTTACCATCCTCTTGTCTCCTTGTCCTCGGGCTGGGTTGCGGGTGTGCGCGGGTGTGCGCGGGTGTGCACGGAATGCTCAGTTGTCTGGTTCTGAGCCCACGTCTGGTCCTGCTGACTCTAACGAGTGCTCTCAGCTGCTGAGCCGTCTCTCCAGCCCTTCTGTTTTCTTTTTTGTTTGTGTGCTTTTCTTTTCTTTTCTTTTTTCTTTTTCTTTTTCTTTTTTTTTTTTTTTTTTTTTTTTTTGAGGCAGGGACTCACGTTGCAGGGGCTGGCTCTGAACTCCTGATTGCCCCGGCCCTGCCTTCTGAGTGCTGGGTATGGATGCAGGCTTGGCTGTGACCATAGTTTCTTGCTCAACTTCTCCCCGCTCAGGTTTAGCTCTCGTTTTATTGTGTGTGTGCGCATGCATGTATGCGCGTGTGTGTGTGTGTGTGTGTGTGTGTGTGTGTGTGTGTCCTGGCGCACATGGAGGTCAGAGGACAGCTTCTAGGAGTAGGCTCCTCCTCCTCCCTGTGTTCTGGGGACCAGTGGCAAGCACTCTTACCCCTAGAGCCAGCTCCTTGGCTCTTGGTTTTAGCGGAAATTTCAGAGACTTCTGTGCTGTGAGATCAGCATCTAACCGGGGAGGCGCACGGGCTGGCTGCCCTGCAGTGTCATTCCCGGTCGTCACAGGGCTAGAGGGCCCTGTGTTCCCAGGACTCCTGACTGTGTCTTCGGGCCTGCACATCTCTCTAGGAATTCATTGAAGAGCTGCTGTCGCCCCCCTTCGGGGGTCTGGTGGCGTTTGTGAAGGAGGCTGAGGCTTTGATTGAGCGTGGCCAGGCTGAGCGCCTTCGAGGGGAAGAAGGTAAGGGGCTGTCGTCACAGCGGGACTAGGGGAGGTGAGGGGGCGGTCTGCAGGGCGGTGGTACAGCAGGGTGCGGCGGAGGAGAACCTGGAAAGCCGGGCTTGGTGAGCAGGCTGTACCCTGGCACACACAGCTGAGGGTGGTCACCGACGCTCTCCCCTGTGTTCAGCCCGAGTCACTCAGCTGATCCGTGGCTTTGGTAGCTCCTGGAAGTCGTCAGTGGAGTCTCTGAGTCAGGACGTAATGCGGAGCTTCACCAACTTTAGAAACGGGACCAGCATCATCCAGGTGAGCTGCCAGTCCTGTCACCCTGAGTCTGACCTCTGGGATCTGGTGACCTCTGACCCATCCTGTCACTTGGGCTGACCCCCTGGGATCCTGGTGACCTGCCAGTCCTGTCATCCTGAATCTGACTCCCTGCGATCTGGTGACCTCTGGCCCATCCTGTCACCCTGAGTCTGACCCCTGGGATCTGGTGACCTCTGGCCCATCCTGTCACCCTGAGTCTGATCCCCTGGGATCCAGGTGACCTGCCAGTCCCGTCACCTTGAGTCTGACCTCTGGGATCCTGGTGATGCTCTTGCCCATCCTGTCACCCTGAGTCTGATCCCTTGGGATCTGGTGACCTCTGGCCTGGCCTGTCACCTGGGTCTGACCCCTGGACTCCTCTACAGGGAGCGCTGACCCAGCTGATCCAGCTCTACCACCGCTTCCACCGGGTGCTGTCGCAGCCACAGCTCCGGGCACTCCCCGCCAGGGCCGAGCTCATCAACATTCATCACCTCATGGTGGAGCTCAAGAAGCACAAGCCCAACTTCTGATTCGGATCATCGGGAGACCCGGCAGCTTCCCGTGGCTTCTGCACGTCTCACACATGGGTTGCCTTTCTGGTTCCTGTTGTCTCCAAGGCTTCCATGGCCCTCCCCCAGCCTCCATTGCCAGGACTCTGCCTGGACAGAGTGCCCAGGGCCACTTCTGGGCTTCTGAGACGGTCTTTATCATTTCCCCAGTCCTGCCACCTGCTTCCCTGTTCATTCCCGCCCAGTGAAAGCTTTCACCGCCTCAGTCTGATTCACAGTCAGCCGGGGGGACAGTGACCTGCAGGCTGCCTCCGCTCTCTGTAGCTTGGTGACTGCCGTCCACTTGAACACTCACACATCCCCGGCTGGCGACTCAGTCAGGCTGCAGGCAATAATGAGTATTGAACGCGCTGTGACAGTCTCCTTCTCCTGGGGCTTCCAGTTCTCCACCGTTTCCTCCCTCCAGTCTTCAGGTTCCCACCCGGCTGGTTATTCCCAGGGAGGGGAGTAAGCTATGGTCTGTTTCTGCTTCTTCAGGGGTGAGGGCGGCTCTGTACTCTCCAGGAGGATGGCATGTGCCAGGAGGGCTGGGGTGTGGGCTGGGGCCTGTCCCGAGGGCGGCCATGGGACGTCCACACTGGCTCTGAGATGGTCTGTCTAGGCCCCTCTGTGGCTGCACAGCTCCTCTGGGTGTGGAGGGCCTGCGACCCCTGTGCCCACACACGGGCAGGTGGACCTGGCTCCCCCATACATCCCGACATTTGTGTCCCACCCGCCCATCCTGTTGCATGCAGAGTGTGAAGTGAGACTCGAGGGAAGGACACCCTGGCCAACACTCACAGGAAAGCCAGGCTGCGTTGTAGGGCTGTTGCCCCCACTTCTCAGAGACCAGGGCGCAGGGTGGGAAGTCAAAGCCTGCCTGGCTTACAGAGCAAGTTCAAGGCTGGGACCATGACTCAAACATAAAGGCCAGGACGTAGCTCAGAGGCTGAAAGGTTTCCAGGTGGGTAGCAGTTCCTGGGTCCCATCTCCAATGTGGGGAGAAAAAAATTTCAGGTAAAGAATAACGCCTCGAAAATAAGTAAACAGAGGCTCTTTCCTCTGCCATTCATGCCTCAGATCCTTGACCAGGGGCCCAGTGCCACCAGGGCGCGCTCTGACTGACATGGAGTCAGAGTCCTGTCCCTAGAGGCCCCGCCCTGTCCCGTCCTGTCCCGCCCACCGCTGCTTTACCTCTCCTCTGGCCCTGGTTGTGACTTTCCGCAGTCCTGCTCTAGCTCCAAGTTTCCTGAGGCTTCCCCAGCTCTGTACTAGCCTGGGGGCCACAAGCTCACCGCAGACCCGTCCAGAAATCCTTCATGACCCTTTCTCCATTGCCGCCCTCTCCACCACCCCTTCCAGGTGTCAGACTTGGAGATCCCGGTGCCCTGCTCTCACCTTATTGCCCTGACTGTCCTGGAACTTGCTATGTGGACCAGGCTGGCCTAGAATCATCCACCTGCCTCTGCCTCCTGAGGCTGGGATTAAAGGCGTTCCCAAAGAAGCCTGGACCCTTTCTCTGGGTGGCTGACATCAAACTCAGCTGGCAGGCTGGACTGCTGTTCAGTTGGGAGGAGCTCAACTGAACACGCAGAGAGCCCAGGGTTAAATCCCGGGGAGCATCAGCAACAAAAGAGAAGAAACTAACGCTGTGATGTGTGGGCCGTGCGGGAGTCACGTGGTTCTTCAGTGTGACCCCGCCAGCTTCAGGGTCATGAACCTCAACAGGGTCAGCATTTGACAACTCTGCAGCTTGCCCTCTGTTGGGACATTTGTTTAAGTTCCCTGAATCCGTCCCCAGGACCTCCGACGCCGCGATGCCGCAATCGGCCGCCAGGGGGCAGCAGGCCCCAGGAGTTGGAGCCGGTTGGGTCCCTGCTCACTGAGCCCCTGTGAACTTTGAATGCTGGAGAAGGCTGGGAGCTGTCGCCTGTGCCCTCTTCCTTCCTTCAGAGCGGGGAGGGATTTCTCCTCAGCCCCAAATCCTCTGTTTTGCGGTTTGCACGGGTCCTTGTGATCTCCAAGCTGAAACTCGGCTTCTGAGGAAGGTTTCACCTCAAGCCCCGCCCCGATTGTTACCATCACACCCCAGCCATGGCGGGCACACCCGAGATCCCAGCACTTGGCCCGCTGAGGTGACACAGTGGGGTTGAGAATCAAGGCCAGCCTGGGCTACAACAAGATCCTGTTTCAAAACCAAACAGCATGATGAACACACAGACTTCACACACCAGCAGCATCTGGGCCGCTCTGCAGGGAGGTTGTGTCAACTGTGAATTTCCCCTCCCCCAATCCCTAAGACCAGTGTGCATCCACTACAGAGGACGCTACCGTCATGTGAGAGGGGCTTGGGGTCTCCCCACAGCCTGTAACGCTCAGCTACTGCTCAGGGCTCTCTTTCTTTAGAGAGAAAAATTTCCCTCCAATTCCTTTTCCTTTTTTAAGAAATATTTGATTTTATTGTATGTGTGTGGGTGTTTTCCCACCATGTGCATGCAGTGTCCCCGGAGGCCAGAAGGGGGCGGCGTTTCCCCCAGGATGGAGTTATAGGTGACTGTGAGGTGAGAACTGATCCCAGGACCTCAGGAAGAGCAGTAAGCGCTCTTCTACCCCTGAGCAATCTCTCCATCATGGCTGGCTTCACCATGGTCTTTGGAGGCTGAAGGCTGCTCTGATTGTGAACTTTGACCTGGCTCATACTAGCCCAATGAAGCATGACAGAGTTTGATCTGAAGTTTGGCCTCACCATCCAAATCCAGAAACAGAGCAGACTCCCTGTTACCTTGCAAGTACTGGGGCATCCCGCAGTCTTCCCGACATCCCACAGGGACCATGGTCTCCTGTAGGCAAACAGTCATCCCTCAGGGACCAGGACCTCACACAGGTACCTGGTCATCCCTCAGGGACCAGGACCTCACACAGGCACCCAGTCATCCCTCAGGCACCAGGACTTCCCACAGGGTCAGTACTTTCTGCAGGCACCCGGACATTCTGAAGGGACCCAGATATTCCTCAGGCACCCAGACATCCAGAGGCACTAGCACCTAACGCAGGCATGAGAACCTATCACTGGCACCAGGGTATCCCACAAACACCCAAGCATCAAAAAGACACTCAGACCCCCACAGATAACTGTGGGCATCTGGTCAGCCCACCAGCACCTAGACATCCCACAGGCATCAGTGTCACCCACGGGCAACGAGGCATCACAAAGATGCCCAGACTTCCAGAAGCCAACTGATCCTTCAGTATCATCAACAGAGATTCTGGAATGTTCTCCATGCTGCCATTTATTTCCTCCACAGAACTGTAAGAATTCTCTCCTCTATGTTGTTCACCAACCAACCCCTCAGATCAAGGACAGGGACAACCTAGTTCACATCCAGATTTTGATTTTCAGTGTGGAAGTCAGGAGCTGCAGCTCAGGGCAGCGTGGAGCTGACAGGATGGAGATGTCCCCTCCTGCCTGGCTGGACCAGGAAGGCTGGCTGTGGAAGGGAACACAGAGCAGGGCAGGGACAGTGTCCTCGGATATAGGGGTGGCTGGGCTCCCCAGTTCTTCAAATGGAGCCACAGGATCACAGGAACTTCAGACACTGTCTCCTAAGGAGAACTGAGGACTCTAGACACCACAGGAGACACCTGAACACAACTTCTGTCTCTCTGTCCATGCCAGGCAGCTGTCTTCATGCTAAGGAAAGAAGTCGTGAACAGTAACTGTGAGGACAACCTGCCCAAACCCACCACTCACTGAAAGGGCATTCTGAGAGACACTGAACCCAACCATGTCCACATTGCCCTTCCCCGAACACGCCCCCAGTGTCACCTTTACAGTCAGGGAGAGACACATCAGAGCTCCTGTCACTGTCCCTGCCTAGGGGAAAAATAAATAAATAAATAATTGCAAGGTTGAATAGAACACCCAGAAGATTTGACAGGAGGAGCATTATGGGCTGGCTGACCTCCCCATCATCTCCAGCTTCACCCCCATGGCCTCAGGGACAACCCTGTCCCCCACAGTTACCTGAAGCTGGAGCATAGCTTCCTCCTTTCCCACCTGTGGGAAGAAAGGCTGTGACAGACAAGGGAAGTCCCTGACCCTAGGAAGTTTCCAGCACTGACAGCAGACCCAGGTTAGAGACAGGAGCATGAGGGGTGTGTGGAAGTGTTTCCCATCTGTGAGGCACAGCTCACTTCTAAAGGGGCTGAGAGGAAACTCAGACCCTGCCCTTTCCTACCTCTGTTTCTCCTCCTCCTCATCACAATGGCCACCATAGCTCCAATGATCACAGCTACAAGGACCAGGACAGCAATGACAGCCATGATGGGGATGGAGGACTGAGGAGGCTCTGGGAAGGGAAGGGAGGTGAGGGTCATGACCCCAGCTCTCAGCCCTGACCCTGCTCAGTCTGCAGAAGGCTCCAGCTTTCCCTGAGCCCAGCTCTGCACCCACACCCTCCTTACCCCATCTCAGGGTGAGGGGCTCAGGCAGCCCCTCATGCTGCACATGGCATGTGTATCTCTGCTCTTCCCCAGAAGGCACCACCAGGGCTGCCCACTTCTGGAAGGTTCCATCCCCTGCAGGCCTGGTCTCCACCAGCTCCACGTCCTGAGTCTGTTCCTCCTGCTCTCTCAGCCAGGTCATGGAGATGAGGGCGGGGTAGAAGCCCAGGGCCCAGCACCTCAGGGTGACTCTCCCTTCAGGTCCAGGATGATGGGTTACATGTGTCTTTGGGGAATCTGTGTAGAAGAGTTGGGAAATTCCAGAGTTTACTATTTGTCAGGTTACCCCATAAGTGTCAGGTGACCATTCTAGGAATAGATAGAATTGGGGTGTAGTAGGGATGCAAGCTTCACACACAGGAGTCTGGGAGTCTAACTGTTTGGAAAGTTCTAGAAACCTGGTGAACCAGCCTAGGGAAGGAGAGTCCATGTCTCCCATGAGGTGAAGGAGACTTCTGGTCCTGGTGTAAGCGCTGACACCCTCAGCATGACAGGACTCAGTCTCCACAGACAGTGTGTGTGCTGAGGACCCGGCCTGGGAGAGGCCTTGGCTGACAGAGGACTGCAGACTGAAGGGAGCCCCTGTTGGTTCTGTGGGGACCTTCTCTCCCTCCCTCCTGAGACAGATCTGAGCTGTGCAGGGAGAAGGCTGCGCCCTCGGAGAGTCAGTGCAGTCTCTGTGATGCTGATCAGGAGACCCAGGGACTCTGTTTCCCCTTCGGAGGCAGGGGCATGACCCAGCTGATGGTCTCTTCTCCCTCAGGACTGAGCCCAGCCCTAGGGCAGAGGAGGAGATGCTGGGCCCCTCGCACCTGCGCGCTGCAGCGCCTCCTTCCCGTTCTCCAGGTATCTGCTGAGGGACTCCAGGCACCGGCCCTCCAGCTCGGCCCTGCGACTCTCTGCATAACCAGCCCGCTCCCACTTGTCCCGGGTGATCTTCGCCGCCGTGTCCGCCGCCGCCCACGTGGTCAGGTCGTCGTTCAGGGCGATGTAATCGCGGCCGTCGTAGGCATACTGAGTGTACCCACGGAGGAGGCGGCCGTCCGACCCCATTTCACAGCCAGACATTTTCTGAATAGTGTGAGAGCCTGGGCCACGCCCGCGGTCAGCCCCGCCCACCGCCCGGGCCCCGCCCTCCGCCCGGGCCTCGCCCACCAGCCCTCTGAACCGACAGGGAAACCAGGTTGGTCGAGGTCAGGGCTCTCTTCCTTCCCAGCCTCTGACCTGGACCCGGACGACTCCAGGCAGTACGCGAGACGACAAGAGTGACCTCCGACCGCGGTCACTCACCGCCGCTCTGGTTGTAGTAGCCGAGCAGGGTCCGCAGGTCCACTCGGTAAATTTGCTCCTTGTCCTTGGCTCTCCGTGTCTGCTCCTCCCAATACTCCGGCCCCTCCCGCTCCATCCACGCCGCGCGCGGCTCCATCCTCGGGGTCTCCGCGTCGCTGTCGAAGCGCACGAACTCAGTGCCGTCCACGTAGCCGACGATAAGGAACCGGGGCTCCCCGAGGCCGGGCCGGGACACGGCGGTGTAGAAATACCGCATCGAGTGTGCGCCTGGGGGCGGCGCGCGGTGAGACCCCGACCTCCTCCCGGGACCCCGGGGGTGCGCGGGCCGGGAGGGGAGCGGGCGCGGGGCTCGGGACGCGGGGAGAAGGCGGGAGGTCGGGATGGGCGATGCGGACCCGGCTTCCCCGGAGCCGCCCGCCCTCCCCAGAGCCCGTGTCCCTCCGCCCGCACTCACCCGCGCGGGTCCGGGTCGGGCCCAGGGCGGCCGCCAGCAGCAGGAGCAGCGCGCGCGGGGCCGGAGCCCCCATCTCGGGTCTGCGCGTCTGACTTCCGCGGTCTGCGTGGACTTTATAACCTGTGCCCGCGGCCACGCTGATTGGGTCTCCGGGGTGTCCCCACCCAATGGGGGTGAGAAGTGCGCAGTCGTCACCAGTGTCCGGGCAGAAGGGCCCGACACAGTCAGGAGCTGGAGAAGTGAAACTGGGGAGATGGGGAGTCCCCAGCTCTGGGCTCCCCACCCAGAGGTCGCCGCCCGGGGACTCGGACTTTGCCTGAACCCTGTGCTGCGCGCCTACAGAGCGCTGTGGTCCTGGAGTCTCCGAGTTCTGACCCAGAAGCTGTCTGCACACCTGAGACCCACAGGCCGGGCTCCTGCCTTCTCTCCAGCCTTCCTCTTCCTTCTCCTCTTCAGTGCTCAGACCCTGGACTCTTCTGGAAGAAGTCACTTCCGGGAACACAATGGCAACAACAAGCAGGCTGGGAGGCAGCAGAGAGATGTCTCTCTTTAAAGCAGGAGGCCTTGGCCTGCAAGCCCCACACAGACTCCATGGAGGCCAGGGTCCTAGCTCACCACAGGGGGCAGCTCACTCTGCCTGATGCTCAGGAATCTCACCACAGAGAGGAGACTCTGCCTCTTCCCTCAGGACCCTGTCTCCACAGCCTGGTGCTTACACTCAGACTCCTGGTGTTTCTTCCCAGATGGCGCATCTGTGGCTCCAGGTGGGTGTGTTGCACAAGGATCTTCACCCCACAGTCCTGAGATCCTCTGTGGGGACCTGGGACACTGTCTCAGCTCGGTAGACCCCCTTGTCCACTGGGAAGAGACCCCTGTGGAGACCAAACACAGCAGGGCACTGGACCCTGTCTACACTCCACGTTCCCTTGTCCAACACTTCCGTGGTGCAGTTGCCTTGGTGAATGAATCATGGGTGGGAGGAGCCATAACTGGGTATAAATCAGAATAATGCTGGTAGTGTGGCAGAAGTCATGTGACCTGTTCTCTCTCTCTCTCTCTCTCTCTCTGTCTCTCTTTCTGACATCCTCTCACACTGTAGAGCTGATGATATGAGGGAGATGAATGTCCCAGGCCTGTGGCACACTGGATCTGATGCTTGAGTTGGCCCCAGAGTTCCTCAGGCCTGGGCAGTGTGGGCACTGGATGGAGGAGGATTCTTATGCAGAGGGTGGACACTGGGGATCCCAGGTATCACCTCTGTCCAGTCCTGTGGGATAATTTAAATTAATCTTGGTTTTGTTTGTTTCTGTGGATTTTGATTTGAGTCTTCCAATCCCAGCCCTACACATAACTTATGCGGGAGTGAAGCAGGGGTGAGTGGGGTCTGGGGCACAGGATCACACACAGCACAGCGAGTCACAGGGAGCTGGACTAGAGCTGAAATCTCCAGTCACCTCCAGAGCAGGTGCCCACAGCCAGCCAGCATCCTCCGAGAACTCCTGCAGCTCTTTCTCCATAGCATATATAGGAAGGGCTTGGGTTTACCTCACATTTCCTGCTCTCAGGTTTCATCCTGAATAACCCAGGGCGGCCCTTGGGGCTGTCCTAGAGCTAAGAGCAGGTGGAAGGGTGCCTTGAGCTCTGACTTTCTCACCCTGATTGTGGCAAGGGTTCAGCTGCTCTCCAGTGCCCGTGGCTCTGTATAGAGCCCAGGAGGTGGGAGAGGACATGGAAGGATTCCCTCTTCAGGATCAGTGAACATCTGAGTTCACTCAGAATGAGTGAATGAGTTAGAAACTATAGACCCATTTCATTTAAAGCTTTAAAAAATACTTGTATTAATAGCTAAGTTTGGTACGCTGTATCTGGAGATCACTCTCTTCCCATTCCTCCCTGTCAGCTCCCCCTCCTTGTGCCTCAGAATACAGAGCAAAACAAAACTAATAGACAACAATTAAGTCCAGTTCCCGTGGGGGGGACATGGGTCACGGACATCACCATGGTGTGGAGGCAGCAGGTGGCTCTGATCATGGGCATTTACTGGCCTACATTAGCCTGGGAATATGGATGGAAAAGTTTGGCCTGAAGTTGGGCCTCACTGCCCAAACCTGCAGGCACCCAGGCATCATGAAGGCACCTGAGTTTTTGCAGTCACCTGGGCCTCAGGCACCAGGTCATCAGCTGGTGCAGTGTCACCAGCTGTAAGGATTTCCTAAAGGAGGCAGAGGATTGGCTCATGAGATGAGACCAGCCTGAGCTGCTCATCTCAGACTCTTAAGGATCCTAAGCAGGCAAGTCCTCAAGGGCTCCCTGTTCCTGTCACCTGGTCTCCCCTTGATTCAGTCTCTGGAGATGCTTTGGTTCCCTCTATTGGAAGATCTAGCAAAAGCTCCTCTTACTAAGAGTTGATACTTACTGTGGTGGACTGATTATCGATAAAGCCATCAGGACCAAGCTATATGAAATCAGCAAAGTAATAGCGTAAATTTGAGACCTTAGCGGAGAAGGCATGGTCCCCTCAGTATCGACATCCACACTGCTGAGTCTCCCACCACCAAGATCCTGTGGGCCTCCATGTGATGCTCAAGGGGAGAGACACCTTGATTTCCCACCACCAGGATTGTCTTTAGAAGGGCCTGGTCTCTGAATTCAGAGTCAATCCATCTTCTCTAGAGTAAGGCTTTGCCAAAGAAAACTTCTCCCCCTTGTGGCTGTATGCCTCAGGGACTTCTGGGAACAGCTTGGAGGGAGGTATGTAAGACCCAGAGAGAGTGACAGCTGGACAGATGGACAGGAAAGAGAGAGCTCAAAAGCTGTTGATAGGGAAGCAGGCAGAGATAAGGCTCAGGTGAGGTGGACTAGTGGGGTTTTACATCCTCTCAGTAATTGCTGTGCCTTAGGGGTCATAGTTAGTTCAGTTCCCCAGGCTTAGACAGATTCTTTCTTTTCTTTTTCATCTTTTCCTTTCTTTCCTTCCCTTTCCTTTCATTTCTTTTCCTCCTCTTCCTAACCCTATGAGCTAACTGATGCTTTAAAAGTTACAAAATATAAACCTGTTAGCCAGGAACAGAAGGACGGGGTCTAGTTTCCAGAGAAAAAGTAACAATTATAAACCACAGAAAACAGCCACACATCCTCAACACTTCAAAAAAAAACAAACAAAACTTGTTACATTATGAAATCATTTTACAATCTGTAGTTATTCAGGGATTAACAAAAGATTCCAGACAACAAAACTTTCAGGTCCTTGCCTGCAGGCTCCATCCCGAGAAGAGGCCCAAGCTGAAGGCCGTGGGAAAGCACCGGGGAGCCGGGAGGGACGTGGGTTCTTTGGACCACGTGGCGCCCTGATCCCCGCTTGCAGAGAACGAGACAAGAGAAGGAGACGGCATCTGGTGGACCCGAACTCCTTTATTCAAGGGGCTCACCCCAATAAATAGCCTCTTTTTCCGGGGAAGGGTGGGGGAGCCTTAATTAGCATGGCAGTGTAGGGGGGGAGCGTTCCTAAGCAAGGGACCCGCCCCAATGCAGATAAACATGTTTCTTTAGCTTCTTGTGAAGCAAGCAAGTTATAACTAATATTCTGGCTAGGGACCTTCCCGGGCTGGGAGAGCAGGAGTTTGCCTCATCCCATCTCACCTTTTTCAGGGAGTAGGGGCACTTGGCTTTAACTTCCACTGCTTTCCAGCCCCCCGGGTTCCCACACCCTTCCTGTTCCTTCTCTTCTTCAACAAGGTCTGACCTGTAAGATTTCTTCCTGGAGGCTTCCATCCCCGGAAAGTAGCTACTCCATGGCCATCAGCTGAGCTCCCGGGAGGAAAGCACAGGACTGTTGGTCTGTGGGCCCATGCCTGGAGGATTGGAGGTTCTGAGAGCTGGTGGGAAGAACAAACTTCCTGGGAGAACACCACAAAGCATGTAACTCAGTTTATTGAGGCTACAGATCACATCTATGTGGAGAACAAGGGTCTCTGGTGTCCAGGGACTACAGGGGAAGCTCACTGGACAGGACAGCTCAGGTCAAACAGACCCATTTGCATTTTGGGGTTCAGTACCTCGACCTAGGTATTTTCCCATGGACCACAGGGAGAGACTTATATGGTCATACAGGGAGAATTAAGTCCCAGCTTCAAGTGAAGGATTCAGGTCTAATAGCTCTGAGGGGCTGGTCCTTGCTGTGACAGCGGGCAGCATAGCTTGTGCTTTGTCAGAGTGATGGTGGAACTGCCCACACCTTCCTCTCTCAGAATGAGAGTTCCGGCTTGTAGGCACAATTCTACTCCACCCTTTCTTCCAGGAAAGCCCACAGGACCCTGGACTCTTCTAGAACAGTCACTTCCTTCCAGAAACTCAGTGGTAACAAGCTGGTTGGGAGGCAGCAGAGATGTTCCTCTTCAAAGCAGGAAGTGAGGCTTTGGCCTGCAAGCTCCACAGACTCCACAGAGACCAGGGTCAGAATTCACCTGCCCTGTGCAGCTCCTTCAGCAGGAGTTTGAGAATGTTGTATGGTGACACCTGCAGCAGCCATGAGATGCCCTGAGTCCGGAAGCTCCGTAAGGGCGTTGCTCTGTCTGCCCCTGAGGCTGGTGGGTAGTGGGATCCTCACGGTCCTTTTGTGTGGTGTGGAAAGGACAGAAGACAGAGAGAATCTGACTTCAGTGGGTTTCTGTGAGTGTTATGGGGCAATGGCAGAGCTGGGAGCTGTCTGTAACGAGGGGAGAGGGTACCTGGTGCATATGGCCCCTTTGAGCATGCACAAGGTGCAGCTGAAAGAGTAAAAGACTCACATGTCTTAAAAAATTCTGGGAGGCTGCCCTGGAAGAGCACGGGGGAATGGCTGCCTGGAGTAAAGTCTGGGGAAGCAGCTGTCCTGGTCCCTACTTCTCCTGGTCCACTCACAGCCTAAGGCCTATTTTCAGCCCTTGCTTGCATAAGCACTTAGAGTGACATGTCTCTGGCCATTGAATTCCAGATGGCAGTGTGTAGTGAGACGCTTTGCCAAGAGGCTTCCTGTGCTATGAAGCCTTCCTTATGGTTGCATGCCACTTGGACTTCTGGGAACAGCTTGGAAGAAGGTATCTAAGAGAGTTAGTGTGTCCATTAGGAACAACAGCTGTGGTGGAGACAGGGGAAGAGTGAGCACCAGGTTGGGGTAGAGACAGGAAAAAAATGAGCACCAGAGTTGGTTGGGTGGTGACAGGAAAAAGTGAGCTCCAGAACTGAGGTAGGGAAAGCAGGCAGAAACAAGGCTCAGATAAAGACAGATAGTTCCAGAGATTAAGAAAGAGAAGAAATAAGGCAGACAGTTGCTGGGAAACCTCAGTCATAGACATAGACAGCCAGAAGGGGCTCTAAAGATTTCTCCTTTCTTTCTTTTCCAACTTAACTCTTTGAACTGAGGTTTTACAAAAGGTTACAAGTTAGATCTTTCTCCAAGACTGCTGAGAGAAGCTGAACCAGAGTTGGGTGGAGATCCATTAGGAGTCCATTTACCAGTGATAAAGTAACAGTTACAGAGGGCTTCAAAGCTTAGATACAGAGTTTAGGAACAGCTGAGGCCTTAAGGGCCCAGACCCAAATGGCACAAAACAGTTATAATCCCTATAAAGCAAAACCATTTACAATATTGTGCTGTCTTTTTGTTATTTAAACACTGCTAGAGTCTCCATCCACCAAGAAACTCTGGCCCTCCCGTGATGCTCAAGGGTAGAGACACCTTGATTTCCAACCACTCCATCACTTATAGAAGGGTCTGGTCTGGGAATTCAGATAATCCATCTGCAGGTGATTGAAGATTAACAAAAGATCCTAGACAGCACAACATGCAGGCCCTTGCAGGCAGGCTCCATGGCCTGGCCCCCTCTCTGAGCTCTAACTGCCCAGCTCTGCCCTTTCCTGATTCTCTTCCTCTTCTGGTACCAGGCAGCATCCCAAGCAGGCTTGCCCGGACCCTGTGGGGTTTCTGTGTCTCTGGAGCCCTGACCCACATCCAGGGGATCTGAAAGTCTCTTCTTACCTCCAAGGACCCCTGCACTCACCTGATCACACCCACAGATGCACGCTCTCCCTGGGGTGGACTCCATGAGAAATGAACCCCTAAGCTTGGGTTGTTGAGCTGTGTTCTCTAGCAGGTGCTGGTGACTCTAGTGCAGCCCCAGGTCCTCCCACAAGGAGCTTGGAGTCACCTGAGCAATCCCATGTCCATGGCCCTGAACACACTCAGCAACCACAGCCTCCACCTCTCCACCAAACACCTTCAGTTTGATCAACAGAGATTCTGGAATGTTCTGCATGCTGCCATTTATTTCTTCCACAAAACTATAAGAATTCTCTCCTTTATGTTATCCATCAACCAACCCCTCAGGTCAAAGACAGGGACAACCAAGTTCACATCCAGATTCTGATATTCAAGTGGAAGTCAGGAGCTCAGGGCAGCATGGAGCTGACAGGATGGAGATGTCCCCTCCTGCCTGGCTGGACCAGGAGGGTTGGATGTGGAAGGGAACAAGGTGCAGGACAGGGACACGGTCCTGGGGTGCAGGGGTGGCTGGGCTCTCAAGTTCTTCACATGGAGCCCACAGGATCACAGGAACTTCAGATACTGTCTCCTAAGGAGAACTGAGGGCTCTGGACAACACAGGAGAGACCTGAACACATCTTCTGTCTCTCTGTCCATGCCAGGCAGCTGTCTTCATGCTAAGGAACAAAGTCGGGAACAGTCACTGTGAAGACAACATCCTCAAACCCACTTCTCACTGAAAGGACATTCTGAGAGACCCTGGACCCAACCATGTCCTCTTTGCCCCTCCCCAATTAGGCCTCCAGAATGTCACTTTTATAATCAGGGAGACACATCAGAGCTCCTGTCACTGTCCCTGCCTAGGGTAAAAATAATAATAGTAATAATAATTCAAAGGTAGAAAGAGAACCCTCAGAAGATTTGACAGGAGGAGCATTATGGGCTGGCTGAGCTCTCCATCATCCCCAGCTTCACCCCCATGGCCTCACGGACAACCCTGCCCCCACACTTACCTGAAGCTGGAGCTTAGCTTCCTCCTCTCACACTTGTGGGAAGAAAGGCTGTGACAGACAAGGGAAGTCCAGGACCCTAGGAAGTTTCCAGAACTGACAGGAGACCAAGGTTAGAGACAGGAGCATGAGGGTGTGTGGAAGTGTTTCCCATCTGTGAGGCAGACCTCACTTCTAAAGGGGCTGAGAGGAAACTCAGACCCTGCCCTTTCCTACCTGTGTTTCTCCTCCTCTTCATCACAATGGCCACCACAGCTCCAATGATGATCAGAACTCCAAGGAGAACCAGGACAGTGATGACTGCCATGATGGGGATGGAGGACTGAGGAGGCTCTGGGAAGGGAAGGGAACCTGAGGGTCATGACCTCAGCTCTCAGCCCTGACTCTGCTCAGTCTGCAGAAGGCTCCAGCTTTCCCTGAGCCCAGCTCTGCACCCACACCCTCCTTACCCCATCTCAGGCTGAGGGGCTCAGGCAGCCCCTCATGATGCACATGGCATGTGTATCTCTGCTCCTCCCCAGAAGGCACCACCAGAGCTGCCCACTTCTGGAAGGTTCCATCCCCTGCAGGCCTGGTCTCCACCAGCTCCATGTCCTGAGTCTGTTCCTCCTGTTCCCTCAGCCAGGTCAGGGAGATGAGGGCCGGGTAGAAGCCCAGGGCCCAGCACCTCAAGGTCACTCTCCCTTCAGGTCCAGGATGACTGGCCGCATGGGCCTTTGGGGGATCTGTGTGGAAGAGTTGGGAAATTCCAGAGTTTACTATTTGTCCATGGTACCCCTTAAGTGACAGGTGACCATTCTAGAAATAGATAGAATTGGGGTGGGGTAGGGCTGCAAGTCTCATACACAGGAATCTGAGAGGATAAGTGTGTGGAAAGTTCTGGAAACCCGGTAAATCTGCTTAGGGACATGGAGTCCATACCTCCCACAAGGTGAAGGAGACTTCCGGTCCTGGTGTAAGGGCTGACACACTCAGCATGACAGGACTCAGTTTCCACAGACAGTGTGTGGGGCAGAGGACCTGGCCTGGGAGAGGCCATGGCTGACAGAGGGCTGCAGACTGAAGGGAGCCCCTGTTGGTTCTGTGGGGACCTTCTCTCCCTCCCTCCTGAGACAGATCTGAACTGTGCAGGGAGAAGGCTGCGCCCTGGGAGAGTCAGTGCAGTCTCTGTGATGCTGATCAGGAGACCCAGAGACTCTGTTTCCCCTTCGGAGGCAGGGGCATGACCCAGCTGATGGTCTCTTCTCCCTCAGGACTGAGCCCAGCCGGAGGGCAGAGGAGGAGATGCTGGGCCCCTCGCACCTGCGCGCTGCAGCGCCTCCTTCCCGTTCTCCAGGTATCTGCTGAGGGACTCCAGGCACTGGCCCTCCAGGTAGGCCCTGTGTCTCTCTGCATCACCAGCCCGCTCCCACTTGTCCTGGGTGATCTTCGCCGCCGTGTCCGTCGCCGCCCACGTGGTCAGGTCGTCGTTCAGGGCGATGTAATCGCGGCCGTCGTAGGCGTACTGACTGTACCCACGGAGGAGGCGCCCGTCTGGCCCCAGGTCACAGCCATACATCCACTGATAAGTGTGAGAGCCTGCGGCCACGCCCGCGGTCAGCCCTGCCCACCGCCCCGCCCACCGCGGCCTCCTCTGAACCCAAAGAGAAAGTCCTAGCTCTCCTCCACTGCAACCCTGGACTGGGACCCGGGGGCCTCCATGTGGACTCGGAGGGTCGTGAACTCCGACCCGCGGTCACTCACCGCCGCTCTGGTTGTAGTAGCCGAGCAGGGTCCGCAGGCTCCCTCGGAAAATCTGCTCGTTGTCCTTGGCGCTCCGTGTCTCCCTCTCCCAATACTCCGGCCCCTCCCGCTCCATCCACGCCGCGCGCGGCTCCTATCTCGGGGTCTCCGCGTCGCTGTCGAAGCGCACGATCTCCGTGCCGTCCACGTAGCCGACGGAGATGTACCGGGGCTCCCCGAGGCCGGGCCGGGACACGGCGGTGTGGAAATACCTCATTGAGTGTGCGCCTGGGGGCGGCGCGCGGTGAGACCCCGACCTCCTCCCGGGACCCCGGGGGTGCGCGGGCCGGGAGGGGAGCGGGCGCGGGGCTCGGGACGCGGGGAGAAGGGCGGGAGGTCGGGATGGGCGATGGGGACCCGGCTTCCCCGGAGCCGCCCGCCCTCCCCAGAGCCCGTGTCCCTCCGCCCGCACTCACCCGCGCGGGTTCGGGTCGGGCCCAGGGCGGCCGCCAGCAGCAGGAGCAGCGCGCGGGGCCAGAGCCCCCATCTCGGATCTGCGCGTTTGACTTCCGCGGTCTGCGTGGACTTTATAGCCTGTGCCCGCGGCCACGCTGATTGGGTCTCCGGGGTGTCCCCACCCAATGGGGGTGAGAACTGCGCAGCAGTCACCAGTGTCCTGGCAGAAGGGCCCGACACAGGTCAGGAGCTGGAGAAGTGAACCGGGGAGATGGGGAATCCCCAGCTCTGGGCTCCCCACCCAGAGGTCGCCGCCCGGGGACTCGGACTTTGTCTGAACCCTGTGCTGTGGACAGAGCACTGTGGTCCTGGAGTCTCCGAGTTCTGACCCAGAAGCTGTCTGCACACCAGAGACCCACAGGCCGGGCTCCTGCCTTCTCTCCAGCCTTCCTCTTCCTTCTCCTCCTCAGTGCTCAGACCCTGGACTCTTCTAGAAGAAAGTCACTTCCAGGAACACAATAGCAACAAGCAGGCTGGGAGGCAGCAGAGAGATGTTTCTCTTTAAAGCAGGAGGCCTTGGCCTGCAAGCCCCACACAGACTCCATGGAGAACAGGGTCTGAGTTTACCGCAGTGGGCAGCTCACTCTGCCTGGTGCTCAGGAATCTCACCACAGAGAAGAGACTCTGCCTCTTCCCTCAGGACCCTGTCTTCACAGCCTGGTGCTTACACTCTGACTCCTGGTGTTTCTTCCCAGATGGCGCATCTGTGGCTCCAGGTGGGTGTGTTGCACAAGGATCTTCACCCCACAGTCCTGAGATCATCTGTGTGAACTTGGGACCCTGTCTCAGCTCGGTGGACCCTCTAAGTGTCAGGTGCCCTGCTGGGTTCTGCAGATGTGCACTGCAGTCTGTAGACAAACACCCTCAAACAGGAGGACTCCAGGTGTTAGGGTCTCCCCCTTGGCTTCTGTCCCCTCTGCTCAGCCCTTCTCTGTCTCTCCTCAGCCTCACCCCACCAGTGCCCAGCACCCCTTGCTCTGGAGCTCTGCATAACACTGTCTCTCCCTTTGCATCCAGGTTCCCTCACTGTGGTCAGCCACTGAGCTGGGAGTCAGGTTGTGTGTTTTCCTTATTTTAACCTCTGCTAGGGGCTGGAGAGATGGCCAGTGGTTAGAGCACTCATAGCTCTTGCAGAGGGTCTCGATTCAGTTCCCATGGTGCCTCACAACCATCTGTAACTCCGGTTCCATGGATCCAATGCCTGCTGCACCTACGTACTCATGGGCATAAGATAAATGCAATAAAAATCAAGTTTTATAAAAAGCTCCCTCAGCTCCCCCTCCCTCTCCTCCACAGCTAGAGTGTGGGACCCAGGGGCTGAGGGCACAGCATGCTCAGTCTGCCCTGTGCCAGCAGCCAGCGAAGGCAGCACTGGGTAGGGACAGGATCTGGTGAGTGAAATAGGCGTTATTGAAATGAAAACAGTATAAAACTACACTATGGAAGATTTCATTTATGGACCTACTGTGCGCAGTGGATCACAGCCTCACTCAGGAAGAACACACTGCGTGTGCTCATCTTTGCCCTTGAGCCCCTGTGATAGTTTCTGATTGCTGCTGAACAAGACAAATTCCGTGGAGTCACTTGAATGTTGACTTGTAGGAGACCATGGTGTCCACAAGGTCCAGAGAGCTCCTGCACCGAGGGATCCCCTTTCTGTCTTCTCTCCCACTTGAGGCCCTCCAGGGTCTCACCTCCTTAAGATCAGGGAGAATCCTCAGAGTCCAGGGCAGTGGCCGCCCCGCCTGGGGGAGTCAGGATCAGGACTGTGTCTGAGCGCACGGAAGCCGAGGCTAAGGGGAACCGCGGCTGCCTGAGCTGCCATGGCTCCTGTCTCCTCTACTGCAAGGGTCTCGGGTCCCAGGCTGCCCTGCCCTCATCTCACTTACAGCTGCAGGGAACCCTCCCTCCTTTTCCTGCTGTGAGAAGAAAACTCCCATGAGAGGGTTATGGAGGAGGAGAGCCATGAGGGCCAAAAGCAGCTGCAAAGACTGGAACCAGAGAAGGTTCCAGAATCTGGAATAGACCCAGGGAAGGCTGAGGAGACTCTGGAGCATTTTTTTAAAGTTCTCTCTATCCATCCCTGGGACCTCAGAAGCTGTGATGCCGGATTCGGCAGCCAGGGGGCCACAGCACCCAGGAGTTGGATTCATTTAGGGTCCTTGCTTAGCTGAGCCCCTGTGAACTTTGAATGCTGGTGTAGGCTGTGGACCCAGCAGACACCAGGCATCACACAGGCTCTGGGTGGACCCACGAGCACCCAGACATCTCACAGGAACCGGGCTCTCCCACAGGCACCTGGACATGCTGCAGACACACGGACATCACACTGACACCCAGAAACCGTCCACGCAGGCTGAGACTATGGGCCTATCACTTTTAATTCACTCAGTTCCTCCCTCCTGACCAGGCTCCAGCTCCGTTCTCCTGATCCACGAATATGTGAGGCGCCAGGACGCAACCTGAGTAGAGTCATATGCAGCCTTCAATCCTCGCCAGACTCTGCCCACTGTCGGCAGCCATCTTGAGCTCCCTCTTGGGCTCTGATCCCCCACACCACCAGACTCCCTCATGCCCATCCTCCTCTGTGTCTGCTGAGTGGGGCCCCAGCCTGACAGGCAGCTCTGGTGCCAGGCAGGCCCTCTCAGGTGTCTCCCCACTGTGGCTTCTGCCCCACCTGCCCACTCCTGATCCTCCTCCCAGCTCATTCCTCCATGCTGCCAGAGGGAACCACTGGCTGGAGGGATGAATCTGAGGACTGAATTTGAGGGATTAAATGTGTGTGCCACTACCTTTAAAAGACAATTCTTGGCCTAGAAAGTAGGCTCAGTGGTGAAGGGCACTTGTTGCTCTTGCAGAGGACTTGGTTTCAATCCCCAGAGCCCACATGGTGGCTCCCAATCAGCTGTAACTCCGGTTCTAGGATGGATAGTAGTTCACTGCTGTGTGGGCTCACCAAGGGACAAGGAGGTATTTTTCATACATCCGTACCCTGCCAGACCTCAGCAAGGGAACCACAGGCTAGGCCAGCAACATATCCAACAGTGGAACCTGAGTATCTGAGCTCAGGTGTTTTTTATTGATTCAGAACTCCTCAGGTGTTCCGATAGCACATGCAGATCCTGAGCAATCAAACGTCCCCCACATAAATCCAACACCTGCAGACAATACAAATGCCAAGACCTAGGGAGCCCCGCACACAACAGTGCAAAGAACAATTATTTTACACGTAACTGATAATAAACTTCTACAACAGGAACACAAGCCCACCTGTGGCCCTGTGGACACTCCACACCCTCGGTGCACAGACATACATGTAGGTCAAACACTCATGCAAGTTTTTAAAGAGCCAAAGTCAGGTGTGGTGTTGTGCACCTTTAAACCCAGCTTGAGGGGGACAGGCACAGCCTGTTTCTGTGAGTTCAATGTCACCCTGGTCTACACAGTGAGTTCCGGCCAGCCAGGGCTGTGTGGTGAGGCTCTGTATCAAAAACAAGAACATTGTAAGAGCCAATCCCCTTTCACTGTGGGGTCTGGGAACAAACTCAGGTCATCAGGTGTGAACAGTAGCAATCCACCCACTGATTATCTCTCTGGCCCGGCACAGTTAGCCCATATGAAGCAGGATCACCATCTCTCTGCTAAAGCAGAGATGCCACAGACATGGAGCAAGGGCTGCTCTGGCCTCACCTGGTCCTCGGCAGGACATCAGCTGGTCTTGACCACTGAGCCATCTCTCCAGGCCCATGTCACATTTTAAAACAGACACAAATTAAGACTCTGACCATAAATCCCTGAGTCACCACTGGGGGCAGCACTGGGCCTCCCAGAGCCCTGGGGAGCTGGAGGGGCTTAGGGCAGAGCACAGATCCAAGAGACCTGATCCAAGATGAGGCCTGTGGACCCTCCTCTCTGCCGGTCCCAAATCCAGGGTCAATTTCTGAAACATGGGAATGAAGGATGATCCTCCAGGGAGGAGTCTGGAAGGAGGCAGGAGCTCAGGAGACTGAAGTTCATGTCTGCAGCCTACGGCCTCCTGAATGCAGGGCCTTGTTGGGCCTTGAGGACAAGACAGGAAACACCTCCACTGCTGTCACTCAGGGACCCTGAGGAGAACGAGACAGGCACCGCTCACAGGGACAAGAGAAGGCCTACACCTCCATGCAAATTACAAAGACAAGAAATAAACACAGGAGACAGTTAGAGCCACAGCCAGGACTGAGCCCAGGCTGACCAGACACAGCAGCCCTGGCTGCTCATAATCCTGGAGACAGGACAAGGCTCTGGCCGTCCCTGTGTCCCTGTGATCACAGACTCTCAGCATGTGGTTCTTCTCAGTGACCAGGACAACACAGCCAGGAGGTGACAGAGCTGAGGAGCGACCATGTCCAACCCCACAATGCACTGTGCTCCACCTGACCACAAGCCCTGTTCACATCAGGCCATCAGCCTCTTCCTGTCCACCAAACACCTTCAAAATAATCAACAGAGATTCTGGAATATTCCCCATGCTGCCATTTATTTCCTCCACAAAACTGTAAGAATTCTCTCCTTTATGTTATCCACCAACCAACCTCTCAGGTCAAGGACAAGGACAACCAAGTTCACATCCAGATTCTGATTTTCAGTGTGAAAGTCAGGAGCTGCAGCTCAGGGCAGCATGGAGCTGACAGGATGGAGATGTCCCCTCCTGCCTGGTTGGACCAGGAAGGCTGGCTGTGGAAGGGAACACGGGGCAGTGCAGGGACAGGGTCCTGGGGTACAGGGGAGGCTAGGCTCCCAAGTTCTTCACATGGAGCCCACAGGATCACAGGAACTTCAGACACTGTCTCCTAAGGAGAACTGAGGGCTCTGGACATCACAGGAGAGACCTGAACACATCTTCTGTCTCTCTGTCCACGCCAGGCAGCTGTCTTCATGCTAAGGAACAAAGTCATGAACAGTCACTGTGAGGACAACCTGCCCACAACTCAGCATTCACTCAGAGGAGATTCTGAGAGAGCCTGAACCCAACCATGTCCACTTTGCCCCTCCCCAAATCAGGACCCCAGAGTGTCACCTTAAGAAACAGAGAGAGACTCATCAGAGCTCCTGTCACTGTCCCTGCCTAGGGTTAAAAAAAAAAAATAAAGGTAGAAGCAGAACCTTCAGAAGATTTGACAGGAGGAGCATTATGGGATGGCTGAGCTCCCCATCATCTCCAGCTTCACCCCCATGGCTTCAGGGACAACCCTGCTCCCAACACTGACCTGAAGCTGGAGCATAGCTTCCTCCTCTCCCACCTGTGAGAAGAAAGGCTGTGACAGACAAGGGAAGTCTGTGACCCTAGGAAGTTTCCAGAACTGACAGCAGACCCAGGCTAGAGACAGGAGCCTGAGGGGTGTGTGGAAGTGTTTCCCATCTGTGAGGCAGAGCTCACTTCTAAAGGGGCTGAGAGGAAACTCAGACCCTGCCCTTTCCTACCTCTGTTTCTCCTCCTCTTCATCACAATGGCCACCACAGCTCCAATGATCACAGCTCCAAAGAGACCCAGGACAGCAATGACTGCCATGATGGGGACAGAGGACTGAGGAGGCTCTGGGAGGGAAAAGGAAGGTTGAGGGTCATGACCCCAGCTCTCAGCCCTGACCCTGCTCAGTCTGCAGAAGGCTCCAGCTTTCCCTGAGCCCAGCTCTGCACCCACACCCTCCTTACCCCATCTCAGACTGAGGGGCTCAGGCAGCCCCTCATGCTTCACATGGCATGTGTATCTCTGCTCCTCCCCAGAAGGCACCACCAGAGCTGCCCACTTCTGGAAGGTTCCATCCCCTGCAGGCCTGGTCTCCACCAGCTCCATGTCCTGAGTCTGTTCCTCCTGCTCCCTCAGCCAGGTGATGGAGATGAGGGCGGGGTAGAAGCCCAGGGCCCAGCACCTCAGGGTGACTCTCCCTTTAGGTCCGGGATGACTGGTCACATGTGCCTTTGGGGGATCTGTGTGGAAGAGTTTGGAAATTCCAGAATTTAGTTTGCCCTGGGTACCCCATAAGTGTCAGGTGACAATTCTAGGAATAGATAGAATTGGGGTGGGGTAGGGCTGCAAGCATCACACACAGGAATCTGAGAGGAAAACTGTGTGGAAAGTTCTAGAAACCTGGTGAACCACCCTAGGGCAGGAGAGTCCATGTCTCCCATGAAGTGAAGGAGAGTTCTGGTCCTGGTGTAAGGGCTGACACACTCAGCATGACAGGACTCAGTTTCCACAGACAGTGTGTGGGCAGAGGACCCGGCCTGCAAGAGGCCATGGCTGACAGAGGGCTGAGACTGAAGGGAGCCCTGTTGGTTCTGTGGGGACCTTCTGTCCCTCCCTCCTGAGACAGATCTGAGCTGTGCAGGGAGAAGGCTGAGCCCTGGGAGAGTCAGTGCAGTCTCTGTGATGTGATCAGGAGACCCAGGGACTCTGTTTCCCCTTCGGAGGCAGGGGCATGACCCAGCTGATGGTCTCTTCTCCCTCAGGACTGAGCCCAGCCCTAGGGCAGAGGAGGAGATGCTGGGGCCCTCGCACCTGCGCGCTGCAGCGCCTCCTTCCCGTTCTCCAGGTATCTGCTGAGCCACTCCAGGCACTCGCCCTCCAGGTAGGCCCTGCATCTCTCTGCAACACCAGCCTGCTCCCACTTGTCCCGGGTGATCTTCGCCGCCATGTCCGCCGCCGTCCACGTGGTCAGGTCGTCGTTCAGGGCGATGTAATCGCGGCCGTCGTAGGCTCCTTGATGGTACCCACGGAGGAGGCGCCCGTCAGGCCCCATGTCACAGCCAAACATCTCCTGGATAGTGTGAGAACCTGCGGCCACGCCCGCGGTCAGCCCCGCCCACTGCCGAGGCTCCGCCCACCGCGTCTCTGTTAAACCTAAAGGGAAACCTGGTCTGGGTCCCCGCTCTCCTCCTCACCAATCTTGGACCTGGTTCCCGAGCGACTCTGGCCCGTCCGTGGTACGCGGAGGGTCGTGACCTCCGACCGCGGTCACTCACCGCCGCTCTGGTTGTAGTAGCCGAGCAGGGTCCGCAGGTTCCCTCGGAAAATCTGCTCGTGGTTCTTGGCGCTCCGTGTCTGCTCCTCCCAATACTCCGGCCCCTCCCGCTCCATCCACGCCGCGCGCGGCTCAGCCCTGGGGGTCTCCGCGTCGCTGTCGAAGCGCGCGATCTCCGTGCCGTCGACTTGGCCGACGATAAGGAACCGGGGCTCCCCGAGGCCGGGCCGGGACACGGCGGTGACGAAATTCCGCAGCGAGTGTGCGCCTGGGGGCGGCGCGCGGTGAGACCCCGACCTCCTCCCGGGACCCCGGGGGTGCGCGGGCCGGGAGGGGAGCGGGCGCGGGGCTCGGGACGCGGGGAGAAGGGCGAGAGGTCGGGATGGGCGATGGGGACCCGGCTTCCCCGGAGCCGCCCGCCCTCCCCAGAGCCCGTGTCCCTCCGCCCGCACTCACCCGCGCGGGTTCGGGTCGGGCCCAGGGCGGCCGCCAGCAGCAGGAGCAGCGCGCGCGGGGCCGGAGCCCCCATCTCGGGTCTGCGCGTCTGACTTCCGCGGTCTGCGTGGACTTTACACCCAGTGCCCGCGGCCACGCTGATTGGGTCTCCGGGGTGTCCCCACCCAATGGGAGTGAGAACTGCTCAGTCGTCACCAGTGTCCGGGCAGAAGGACCCGGCACAGGTCAGGAGCTGGAGAAGTGAAACTGGGGAGATGGGGAGTCCCCAGCTCTGGGCTCCCCACCCAGAGGTCGCCTCCCTGGGACTGGACTTTGCCTGAACCCTGTGCTGTGGACAGGGTTGTCTTTAAAGCAGGAGGCCTTGGCCTGCAAGCCCCACAGGGACTCCAGGGAGAACAGGGTCCGAGTTCACCACAGTGGGCAGCTCACTCTGCCTGGTGCTCAGGAATTTCACCACAGAGAAGAGACTTTGCCTCTTCTCTCAGAACCGAGTCTCCACAGCCTGGTGCTTACACTCAGACTCCCAAATGGCGCATCTGTGGCTCCAGGTGGGTGTGTTGCACAAGGATCTTCACCCCACAGTCCTGAGATCCTCTATTGGGACTTGGGACACTGTCTCAGCTCGGTGGACCCCCTAAGTGTCAGGTGCCCTGCTGGGTTCTGCAGATGTGCACTGCAGTCTGTAGACAAACGCCCTCAAACAGGAGGACTCCAGGTGTTAGGGTCTCCCCCTTGGCTTCTGTCCCCTCCTGCTCAGCCTTTCTCTGTCTCTCCTCAGCTTCACCCCACCAGTACCCAACACCCCTAACTCCGGAGGTTTTCATAACACTCTCTGGTCATTTGCATCCAGGTTCCCTCACTGTGGTCAGCCACTCAGCAGCAAGTCAGGTTGTATGTTTTCCTATTTTAACCTTTGATGAGTTGGAGAGATGGCTCAATGGTTAGACCTCTGATTCCTCTTGCAGAGGGTCAGGATTCCCTTCCCATGGTGCCTCACAGCCATCTGTAACTCCAGTTCCATGGATCCAATGTCTGCTGCACATACGTACTCATGTGCATAAGATGAATACATGCAACAGAAATCAAGTTTTGTAAAAAGCTCCATCAGCTCCCCCTCCCTCTCCCGCACATCTAGAGTGTGAGGCTCAGGGGCTGAGGGCACAGGATGCTCAGTCTGCCCTGTGCCAGCAGCCAGCGATGCCAGCTCTGGGACTGGTGACTGAAATAGACTGCACCGAGATAAAAACAGTATAAAATTACACATATGGAAGGTTTCATTTATGGACCTACTGTGTGTGGTGGCTCACAGCCTCACGCAGGAAGAAGACCCTGTGTGTGCTCATCTTTGCCCTTGACCCCCTTGTCCACTGGGAAGGCACCGCCGTGGGAACCAAATACAGGAGGACACTGGACCCTGTCTACAGTCCATGTTGCCCTTGTCCAACACTTCCGAGGTATGGTTGCCTTGGTGAATGAATCACGGGTGGGAGGAGCCATAACTGGGTATAGATCGGAATAATGGTGATAGTGTGGCAGAAGTCATGTGATTTGTTCTCTCTCTCTCTCTCTCTCTCTCTCACACACACACACACACACACACACACACTCTCTGACCTCTGCTCACGATGTAGAGCTGATGATATGAGGGAGATGAAGTCCCAGGCCTGTGGCACACTGGATCCGATGACTGAGTTGGCCCCAGAGTTCCTCAGGCCTGGGCAGCGTGGGCACTGGGCGGAGGAGGATTCTCGTGCAGAGGGTGGACACTGGTGATCCCAGGTGTCACCACTGTCCAGTCGTGTCGGATAATTTAAATTAATCTTGGTTTTGTTTATTTCTGTGGATTTTGATCTGACATCTTCCAGTCCCAGCCACACATAACTGAAGCGGGAGTGAGGCAGGGGTGAGTGGGCCTGGGGCACAGGATCACACACAGGACACAGCGAGTCACTGGGAGCTGGACCAGAGATGAAATCTGCAGTCACCTCCCGAGCAGGTGCCCACAGCCAGCCAGCATCCTCTCAGGACTCCTGCAGCTCCTTCTCCATGACCATCCATAAGAAGGGCTTGGGTTTACCTGACACCTCCTGCTCTCAGGTTTCATCCTGAATAACCCAGGGCGGCCCTTGGGCTGTCCTAGAGCTAGGAGCAGGTGGAAGGGTACCTTGGACCCCGGATTTCTCACACTGAGTGTGGTGAGAGTTCAGCTGCTCTCCAGTGCCCTAGGCTTGATGGAGCCCAGGCGGTGGGAGAAGACATGGAAGGATTCCTTCTTCCCAGTCAGTGGATCATCTGATCATGATAGCCAGGGGAATGAGTTAGAAACTATAGACCCATTTCATTTAAAGCTTTAAAAAATACTTGTATTAATAGCTAAGTTCTGTACACTGTATCTGGAGGTCACCCTCTTCCCATTCCTCCCTGAAAGCACCCCCATTGTGCCTCAGAATACAGAGCAAAACAAAACAAGTAGACAACAATTAAGTCCAGTTCCTGTGGGGGGACATGGGTCACGGACATCACCATGGTGTGGAGGCAGCAGGTGGCTCTGATCATGGGCATTTACTGGCCTACATTAGCCTGGGATTATGGATGACAAAGTTTGGCCTGAAGTTGGGCGTCACTGCCCAAACCTGCAGGCACCCAGACATCATGAAGGCACCTGAGTTTTTGCAGTCACCTGGGCCTCAGGCACCAGGTCATCAGCTGGTGCAGTGTCACCAGCTGTAAGGATTTCCTAAAGGAGGCAGAGGCTTGGATCATGAGTTTGAGGCCAGCCTGAGCTGCTCATCTCAGACTCTTAAGGAACCAAAGCAGGCAAGTCCTCAAGGGCTCCCTGTTCCTTTCACCTGGTCTCCCCTTGATTCTGTCTCTGGAGATGCTTTGGTTCCCTCTATGGGAAGATCTAGGGAAAGCTCCTCTTACTAAGAGTTGATACTTACTGTGGTGGACTGATTATCGATAAAGCCATCAGGACCAAGCTATATGAAATCAGCAAAGTAATAGAGTAAATTCGAGACCTTAGCAGAGAAGGCCTGGTCTCCTCAGTATCGACATCCACACTGCTGAGTCTCCCACCACCAAGAACCTGTGGGCCTCCATGTGATGCTCAAGGGGAGAGACAATTGATTTCCCTCCACCAGGATGTCTTTAGAAGGGCCTGGTCTCTGAATTCAGAGTCAATCCATCTGCTGTAGAGTAAGGCTTTGCCAAAGAGAAGCTTCTCCCCCTTGTGGCTGTATGCCTCAGGGACTTCTGGGAACAGCTTGGAGGGAGGTGTATAAGACCCAGAGAGAGTGACAGCTGGACAGATGGACAGGAAAGAGAGAGCTCAAAAGCTGTTGATAGAGACGCAGGCAAAGATAAGGCTCAGGTGAAGTGGACTAGTGGGGTTTTACATCCTCTCAGTAATTGCTGTGCCTTAGGGGTCATAGTTAGTTCAGTTCCCCAGGCTTAGACAGATTCTTTCTTTTCTTCTCATCCTTTCCTTTCCTTTCCTTTCCTTTCCTTTCCTTTCCTTTCCTTTCCTTTCCTTCCCTTTCCTTTCCTTTCCTTTCCTTTCCTTTCCTTTCCTTTCCTGCTCTTCCTAACCCTATGAGCTAACTGATGTTTTAAAAGTTACGAAATATAAACCTGATGGCCAGGAAAGGAGGGGCAGAGTCAAGTTGCCAGAGAAAGAGTAACAATTATAAACCGCAGAAAACAGTCACACACCCTCACCACTTTTAAAAATAAAACTGTTACATTTTAAAAACCATTTTACAATCTGCAGTTATCCTGGGATTAGCAAAAGATCCCAGACAACAGACCTTGCAGGCCCTTGCCCGCAGGTCCCTGGCTATCCTGGCCCCCTCTCTGAGCCCTAACTCCCACAGCACAGCTCTGCCCTTTCCTGACTCCTCTGGCACCAGACTGCATCCGAAGCAGGCTTGCCCTGACCCTGTGTGGTTTCTCTGTCTCTGCAGCCCTGACCCACATCCAGGGGATCTGACAGTCTCTTCTGACCAACAAGGACCCCTGCACTCTCCTGCCCTCACCCACAGATGCACACACTCCCTGGGGTGGACTCCATGAGGAGTGAACACACAGACTTGGGCAGTTGAACTGTGTTCCCTAGCGTGTGCTGGAGTGTCTACTGCAGCACCAGGTCCTCCCACAGGGAGAGCAGAGTCACCTGAGCTTTCCCCTGCCCTCGGCCCTGCCCCTCCACATTCTTTTATGTCTTTGACTCCTGAGCTACTGAATTTTACGTCATTCATTCATCAAACACTTGCTGCATGTGAGTATTTGCTCCGACCCGAGCTCTGATGTCATCATCCTTCACAAGATAGAGATGGCCAATCAGGACAGAGATCATCATTCATCTCAGCAAAGGCTTTCTGACCTGGAATCACTGAGCCAGAAGAGAAAATGGGACCTGGAACCCAGAGATGAAACAATTTCCATCTCTCAGATTCCCAGAATCTTTTTTTTCCTTTAATTTGGTCTTCTCTCAGACAATACATCCAGACCACAGCTCCTCTCCCTCCACTCCTCCCAGTCCCTCCCACACTTCCCTTCTCCCCCAGGTTCATTCCCTCTCTGTTCCCTTTAGGAAAGAGCAGGCCTCCCAGGGATATCTACCAAGCACTGCACAGCAGACACAGTAAGACACGGCACAATCCTCATATCAAGGCTGGACACAGCGACCCAGGAGGAAGCAAGGGTCCCAAGAGCAGGCAGAAGAGCCAGACACAAGCTCACTCCCACTGTGAGGACTCCCATCAGAACACTAGCTAATAAGTGTACTGTGCATGCAGAGGACCTGGTGCAGAAGCACGCAGGCTCTGTGACTGCTGCCCCAGTCTCTGTGGCCCCTGTGAGCCCTGATTAGTTGATCCAGAATTTTTAAAGAAGGATTTATTAGTTTTATGTCTATGGGAGTTTGTAATGCCTATATGTGTGTGCACCATGTGCCGGCCTATTGTCCACAAAGCCTATGGAGCCCCTTTAACTGGAGGGTTGTGATACAGGGTCGTGAGCGACCATGTGGGTGCTGGGAATTCTACTTTGGTCAGTCTTCTGCAAGAACAGCAACTGATCTTAATCCCTGAGCCACCTCTCCAGGCCCAGGATCACATTTTAAGAAACACACATCAATGGAGACTCTGCCCATCAATCCTTGGGTCACCATTGGGTCAGCATCGGGATTGCCAGAGTCAAGGAGGAGGACAGGCCTTGGACAGAGCTCAGATGGGACTGGTCCTGATTCAACATGAGATCCCGTGGAACCTCCTTTCTGCCCACGCTACAGTCTGAGGTCACATGCTGAAAGCTGGAAAGTAGGAAGATCCTCCAGGGAGGAGCCTGATGGAGGAGCTCAGGAGACTGAAGTTCATCTCTGCAGCCCACAGTGTCTCGAGTGCAGGACCTTAAAGGGCCCTGTGGAACAGGGACAGAAAAACACCTCCTACTTTGGGGTCAGAGACCCCAAAGGAGCATGAGACAGCCCCTACTCACAGGGACAAGAGCAGGGTTAGTCCTGAATACCAACTACAAAGACAAGAAATAAACACAGGAGACAGTTAGAGCCACAGCCAGGACTGAGCCCAGGCTGACCAGTCACAGCAGCCCTGGCTGCTCATAACACTGGGGACAGGACAAGGCTCTGGCTGTCCCTGTGTCTCTGTGATCACAGACTCTCAGCATGTGGTTCTTCTCAGTGACCAGGGCAACACAGCCAGGAGGTCACAAAGGTGAGGAGCGACCATGTCTAAGCCTACAATGCACTCTGCTTCTCCTGAGCACAGCCCTGCTCACACTCAGCCCCTCATCCTCCTCCTGTCCACCAAACACCTTCAGAAAAAATCAACAGAGATTCTGAAATGTTCCCTATCCTGCCATTTATTTCCTCCACGAAACTGTGAGAATTCTCTCCTTGTTATCCACCAACCAACCCCTCAGATCAAGGACAGGGACAACCAAGTTCACATCCAGATTGTGGTTTTCAGTGTGGAAGTCAGGAGCTGGAGCACAGGGCAGCATGGAGCTGACAGGATGGAGATGTCCCCTCCTGTCTGGCTGGACCAGGAAGGCGGCCTGTGGAAGGGAACACAGGGCAGTGCAGGGACAGGGTCCTGGGGTACAGGGGAGGCTGGGATCCCCAGTTCTTCACATGGAGCCCACAGGATCACAGGACCTTCAGACACTGTCTCCTAAGGAGAACTGAGGGCTCTGGACATCACAGGAGAGACCTGAACACATCTTCTGTCTCTCTGTCCACGCCAGGCAGCTGTCTTCATGCTAAGGAACAAAGTCGTGAACAATCACTGTGAGGACAACCTGCCCACAACTCAGCATTCACTCAGAGGAGATTCTGAGAGACCCTGAACCCAACCATGTCCACTTTGCCCCTCCCCAATCAGGCCCCAGAGTGTCACCTTTACAATCAGGGAGAGACTCTTCAGAGCTCCTGTCACTGTCCCTGCCTAGGGTTAAAAAAAAAAACAAAACAAAAAAAAAAAAAAAACAAAGGTAGAAGCAGAACCTTCAGAAGATTTGACAGGAGGAGTATTATGGGCTGGCTGAGCTCCCCATCATCTCCAGCTTCACCCCCATGGCCTCAGGGACAACCCTGCCCCCACACTGACCTGAAGCTGGAGCATAGCTTCCTCCTCTCCCACCTGTGAGAAGAAAGGCTGTGACAGACAAGGGAAGTCTGTGACCCTAGGAAGTTTCCAGAACTGACAGCAGACCCAGGTTAGAGACAGGAGCATGAGGGGTGTGTGAAAGTGTTTCCCATCTGTGAGGCAGAGCTCACTTCTAAAGGGGCTGAGAGGAAACTCAGACCCTGCCCTTTCCTACCTGTGTTTCTCCTCCTCTTCATCACAATGGCCACCACAGCTCCAGTGATCACAGCTCCAAGGAGAACCAGGACAGCAATGGCTGCCATGATGGGGATGGAGGACTGAGGAGGCTCTGGGAGGGGAAAGGAAGGTGAGGGTCATGACCCCAGCTCTCAGCCCTGACCCTGCTCAGTCTGCAGAAGGCTCCAGCTTTCCCTGAGCCCAGCTCTGCACCCACACCCTCCTTACCCCATCTCAGACTGAGGGGCTCAGGCAGCCCCTCATGCTGCACATGGCATGTGTATCTCTGCTCCTCCCCAGAAGGCACCACCAGGGCTGCCCACTTCTGAAAGGTTCCATCCCCTGCAGGCCTGGTCTCCACCAGCTCCATGTCCTGAGTCTGTTCCTCCTGCTCCCTCAGCCAGGTCATGGAGATGAGGGCGGGGTAGAAGCCCAGGGCCCAGCACCTCAGGGTGACTTTCCCTTCGGGTCCAGGATGACTGGTCACATGGGCCTTTGGGGGATCTGTGTGGAAGAATTGGGAAATTATAGAATTAATTTGTCCAGGGTACCCCATAAGTACCCTTGTGGCCACTGTGTAAATAGTTAGATTGGGGTATGGTAGGGATACAATCTTCATATACAGGAGTCTGGGAGGATAAACTGTTTGGAAAGTTCTAGAAATTGGGGGAACCAGCCTATGGACAGGAAGTCCAACTTCCCATCAAGTGAAGGAGACTTCTGGTCCTGGTGTAAGGGCTGACACACTCAGCATGACAGGACTCAGTTTCCACAGACAGTGTGTGTGCAGAGGACCCGGCCTGGGAGAGGCCATGGCTGACAGAGGGCTGCAGACTGAGGGGAGCCCCTGTTGGTTCTGTGGGGACCTTCTCTCCCTCCCTCCTGAGACAGATCTGAACTGTGCAGGGAGAAGACTGAGCCCTGGGAGAGTCAGTGCAGTCTCTGTGATGCTGATCAGGAGACCCAGGGACTCTGTTTCCCCTTCGGAGGCAGGGGCATGACCCAGCTGATGGGTCTCTTCTCCCTCAGGACTGAGCCCAGCCCGAGGGCAGAGGAGGAGATGCTGGGCCCCTCGCACCTGCGCGCTGCAGCGCCTCCTTCCCCTTCTCCAGGTGCCTGCTGAGCGACTCCAGGCACCGGCCCTCCAGGTAGGCCCTGTGTCTCTCTGCAGCACCAGCCTGCTCCCACTTGTCCCGGGTGATCTTCGCCGCCGTGTCCGCCGCCGTCCACGTGGTCAGGTCGTCGTTCAGGGCGATGTAATCGCGGCCATCGTAGGCGACCTGCTCATACCCACGGAGGAGGCGCCCATCTGGCCCCATGTCACAGCCATACATCCACTGGAGGATGTGAGAGCCTGGGCCACGCCCGCGGTCAGCCACGCCCACCGGCCCGCCCCGCCCTCAGCGGACTTCAAGAATGGAAATGGAATCCCGGTCCCGATCCCCGCTCTCCTTCTCCCCAAGCCAGGACCTGGTTCCCGAGCGACTCTGGCCCGTCCGTGGGACGTGGAGGGTCGTGACCTCCGACCCGCGGTCACTCACCGCCGCTCTGGTTGTAGTAGCCGAGCACGGTCCGCAGGCTCACTCGGAAAATCTGCTCGGCGTCCTTTGCGCTCCGTGTCTCCCTCTCCCAATACTCCGGCCCCTCCCGCTCCATCCACGCCGCGCGCGGCTCAACTCTAGGCGTCTCCGCGTCGCTGTCGAAGCGCACGATCTCCGTGCCGTCCACGTAGGTGACGATGATGAACCGGGGCTCCCCGAGGCCGGGCCGGGACACGGCGGTGATGAAATTCCACAGCGAGTGTGCGCCTGGGGGCGGCGCGCGGTGAGACCCCGACCTCCTCCCGGGACCCCGGGCGGGTGCGCGAGGCGCGAGGGGAGCGGGCGCGGGGCTCGGGACGCGGGGAGAAGGGCGGGAGGTCGGGATGGGCGATGGGGACCCGGCTTCCCCGGAGCCGCCCGCCCTCCCCAGAGCCCGTGTCCCTCCGCCCGCACTCACCCGCGCGGGTCCGGGTCGGGCTCAGGGCGGCCGCCAGCAGCAGGAGCAGCGCGCGCGGTGTCGGAGCCCCCATCTCGGATCTGCGCGTCTGACTTCCGCGGTCTGCGTGGACTTTACACCCAGTGCCCGCAGCCAAGGTGATTGGGTCTCTGGGATGTCCTGGAGTGAGGTGAGTGGGTGGTGAGAACTGGGCCTTCGTTATCAGTGTCTGGGCAGAAGGACCCGACATAGGTCAGGAGCTGGAGAGGTGAAACCGGGGAGATGGGGAATCCCCAGCTCTGCTCCCCACCCAGAGGTCGCCGCCCAGGGACTCGGACTTTGCCTGAACCCTGTGCTGCGGACAGAGCGCTGTGGTCCTGGAGTCTCCGAGTTCTGACCCAGAAGCTGTCTGCACACCTGAGACCCACAGGCCGGGCTCCTGCCTTCTCTCCAGCCTTCCTCTTCCTTCTCCTCTTCAGTGCTCAGACCCTGGACTCTTCTAGAAGAAAGTCACTTCTGGGAACACAATAGAAACAACAAGCAGGCTGACAGGCAGTAGAGAGATGTTTCTCTTTAAAGCAGGAGGCCTTGGCCTGCAAGCCCCATAGGGACTCCAGGGAGACCAGGGTCCGAGTTCACTGCAGTGGGCAGCTCACTCTGCCTGGTGCTCAGGAATCCCACCACAGAGAAGAGACTCTGCCTCTTCCCTCAGGACCCTGTCTCCACAGCCTGGTGCTTACACTCCGACTCCTGGTGTTTCTTCCCAGATGGCGCATCTGTGGCTCCATATGGATGTGTTTCAGGAGGATCTTCACCCCACAGTCCTGAGATCAACTGTGTGGACTTGGGACCCTGTCTCAGCTTGTGGAACCCTGAAGTGTCAGGTGCCCTGCTGGGTTCTGCAGATGTGCACACTGCAGTCTGTAGACAAGCATCCTCAAACAGGAGGACTCCAGGAGTTAGGGTCTCCCCCTTGGCTTCTGTCCTGCTCAGCCCTTCTCTGTCTCTCCTCAGCCTCACCCCACCAGTGCCCAGCACCCCTTGCTCTGGAGCTCTGCATAACACTGTCTCTCCCTTTGCATCCAGGTTCCCTCACTGTGGTCAGCCACTGGGCTGAGAGTCAGGTTGTGTGTTTTCCTTATTTTAACCTCTGCTAGGGGCTGGAGAGATGGTCATGGTCAGAGCACTCATAGCTCTTGCAGAGGGTCAGGATTCAGTTCCCATGGTGCCTCACAACCATCTGTAACTCCAGTTCCATGGATCCAATGCCTGCTGCACCTACGTACTCATGGGCATAAGATAAATGCAATAAAAATCAAGTTTTATAAAAAGCTCCCTCAGCTCCCCCTCCCTCTCCTCCACAGCTAGAGTGTGGGACCCAGGGGCTGAGGGCACAGCATGCTCAGTCTGCCCTGTGCCAGCAGCCAGCGAAGGCAGCACTGGGTAGGGACAGGATCTGGTGAGTGAAATAGGCGTTATTGAAATGAAAACAGTATAAAACTACACTATGGAAGATTTCATTTATGGACCTACTGTGCGCAGTGGATCACAGCCTCACTCAGGAAGAACACACTGTGTGTGCTCATCTTTGCCCTTGAGCCCCTGTGATAGTTTCTGATTGCTGCTGAACAAGACAAATTCCGTGGAGTCACTTGAATGTTGACTTGTAGGAGACCATGGTGTCCACAAGGTCCAGAGAGCTCCTGCACCGAGGGATCCCCTTTCTGTCTTCTCTCCCACTTGAGGCCCTCCAGGGTCTCACCTCCTTAAGATCAGGGAGAATCCTCAGAGTCCAGGGCAGTGGCCGCCCCGCCTGGGGGAGTCAGGATCAGGACTGTGTCTGAGCGCACGGAAGCCGAGGCTAAGGGGAACCGCGGCTGCCTGAGCTGCCATGGCTCCTGTCTCCTCTACTGCAAGGGTCTCGGGTCCCAGGCTGCCCTGCCCTCATCTCACTTACAGCTGCAGGGAACCCTCCCTCCTTTTCCTGCTGTGAGAAGAAAACTCCCATGAGAGGGTTATGGAGGAGGAGAGCCATGAGGGCCAAAAGCAGCTGCAAAGACTGGAACCAGAGAAGGTTCCAGAATCTGGAATAGACCCAGGGAAGGCTGAGGAGACTCTGGAGCATTTTTTTAAAGTTCTCTCTATCCATCCCTGGGACCTCAGAAGCTGTGATGCCGGATTCGGCAGCCAGGGGGCCACAGCACCCAGGAGTTGGATTCATTTAGGGTCCTTGCTTAGCTGAGCCCCTGTGAGCTTTGAATGCTGGTGTAGGCTGTGGACCCAGCAGACACCAGGCATCACACAGGCTCTGGGTGGACCCACGAGCACCCAGACATCTCACAGGAACCGGGCTCTCCCACAGGCACCTGGACATGCTGCAGACACACGGACATCACACTGACACCCAGAAACCGTCCACGCAGGCTGAGACTACGGGCCTATCACTTTTAATTCACTCAGTTCCTCCCTCCTGACCAGGCTCCAGCTCCGTTCTCCTGGTCCACGAATATGTGAGGCGCCAGGACGCAACCTGAGTAGAGTCATATGCAGCCTTCAATCCTCGCCAGACTCTGCCCACTGTCGGCAGCCATCTTGAGCTCCCTCTTGGGCTCTGATCCCCCACACCACCAGACTCCCTCATGCCCATCCTCCTCTGTGTCTGCTGAGTGGGGCCCCAGCCCGACAGGCAGCTCTGGTGCCAGGCAGGCCCTCTCAGGTGTCTCCCCACTGTGGCTTCTGCCCCACCTGCCCACTCCTGATCCTCTTCCCAGCTCATTCCTCCATGCTGCCAGAGGGAACCACTGGCTGGAGGGATGAATCTGAGGACTGAATTTGAGGGATTAAATGCGTGTGCCACTACCTTTAAAAGACAATTATTGGCCTGGAAAGTAGGGTCAGTGGTGAAGGGCACTTGTTGCTCTTGCAGAGGACTTGGTTTCAATCCCCAGAGCCCACATGGTGGCTCCCAATCAGCTGTAACTCCGGTTCTAGGATGGATAGTAGTTCACTGCTGTGTGGGCTCACCAAGGGACAAGGAGGTATTTTTCATACATCTGTACCCTGCCAGACCTCAGCAAGGGAACCACAGGCAAGGCCAGCAACATATCCAACAGTGGAACCTGAGTATCTGAGCTCAGGTGTTTTTTATTGATTCAGAACTCCTCAGGCGTTCCGATAGCACGTGCAGATCCTGAGCAATCAAACGTCCCCCACATAAATCCAACACTGCAGACAATACAAACACCAAGACCTAGGGAGCCCCGCACACAACAGTGCAAGATCAATTATTTTACACATAATAATAAACTTCTACAACAGGGACACAAGCCCACCTGTGGCCCTGTGGACACTCCACACCCTCGGTGCACAGACACACATGTGGGTCAAACACTCATGCAATTTTTTAAAGAGCCAAAGTCAGGTGTGGTGTTGTGCACCTTTAAACCCAGCTTAAAGGGACAGGCACAGCCTGTTTCTGTGAGTTCAATGTCACCCTGGTCTACACAGTGAGTTCCGGCCAGCCAGGGCTGTGTGGTGAGGCTCTGTATCAAAAACAAAAACGTTGTAAGAGCCAATCCCCTTTCACTGTGGGGCCTGGGGACAAACTCAGGTCATCAGTGTGAGCAGCAGCAATCCGCCCACTGAGCCGTCTCTCTGGCCCAGCACAGTTAGGCTGCGTGAAGCAGGATCACCATCTCTCTGCTAAAGCAGAGATGCCACAGACATGGAGCAAGGGCTGCTCTGGCCTCACCTGGTCCTCGGCAGGACATCAGCTGGTCTTGACCACTGAGCCATCTCTCCAGGCCCATGGTCACATTTTAAAACAGACACAAATCAAGACTCTGACCATAAATCCCTGAGTCACCACTGGGGGCAGCACCGGGCCTCCCAGAGCCCTGGGGAGCTGGAGGGGCTTAGGTTAAGAGCACAGATCCCACGGGACCCACTCAAGATGAGGCCCTGTGGACCCTCCTCTCTGGCCATCCTAAATCTAGGACCAATTTCTGAAAGATGGGAAAGAAGGATGATCCTCCAGGTAGGAGCCCGGAAGGAGGCAGGAACTCAGGAGACTGAAACTCATCTCCGTAGCCCACGGCCTCCTGAGTGCAGGGCCTTGTTGGGCATTGAGGACAAGACAGGAAACACCTCCTCCAGCTGTCCCACTCAGGGACCCCAAGGAGAATGAGACACGCATACTCACAGGGACAAGAGAAGGCCTACACCTCCATGCAAACTACAAAGACAAGAAATAAACACAAGAGCCAGTTAGAGCCACAGCCAGGACTGAGCCCAGGCTGACCAGTCACAGCAGCCCTGGCTGCTCATAATCCTGGAGACAGGACAAGGCTGTGGCCATCCCTGTGTCCCTGTGATCACAGACTCTCAGCATGTGGTTCTTCTCAGTGACCAGGACAACAGAGCCAGGAGGTGACAGAGCTGAGGAGTGACCACATCAAGGCCCACAATGCACTGCACTCCACCCGGGCACATCCCTGCTCATACTCAGACTCTCAGCCTCCTCCTGTCCACCAAACACCTTCAGTGTAATAAACAGAGGTTCTGGAATGTTCTCTATGCTGTCAGTTAATTCCTCCACAAAACTGTAAGAATTCTCTCCTTTGTGTTATCCACCAACCAACCCCTCAGGTCAAGGACATGGACAACCAAGTTCACATCCAGATTATGGTTTTCAGTGTGGAAGTCAGGAGCTGCAGCTCAGGGAAGCACAGAGCTGACAGGATGGAGATGTCCCCTCCTGCCAGGCTGGACCTTGAAGGTTGGCTGTGGAAGGGAATGTGGGGCAGTGCAGGGCCAGGGTCCTGGGGTGAATGGGAGGCAGGACTTCCCAGTTTTTCACATGTAGCCCACAGGATCACAGGAACTTCAGACACTGTTTCCTAGGGAGAACTGAGGGCACTGGACATCACAGGAGAGACCTGAACACATCTTCTGTCTCTCTGTCCACGCCAGGCAGCTGTCTTAATGCTAAGGAACAAAGTCGGGAACAGTCACTGTGAGGAAAACCTGCCCAACCCACCACTCACTCAAAGGCTATTCTGTGAGACCCTGGACCCCAACCATGTCCTCTATGCCCCTCCCCAAATCAGGACCCCAGAGTGTCACCTTTACAATCAGGGAGAGACACATCAGAGCTCCTATCAGTGTCCCTGCCTAGGGAAAAATAAATTCAAAGGTAGAAACAGAACCTTCAGAAGATTTGACAGGAGGAGCATTATGGGATGGCTGAGCTCCCCATCATCTCCAGCTTCACCCCCATGGCCTCAGGGACAATCCTGCCCCCACAGTTACCTGAAGCTGGAGCTTAGCGTCCTCCTCTTCCACCTGTGAGAAGAAAGGCTGTGACAGACAAGGGAAGTCCCCGACCCTAGGAAGTTTCCAGAACTGACAGCAGACCCAGGTTAGAGACAGGAGCATGAGGGGTGTGTGGAAGTGTTTCCCATCTGTGAGGCAGAGCTCACTTCTAAAGGGGCTGAGAGGAAACTCAGACCCTGCCCTTTCCTACCTCTGTTTCTCCTCCTCCTCATCACAATGGCCACCACAGCTCCAGTGATCACAGCTCCAAGGAGAACCAGGACAGCAATGACTGCCATGATGGGGATGGAGGACTGAGGAGGCTCTGGGAAGGAAAGGTGAGGGTCATGACCCTAGCTCTCAGCCCCGAGCCTGCTCAGTCTGCAGAAGGCTCCAGCTTTCCCTGAGCCCAGCTCTGCACCAGCACCCTCCTTACCCCATCTCAGGGAGAGGGGTTCAGGAAGCCCCTCATGTTGTACATGGCATGTGTATCTCTGCTCCTCCCCAGAAGGCACCACCAGGGCTGCCCACTTCTGGAAGGTTCCATCCCCTGCAGGCCTGGTCTCCACCAGCTCCATGTCCTGAGTCTGTTCCTCCTGCTCCCTCAGCCAGGTCAGGGAGATGAGGGCAGGGTAGAAGCTCATGGCCCAGCACCTCAGGGTGACTCTCCCTTCAGGTCCAGGATGACTGGTCACATGTGTCTTTGGGGGAACTGTGTAGAGGAGTTGGGAAATTATAGAATTTAGTATTTGTCCATGGTACCCCATAAGTGTCAGGAGACCATTATGTAAAGAGATAGAATTGGGGTGTGGTAGGGATGCAAGCCTCACACACGGGAATCTGAGAGGATAAACAGTGTGGAAAGTTGTAGAAACCCGGTGAGCCAGCCTAAGGAAGGATAGCCCATTTTTCCCGTGAGGTGAAGGAGACTTCTGGTCCTGGTGTAAGCGCTGACACACTCAGCATGACAGGACTCAGTTTCCACAGACAGTGTGTGGGGCAGAGGACCCGGCCTGGGAGAGGCCATGGCTGACAGAGGGCTGCAGACTGAAGGGAGCCCCTGTTGGTTCTGTGGGGACCTTCTCTCCCTCCCTCCTGAGACAGATCTGAGCTGTGCAGGGAGAAGGCTGAGCCCTGGGAGAGTCAGTGCAGTCTCTGTGATGCTGATCAGGAGACCCAGGGACTCTGTTTCCTCATCAGAGGCAGGGGCATGACCCAGCTGATGGTCTCTTCTCCCTCAGGACTGAGCCCAGCCTGAGGGCAGAGGAGGAGATGCTGGGGCCCTCGCACCTGCGAGCTGCAGTGCCTCCTTCCTGTTCTCCAGGTATCTGCGGAGCCACTCCAGGCACTCGCCCTCCATGTAGGCCCTGGCCTGCTCTGCATTTCCATTCCGCTCCCACTTGTCCCGGGTGATCTTCGCCGCCGTGTCCGCCGCCGCCCACGTGGTCAGGTCGTCGTTCAGGGCGAGGTAATCCTTGCCATCGTAGGCGTACTGATGGTACCCATGGAGGAGGTGCCCGTCCGGCCCCATGTCACAGCCATTCAGAAACTGGATGGTGTGAGAGCCTGCGGCCACACCCGCGGTCAGCCCCGCCCACCGCCCAGGCCCCGCCCAGCTGCCCCACCCACTGCGGACATCTCTGAACCCAAGGGAAACCAGGTCCTCAGGTCCAGGCTCTTCTCCCCAACCCGGGACCTCGAACCCAGGCGACTCCTGTCGGTCCCTGTGAAGCAGAGGGTCCTGACTCCGACCCGCGGTCACTCACCGCCGCTCTGGTTGTAGTAGCCAAGCAGGGTCCGCAGGCTCCTTCGAAATCTCTGCTCGTTGTTCTTGGCGATCCGTGTGCTCATCTCCCAATACTCCGGCCCCTCCCGCTCCATCCACGCCGCGCGAGGCTCCACCCTCGGCGTCTCCGCGTCGCTGTCGAAGCGCACGATCTCCGTGCCGTCCACGTAGCCAACAGAGACGAACCGGGGCTCCCCGAGGCCGGGCCGGGACACGGCGGTGATGAAATACCTCATTGAGTGTGCGCCTGGGGGCGGCGCGCGGTGAGACCCCGACCTCCTCCCGGGACCCCGGGGGTGCGCGGGCCGGGAGGGGAGCGGGCGCGGGGCTCGGGACGCGGGGAGAAGGGCGGGAGGTCGGGATGGGCGATGGGGACCCGGCTTCCCCGGAGCTGCCCGCCCTCCCCAGAGCCCGTGTCCCTCCGCCCGCACTCACCCGCGCGGGTCCGGGTCGGGCCCAGGGCGGCCGCCAGCAGCAGGAGCAGCGCGCGCGGGGCCGGAGACCCCATCTCGGGTCTGCGCGTCTGACTTCCGCGGTCTGCGTGGACTTTATAACCTGTGGCCGCAGCCACGCTGATTGGGTCTCCGGGGTGTCCCCACCCAATGGGGGTGAGAACTGCGCAGTCGTCACCAGTGTCCGGGCAGAAGGGCCCGACACAGGTCAGGAGCTGGAGAAGTGAAACCGGGGAGATGGGGAGTCCCCAGCTCTGGGCTCCCCACCCAGAGGTCGCTGCCCGGGGACTCGGACTTTGTCTGAACCCTGTGCTGCAGACAGAGCGCTGTGGTCCTGGGGTCTCCGAGTTCTGACCCAGAAGCTGTCTGCACACCAGAGACCCACAGGCCGGGCTCCTGCCTTCTCTCCAGCCTTCCTCTTCCTTCTCCTCCTCAGTGCTCAGACCCTGGACTCTTCTAGAAGAAAGTCACTTCTGGGAACAGGATGGCAACAAACTGCTCTTCAAAGCAGGAGGCCTTGGCCTGCTAGCCCCACAGGGACTCCATGGAGACCAGGGTCCGAGTTCACCGCAGTGGGCAGCTCACTCTGCCTGATGCTCAGGAATCTCACCACAGAGAGGAGACTTTGCGGTCTTCCCTCAGAACCCCTTCTCCACAGCCTGGTGCTTACACTCAGACTCCTGATGTTTCTTTCCAGATGGAGCATCTGTGGCTCCAGGTGGGTGTGTTTCATGAGGATCTTCACCCCACAGTCCTGAGATCATCCCTGGGACCCTGTCTCAGCTCGGTGGATCCCGGAAGTGTCAGGTGCCCTGCTGGGTTCTGCAGATGTGCACTGTAGTCTGTAGAGAAACACCTTCAAACAGGAGGACTCCAGGTGTTAGGGTCTCCCCCTTGGCTTCTGCCCCCTCCTGCTTGACCCTTCTCTGTCTCTCTCCTCAGCCTCACCCCACCAGTGCCCAGCACCCCAGCTCCGGAGTCTGCATAACACTGTCTCTCCCTTGCCTCCAGTTTCCCTCACTGTGGTCAGCCACCCTGCTGCAAGTCAGGTTGTGTTGCAGAAGGGGTCCTGAAATGTGTGTTGGGGGGGGGGGTAACTCACAGGCCACTGTTTTCCCTTCAGACTGAAATACACTGAGCAAGGGGACATCCTGCTCCAACCCCAGGGTCCCGAGTCCTGCGCCTGCCCAGTCCTGCTCCAGTTCCCTCAGCCAGGGGACAATGGCTTCCCCCTCTCACCCTGAGGCAGGGACCTGGACTGTGCTCCATGCCTGCCCTGATGTGGGAACCAGCTGGGGTGACCCTGGTGGCAGGCTTGGGGGAGAGCTGAGTGCAGGCATGCAGCCTGTGCAGGTCAGAGGAGGTATCAGGTTCCCAGGAAATGGAGACTGGAGGTTGTGAGCCACTATGTGGGAGCTGAGAACCGAACCCAGGTCCCCTGTGAGACAAGTGCTCAAAACCACTGAGCCAAACTCCAGCTCCCATCAAACTTACCTTCTACATAATGAACCTGTTGTGTGTTGACAGAAATAGCATTCTGTCTGAGAAATATCCATTTTCCAAAATAAAACAGTGGAGTGACAAGGGTGTGTCTTTTAGACCTTTCGTTTTTCCATGTTGTCCTGTTTCATGTTGTTAGACATTCACTGGGTTTTCCTATTTACTTCTGCACCTAACCATCATTTGGATTTAAGTATTTGTGGAGGAAAATTGAACTTAACCACCACGCAGAAGAACTGTTATGTTTAATGGTGTCTTCAGGTAGTTGTGCACACTCAGTTTTGATATAACAATTAAATAACACTTTTAAGCTTTTAAAAAGATGCATTTTATTTTATGCATTTTTTGTTGTATGTAAGTATGTGCATCTCATGGTGCCTGGTGCCCTTGGGGGTAAGAAGAGAGCCTCAGATGCCCTGGAGCTTAGTTACAGGTGGTTGTGAGCTGCATTGTGGGTGCTGGTCCAGAGCCAGGGAAGGATGGGGGTAAGCTTCTTGAGAGGGTGGTGCCTGCAGGGAGCAGGGTCAGGCCGGGGTCCACCTCGATCTAATTAGGGTTTGTATTGCTGTGATCCTCCATGACCTAAGACAACTTGGTAGAGAAAGGGTTTATTTCCATTTACACAGCACATCAAGGCAGGAATTCAGGGCAGGACCTGGAGGCAGGATCTGGAGGCAGGATCTGGAGGCAGGACTTGGAGGCAGGAACTGGAGGCAGGACTTGGAGGCAGGACCTGGAGGCAGGAACTGGAGGCAGGACCTGGAGGCAGGACCTAGGGGCAGGACCTGGAGGCAGAACCTGGAGGCAGGACATGGATTGCAGGACTTGGAGGCAGGATGTGGAGGCAGGAACTAGGGGCAGGATCTGGAGGTAGGTCCTGGAGACACATCAGAGCTCCTGTCGCTGGCCCTGACTGGAGTAAAAAAAATTGAAAGATAGAACAGAACCCCCAGAAGATTTGACAGGAGGAGCATTATGGGCTGGCTGAACTCCCCATCATCTCCAGCTTCACCCCCATGGACACAGGGACAACCCTGCACCCCCCCAACTGACCTGAAGCTGGAGCATAGCTTCCTCCTCTCCCACCTGTAAGAAGAAAGGCTGTGACAGACTAGGGACATCCCCGACCCTAGGAAGTTTCTAGAAAGGACAGCAGACCCAGGTTAGAGACAGGAGCATGAGGGGTGTGTGGAAGTGTTTCCCATCTGTGAGGCAGAGCTCACTTCTAAAGGGGCTGAGAGGAAAATCAGACCCTGCCCTTTCCTACCTCTGTTTCTCCTCCTCCTCATCACAATGGCCACCACAGCTCCAGTGATCACAGCTCCAAGGAGAACCAGGACAGCAATGACTGCCATGATGGGGATGGAGGACTGAGGAGACTCTGGGAAGGGAAGGGAGGTGAGGGTCATGACCCCAGCTCTCAGCCCTGACCCTGCTCAGTCTGCAGAAGGCTCCAGCTCTGCCTGAGCCCAGCTCTGCACCCACACCCTCCTTACCCCATCTCAGGCTGAGGGGCTCAGGCAGCCCCTCATGCTGCACATGGCATGTGTATCTCTGCTCCTCCCCAGAAGGCACCACCAGAGCTGCCCACTTCTGGAAGATTCCATCCCCTGCAGGCCTGGTCTCCACCAGCTCCATGTCCTGAGTCTGTTCCTCCTGCTCCCTCAGCCAGGTCATGGAGATGAGGGCGGGGTAGAAGCCCAGGGCCCAGCACCTCAGGGTGACTCTTCCTTCAGGTCCACGATGATGGGTCACATGGGCCTTTGGGGGATCTGTGCGGAAGAGTTTGGAAATTGCAGAATTTAGTTTATCCAGGGTACCCCATAAGTGTCAGGTGACCATTCTAGGAAATAGTAGAATTGGGGTGTGGTAGGGTTGCAAGCCTCACACACAGGAATCTGAGAGGAAAACTGTGTGGAAAGTTCTAGAAACCTGGTGAACCAGCCTAGGGAAGGAGAGTCCTTTTTCCCATGAGGTGAAGGAGACTTCTGGTTCTGGTGTAAGGGCTGACACACTCAGCATGACAGGACTCAGTTTCCACAGACAGTGTGTGGGGCAGAGGACCCGGCCTGGGAGAGGCCTTGGCTGACAGAGGGCTGCAGACTGAAGGGAGCCCCTGTTGGTTCTGTGGGGACCTTCTCTCCCTCCCTCCTGAGACAGATCTGAACTGTGCAGGGAGAAGGCTGCGCCCTAGGAGAGTCAGTGCAGTCTCTGTGATGCTGATCAGGAGACCCAGGGACTCTGTTTCCCCTTAGGAGGCAGGGGCATGACCCAGCTGATGGTCTCTTCTCCCTCAGGACTGAGCCCAGCCCTAGGGCAGAGGAGGAGATGCTGGGGCCCTCGCACCTGCGCGCTGCAGCGCCTCCTTCCCGTTCTCCAGGTATCTGCCTAGAGACTTCAGGCACTCCCCCTCCAGGTAGGCCCTGTGTCTTTCTGCCTCACCTGTCCGCTCCCACTTGTCCCGGGTGATCTTCGCCGCCATGTCCGCCGCCGTCCACGTGGTCAGGTCGTCGTTCAGGGCGATGTAATCGCGGCCATCGTAGGAGCCCTGATGGTACCCACGGAGGAGGCGCCTGTCCCGGCCCCAGGTCACAGCCATACATCCACTGGATGGTGTGAGAGCCTGGGCCACGCCCGCAGTCAGTCCCGCCCACCGCCCCGCCCACAGGCCCCGCGGCCCCGCCCACCGCGGCCTCTTCTTAAATGAAAGATAAACAAGATCCCTGCTCTCCTCCTCCCCAATCCTGGAAATGGAACCCCGTCGCCCCTGGCCGGTCATGTGCACTCAGAGGGTCGTGACCTCCGACCGCGGTCACTCACCGCCGCTCTGGTTGTAGTAGCCGAGCAGGGTCCGCAGGTTCACTCGGAATCTCTGCTCGTTGTTCTTGGCGATCCGTGTGCTCATCTCCCAATACTCCGGCCCCTCCCGCTCCATCCACGCCGCGCGCGGCTCATATCTCGGGGTCTCCGCGTCGCTGTCGAAGCGCGCGATCTCCGTGCCGTCCACGTAGCCGACGATAAGGAACCGGGGCTCCCCGAGGCCGGGCCGGGACACGGCGGTGACGAAATACCGCAGCGAGTGTGCGCCTGGGGGCGGCGCGCGGTGAGACCCCGACCTCCTCCCGGGACCCCGGGGGTGCGCGGGCCGGGAGGGGAGCGGGCGCGGGGCTCGGGACGCGGGGAGAAGGCGGGAGGTCGGGATGGGCGATGGGGACCCGGCTTCCCCGGAGCCGCCCGCCCTCCCCAGAGCCCGCACTCACCCGCGCGGGTCCGGGTCGGGCCCAGGGCGGCCGCCAGCAGCAGGAGCAGCGCGCGCGGGGCCAGAGCCCCCATCTCGGATCTGCGCGTCTGACTTCCGCGGTCTGCGTGGACTTTATAACCTGTGCCCGCGGCCACGCTGATTGGGTCTCCGGGATGTCCTGGAGTGAGGTGAGTGGGTGGTGAGAACTGCGCAGTCATCATCAGTGTCCGGGCAGAAGGGCCCGACACAGGTCAGGAGCTGGAGAAGTGAAATTGGGGAGATGGCGAGTCCCCAGCTCTGGGCTCCCCACCCAGAGGTCGCCGCCCTGGGACTCGGACTTTGCCTGAACCCTGTGCTGTGGACAGGGTTGTCTTTAAAGCGGGAGGCCTTGGCCTGCAAGCCCCACACAAGAGTCCACGGAGACCAGGGTCCGAGTTCACCGCAGTGGGCAGCTCACACTGCCTGGTGCTCAGGAATCTCACCACAGAGAAGAGACTTTGCCTCTTCCCTCAGGACCCGGTCTCCACAGCCTGGTGCTTACACTCCGACTCCTGGTTTTTCTTCCTAGATGGCGCATCTGTGGCTCCAGGTGGGTGTGTTGCACAAGGATCTTCACCCCACAGTCCTGAGATCCTCTGTGGGGACCTGGGACCCTGTCTCAGCTCGGTGGACCCCCTAAGTGTCAGGTGCCCTGCTGGGTTCTGCAGATGTGTACTGCAGTCTGTAGACAAACGCCCTCAAACAGGAGGACTCCAGGTGTTAGGGTCTCCCCCTTGGCTTCTGTCCCCTCCTGCTCAGCCCTTCTCTGTCTCTCCTCAGCTTCACCCCACCAGTGCCCAACACCCCTAACTCCGGAGGTTTGCATAACACTCTCTGGTCATTTGCATCCAGGTTCCCTCACTGTGGTCAGCCACTCAGCAGCAAGTCAGGTTGTATGTTTTCCTATTTTAACCTTTGATGAGTTGGAGAGATGGCTCAATGGTTAGACCTCTGATTCCTCTTGCAGAGGGTCAGGATTCCCTTCCCATGGTGCCTCACAGCCATCTGTAACTCCAGTTCCATGGATCCAATGTCTGCTGCACATACGTACTCATGTGCATAAGATGAATACATGCAACAGAAATCAAGTTTTGTAAAAAGCTCCATCAGCTCCCCCTCCCTCTCCCGCACATCTAGAGTGTGAGGCTCAGGGGCTGAGGGCACAGGATGCTCAGTCTGCCCTGTGCCAGCAGCCAGCGATGCCAGCTCTGGGACTGGTGACTGAAATAGACTGCACCGAGATAAAAACAGTATAAAATTACACATATGGAAGGTTTCATTTATGGACCTACTGTGTGTGGTGGCTCACAGCCTCACGCAGCAAGAAGACCCTGTGTGTGCTCATCTTGGCCCTTGACCCCCTTGTCCACTGGGAAGGGACCCCCGTGGGAACCAAATACAGGAGGACACTGAACCCTGGCTACAGTCCATGTTCCCTTGTCCAACAATTCCGAGGTGCGGTTGCCTTGGTGAGTGAATCACGGGTGGGAGGAGCCATAACTGGGTATAGATCGGAATACTGGTGATAGTGTGGCAGAAGTCATGTGATCTGTTCTCTCTCTCTCTCTCTCTCTCTCTCTCACACACACACACACACACTCTCTCTCTGACCTCTGCTCACGATGTAGAGCTGATGATATGAGGGAGATGAAGTCCCAGGCCTGTGGCACACTGGATCCGATGACTGAGTTGGCCCCAGAGTTCCTCAGGCCTGGGCAGCGTGGGCACTGGGCGGAGGAGGATTCTCGTGCAGAGGGTGGACACTGGTGATCCCAGGTGTCACCACTGTCCAGTCGTGTCGGATAATTTAAATTAATCTTGGTTTTGTTTATTTCTGTGGATTTTGATCTGACATCTTCCAGTCCCAGCCACACATAACTGAAGCGGGAGTGAGGCAGGGGTGAGTGGGCCTGGGGCACAGGATCACACACAGGACACAGCGAGTCACTGGGAGCTGGACCAGAGATGAAATCTGCAGTCACCTCCCGAGCAGGTGCCCACAGCCAGCCAGCATCCTCTCAGGACTCCTGCAGCTCCTTCTCCATGACCATCCATAAGAAGGGCTTGGGTTTACCTGACACCTCCTGCTCTCAGGTTTCATCCTGAATAACCCAGGGCGGCCCTTGGGCTGTCCTAGAGCTAGGAGCAGGTGGAAGGGTACCTTGGACCCCGGATTTCTCACACTGAGTGTGGTGAGAGTTCAGCTGCTCTCCAGTGCCCTAGGCTTGATGGAGCCCAGGCGGTGGGAGAAGACATGGAAGGATTCCTTCTTCCCAGTCAGTGGATCATCTGATCATGATAGCCAGGGGAATGAGTTAGAAACTATAGACCCATTTCATTTAAAGCTTTAAAAAATACTTGTATTAATAGCTAAGTTCTGTACACTGTATCTGGAGGTCACCCTCTTCCCATTCCTCCCTGAAAGCACCCCCATTGTGCCTCAGAATACAGAGCAAAACAAAACAAGTAGACAACAATTAAGTCCAGTTCCTGTGGGGGGACATGGGTCACGGACATCACCATGGTGTGGAGGCAGCAGGTGGCTCTGATCATGGGCATTTACTGGCCTACATTAGCCTGGGATTATGGATGACAAAGTTTGGCCTGAAGTTGGGCGTCACTGCCCAAACCTGCAGGCACCCAGACATCATGAAGGCACCTGAGTTTTTGCAGTCACCTGGGCCTCAGGCACCAGGTCATCAGCTGGTGCAGTGTCACCAGCTGTAAGGATTTCCTAAAGGAGGCAGAGGCTTGGATCATGAGTTTGAGGCCAGCCTGAGCTGCTCATCTCAGACTCTTAAGGAACCAAAGCAGGCAAGTCCTCAAGGGCTCCCTGTTCCTTTCACCTGGTCTCCCCTTGATTCTGTCTCTGGAGATGCTTTGGTTCCCTCTATGGGAAGATCTAGGGAAAGCTCCTCTTACTAAGAGTTGATACTTACTGTGGTGGACTGATTATCGATAAAGCCATCAGGACCAAGCTATATGAAATCAGCAAAGTAATAGAGTAAATTCGAGACCTTAGCAGAGAAGGCCTGGTCTCCTCAGTATCGACATCCACACTGCTGAGTCTCCCACCACCAAGAACCTGTGGGCCTCCATGTGATGCTCAAGGGGAGAGACAATTGATTTCCCTCCACCAGGATGTCTTTAGAAGGGCCTGGTCTCTGAATTCAGAGTCAATCCATCTGCTGTAGAGTAAGGCTTTGCCAAAGAGAAGCTTCTCCCCCTTGTGGCTGTATGCCTCAGGGACTTCTGGGAACAGCTTGGAGGGAGGTATATAAGACCCAGAGAGAGTGACAGCTGGACAGATGGACAGGAAAGAGAGAGCTCAAAAGCTGTTGATAGGGAAGCAGGCAGAGATAAGGCTCAGGTGAAGTGGACTAGTGGGGTTTTAGAAAAGTCACAATTTACAGCCTCTCAGTAATTGCTGTGCCTTAGGGGTCATAGTTAGTTCAGTTCCCCAGGCTTAGACAGATTCTTTCTTTTCTTCTCATCCTTTCCTTTCCTTTCCTTTCCTCTCCTCCTTTCCTTTCCTTTCCTTTCCTTTCCTTTCCTTTCCTTTCCTTTCCTTTCCTTTCCTGCTCTTCCTAACCCTATGAGCTAACTGATGTTTTAAAAGTTACAAAATATAAACCTGATGGCCAGGAAAGGAGGGGCAGAGTCAAGTTGCCAGAGAAAAAGTAACAATTACAAACCGCAGAAAACAGTCACACACACTCAACACTTTTAAAAGAAAAACTGTTATATTTTAAAAACCATTTTACAATCTGCAGTTATCCTGGGATTAGCAAAAGATCCCAGACAACAGACCTTGCAGGCCCTTGCCCACAGGTCCCTGGCTATCCTGGCCCCTTCTCTGAGCCCTAACTCCCACAGCACAGCTCTGCCCTTTCCTGACTCCTCTGGCACCAGACTGCATCCTAAGCAGGCTTGCCCTGACCCTGTGGGGTTTCTCTGTCTCTGCAGCCCTGACCCACATCCAGGGGATCTGACAGTCTCTTCTGACCAACAAGGACCCCTGCATTCTCCTGCCCTAACCCACAGATGCACACACTCCCTGGGGTGGACTCCATGAGGAGTGAACACACAGACTTGGGCAGTTGAACTGTGTTCCCTAGCGTGTGCTGGAGTGTCTACTGCAGCACCAGGTCCTCCCACAGGGAGAGCAGAGTCACCTGAGCTTTCCCCTGCCCTCGGCCCTGCCCCTCCACATTCCTTTATGTCTTTGACTCCTGAGCTACTGAATTTTATGTCATTCATTCATCAAACACTTGCTGCATGTGAGTATTTGCTCCGGCCCGAGCTCTGATGTCATCATCCTTCACAAGATAGAGATGGCCAATCAGGACAGAGATCATCATTCATCTCAGCAAAGGCTTTCTGACCTGGAATCACTGAGCCAGAAGAGAAAATGGGACCTGGAACCCAGAGATGAAACAATTTCCATCTCTCAGATTCCCAGAATCTTTTTTTTCCTTTAATTTGGTCTTCTCTCAGACAATACATCCAGACCACAGCTCCTCTCCCTCCACTCCTCCCAGTCCGTCCCACACTTCCCTTCTCCCCCAGGTTCATTCCCTCTCTGTTCCCTTTAGGAAAGAGCAGGCCTCCCAGGGATATCTACCAAGCACTGCACAGCAGACACAGTAAGACACGGCACAATCCTCATATCAAGGCTGGACACAGCGACCCAGGAGGAAGCAAGGGTCCCAAGAGCAGGCAGAAGAGCCAGACACAAGCTCACTCCCACTGTGAGGACTCCCATCAGAACACTAGCTAATAAGTGTACTGTGCATGCAGAGGACCTGGTGCAGAAGCACGCAGGCTCTGTGACTGCTGCCCCAGTCTCTGTGGCCCCTGTGAGCCCTGATTAGTTGATCCAGAATTTTTAAAGAAGGATTTATTAGTTTTATGTCTATGGGAGTTTGTAGTGCCTGTATGTGTGTGCACCATGTGCCGGCCTAGTGTCCACAAAGCCTATGGAGCCCCTTTAACTGGAGGGTTGTGATACAGGGTCGTGAGCGACCATGTGGGTGCTGGGAATTCTACTTTGGTCAGTCTTCTGCAAGAACAGCAACTGATCTTAATCCCTGAGCCACCTCTCCAGGCCCAGGATCACATTTTAAGAAACACACATCAATGGAGACTCTGCCCATCAATCCTTGGGTCACCATTGGGTCAGCATCGGGATTGCCAGAGTCAAGGAGGAGGACAGGCCTTGGACAGAGCTCAGATGGGACGGGTCCTGATTCAACATGAGATCCCATGAAACCTCCTTTCTGCCCACGCTACAGTCTGAGGTCACATGCTGAAAGCTGGAAAGTAGGAAGATCCTCCAGGGAGGAGCCTGATGGAGGAGCTCAGGAGACTGAAGTTCATCTCTGCAGCCCATGGTCTCCTGAGTGCCAGGCCTTGCCGGGCCCTGAGGAACAGGGACAGAAAAACACCTCCTACTTTGGGGTCAGAGACCCCAAAGGAGCATGAGACAGCCCCTACTCACAGGGACAAGAGCAGGGTTAGTCCTGAATACCAACTACAAAGACAAGAAATAAACACAGGAGACAGTTAGAGCCACAGCCAGGACTGAGCCCAGGCTGACCGGTCACAGCAGCCCTGGCTGCTCATAACACTGGGGACAGGACAAGGCTGTGGCCGTCCCTGTGTCCCTGTGATCACAGACTCTCAGCATGTGGTTCTTCTCAGTGACCAGGGCAACACAGCCAGGAGGTCACAAAGGTGAGGAGCGACCATGTCTAAGCCTACAATGCACTGTGCTTCTCCTGAGCACAGCCCTGCTCACACTCAGCCCCTCAGCCTCCTCCTGTCCACCAAACACCTTCAGAAAAAATCAACAGAGATTCTGAAATGTTCCCTATCCTGCCATCTATTTCCTCCACAAAACTGTGAGTATTCTCTCCTTGTTATCCACCAACTAACCCCTCAGGTCAAGGACAGGGACAACCAAGTTCACATCCAGATTGTGGTTTTCAGTGTGGAAGTCAGGAGCTGGAGCACAGGGCAGCATGGAGCTGACAGGATGGAGATGTCCCCTCCTGCCTGGCTGGACCAGGAAGGCGGCCTGTGGAAGGGGACACGGGGCAGTGCAGGGACAGGGTCCTGGGGTGAAGGGGTGGCTGCGCTTCCCAGTTCTTCACATGGAGCCCACAGGATCACAGGAACTTCAGACACTGTCTCCTAAGGAGAACTGAGGGCTCTGGACATCACAGGAGAGACCTGACATCCTCTGTCCCCCTGTCCATGCCAGGCAGCTGTGTTCATGCTAAGGAACAAAGTCATGAACAGTCACTGTGAGGACAACCTGCCCACAACTCAGCATTCACTCAGAGGAGATTCTGAGAGACCCTGAACCCAACCATGTCCACTTTGCCCCTCCCCAATCAGGCCCCAGAGTGTCACCTTTACAATCAGAGAGAGACTCTTCAGAGCTCCTGTCACTGTCCCTGCCTAGGGTTAAAAAAAAAAAAAAAAAAAACAAAGGTAGAAGCAGAACCTTCAGAAGATTTGACAGGAGGAGTATTATGGGCTGGCTGAGCTCCCCATCATCTCCAGCTTCACCCCTATGGCTTCAGGGACAACCCTGCTCCCAACACTTACCTGAAGCTGGAGCATAGCTTCCTCCTTTCCCACCTGTGAGAAGAAAGGCTGTGACAGACAAGGGAAGTCCCCAACCCTAGGAAGTTTCCAGAACTGACAGCAGACCCAGGTTAGAGGCAGGAACATGAGGGGTGTGTGGAAGTGTTTCCCATCTGTGAGCAGAGCTCACTTCTAAAGGGGCTGAGAGGAAACTCAGACCCTGCCCTTTCCTACCTCTGTTTCTCCTCCTCTTCATCACAATGGCCACCACAGCTCCAATGATCACAGCTCCAAGGAGAACCAGGACAGTGATGACTGCCATGATGGGGATGGAGGACTGAGGAGGCTCTGGGAAGGAAAGGTGAGGGTCATGACCCCAGCTCTCAGCCCTGACCCTGCTCAGTCTGCAGAAGGCTCCAGCTTTCCCTGAGCCCAGCTCTGCACCCACACCCTCCTTACCCCATCTCAGGGTGAGGGGCTCAGGCAGCCCCTCATGCTGCACATGGCATGTGTATCTCTGCTCCTCCCCAGAAGGCACCACCAGGGCTGCCCACTTCTGGAAGGTTCCATCCCCTGCTGGCCTGGTCTCCACCAGCTCCATGTCCTGAGTCTGTTCCTCCTGCTCCCTCAGCCAGGTAAGGGAGATGAGGGCTGGGTAGAAACCCATGGCCCAGCACCTCAGGGTGACTCTCCCTTCAGGTCCAGGATGACTGGTCACATGGGCCTTTGGGGGATCTGTGTGGAAGAATTGGGAAATTATAGAATTAATTTGTCCAGGGTACCCCATAAGTACCCTTGTGGCCACTGTGTAAATAGTAAGATTGGGGTATGGTACGGATACAATCTTCATACACAGGAGTCTGGGAGGATAAACTGTTTGGAAAGTTCTAGAAATTGGGGGTACCAGCCTATGGACAGGAAGTCCAACTTCCCATCAAGTGAAGGAGACTTCTGGTCCTGGTGTAAGGGCTGACACACTCAGCATGACAGGACTCAGTTTCCACAGACAGTGTGTGGGGCAGAGGACCTGGCCTGGGAGAGGGCATGGCTGACAGAGGGCTGCAGACTGAAGGGAGCCCCTGTTGGTTCTGTGGGGACCTTCTCTCCCTCCCTCCTGAGACAGATCTGAGCTGTGCAGGGAGAAGACTGCGCCCTAGGAGAGTCAGTGCAGTCTCTGTGATGCTGATCAGGAGACCCAGGGACTCTGTTTCCCCTTCGGAGGCAGGGGCATGACCCAGCTGATGGGTCTCTTCTCCCTCAGGACTGAGCCCAGCCTGAGGGCAGAGGAGGAGATGCTGGGCTCCTGGCACCTGCGCGCTGCAGCGCCTCCTTCCCGTTCTCCAGGTATCTGCTGAGGGACTCCAGGCACCGGCCTTCCAGGTAGGCCCTGTGTCTCTCTGCAGCACCATTCCGCTCCCACTTGTCCCGGGTGATCTTCGCTGCCAAGCCCGACGCCGTCCACGTGGTCAGGTCGTCGTTCAGGGCGATGTAATCGCGGCCGTCGTAGGCGCCTTGATGGTACCCACGGAGGAGGCGCCCATCTGGCCCCATGTCACAGCCATACATCCACTGGAGGGTGTGAGAGCCTGGGCCACGCCCGCGGTCAGCTCCGCCCACTGTCCCGCCCACAGGCCCCGCGGCCCCGCCCACCGCGGCCTCTTCTGAACCGAAAGATAAACAAAGTCCCTGCTCTCCTCCTTCCAAACCCTGGAAATGGGACCCCGTCGCCTCTGGTTTGTCATGGGTACTCAAGGGTCCTGACCTCCGACCCGCGGTCACTCACCGCCGCTCTGGTTGTAGTAGCCCAGCGCGGTCCGCAGGCCCTCCAGGAAAGTCTGCTCCCAGAACTTGGCGCTCCGTGTCTTCCTCTCCCAATACTCCGGCCCCTCCCGCTCCATCCACGCCGCGCGGGGCTCATATATCGGCGTCTCCGCGTCGCTGTCGAAGCGCGCGATCTCCGTGCCGTCCACGTAGCCAACCAAGACGTACCAGGGCTCCCCGAGGCCGGGCCGGGACACGGCGGTGTGGAAATACCGCAGCGAGTGTGCGCCTGGGGGCGGCGCGCGGTGAGACCCCGACCTCCTCCCGAGACCCCGGGGGTGCGCGGGCCGGGAGGGGAGCGGGCGCGGGGCTCGGGACGCGGGGAGAAGGCGGGAGGTCGGGATGGGCGATGGGGACCCGGCTTCCCCGGAGCCGCCCGCCCTCCCCAGAGCCCGTGTCCCTCCGCCCGCACTCACCCGCGCGGGTCCGGGTCGGGCCCAGGGCGGCCGCCAGCAGCAGGAGCAGCGCGCGCGGGGCCAGAGCCCCCATCTCGGATCTGCGCGTCTGACTTCCGCGGTCTGCGTGGACTTTATAACCTGTGCCCGCGGCCACGCTGATTGGGTCTCCGGGGTGTCCCCACCCAATGGGGGTGAGAACTGCGCAGTCGTCACCAGTGTCCGGGCAGATGGGCCCAACACAGGTCAGGAGCTGGAGAAGTGAAACTGGGGAGATGGGGAGTCCCCAGCTCTGGGCTCCCCACCCAGAGGTCGGTGCCCGGGGACTCGGACTTTGCCTGAACCCTGTGCTGCGGACAGAGCGCTGTGGTCCTGGAGTCTCCGAGTTCTGACCCAGAAGCTGTCTGCACACCTGAGACCCACAGGCCGGGCTCCTGCCTTCTCTCCAGCCTTCCTCTTCCTTCTCCCCCTCAGTGCTCAGACCCTGGACTCTTCTAGAAGAAAAGTCACTTCTGGGAACAGGATGGCAACAAACTGCTCTTCAAAGAAGGAGGCCTTGGCCTGCAAGCCCCACAAGGACTCCAAGGAGACCAGGGTCCGAGTTCACCACAGTGGGCAGCTCACACTGCCTGATGCTCAGGAATCTCACCACAGAGAGGAGACTTTGCATCTTCCCTCGGAACTCCTTCTCCACAGCCTGGTGCTTACACTCAGACTCCTGATGTTTCTTTCCAGATGGAGCATCTGTGGCTCCAGGTGGGTGTGTTTCATGAGGATCTTCACCCCACAGTCCTGAGATCATCCCTGTGGAACTGGGACCCTGTCTCAGCTCGGTGGACCCTGGAAGTGTCAGGTGCCCTGCTGGGTTCTGCAGATGTGCACTGCAGTCTGTAGAGAAACACCCTCAAACAGGAGGACTCCAGGTGTTAGGGTCTCCCCCTTGGCTTCTGCCCCCTCCTGCTTGACCCTTCTCTGTCTCTCTCCTCAGCCTCACCCCACCAGTGCCCAGCACCCCAGCTCCGGAGTCTGCATAACACTGTCTCTCCCTTGCCTCCAGTTTCCCTCACTGTGGTCAGCCACCCTGCTGCAAGTCAGGTTGTGTTGCAGAAGGGGTCCTGAAATGTGTGTTGTGGGGGGGTAACTCACAGGCCACTGTTTTCCATTCAGACTGAAATGCACTGAGCACGGGGACATCCTGCTCCAACTTCAGGGTCCCGAGTCCTGGGCCTGCCCAGTCCTGCTCCAGTTCCTTCAGCCAGGGGACAATGGCTTCCCCCCTCACCCTGAGGCAGGGACCTGGACTGTGCTCCATGCCTGCCCTGAAGTGGGAACCAGTGAGGTGACCCTGGTGGCAGGCTTGGAGGATCACTGAGTGCATGTATGCAGCCTGTGCAGGTCGGAGGAGGTGTCAGGTCCCAGGAACTGGAGACTGGAGGTTGTGAACCACCATGTGGGAGCTGAGAACTGACCCCAGGTCCCCTGGGAGACAAGTGCTCAAAACCACTGAGCCAAACTCCAGCTCCCCTCAAACTTACCTTCTACATAATGAACCTGTTGTGTGTTGTCAGAAATAGCATTCTGTCTGAGAAATATCCATTTTCCAAAATAAAACAGTGGAGAGACAAGAGTGTGTCCTTTTGACCTTTCATGTTTCCATGTTGTTAGACATTCACTGGGTTTTCCTATTTACTTCTGCACCTAACCATCATTTGGATTTAAGTATTTGGGGAGGAAAACTGAACTTAAGCGCCACGCAGAAGAACTGTTATGTTTAATGGTGTCTTCGGGTAGTTGTGCACACTCAGTTTTGATATAACAATTAAATAACACTTTTAAGCTTTTAAAAAGATGTATTTTATTTTATGCATTTTTGTTGTGTTTAAGTATGTGCATCTCATGGTGCCTGGTGCCCTTGGGGGTAAGAAGAGAGCCTCAGATGCCCTGGAGCTTAGTTACAGGTGGTTGTGAGCTGCATTGTGGGTGCTGGTCCAGAGCCAGGGAAGGATGGGGGTAAGCTTCTTGAGAGGGTGGTGCCTGCAGGGAGCAGGGTCAGGCCGGGATCCACCTTGGTCTAATTATGATTTCTATTGCTGTGATCCTCCATGACCTAAGACAACTTGGTAGAGAAAGGGTTTATTTCCATTTACACAGCATAGTCATCATGGAAGGAATTCAGGGCAGGACCTGGAGGCAGGATCTGGAGGCAGGACCTGGAGGCAGGAACTGGAGGCAGGATCTGGAGGCAGGAACTGGAGGCAGAACCTGGAGGCAGGATCTGGAGGCAGGAACTGGAGGCAGGGCCTGGAAGCAGGATCTGGAGGCAGGAACTGGAGGCAGAACCTGGAGTTAGGACCTGGAGGCAGGACCTGGAGGCAGGACTTGGAGGCAGAACCTGGAGTTAGGACCTGGAGGCAGGATCTGGAGGCAGGAACTGGAGGCAGGGCCTGGAGGCAGGATCTGGAGGCAGGAACTGGAGGCAGAACCTGGAGTTAGGACCTGGAGGCAGGACCTGGAGGCAGGACCTGGAGGCAGGACTTGGAGGCAGAACCTGGAGTTAGGACCTGGAGGCAGGACCTGGAGGCAGGACATGGATGCAGGACTTGGAGGCAGGATGTGGAGGCAAGAACTAGGGGCAGGACCTGGAGGCAGGACCTGGAGGCAGAGGCCATTTAGGAAACTCCTGAACTGGCTTGCTCCTCATGGCTTGCTCAGTCTGCTTCTGATACTTCCCAGGGTCCCCTGCCCAGGTGTGGCCCCACCCAAATGACTGTGGGCTCCCATACCAATCATTGATCAAGAAAATACCCTCAGGACTTGTCTAAAGGCCGCCTGGATGGAGGAGTTTCTCAGTTCTGTTTCCTCTTCCCAAATATGTCTAGGTTTGTGTCAAGACAAAACCAAACAGCACAACCTCACAATGCAGGGTTGCTGAGCCTCGGAACTGAGGGAGGAGGATGTGTGAGCCCCACTCCCCGGCCTGGAGCCCCAGGAACCCACCCTTTGTGGGGAGTCCCTGTTAGGACAGTTGGGCTGCAGAGGAGGGGACACAGTGGAAACAACTCCATTCCTGTGGCTCTGCCCCGACCTTTCCCTCCCTGCCTGTTGGGGGCGCTGCAGATACAGTCACAGCAGCAGAGTGGCCAAGGGAGGGAAGGGAGGGAGGGGAATATTACAGGGTGTTTCTTCCCTCTGAACAGGGAAATCTGGTGTTGGGGGGACTGAGGAGAGATGGGCGATAGATAGACATAGCTGATAGATTATATAGATAGATAATAGGTCGATATAGACAGATAATAAGTAGGCAGATGCATGATAGATGACTGATAGATGTGCAGATGATAGATAGGTGTTAGATAGATAGGTGATAGGTGGGCGGATAAGAGATGAGAGATCGGTGATAGATCCATATAGGTGATAAAGTAGATGGTAGGTGGACACAGATAATATGTAAATAGATGGTAGAAGGTCAGCTAGATACGTAGATAGGATGAAAGGAGGTTCAATACTCGGGGGGGGGACGCTGAGTCCAGGGTAGTACAGGAGCCTGCAGACAGGGAGAAGGGGGGTGAGATTGAGAGGGAGGGAGGGAGAGAGAGAGAGGAGAAAGAGAGAGAGAAGAGAGGGAGAGAAAGAGGGGGGACAGTTCAGCAATAGAAGAGACACAGTAGGAAGAGAGAGAGAGAGAGAGAAGCAGAGACAGAGGGGAAGAGAGAGAGAGAGTGAGAGAGAGAGAGGGAACTGAGAGGGATTACATGGGGATTGGCATGTGTGCTGGTCCCTTGCTATGACTGAAGACAGATGGGCAGGGGCAGGTACAGTGCAGAGACAGTTCCACTACAGGGGTTTCTGGAGCTGGCTCATGCGGGAAGTCCCCCAAGGAGGGTAGTCACCAGGAGGGCAGAGGTTTTCCTGGACAAAGAAGGAGAATGAGAGAGGCAGCATTCAAAGAGACAAACAGGCCTAGCCCTCCAAACCAACTAGGAAGACAAGAAATAGACACAGGAGACAGTTAGAGCCACAGCCAGGACTGAGCCCAGGCTGACAGGTCACAGCAGCCCTGGCAGCTCATAATCCTGGAGACAGGACAAGGCTCTGGCCGTCCCTGTGTCCCTGTGATCACAGACTCTCAGCATGTGGTTCTTCTCAGTGACCAGGACAACACAGCCAGGAGGTGACAGAGCTGAGGAGTGACCACGTCCAACCCCACAATGCACTGTGCTCCACTGGGGCACAGTCCTCCTCACACTCAGCCCCTCAGCTCCTCCTGTCCATCAAACACCTTCAGTATCATCAACAGACATTCAGGAATGTTCTCCATGCTGCCATTTATTTCCTCCACGAACTGTAAGAATTCTCTCCTCTATGTTATCCACCAACCAACCCCTCAGGTCAAGGACATGGACAACCAAGTTCACATCCAGATTCTGGTTTTCAGTGTGGAAGTCAGGAGCTGCAGCTCAGGGAAGCACAGAGCTGACAGGATGGAGATGTCCCCTCCTGCCTGGTTGGACCAGGAAGGCTGGTTGTGGAAGGGGACACGGGGCAGTGCAGGAACAGGGTCCTGGGGTGCAGGGGTGGCTGGGCTCCCCAGTTGTTCACATGGAGCCCACAGGATCACAGGAACTTCAGACACTGTCGCCTAAGGAGAACTGAGGGCTCTGGACACCACAGGAGAGACCTGAACACATCTTCTGTCTCTCTGTCCATGCCAGGCAGCTGTCTTCATGCTACAGAACAAAGTCGGGAACAGTCACTGTGAGGACAATATCCTCAAACCCACCTCTCACTGAAAGGGCATTCTGAGAGACCCTGGACCCAAACATGTCCACTTTGCCCCTCCCCAGTCAGGACCCCACAGTGTCACCTTTACAACCAAGGAGAGACTCATCAGAGCTCCTGTCACTGTCCCTGTCTAGGGTAAAAATAAATAAATAAATATTTGCAAGGTTGAACAGAACCCCCAGAAGATTTGACAGGAGGACCATTATGGGCAGAGCTCCCCATCATCTCCAGCTTCACCCCCATGAACTCAGTGACAACCCTGCCCCCACACTGACCTGAAGCTGGAGCATAGCTTCCTCCTTTCCCACCTGTGAGAAGAAAGGCTGTGACAGACAAGGGAAGTCCCCGACCCTAGGAAGTTTCCAGAACTGACAGCAGACCCAGGTTAGAGACAGGAGCATGAGGGGTGTGTGGAAGTGTTTCCCATCTGTGAGGCAGAGCTCACTTCTAAAGGGGCTGAGAGGAAACTCAGACCCTGCCCTTTCCTACCTGTGTTTCTCCTCCTCCTCCTCACAATGGCCACCACAGCTCCAGTGATCACAGCTCCAAGGAGAACCAGGACAGCGATGACTGCCATGATGGGGATGGAGGACTGAGGAGGCTCTGGGAAGGGAAGGGAGGTGAGGGTCATGACCCCAGCACTCAGCCCTGACCCTGCTCAGTCTGCAGAAGGCTCCAGCTTTCCCTGAGCCCAGCTCTGCACCCACACCCTCCTTACCCCATCTCAGGGTGAGGGGCTCAGGCAGCCCCTTATGCTGCACATGGCATGTGTATCTCTGCTCCTCCCCAGAAGGCACCACCAGGGCTGCCCACTTCTGGAAGGTTCCATCCCCTGCTGGCCTGGTCTCCACCAGCTCCATGTCCTGAGTCTGTTCCTCCTGCTCCCTCAGCCAGGTCAGGGAGATGAAGGCGGGGTAGAAGCCCAGGGCCCAGCACCTCAAGGTGACTTTCCCTTCGGGTCCAGGATGACTGGTCACATGGGCCTTTGGGGGATCTGTGTGGAAGAGTTGGGAAATTCCAGAGTTTAGTATATGTCCAGGGTACCCCGTAAGTGTCAGGTGACCATTCTACGAATGTGTGGTAGGTGTGGTAGGGATGCAGGCTCAGAAACAGGAGTCTAGGAGGATAAGTGTGTGGAAAGTTCTAGAAATCCAGTAAATCTGCCTAGGGACACAGAGTCCATTTTTCCCACGAGGTGAAGGAGACTTCTGGTCCTGGTGTAAGGGCTGACACACTCAGCATGACAGGACTCAGTTTCCACAGACAGTGTGAGGGCAGAGGACCCGGCCTGGGAGAGGCCATGGCTGACAGAGGGCTGCAGACTGAAGGGAGCCCCTGTTGGTTCTGTGGGGACCTTCTCTCCCTCCCTCCTGAGACAGATCTGAACTGTGCAGGGAGAAGGCTGCGCCCTGAGAGTCAGTGCAGTCTCTGTGATGCTGATCAGGAGACCCAGGGACTCTGTTTCCCCTTCGGAGGCAGGGGCATGACCCAGCTGATGGTCACTTCTCCCTCAGGACTGAGCCCAGCCCGAGGGCAGAGGAGAAGATGCTGGGGCCCTCGCACCTGCGCGCTGCAGCGCCTCCTTCCCGTTCTCCAGGTATCTGCTGAGCGACTCCAGGCAGGTGCCCTCCAGGTAGGCCCTGCATCTCTCTGCCTCACCAGCCAGCTCCCACTTGTCCTCGGTGATCTTCGCCGCCGCCGTGTCCGCCGCCGTCCACGTGGCCAGGTCGTCTTTCAGGGTGATGTAATCGCGGCCGTCATAGGCATGCTGGTCATACCCACGGAGGAGGCGCCCGTCTGACCCCATGTCACAGCCAAACATCTCCTGGAGGGTGTGAGAGCCTGCGGCCACGACCGCGGTCAGCCCCGCCCACCGCGCCTCCTCTAAAGCTAAAGGGGACCTTTTCCAGGTCCTGGCTCTCCATCTCCCCAACTCTGGACCTGGGACTCGGATGACAGAAGCCACTACGTGGGACCCGGAGGGTCGTGACCTCCGGCCCGCGGTCACTCACCGCCGCTCTGGTTGTAGTAGCCGAGCAGGGTCCGCAGGCCCACTCGGAATCTCTGCTCGTAGTTCTTGGCGATCCGTGTCTGCTCCTCCCAATACTCCGGCCCCTCCCGCTCCATCCACGCCGCGCGCGGCTCCATCCTCGGGGTCTCCGCGTCGCTGTCGAAGCGCGCGATCTCCGTGCGGTCCACGTAGGTGACGATGATGAACCGGGGCTCCCCGAGGCCGGGCCGGGACACGGCGGTGAGGAAATTCCACAGCGAGTGTGCGCCTGGGGGCGGCGCGCGGTGAGACCCCGACCTCCTCCCGGGACCCCGGGGGTGCGCGGGCCGGGAGGGGAGCGGGCGCGGGGCTCGGGACGCGGGGAGAAGGGCGGGAGGCCGGGATGGGCGATGGGGACCCGGCTTCCCCGGAGCCGCCCGCCCTCCCCAGAGCCCGTGTCCCTCCGCCCGCACTCACCCGCGCGGGTCCGGGTCGGGCCCAGGGCGGCCGCCAGCAGCAGGAGCAGCGCGCGCGCCGGAGCCCCCATCTCGGGTCTGCGCGTCTGACTTCCGCGGTCTGCGTGGACTTTATACCCTGTGCCCGCGGCCACGCTGATTGGGTCTCCGGGGTGTCCCCACCCAATGGGGATGAGAACTGCGCAGTCGTCATCAGTGTCTGGGCAGAAGGGACACAAGTCAGGAGGTGAAGTGAAACTGGGGCGATGCGGAATCCCCAGCTCTGGGCTCCCCACCCAGAGGTCGCCGCCCAGGGACTAGGACTTTGCCTGAACCCTGTGCTGCTGACAGAGCACTGTGGTCCTGGAGTCTCCGAGTTCGGACCCAGAAGCTGTCTGCACACCAGAGACCCACAGGCCAGGCTCCTGCTTTCTCTCCAGCCTTCCTCTTCCTTCTCCTCTTCAGTGCTCAGACCCTGGACTCTTCTAGAAAAAGTCACTTTCGGGAACACAACACTGGCAACAACAAGCAGGCTGGGAGGCAGTAGAGAGATGTCTCTCTTTAAAGCAGGAGGCCTTGGCCTGCAAGCCCCACAGGGACTCCAGGGAGACCAGGGTCCGAGTTCACCGCAGTGGGCAGCTCACTCTGCCTGATGCTCAGGAATCTCACCACAGAGAAGAGACTTTGCCTCTTCCCTCAGGACCCTGTCTCCACAGCCTGGTGCTTACACTCAGACTCCCAGATGGCGCATCTGTGGTTCCAGGTGGGTGTGTTTCAGGAGGATCCTCACCCTACAGTCCTGAGATCATCTGTGAGGACCTGGGATACTGTCTCAGCTCGGTAGACCCCATTGTCCACTGGGAAGAAACCACCGAGGAGACCAAACACAGCAGGGCACTGAGCCCTGTGTACACTCCATGTTCCCTTGTCCAACACTTCCCTGTTGCAGTTGCTTTTGTGAATGAATCACGGGTGGGAGGAGCCATAACAGGGTATAAATCAGAATAATGCTGATAGTGTGGCAGAAGTCATGTGATCTGTGTTCTCCCTCCCTCTCTCTCTCTCTCTCTCTCTCTGACCTCTGCTCACACTGTAGAGATGCTGATATGAGGGAGATGAAGGTCCCAGGCCTGTGGCACACTGGATCTGATGACTGAGTTGGCCCCAGAGTTCCTCAGGCCTGGGCAGTGTGGGCACTGGATGGAGGAGGATTCTCATGCAGAGGGTGGGCACTGGTAATCCCAGGTGTCACCCTTGTCCAGTCCTATGGGATAATTTAAATTAATCTTTTTGTTTGTTTGTTTCTGTGGATTTTGCTCTGATGTCTTCCAGTCCCAGCCACACATAACTGAAGCGGGAGTGAAGCAGGGGTGAGTGGGGCCTGGGGCACAGGATCACACACAGCACAGCCAGTAGCAGGGAGCTGGACCAGAGCTGAAATCTCCAGTCACCTCCAGAGCAGGTGCCCACAGCCGCCCAGCACCCTCCCAGGACTCCTGCAGCTCCTTCTCCATCACCATCCATAGGAAGGGCTTGGGTTACCTGACACTGGCTGCTCTCAGGTTTCATCCTGAATGACCCAGGGCGGCCCTTGGGCTGTCCTAGAGCTGAGTGGTATTAGCATGACTTGGACCCCGGATTTCCCATCCTGAGTTGGTGAGAGTTGAGCTGCTCTCCAGTGCCCATGGGTCTATGGAGCCCAGGAGTTGAGAGAGGACATGGAAGGACTCCTCTTCAGGATCAGTGAAACATCTGATCCTGATAGCCAGGGGAATGAGTTAGAAGCCATAGACCCATTTCATTTAAAGCTTTAAAAAGTACTTGTATTAATAGCTAAGTTTGGTACGCTGTATCTGGAGATCACTCTCTTCCCATTCCTCCCTGTCAGCTCCCCCTCCTTGTGCCTCAGAATACAGAGCAAAACAAAACAAATAGACAACAATTAAGTCCAGTTCCTGTGGGGGGACATGGGTCACGGACATCACCATGGTGTGGAGGCAGCAGGTGGCTCTGATCATGGGCATTCACTGGCCTACATTAGCCTGGGATTATGGATGGAAAAGTTTGGCCTGAAGTTGGACCTCACTGCCCAAACCTGCAGGCACCCAGATATCATGAAGGCACCTGAGTTTTTGCAGTCACCTGGGCCTCAGGCACCAGGTCATCAGCTGATGCAGTGTCACCAGCTGTAAGGATTTCCTAAAGGAGGCAGAGGTTTGGATCATGAGTTTGAGGCCAGCCTGAGCTGCTCATCTCAGACTCTTAAGGATCCTAAGCAGGCAAGTCCTGAAGGGCTCTACTGTTCCTGTCACCTGGTTTCCCCTTGATTCAGTCTCTGGAGATGCTTTGGTTCCCTCTACTGGAAGATCCAGCAAAAGCTCCTCTTACTAAGAGTTGATATTTACTGTGGCGGACTGATTATCGATAAAGCCATCAGGACCAAGCTATATGAAATCAGCAAAATAATAGCGTAAATTCGAGACCTTAGCAGAGAAGGCATGGTCCCCTCAGTATCGACATCCACACTGCTGAGTCTCCCACCACCAAGATCCTGTGGGCCTCCATGTGATGCTCAAGGGGAGAGACACCTTGATTTCTCACCACCAGGATTGTCTTTAGAAGGGCCTGGTCTCTGAATTCAGAGTCAATCCATCTGCTGTAGAGTAAGGCTTTGCCAAAGAAAAGCTTCTCCCCCTTGTGGCTGTATGCCTCAGGGACTTCTGGGAACAGCTTGGAGGGAGGTATATAAGACCCAGAGAGAGTGACAGCTGGACAAATGGACAGGGATAGAGAGAGCTCAAAAGCTGTTGATAGGGAAGCAGGCAGAGATAAGGCTCAGGTGAAGTGGACTAGTGGGGTTTTAGAGAAGTCACAATTTACAGCCTCTCAGTAATTGCTGTGCCTTAGGGGTCATAGTTAGTTCAGTTCCCCAGGCTTAGACAGATTCTTTCTTTCTTTTTCACCCTTTCCTTTCACCCTTTCCTTTCCTTTCCTTTCCTTTCCTTTCCTTTCCTTTCCTTTCCTTTTTTCCTTTCCTTTCCTTCTCTTCCCTACTCTATGACCAAACTTTTGTTTTAAAAGTTACAAAATATAACCCTGTTAGGAACAGGGGGCAGAGTCAAGTTGCCAGAGAAAAAGTAACAATTACAAACCGCAGAAAACAGTCACACACACTCAACACTTTTAAAAGAAAAACTGTTACATTTTAAAAACCATTTTACAATCTGCAGTTATCCAGGGATTAGCAAAAGATCCCAGACAACAGACCTTGCAGGCCCTTGCCCGCAGGTCCCTGAATATCCTGGCCCCCTCTCTGAGCTCTAACTCCCACAGCACAGCTCTGCCCTTTCCTGACTCCTCTGCCACCAGGCAGCATCCTAAGCAGGCTTCCCCTGACCCTGTGTGGTTTCTCTGTCTCTGCAGCCCTGACCCACATCCAGGGGATCTGACAGTCTCTTCTGACCAACAAGGACCCCTGCACTCTCCTGCCCGCACCCACAGATGCACACACTCCCTGGGGTGGACTCCATGAGGAGTGAACACACAGACTTGGGCAGTTGAACTGTGTTCCCTAGCGTGTGCTGGAGTGTCTACTGCAGCACCAGGTCCTCCCACAGGGAGAGCAGAGTCACCTGAGCTTTCCCCTGCCCTTGGTCCTCCCCCTCCACATTCCTTTATGTCTTTGACTTCTGAGCTACTGAATTTTACGTCATTCATTCATCAAACACTTGTTGCATGTGAATATTTGCTATGGACCAAGCACTGGATGTCATCATCCTTCACAACATAAAGATGGCCAATCAGGACAGAGATCATCATTCATCTCAGCAAGGTTTCTGGAGCTCCTGACTTGGAATCACTGAGCCAGAAGAGAAAATGGGACCTGGAACCCAGAGATGAAACAATTTCCATCTCTCAGATTCCCAGAATCTTTTTTTATCCTTTAATTTGGTCTTCTCTCATACAATACACCCAGACCACAGCTCCTCTCCCTCCACTCCTTCCAGTCCCTCCCACACTTCCCTTTTCCCCCCAGGTCCCTTCCCTCTCTGCTCCCTTTAGGAAAGAGCAGGCCTCCCAGGGATATCTACCGGGCACTGCACAAACAGATACAGTAAGACATGGCCCAAATCCTCATATCAAGGCTGGAAACAGCGACCCAGTAGGAAGCAAGGGTCCCAAGAGCAGGCAGAAGAGCCAGAGACAAGCTCACTCCCACTGTGAGGAGTCCCATCAGAACACCAGCTAACAAGCAGAGGACCTGGTGCAGAAGCACGAAGGCTCTGTGACTGCTGCCCCAGTCTCTGTGGCCCCTGTGAGCCCTGATTAGTTGATCCAGAATTTTTAAAGAAGGATTTATTAGTTTTATGTCTATGGGAGTTTGTAGTGCCTGTATGTGTGTGCACCATGTGCCGGCCTAGTGTCCACAAAGCCTATGGAGCCCCTTTAACTGGAGGGTCGTGATATAGGGTTGTGAGTGACCATGTGGGTGCTGGGAATTCTACTTCGGTCAGTCTTCTGCAAGAACAGCAACTGATCTTAATCCCTGAGCCATTTCTCCAGGCCCAGGATCACATTTTAAGAAACAAACATCAATGGAGACTCTGCCCATCAATCCTTGGTTCAGCACTGGGTCAGTATCGGGATTGCCAGAGTCAAGGAGGACGAGCCCTGGGCAGAGCACAGATGGGACGGGTCCTGATTCAGCATGAGATCCGGTGGAACCTCCTTTCTGCCCATGCTACAGTCTGAGGTCACATGCTGAAAGCTGGAAAGTAGAAAGATCCTCCAGGGAGGAGCCTGATGGAGGAGCTCAGGAGACTGAAGTTCATCTCCGCAGCCCACAGTGTCCGGAGTGCAGGACCTTAAAGGGCCCTGTGGAACAGGGACAGAAAAACACCTCCTACTTTGGGGTCAGAGACCCCAAAGGAGCATGAGACAGCCCCTACTCACAGGGACAAGAGCAGGGTTAGTCCTGAATACCAACTACAAAGACAAGAAATAAACACAGGAGACAGTTAGAGCCACAGCCAGGACTGAGCCCAGGCTGACCAGTCACAGCAGCCCTGGCTGCTCATAATCCTGGACACAGGACAAGGCTGTGGCCATCCCTGTGTCCCTGTGATCACAGACTCACAGCATGCGGTTCTTCTCAGTGACCAGGACAACAGAGCCAGGAGGTCACAAAGGTGAGGAGGGACCATGTCTAATCCTACAATGCACTGTGCTTCTCCTGAGCACAGCCCTGCTCACACTCAGCCCCTCAGCCTCCTCTTGTCCACCAAACACCTTCAGTAAAAACAACAGAGATTCTGGAATGTTCTCCATGCTGCCATTTATTTCCTCCACAAAACTGTGAGAATCCTCTCCTTGATGTTATCCACCAACCAACCCCTCAGGTCAAGGACATGGACAACCAAGTTCACATCCAGATTCTGATTTTCAGTGTGGAAGTCAGGAGCTGCAGCTCAGGGCAGCATGGAGCTGACAGGATGGAGATGTCCCCTCCTGCCTGGCTGGACCTGGACGGTTGGCTGTGGAAGGGAACACGGGGCAGTGCAGGGGCAGGGTCCTAGGGTGCAGGGTTCGCTGGGCTCCCAAGTTCTTCACATGGAGCCCACAGGATCACAGGAACTTCAGACACTGTTGCCTAAGGAGAACTGAGGGCTCTGGACATCACAGGAGAGACCTGAACACATCTTCTGTCTCTCTGTCCACGCCAGGCAGCTGTCTTCATGCTAAGGAACAAGGTCGTGAACAGTCACTGTGAAGACAACATCCTCAAACCTACCTCTTACTGAAAGGGCATTCTGAGAGACCCTGGACCCAAACATGTCCACTTTGCCCCTCCCCAGTCAGGACCCCACAGTGTCACCTTTACAATCAGGGAGGCACATCAGAGCTCCTGTCACTGTCCCTGCCTAGGGTAAAAATAAACAAATAAATAATTGCAAGGTGAACAGAACCCCCAGAAGATTTGACAGGAGGAGTATTATGGGTTGGCTGAGCTCCCCATCATCTCCAGCTTCACCCCCATGGCCTCAGGGACAACCCTGCTCCCAACACTTACCTGAAGCTGGAGCATAGCTTCCTCCTCTCCCACCTGTGAGAAGAAAGGCTGTGACAGAAAGGAAAGTCCCCGACCCTAGGAAGTTTCTAGAACTGACAGCAGACCCAGGCTAGAGACAGGAGCATGAGGGGTGTGTGGAAGTGTTTCCCATCTGTGAGCAGAGCTCACTTCTAAAGGGGCTGAGAGGAAACTCAGACCCTGCCCTTTCCTACCTCTTTCTCCTCCACCACATCACAATGGCCACCACAGCTCCAAAGATCACAGCTCCAAGGAGAACCAGGACAGCGATGACTGCCATGGTGGGGATGGAGGACTGAGGAGGCTCTGGGAAGGGAAGGGAAAGTGAGGGCCATGACCACAGCTCTCAGCCCTGGCCCTGCTCAGTCTGCAGAAGGCTCCAGCTTTCCCTGAGCCCAGCTCTTCACGCACATCCTCCTTACCCCATCTCAGGCTGAGGGGCTCAGGCAGCCCCTCATGCTGCACATGGCATGTGTATCTCTGCTCTTCCCCAGAAGGCACCACCAGAGATGCCCACTTCTGGAAGGTTCCATTCTCTGCAGGCCTGGTGTCCACCAGCTCCATGTCCTGAGTCTGTTCCTCTTGCTCCCTCAGCCAGGTCATGGTGATGTCAGCAGGGTAGAAGCCCTGGGCCAAGCACATCAGGATGACTTTCTCTTCGGGTCCAGGATGACTGGTCACTAGGGCCTTTGGAGGATCTGTGAGGAGGAGTTTGGAAATTCCAGAATTTAGTATATGTCCAGGGTACCCCATAAGTGTCAGGTGACCATTCTAGGAATAGATTGTATTGGGGTGTGGTAGGGATGCAAGCCTCACACACAGGAGTCTGGGAGGATATCTGTGTGGAAAGTTCTAGAAACTGGGTGAACCAGTCTAGGGTAGAAGAGTCCATGTCTCCCATCAGTTGAAGGTGACTTCTGGTCCTGGTGTAAGGGCTGACACACTCAGCATGACAGGACTCAGTCTCCACAGACAGTGTGAGGGCAGAGGACCCGGCCTGGGAGAGGCCATGGCTGACAGAGGGCTGCAGACTGAAGGGAGCCCCTGTTGGTTCTGTGGGGACCTTCTCTCCCTCCCTCCTGAGACAGATCTGAACTGTGCAGGGAGAAGGCTGCGCCCTGGGAGAGTCAGTGGAGTCTCTGTGATGCTGATCAGGAGACCCAGGGACTCTGTTTCCCCTTCGGAGGCAGGGGCATGACCCAGTGATGGGTCTCTTCTCCCTCAGGACTGAGCCCCGCCCCAGGGCAGAGGAGGAGATGGCGGGCCCCTCGCACCTGTGCGCTGCAGCGCCTCCTTCCCTTTCTTCAGGTTTGTTTTGAGCGACTCCAGGCACTCGCCCTCCAGGGAGGTCTTGCATCTCTCTGCAGCACCAGCCCGCTTCCTCTTGTCCCGGGTGATCCCATTGCGACGCCTTGGAACCGAAAGGGAATCCCGGTTCTGGTCCCCGCTCTCCTCCTCCCCAACCTCTGACCTCGGACCCGGGCGACTCCAGCCCGTCCGTGGGACGTGGAGGGTCGTGACTCCGGCCCGCGGTCACTCACCGCCGCTCTGGTTGTAGTAGCCCAGCGCGGTCCGCAGGTTCACTCGGAATCTCTGCTCGTTGTCCTTGGCTCTCCGTGTGTTCCTCTCCCAATACTCCGGCCCCACCCGCTCCATCCACGCCGCGCGCGGCTCCACCCTCGGGGTCTCCGCGTCGCTGTCGAAGCGCACGATCTCCGTGCCGTCCACGTAGCCGACGGCGATGAACCGGGGCTCCCCGAGGCCGGGCCGGGACACGGCGGTGTGGAAATACCGCATCGAGTGTGCGCTCGGGGGTGGCGCGCGGTGAGACCCCGGCCCTCCTCTCGGGATCCTGGGCGGGTGCGCGGGCCGGGAGGGGAGCGGGCGCGGGCTCGGGACGCGGGGAGAAGGCGGGAGGTCGGGATGGGCGATGGGGACCCGGCTTCCCCGGAGCCGCCCGCCCTCCCCAGAGCCCGTGTCCCTCCGCCCGCACTCACCGGCGCGGGTCCGGGTCGGGCCCAGGGCGGCCGCCAGCAGCAGGAGCAGCGCAAGAGGCCAGAGCCCCCATCTCGGATCTGCGCGTCTGACTTCCGCGGTCTGCGTGGACTTTACACCCAGGGCCCGCGGCCACGCTGATTGGGTCTCCGGGAAGTCCCCACCCAATGGGGGTGAGAACTGCGCAGTCGTCACCAGTGTCCGGGCAGAAGAACCTCCCCCACGCCCCCCCCCCACCCCTCCCGCACAGGTAAGGAGCTGGAGAACAGAACGCTGTGGTCCTGAAGTCTCTGAGTTCTGACCCAGAAGCTGTCTGCACACCTGAGACCCACAGGCCGGGCTCCTGCCTTCTCTCCAGCCTTCCTCTTCCTTCTCCTCTTCAGTGCTCAGACCCTGGACTCTTCTAGAAGAAAGTCACTACCGGGAACACACTGGCAACAACAAGCAGGCTGGGAGGCAGCAGAGAGATGTTTCTCTTTAAAGCAGGAGGCCTTGGCCTCAAGCCCCACAGGGACTCCAGGGAGAACAGGGTCCGAGTTCAGTGGGCAGCTCACTCTGCCTGGTGCTCAGGAATCTCACCACAGAGAAGAGACTCTGCCTCTTCCCTCAGGACCCCGTCTCCACAGCCTGGTGCTTACACTCCGACTCCTGGTGTTTCTTCCATGATGGCGCATCTGTGGCTCCAGGTGGGTGTGTTTCACAAGGATCTTCACCCCACAGTCCTGAGGTCCTCTGTGTGGACCTGGGACACTGTCTCAGCTCGGTAGACCGCATTGTCCACTGGGAAGAGACCCCCGTGGAGACCAAACACAGCAGGGCACTGGACCCTGTCTACAGTACATGTTCCCCTTGTCCAACACTTCCCTGGTGCGGTTGTCTTGGTGAGTGAATCACCAGTGGGAGGAGCCATAACAGGATGTAAATCAGAATACTGGTGATAGTGTGGCAGAAGTCATGTGATCTGTGTTCTCCCTCTCTCTCTCTCTCTCTCTCTCTCTCTCTGACCTCTGCTCACACTGTAGAGCTGCTGATATGAGGGAGATGGATGTCCCAGGCCTGTGGCAAACTGGATCTGATGCCTGAGTTGGCCCCAGAGTTCCTCAGGCCTGGGCAGTTTGGGCACAGGTGGGAGGAGGATTCTCATGCAGAGGGTGGGCACTGGTGATCCCAGGTGTCACCCTTGTCCAGTCCTGTGGGATAATTTAAATTAATCTTTTTGTTTGTTTGTTTCTGTGGATTTTACTCTGATGTCTTCCAGTCCCAGCCACACATAACTGAAGCGGGAGTGAAGCAGTGGTGAGTGGGGCCTGGGGCACAGGATCACACACAGCACAGCTGGTCTCAGGGAGCTGGACCAGAGCCGAAATCTCCAGTCACCTCCCAAGGTGCCCACAGCCGCCCAGCACCCTCCCAGGACTCCTGCAGCTCCTTCTCCATCACCATCCATAGGAAGGGCTTGGGTTACCTGACACTGGCTGCTCTCAGGTTTCATCCTGAATGACCCAGGGAGGCCCTTGGGCTGTCCTAGAGCTGAGTGGTATTAGCATGACTTGGACCCCGGATTTCCCATCCTGAGTTGGTGAGAGTTGAGCTGCTCTCCAGTGCCCATGGGTCTATGGAGCCCAGGAGTTGAGAGAGGACATGGAAGGACTCCTCTTCAGGATCAGTGGATCATCTGATCCTGATAGCCAGGGGAATGAGTTAGAAGCCATAGACCCATTTCATTTAAAGCTTTAAAAAGTACTTGTATTAATAGCTAAGTTTGGTACGCTGTATCTGGAGGTCACCCTCTTCCCATTCCTCCCTGTCAGCTCCCCCTTCTTGTGCCTCAGAATACAGAGCAAAACAAAACAAGTAGACAACAATTAAGTCCAGTTCCTGTGGGGGGACATGGGTCACGGACATCACCATGGTGTGGAGGCAGCAGGTGGCTCTGATCATGGGCATTTACTGGCCTACATTAGCCTGGGATTATGGATGGAAAAGTTTGGCCTGAAGTTGGACCTCACTGCCCAAACCTGCAGGCACCCAGACATCATGAAGGCACCTGAGTTTTTGCAGTCACCTGGGCCTCAGGCACCAGGTCATCAGCTGATGCAGTGTCACCAGCTGTAAGGATTTCGAAAGGAGGCAGAGGCTTGGATCACGAGTTTGAGGCCAGCCTGAGCTGCTCATCTCAGACTCTTAAGGATCCTAAGCAGGCAAGTCCTCAAGGGTTCTACTGTTCCTTTCACCTGGTCTCCCCTTGATTGTGTCTCTGGAGATGCTTTGGTTCCCTCTACTGGAAGATCCAGCGAAAGCTCCTCTTACTAAGAGTTGATACTTACTGTGGTGGACTGATTATCGATAAAGCCATCAGGACCAAGCTATATGAAATCAGCAAAATAATAGCGTAAATTCGAGACCTTAGCAGAGAAGGCATGGTTCCCTCAGTATCGACATCCACACTGCTGAGTCTCCCACCACCAAGAACCTGTGGGCCTCCATGTGATGCTCAAAGGGAGAGACAATTGATTTCCCTCCACCAGGATGTCTTTAGAAGGGCCTGGTCTCTGAATTCAGAGTCAATCCATCTGCTGTAGAGTAAGGCTTTGCCAAAGAAAAGCTTCTCCCCCTTGTGGCTGTATGCCTCAGGGACTTCTGGGAACAGCTTGGAGGGAGGTATGTAAGACCCAGAGAGAGTGACAGCTGGACAATGGACAGGAAAGAGAGAGCTCAAAAGCTGTTGATAGGGACGCAGGCAGAGATAAGGCTCAGGTGAAGTGGACTAGTGGGGTTTTAGAGAAGTCACAATTTACAGCCTCTAGGTAATTGACGTGCCTTAGGGGTCATAGTTAGTTCAGTTCCCCAGGCTTAGACAGATTCTTTCTTTTCTTTTTCACCCTTTCCTTTCCTTTCCTTTCCTTCTCTTCCTAACCCTATGAGCTAACTGATGTTTTAAAAGTTACAAAATATAAACCTGTTAGGAACAGGGGGCAGAGTCAAGTTGCCAGAGAAAAAGTAACAATTACAAACCGCAGAAAACAGTCACACACCCTCACCACTTATAAAAGAAAAACTGTTACATTTAAAAACCATTTTACAATCTGCAGTTATCCTGGGATTAGCAAAAGATCCCAGACAACAGACCTTGCAGGCCCTTGCCCGCAGGTCCCTGAATATCCTGGCCCCCTCTCTGAGCTCTAACTCCCACAGCACAGCTCTGCCCTTTCCTGACTCCTCTGCCACTAGACTGCATCCTAAGCAGGCTTGCCCTGACCCTGTGGGGTTTCTCTGTCTCTGCAGTCCTGACCCACATCCAGGGGATCTGACAGTCTCTTCTGACCAACAAGGACCCCTGCACTCTCCTGCCCGCACCCACAGGTGCACACACTCCCTGGGGTGGACTCCATGAGGAGTGAACACACAGACTTGGGCAGTTGAACTGTGTTCCCTAGCGTGTGCTGGAGTGTCTAGTGCAGCACCAGGTCCTCCCACAGGGAGAGCAGAGTCACCTGAGCTTTCCCCTGCCCTCGGCCCTCCCCCTCCACATTCCTTTATGTCTTTGACTCCTGAGCTACTCAATTTTACATCATTCATTCATCAAACATTTGTTGCATGTGAGTATTTGCTCCGGCCCGAGCTCTGATGTCATCATCCTTCACAAGATAGAGATGGCCAATCAGGACAGAGGTCATCATTCATCTCAGCAGGGCTTCTGGAACTCCCCACTTGGAATCACCAAGCCAGAAGAGAAAATGGGACCTGGAACCCAGAGATGAAACAATTTCCATCTCTCAGATTCCCAGAATCTTTTTTTTCCTTTAATTTGGTCTTCTCTCAGACAATACACCCAGACCACAGCTCCTCTCCCTCCACTCCTACCAGTCCCTCCCACACTTCCCTTCTCCCCAGGTTCATTCCCTCTCTGTTCCCTTTAGGAAAGAGCAGGCCTCCCAGGGATATCTACCAGGCACTGCACAGCAGACACAGTAAGACATGGCACAATCCTCATATCAAAGCTGGACACAGCGACCCAGTAGGAAGCAAGGATCCCAAGAGCAAGCAGAAGAGCCAGACACAAGCTCACTCCCACTGTGAGGACGCCCATCAGAACACTAGCTAACAAGTGTACTGTGCATGCAGAGGACCTGGTGCAGAAGCATGCAGGCTCTGTGACTGCTGTCCCAGTCTCTGTGGCCCCTGTGAGCCCTGATTAGTTGGTCCAGAAATTTTTAAAGAAGGATTTATTAGTTTTATGTCTATGGGAGTTTGTAGTGCCTGTATGTGTGTGCACCATGTGCCGGCCTAGTGTCCACAAAGCCTATGGAGCCCCTTTAACTGGAGGGTCGTGATACAGGGTTGTGAGCAACCATGTGGGTGCTGGGAATTCTACTTCGGTCAGTCTTCTGCAAGAACAGCAACTGATCTTAATCCCTGAGCCACCTCTCCAGGCCCAGGATCACATTTTAAGAAACAAACATCAATGGAGACTCTGCCCATCAATCCTTGGGTCACCATTGGGTCAGCATCGGGATTGCCAGAGTCAAGGAGGACGAGCCCTGGGCAGAGCACAGATGGGACGGGTCCTGATTCAGCATGAGATCCCGTGGAACCTCCTTTCTGCCCACGCTACAGTCTGAGGTCACATGCTGAAAGCTGGAAAGTAGAAAGATCCTCCAGGGAGGAGCCTGATGGAGGAGCTCAGGAGACTGAAGTTCATCTCCGCAGCCCACAGTGTCCGGAGTGCAGGACCTTAAAGGGCCCTGTGGAACAGGGACAGAAAAACACCTCCTACTTTGGGGTCAGAGACCCCAAAGGAGCATGAGACAGCCCCTACTCACAGGGACAAGAGCAGGGTTAGTCCTGAATACCAACTACAAAGACAAGAAATAAACACAGGAGACAGTTAGAGCCACAGCCAGGACTGAGCCCAGGCTGACCAGTCACAGCAGCCCTGGCTGCTCATAACACTGGGGACAGGACAAGGCTGTGGCCGTCCCTGTGTCCCTGTGATCACAGACTCTCAGCATGTGGTTCTTCTCAGTGACCAGGACAACACAGCCAGGAGGTGACAGAGCTGAGGAGTGACCTCATCAAGGCCCACAATGCACTCTGCTTCTCCTGAGCACAGCCCTGCTCACACTCAGCCCCTCAGCCTCCTCTTGTCCACCAAACACCTTCAGAAAAAATCAACAGAGATTCTGGAATGTTCCATATCCTGCCATTTATTTCCTCCACAAAACTGTGAGAATTCTCTCCTTGTTATCCACCAACCAACCCCTCAGGTCAAGGACATGGACAACCAAGTTCACATCCAGATTGTGGTTTTCAGTGTGGAAGTCAGGAGCTGGAGCACAGGGCAGCATGGAGCAGACAGGATGGAGATGTCTCCTCCTGCCTGCCTGGACCAGGAAGGCAGCCTGTGGAAGGGAACACAGGGCAGTGCAGGGACAGGGTCCTGGGGTACAGGGGAGGCTGGGATCCCCAGTTCTTCACATGGAGCCCACAGGATCACAGGAACTTCTGACACTGTCTCCTAAGGAGAACTGAGGGCTCTGGACATCACAGGAGAGACCTGAACACATCTTCTGTCTCTCTGTCCACGCCAGGCAGCTGTCTTCATGCTAAGAAACAAAGTCATGAACAGTCACTGTGAGGACAACCTGCCCACAACTCAGCATTCACTCAGAGGAGATTCTGAGAGACCCTGAACCCAACCATGTCCACTTTGCCCCTCCCCAATCAGGCCCCAGAGTGTCACCTTTACAATCAGGGAGAGACTCTTCAGAGCTCCTGTCACTGTCTCTGCCTAGGGTTAAAAAAAAAAACAAAGGTAGAAGCAGAACCTTCAGAAGATTTCACAGGAGGAGTATTATGGGCTGGCTGAGCTCCCCATCATCTCCAGCTTCACCCCTATGGCTTCAGGGACAACCCTGCTTCCAACACTGACCTGAAGCTGGAGCATAGCTTCCTCCTCTCCCACCTGTGAGAAGAAAGGCTGTGACAGACAAGGGAAGTCTGTGACCCTAGGAAGTTTCCAGAACTGACAGCAGACCCAGCTTAGAGACAGGAACATGAGGGGTGTGTGGAAGTGTTTCCCATCTGTGAGCAGAGCTCACTTCTAAAGGGGCTGAGAGGAAACTCAGACCCTGCCCTTTCCTACCTGTGTTTCTCCTCCTCTTCATCACAATGGCCACCACAGCTCCAGTGATCACAGCTCCAAGTAGAACCAGGACTGCAATGACTGCCATGATGGGGATGGAGGACTGAGGAGGCTCTGGGAGGGGAAAGGAAGGTGAGGGTCATGACCCCAGCTCTCAGCCCTGACCCTGCTCAGTCTGCAGAAGGCTCCAGCTTTCCCTGAGCTCAGCTCTGCACCCACACCCTCCTTACCCCATCTCAGGGTGAGGGGCTCAGGCAGCCCCTCATGCTGCACATGGCATGTGTATCTCTGCTCCTCCCCAGAAGGCACCACCAGGGCTGCCCACTTCTGAAAGGTTCCATCCCCTGCAGGCCTGGTCTCCACCAGCTCCATGTCCTGAGTCTGTTCCTCCTGCTCCCTCAGCCAGGTGATGGAGATGAGGGCGGGGTAGAAGCCCAGGGCCCAGCACCTCAGGGTGACTTTCCCTTCGGGTCCAGGATGACTGGTCACATGGGCCTTTGGGGGATCTGTGTGGAAGAATTGGGAAATTATAGAATTAATTTGTCCAGGGTACCCCATAAGTACCCTTGTGGCCACTGTGTAAATAGTTAGATTGGGGTATGGTAGGGATACAATCTTCATATACAGGAGTCTGGGAGGATAAACTGTTTGGAAAGTTCTAGAAATTGGGGGAACCAGCCTATGGACAGGAAGTCCAACTTCCCATCAAGTGAAGGAGACTTCTGGTCCTGGTGTAAGGGCTGACACACTCAGCATGACAGGACTCAGTTTCCACAGACAGTGTGTGGGGCAGAGGACCCGGCCTGGGAGAGGGCATGGCTGACAGAGGGCTGCAGACTGAAGGGAGCCCCTGTTGGTTCTGTGGGGACCTTCTCTCCCTCCCTCCTGAGACAGATCTGAGCTGTGCAGGGAGAAGACTGAGCCCTGGGAGAGTCAGTGCAGTCTCTGTGATGCTGATCAGGAGACCCAGGGACTCTGTTTCCCCTTCGGAGGCAGGGGCATGACCCAGCTGATGGGTCTCTTCTCCCTCAGGACTGAGCCCAGCCCGAGGGCAGAGGAGGAGATGCTGGGCCCCTCGCACCTGCGCGCTGCAGCGCCTCCTTCCCGTTCTCCAGGTATCTGCTGAGGGACTCCAGGCAGGTGCCCTCCAGGTAGGCCCTGTGTCTCTCTGCAACACCAGCCTGCTCCCACTTGTCCCGGGTGATCTTCGCCGCCATGTCCGCCGCCGCCCACGTGGTCAGGTCGTCGTTCAGGGCGATGTAATCGCGGCCATCGTAGGCGACCTGCTCATACCCACGGAGGAGGCGCCCATCTGGCCCCATGTCACAGCCATACATCCACTGGAGGGTGTGAGAGCCTGGGCCACGCCCGCGGTCAGCCACGCCCACCGGCCCGCCCCGCCCTCAGCGGACTTCAAGAATGGAAATGGAATCCCGGTCCCTATCCCCGCTCTCCTCCCCAAGCCAGGACCTGGTTCCCGACTGACTCTGGCCCGTCCGTGGGACGCGGAGGGTCGTGACTCCGCCCGCGGTCACTCACCGCCGCTCTGGTTGTAGTAGCCGAGCAGGGTCCGCAGGTTCCCTCGGTAAATCTGATCGGCGTCCTTTGCGCTCTGTGTCTCCCTCTCCCAATACTCCGGCCCCTCCCGCTCCATCCACGCCGCGCGCGGCTCAGCCCTCGGGGTCTCCGCGTCGCTGTCGAAACGCACGATCTCTGTGCCGTCCACGTAGGTGACGATGATGAACCGGGGCTCCCCGAGGCCGGGCCGGGACACGGCGGTGATGAAATTCCACAGCGAGTGTGCGCCTGGGGGCGGCGCGTGGTGAGACCCTGACCTCCTTTCGGGACCCCGGGGGGTGCGCGGGGCGCGGGGGGAGAAGGGCAGGAGGTCGGTAAGGGCGATGGGGACCCGGCTTCCCCGGAGCCGCCCGCCCTCCCCAGAGCCCGTGTCCCTCCGCCCGCACTCACCCGTGCGGGTCCGGGTCGGGCCCAGGGCGGCCGCCAGCAGCAGGAGCAGCGCGCGCGGGGTCGGAGCCCCCATCTCGGATCTGCGCCTCTGACTTCCGCGGTCTGCGTGGACTTTACACCCAGTGCCCGCAGCCACGGTGATTGGGTCTCCGGGATGTCCTGGAGTGAGGTGAGTGGGTGGTGAGAACTGCGCAGTCGTTATCAGTGTCCGGGCAGAAGGACCTGACATAGGTCAGGAGCTGGAGAAGTGAAACTGGGGAGATGGGGAGTCCCCAGCTCTGGGCTCCCCACCCAGAGGTCGCCGCCCAGGGACTCGGACTTTGCCTGAACCCTGTGCTGCGGACAGAGCGCTGTGGTCCTGGAGTCTCCGAGTTCTGACCCAGAAGCTGTCTGCACACCTGAGACCCACAGGCCGGGCTCCTGCCTTCTCTCCAGCCTTCCTCTTCCTTCTCCTCCTCAGTGCTCAGACCCTGGACTCTTCTAGAAGAAAGGTCACTTCCGGGAACACACTGGCAACAACAAGGGATCTAGGAAGCAGCTGACAGATGTCTCTCTTTAAAGCAGGAAGCCTTGGCCTGCAAGCCCCACAGGGACTCCACGGGGACCAGGGTCCGAGTTCACCGCAGTGGGCAGCTCACCCTGCCTGGTGCTCAGGAATCTCACCACAGAGAAGAGACTCTGCCTCTTCCCTCAGGACGTGTCTCCACAGCCTGGTGCTTACACTCAGACTCCTGGTGTTTCTTTCCAGATGGCGCTTCTGTGGCTCCAGGTGGATGTGTTTCATGAGGATCTTCACCCCACAGTCCTGAGATCATCTGTGTGGACCTGGGACCCTGTCTCAGCTCTGTGGACCCCTGAAGTGTCAGGTGCCCTGCTGGGTTCTGCAGATGTGCACTGCTGTCTGTAGACAAGCATCCTCAAACAGGAGGACTCCAGGAGTTAGGGTCTCCCCCTTTGGCTTCTGTCCTGCTCAGCCCTTCTCTGTCTCTCCTCAGCCTCACTCCACCAGTGCCCAGCACCCCTTGCTCTGGAGCTCTGCATAACACTGTCTCTCCCTTTGCATCCAGGTTCCCTCACTGTGGTCAGCCACTGATCTGGGAGTCAGGTTGTGTGTTTTCCTTATTTTAACCTCTGCTAGGGGCTGGAGAGATGGCCAGTGGTTAGAGCACTCATAGCTCTTGCAGAGGGTCTAGATTCAGTTCCCATGGTGCCTCACAACCATCTGTAACTCCGGTTCCATGGATCCAATGCCTGCTGTACCTATGTACTCATGGGCATAAGATAAATGCAATACAAATCAAGTTTTATAAAAAGCTCCCTCAGCTCCCCTTCCTCTCCTCCAGAGCTAGAGTGTGAGGCCCATTGGCTGAGGGCACAGGATGTTCAGTCTGCCCTGTGCCAGCAGCCAGCGAAGGCAGCACTGGGTAGGGACAGGATCTGGTGAGTGAAATAGGCGTTACCGAAATGAAAACAGTATAAAACTACACTATGGAAGATTTCATTTATGGACCTACTGTGCGCAGTGGATCACAGCCTCACTCAGGAAGAACACACTGTGTGTGCTCATCTTTGCCCTTGAGCCCCTGTGATAGTTTCTGATTGCTGCTGAACAAGACAAATTCCGTGGAGTCACTTGAATGGACTTGTAGGAGACCATGGTGTCCACAAGGTCCAGAGAGTTCCTGCACCGAGGAATCCCCTTTCTGTCTTCTCTCCCACTTGAGGCCCTCCAGGGTCTCACCTCCTTAAGATCAGGGAGAATCCTCAGAGTCCAGGGCAGTGGCCCGGCCTGGGGGAGACAGGATCAGGACTATGTCTGAGTGCTCAGAAGCTGAGCTAGGGGAAACAGGGCTGGCTGAGCTGCCATGGCTCCTGTCTCCTCTACTGCAAGGGTCTCGGGTCCCAGGCTGCTCTGCCCTCATCTCACAGCTGCAGGGATCCCGCCGTCCTTTTCCTCCTGTGAGAAGAAAACTCCCATGGGAGGGTTGTGGAGGAGGAGATCCATGAGGGCCAAAAGCAGCTGCAATGCCTGGAACCAGGCAGATTCCAGAATCTGGAACAGGGAAGACTGAGGAGACCTTGGACATTTAGGTTCTCTGTATCCGTCCTCGGGAATGCAGAAGCCGCGATGCCGCATGTGGCCGCCAGGGGGCAGCAGGCCCCAGGAGTTGGAGCCGGTTGGGTCCCTGCTCACTGAGCCCCTGTGAACTTTGAATGCTGGAGAAGGCTGGGAGCTGTCGCCTGTGCCCTCTTCCTTCCTTCAGAGCGGGGAGGGATTTCTCCTCAGCCCCAAATCCTCTGTTTTGCGGTTTGCACGGGTCCTTGTGATCTCCAAGCTGAAACTCGGCTTCTGAGGAAGGTTTCACCTCAAGCCCCGCCCCGATTGTTACCATCACACCCCAGCCATGGCGGGCACACCCGAGATCCCAGCACTTGGCCCGCTGAGGTGACACAGTGGGGTTGAGAATCAAGGCCAGCCTGGGCTACAACAAGATCCTGTTTCAAAACCAAACAGCATGATGAACACACAGGTTCACACACCAGCAGCATCTGGGCCGCTCTGCAGGGAGGTTGTGTCAACTGTGAATTTCCCCTCCCCCAATCCCTAAGACCAGTGTGCATCCACTAAAGAGGACGCTACCGTCATGTGAGAGGGGCTTGGGGTCTCCCCACAGCCTGTAACGCTCAGCTACTGCTCAGAGCTCTCTTTCTTTAGAGAAACCTCATTTCCCTCCAATTCCTTTTCCTTCTTTTAAGAAATATTTGATTTTATTGTATGTGTGTGGGTGTTTTCCCACCATGTGCATGCAGTGCCCCGGGAGGCCAGTAGGGGGCAGCGTTTCCCCTAAGATAGAGTTACAGGTGACTATGAGCTGGGAACTGATCCCAGGACCTCAGGAAGAGCAGTAAGTGCTCCTTTACAGCTGAGCAATCTCTCCAGCTCCACAATTGTTCTTGGACGTGAAGCCATCTTCATTTTCATGCTCAGTTTCCTGTGCTTCTTTGCTGCAGCTCAGGGCCTTACCTAGGGCCTGAGTCACTAATCCCCCTGCAGTGAGGGTTTGATAGGAGAAGCTCTGGGTCCTTTGGGGTCACAGGGTCCATGTCATGTTCACGCTGATCAAAGAGGAGGAGCTTCTGGCCCTGATCCCACTGTGCGCATGCTAGCTGGAGGTCTGAGGTCCTCCAGCACCAAGGCAGTGTGTTACCACAACTACGCATGGGACTTTCCAGTAGCTGTGTTGTCCCCGAAGGTCCTCGGCTCCACTGGCTGAGTTGTGAAGGTACCTCTTGGACTCCGCCCACTTCTGTGTTTTAATTTGTAGCCTCTAATTTTTATTATTATCCCAAAGCTGTAGTCTGAACCTTTGGAATAGCTGCTCTGCCTGCTCCAATCCGTCCTCATCCCTGGGGTGCTGGCGCCTGACCCTCTGTCTTCTCACTGTTCCCCACCTGGCCTCTCAACGACTCGGGGTCCCAGGCCTGTGGTCTCAGCTGCTGGCGTCTGAGGCAGGAGGCTTGAGCATTGTAAGCCTGCCTGGGCGCATTGAAAGTTCAAAACCAGTCTCAGCCTTTATGAGATTCCTGACTCAAAATAAGAAGTAATAGAAAGCTGAGTATGATGGCCATGCCTTTAATCCCAGCACTCAGATGCAGAGGCAGGGGGATTCCTGTGAGTTTGAGGCCTGCATTGTATACATAGTAAGTTTCAGGCTAGCCAAAAGTTATTCTTGCTACTCCTTCGTATGTGTGTGTGTGTGTGTGTGTGTGTGTGTGTGTATGTATGTGTGTGTGTGTATGTGTGTGTGTGTATGTATGCGTGTGTGTGTGTGTGTATGTGTGTGTGTGTGTATGTATGCGTGTGTGTGTATGTGTGTGTGTGTATGTATGCGTGTGTGTGTGTGTGTATGTGTGTATGTATGCGTGTGTGTGTGTGTATGTGTGTAGGCATGTGTGTCTGTGTGTATGTGTGTGTGTAGGCATGTGTGTGTGTGTGTGTATGTGTGTATGTATGCGTGTGTGTGTGTATGTGTGTAGGCATGTGTGTGTATGTGTGTGTGTATGTATGCGTGTGTGTGTATGTGTGTGTGTGTGTATGTATGCGTGTGTGTGTATGTGTGTATGTATGCGTGTGTGTGTGTGTGTATGTGTGTAGGCATGTGTGTGTGTGTATGTGTGTGTGTATGTATGCGTGTGTGTGTATGTGTGTGTGTGTATGTATGCGTGTGTGTATGTGTGTATGTGTGTAGGCATGTGTGTGTGTGTATGTGTGTGTGTAGGCATGTGTGTGTGTGTATGTGTATGTATGCGTGTGTGTGTATGTGTGTGTGTAGGCATGTGTGTGTGTGTGTATGTGTGTAGGCATGTGTGTGTGTGTATGTGTGTGTGTGTATGTATGCGTGTGTGTGTATGTGTGTGTGTGTGTGTATGTATGCGTGTGTGTATGTGTGTATGTGTGTAGGCATGTGTGTGTGTGTGTATGTGTGTGTGTAGGCATGTGTGTGTGTGTATGTGTATGTATGCGTGTGTGTGTGTATGTGTGTGTGTAGGCATGTGTGTGTGTGTGTGTATGTGTGTAGGCATGTGTGTGTGTGTGTATGTGTGTGTGTGTATGTATGCGTGTGTGTGTATGTGTGTGTGTGTGTGTATGTGTGTGTATGTGTGTATGTATGCGTGTGTGTGTGTGTGTGTATGTGTGTAGGCATGTGTGTGTGTGTGTGTGTCACACTGTGCCTACGGAGGTCAGAGGATGACTTTCTTTAATTTTTGTTTCCTTTCTAGGCAGGTCTTTTACTATGTAGCCCAGGCTGTCCTGGAACTCACTGTGTTGACTAGGCTGACCTTGAACTCACAGAGAATTGCCTACCTCTGCCTCCTAAGTGCTGAGATTAAAGGCCTGTGCCCTTAAGCCCACCTTGTAGAACTACTTTTAAGAGTCAGTTCCTGGAGCTGGAGAGATGGCTCAGTGGTTAAGAGCACTGGCTGCTCTCCCAGAGGACGCAGGCTCACACTGGTCTGGCGCAGGTCCAGCGTCTGGTTGTAGCACCCGAAAGGTGGCTTACAACTGCTTGTAACTCAGTTCCAGGGGCTCCAACACCCTCCTTGGGTGCGGGACTCACACTCAGACACACACAGATAACTAAAAATAAAAATAAAACCTTACAAAAATTTAAGGTTGAGCTGAGCATGGTGTGCGCAGCTTTAATCCCATCACTTGGAAGGCAGAGGCAGGCAGATCTCTGTGAACTTAAGGCCAGCCAGGGCTACAGAGTGAGATCCTGTTGTAAATGATAAGTAAGTAAGTAAATAAATAAATAAAAATAAGACTGAGAACAAATGCAGGAAGACACTATGACTGCGGGCTTCCAAACCCACAGAATCCAAATGCACCTGCACATGCAAACATAAGTGACTGCATGCTGATGCTGTATCTGAGCTCTGACGCCCTATTCGTTGGGGGCCAATCGTATCTGCTGCCTTTTTCACTCGGTCTCCTGGATCTCCCGCCCTGCTTGTAACTGATCGTAACTGAATGTTACTGTAACAGCTTCTTGTTCCCTCGCCCCAACCGCTTAACTTGTAACCAAATCCCAGCCTGAGCAGATTTCCACAGCGCTCTTTGTGTTTTATTTCACCCTCGCTTGCTCAGGAAAGAAACAAAGAGAGGGAAATAGACATCTCACAGTCCCTTTTCCCCGCTTTATCTGTCTGGAGCCTGGAGCACTGAACTGACTTCTAACTTGTCCCGCTAACTTGTCCGCTAATGTGAACTGGTGCCTCTAAACCCCGCCACTGTCCCCTGTCTCAGCCTGGTGCCTGCCTGCCTTCCCATCAGTGCTCCCCCATCAACTGTCCTCTAACACTGACTGCCAATCCAGCTGGCCACGCTCCTAAATAGGGCTCCTCGGCGATTCCCAGAAGTCTAAGCGGCAAGTGACCGTAAGGAAGGCTGCACAGTACAGCGGACTTCTTGGCAAAGCGTCCCGCTACAAACATACCCTCTCACACACAATATATACATCACCTCCCATATTGTACCGTAAATTCCATTCCTGTATGAGGCGGGAAGATCATCAGTTCGAGCCCGGGCTGGCCCACAAAGTGCGGTCCAGGCGGAGGTAAGCAACTCAGTGAAACTGACCAGACTGAGAAGTGAGGGTGAATACTGCGGCTGATACCTGCCACCCCGCACCCAGGAAGCTGAGGCAGAGGACTGTAGGGAGTTCAAGGCTAACCTGGGCTACAGGGTGAAATTGTCTCTCGAAAACAAACAAAAAATCAAGTACAAGAGCATCACAGGTGCACCACCAGGCCTGCTTTAAATGGGCACTCCATCTAGCAGCGCAAACAGGGTGAAGGAAGTGTTCCCTGATGACCCTTTGAAGTGTTGTGGAAGTTTACTTTTAGTGATTTATAAAATAATTGTTTTCTGTACTGTTGGGAAAAGGCCGCCTAGGTCTTGGCGTTCTGTATGGTCTGCAGGTGTTGGGTTTCCTCGGGGGACGTTTGATGCTCATGATCTGCACCTGAGGAGCTCTGAACCAATAAAACACCCGGGCTCAGGCCTCCACTGGCCAGTATAGCTGCTGTGGTGGCGGTTCCCTCTGCGGAGGTCTGGCAGGGTTTGGACTTACGAATAGGCCTCCGTGCCTTCCTTCCTGAGCCGCCCAGCAGCGGCGTGCTGCTGCAGAAGCTGCTGAGAACATAACTGTCACCTCAGAAGACAGAGAGAAGGAAAAGCGTACACTTTTTTTTAGAAGCCATGAGGGAGAATGGTGAGCGGCCTTTGTCCTGTCCACCGGACTGTAATCCTGACCATCTAGATGCTCCCGCCGCAGACCCTGGCGTGCTCACATTTGTGGAGTGTCCATTGCCAGGCTCGGGGGAGTCAAAGGTAAGCACCTACATGAAGTCTCTGGCCCTCAGCGATCTTATGTCCTGAGGGGGCCAACATCAGCCAAGAGTCACCCACAAACGCAGAGGCGCGACTGTGCCAGGGCCACTTGGGAAGCTACACTGTGGGGTGAGGCTTCTGAAGAGGAGGTCTGAGCCTAAAAGGGAGGAGGTTTCAAGCCTTCCCTGCAGATGGGCAGAGGTAGCTGAGGTCTTAGTATGCAGAGGAACTACCTAGGGGAGACACAGCGGCAGGAGCCGGCCAGCAGACCCCTAGGCTGGAATTGGAGAGCATGGAGCAAGGCCTGGAGTTAATAGCAGCAGGCTGGCGGGGTGGGGCCACCCTCACAGGGCCTTGGACACCAGGCTAAGGACTTGGGACTTGAACTCAAGTCGGTGGAACGCCATTGAATGGGTTTAGGCAGAAGAATGAAGCAGGCTGTGTTCTTAAAAGTTCTCTAGGGCGGCAGCTGCAGGGGTGGACGGGTGGGGAATGGGCACTGGCCTATAACCCTGGAGTTGGAGGCAGAAGGGTCTTAAGTTCTATGCTAGCCTTGGCTACAAACCAAGACCTGACAACCCAAACCCCACATCTCTCTGCCTCAGTGCTCCATGGACATTAGAGCAGACAGTCACAGGGTCATCCTCTACTGTAAGTCAGAGGAGAGTCGAATGGTCCGGGTGGGCAGGTCACAGGGCAGAGTGACCAAGTGGGCAGACCGGGGCTTTATACAGCAGGTAGGTATGACAGGACGAGCCGGGCGTGGCGGCACAAGCCTGTAATCCCAGCATGTGGAAAGTAGAAGCATTATTTGCTTATTTTAACTAAGAAGTATATAGGTTTCTTTTCTTTCTATTTCTTGGGCTGCTCCACTGGCATAGTCCGGGATCGGGAGTCTAAGGCAGAGAGAGTTACCTTGGAAATACAATGGCCATTTCAAGGTAACATGAAGGAGCCATAACCTGGTCTTGTCCTCCACTGGCCTCCTGACTCTAACTCCTGATTTCGCTCCCCGTCCCCCACACTTCCTGCTCCTCACTGAGGGAATAACTCCGTGGCTCCTATAGGCTCGCTTAGGTCACACGCACGATTTGCAGCAGGGTGACCACCACGACCCCTGACCTGAACTTGGAACCTTTCCATCCTACGCCCTGGGACTGAGGCCCCTGAGAGGGCCTGTGGTAAAGCCCGCCATGCCCTCCCCTCCTTTAGACAGAATGTCTAAGTTTCTTTTTCCAATGAAAACAGCATAGGGGTGGTGTTCTGGCTCACAGTTCAAGGGTACTGGCCATCTTGGTGCTGGAAGTCAAAATGGCAGGAGCCTGAAGCAGCCGGCCTATCACACCCGCAGTCTGGGGCAGAGGGACCAGTGGTCCAGGATGCCCTGCCCAGGGGGCAGCCCCACCCACAATTAGGATGGGCCTCCATATCAATTACCGCAAAGATAATCCCTCACAGATGTTCTCGGAGGCTAACCTCAGTCTAGACAATTAGTTTGCTTTGAGACAGTTTCTCTGTGTAGCCCCGGCTGTCCTGGAACGCACCGTGTAGACCATGATGGCCTTGAGCTCATCGAGATCTGCCTGCCTTTGCCTCCCAAGTACTGAGTACCTTCCCCCGACAGCTTAGATCATTTCTGACAGGCACCACCAAGGCTCGTCTCTGAGTGATTCTAGATTCTGTCGGCTGGAAACATTAACCACCCACCACACGGCCTCACGCAGGCCGACCTTGAACTTGCTATGTGGACAGGCCGGTCTTTCCCTGCTTCCTGAGAGCGGGGATCACGGGCATGTGCCACTCAGTTATTCTTCCGTTTTGCAGGGACACTGGCAGCTCCACAGGTGGAGTTACACAGGCGCAGGGGAGCTGGGAAGAGATGAGCATCTGACATGAGCTGAGGAGTGAGACAATTAAGCCAGGCGGCAACCTGGATAGAACCGCTAGGGATGAGGGCTGAGGGCGCTGAGGGTGCTGAGGGCGCCTCACTGCCCGCGTCAAGGTGGGCTTCCACCTCGGAGTCTCTCTGCTCCTACTTCTCTACCTCAGATCTCCTGGGGCCAAGCTCACTGGCCTCTCCACAGCCTGTGCATTGCTGGGGTGCAAATTAAGGGAATGTGTCTGGACTTGGGGGTGCAAGCCTTTGATCCCAGCACTGAGGAGGCAGGGGCTGGCAGATCTCTGCTAGTCCAAAGCCAGCCTGGTCTGTATAGTGAATTCCAGGCAGCCACAGTGACATACTGACCCTATCTAAAAATCAAAACAAGGTGTGTATGTGTGTGTGGGGGTGGGGTCCAGGATGGACGGTGTGGAGAGGGAGGGGCTGCATCTTGTACCTCTGTGGGACCATGGCATCACATCACCAGGCCTGTGGTACTCACGGGGTGCCTGGGGGATCGGCGGCCTTACCGGGGAGTCACACAAGGGAATCCAAGGAATGCCACCCAGCTTGCAGCATCTTGAGGCCCTGGCACCTCACCTGCAGAGCCCGAGGAGGGGAGGCTGGGGGTGGGATGCATTCCGTTGCAGGCCTTTCCTGTGTCTGTGGCCACAAGCGGTCCGTTCTCACAGCCCTCCCTCTTTCCAGCAGTGGTGGGAACTTTCCCCTTGGAAACACCACTGTCCTCAGTAGCCAGGGCTTCTTTACTGTGCAGACGGCTCTGCCCCTCCTGCGAGTTGGCTGGATTTGGCTGGGCCATCGGGACTATCCAGAACAAGCTTTGGATCCCTCCTCTTCATCGGCTCTCCTCTAGACTCACAGACCACCTAGTTCTCTTCTTTAGGTTTTGGGAGACCAGGTGTAACTAGTCCAGGCTGGCCTGGAACTCATCATGGACCTCAGGCTGGTTTCAGACTTGCGGAGATCCTGGCTCTGCCATCCAGATCCCGAGATTATGTAACTCCCACGCGGCCAGCTCCTCCCTCCTTCCTTAGTACAAATGGGAAGGAGGTGGGGGTGCATCACCTCCTTATCTCCAACACCGTCGGTTTCAAACCTTCCCAATTAAAACTTTCTTTTTGAGATAGCGTCTCACCATGTAGCCATGGCTGGCCTGGAACTTGTTATGTAGACCAGGCTGGCTCAAATTCACTGAGATCCACCTGCCTCTGCCATCCGTGTGCTGGGGTTAAAGGCTTGCACGCCACTGCGGCCACCCAGCTTATTTTCAATTTAATGTGTTTGGGCGTTTTCCCTCAGAGGTCGGTGCACCGTGTGTGTCCCTAGCGGACAAAGACGTCCGACCCCCTGGGACTGGAGTTAGAGACGGTGATAGCCACCCACCGTGTGGACGCTGAGAATCGCACTCAGGCCCTCTGCAGGAGCAGCCGCGCGCTCTTCTCCAGCCCCGCCCCCCACATAGACAGACAGACACAGAGAACTGCAGGCTTCAAAGAAGAAATAAGCGATTTGTTGTTGGTAGGGGGGGGGCGGGGAGGGGCTCGTTCGCTTCCCCGTCACCCGGAGGGACGGGCAGTCGGTAGAAAAGGCAGTGGTGGGCACGGGTCCCGTGCTATACAATATAGAAGAATCTGATATACTTTGTATAAAAGCCGTCTGTCCTTGTGTGCGTCCTCTCGCTGTCTGGAGGGGGCGGGCACTGGGGGCGAAGCTGGCAGGGTGAGCAGGGGCGCTGGGACACCTTGTGGTCGCCATCCTCTGGCTGTGCCCTTGTCATTTTGGGTCCTTGGTGGGGGCGTAGCAGAGCTCTAACGGTCTGGACACCTTCCAGAACTTCTCGTTCACGAGCTCCAGGGTCAGCGAGCCGTTCAGCGTCTGGGCAGGGGGGAGAGAGTCGGAGGAGGAAAAGGACAAGAGGAAAGAAAAGGGGGCGCAGGGGGTGGGGTCGAACAGGAGCCCAAGAGAGGCACGGAACAGGGCCGGGGGCTGTCACCCTGACCCCCCCCACCTCCCCCACCGCCAGCAGGTGCTCACCGTGAACGCCCCGCCCCCAGGCGCAATGTAGATGGTGTACTGCTTCTCGCTGACACCCTCCAGGCTGGGCAGGGCGGGCTCTTCAGGACCTTCGCCGCCTCCGGCACCCCCACTCTCCCCACCACCCCCGTCAGGTCCGCCTGTGTCCGAGGCACCCCCGCCAGGCCCTCCCGGCTCCACGTTTTCCTGCTGCTGCCTCCGCTCCAGGGCGATGCGCAGGGCCAAGTACTTGGAGAGGTGGTCCACGGTGGCATTACCGGTGGTCTTCACGTACCTTAGGGGAGACGGGGTGGGGGGCGGGGGGTTAGGACGACCGAGGCCTGAGTGGAAAACGTCCTCCTGAAGGCTGGGGATTCAGGCACCCCGGGCTGGCCTCCAGCTTGTGATGGGACGGCGTGGAAGACAACCCTCAGCTTCTCATCCCCCTGCCTCGGGGATCACAGGTGGACACCACCCCCCTGGGTTTACATAGTGCAGGGTCTCGGAGCGCATGCTTGAACCCCACCCCTAGGCCCGAAGCCCTCTGGGAGGGAGGGTTCTGAACGCTGGCTTCCAGGAGGTTTAGCAGCAAAAGGCAGGGCTCCTCACCTGGTCTGGCAGTATTCCCCTCTCTCCACAAGCAGGGGGTGGGGTCGGAACACGAGCTCGATCTCTCCACCGGGCTCTGGAGGACTGGGAGCCCCGGGAGGGCTCGGGGGACCCAGGGTTCCCCCTCCCAGGGTGCCGCCCCGGTCTCCGGAGTCTTCGGAACCAGCGCCCCCGCAGACCCCGCCAGCGGCACCTCCCCCTGTGCCGACACTGCTGCTTCCTGCGCCCCCTGCACGGGGTCTCTTGGGCGCAGGGCCTGGGGCAGAGTCAGGGGCGGAGTCGGAGCTGACGTCCTCTCCATCCCCTTCTCCCTCCCCAGGCTCTCCTTCCCCCCCACTCATCGTGGTGGTCTGATCCGATCCAGGCATGGGCCGCCTTACGCGCTGGGCCCTGCGGGAAGAACCAAACAGCCCAGGTTAGGGAGAGCAGGCTTCCTGCCTTCGGTGTTACACTTCGGCCGTTCTGAGGCCAGGAAATCCTAACCGTGGTGCTTTTCGTGTATTAACCGCTGACAATGTGCCAAGCACAGTGTCCATCTACTCGGACTGAAGCCGGGCTTAAAGAGGGCTAGAGACCGCAGGCATTCGCCAGCGGATGGGCAAGGCCGCTACCCGGCAGCGCGAAGAACGCAGACTGCCAGGCCCTTCTCCAGATCGTCCATCCACAGCTCACACCCGAGACAAGACCCACGGGTAAAATGGCCTCCCTCCAGACCTGTGCATGGCCTGCATCCGGAGCCCCTCCTCGATGCTCGAGCTCAGCGCCTGCTGGTTGTGCAGCCGGCTGAGGCGGATGAGGACTCGGTCTTGATGGGCCTCGTATTCCTCCCGGCTCGGGTAGATTTTGGAGATGAGGGCATCGAAGTTGGGGTCTGGCCGTAGGGACCGCTTGGATACCAGCTTTTTCCGGCAGGTGGGACACTCCTTGTTCCTGGGACGGGAGAGAGGAAGCCCTGCGGCCTCAGCCCCCATCACGGATGCCCAGGCCCCTCCGCTTGCCCCGTCTCGGACGTGTCCCTTACCCGCTCCGCAGGGCAGTGACGATGCAGTCGGAGCAGAATCTATGCAGGCACTCCTTGGTGGTCATCGTGTTCTTCAGCATGTCCAGGCAGATGGGGCACATGAGCTCCGAATGCAGCGATCGGGGCGAGACCGCAATCTCCGTGCCGTCCATGATGGCTTCCTGGGTCGAGTCGAGGGAAAAGGGATTTTAGAAGCTTTGGGAAATACAGTCAGGTGGCAGAACCTCCACAGCCATGCTGACCAGCTGAGGACGATGGGAATTCTGGGACGGAGGAGGCCAGTGACCTGGAAATTACCCAGAACAGGATGAGGCTCATTTAGAAGGAGCTCAGAAACACAAGGACCAGAGGTTTGCAGAGAGGGGAGGGCTAGGTTGGGGGTGGCACCGGTCTGTGGCCTGATGAATATTTACGCAACAGACTTATTTTTCTGTTTGCTTTCTTGGAGACAGAGTCTCACGACGTAGGTAGCCCTGGCTGGCCTGGATTCACCACGCAGGCCAGGCTGACCTCCAACTCCAGAGATCCACCTGCCTCTGCCTCCGGAGTGCTGGGGTTAAGGGCGTGCACCGCCTCTAGCCTCAACAGGCTTCTTACAGCTCTAAGTGCGGGGCTACCTATGCCAGCCCGTTAAAACTTTCCGCTGCCCGCTGCACTGGAGTCAGAATATTGGAGAGGGTGCATCGTGAGGTTCAATTTAAAGTCGCAGGACGGCTGTGCACACTAAGGTGGGGACACTGAGGCGGGAGGCAGAGAAGGTAACTTCTGTTTACGCGCTTCAGCGAGAGCTGCGGTAAAGGCACGCTGTTTGGAGGGTTATGTCGGATCGCATGAGCCAGTCTAGAAGAGCTTTGAGAAGACGCGAGCGATTCAAAGGCAGAGCCGCGCGAACAGTGTGATGGGGGGATGGGGGTGGCGGGAGGGGGCGAGCCGGGCCTGAGGATGCGCGTCACCTGCGGGGTCCGGTGCAGCTCGTAGAGACTCAGTTCCCACGTTTTGCTGGCATTCTGGGCATTCGCCGGCGTCGTCATGGTGACGGGGCGCAGACCCCCTCCAAGCGGGGCTCGGCCGAGAGGAGTCTGCGGAGGGGGAAGGGGACGCTGTCGGGGCCGCCCCTCTGCAGACCCCGCCCCCGGCCCGAGCGATCGCCCCGCGGCCCCTCACCGGCTCCAGCCGTCGCGCTGCCCCGCCGCGGGCCTCTCTCCGGGGACCCCCGGGCTGCGCCGCCCTGGCCCGATCGGTCCGCTGCTGCCACTCACGCCGCGGCTCCCGCCGCCGCCGCCGCCGCCGCCGCCATGGCCCCGGCGCTGGGGCCCGACGTCACTTCCGCCCTCCTTGCATCCCACCCCGCGACGGAGACGTCACCGCCCTCCCGGCGCGCGTGGAGCGGCCGTGGAACCGGGCTCCCCCTCCCCCGCGGGCCGCGCACGGAGCCGGCCTGGGTGGGTGGGGGGGCTGGCACACGTGGGGAGCCCGAGGGCGGAGCTCCCCTCCGTCGCGCGCGCGGGTGGGCGGGCTGGCGATCCCCCACTTCCCGCGGGCCCGGGACCCCCGGAACGCCGGGCGCGCGCCCCGAGATCCTCGGGCTGCGGCGGGGTGCCGGTGTTCGGGGCCGGCCCGCGTTCCGCCCGGCCGCTCTCCCTCGAGGTTTGGGGGCGGCGGCTCGGGACGTCCAGACGCAACTCTCGGCCGGAGCCAGAGACTCGAGAATTGCGTTTGGACAATCAGGAGCCGCGGCCCGGGGCGGGGAGGGAGGCGCGCGGGGGGGGGGGGCGCCGGGGATGGAGACGCCACGCGGAAGCGGGGACACACGATGGGGCCCCGCAGGGGAGTCGGGGAGCACGCGAGCGCAGTGTCTGGCGTGGGAAAGTGGGCAGCGCCTCTCCAGGACTCGGGGCGAAGGAAGCGGACGGGGAGGAGAGAGCAGAGGAAGGAGCAGGGCCGTCCCGGTTGAGGGCAGGACCGAGGGGCAAGGGGAAGAGACCGTGAGGGGCGATCTGCCCCTCGCCAGCCTGCGCTGCGGCCGCCGAGGGTGGCCTGTCCCCGGGGCGAGTTAGCAGTGGGTCCCTCGCCCCCCACCCCAGTTACCCCCTACTTCCCTGTTCTCTCCTTCAGTCCGTGGCCAGTCCTTATGTGGGCGCCAGAGTCGATTAGCGCGGACCCCCTCCCCTCCCTCCCTCCTCTCCCAGCCCCCTCTCTTCTGCTCTCCTCCAGCCCCTTTCTTCGGCTAGTCCATTCCCCTAATCCCGGCCCCCTCCCCTAATCCCCCCCATCCGACCCCAGGCCGGCTGCAGCTATTGTAAGGTGGAGGGAAGGGAGGGGGGACAGAGAGAGGAGAGGGGTGGGGGAGGGCCACCTGTTCCAAGACCCCCTTTCCATGGCCAGACTGGACACCAGGATGGGGCCAAGAACAAACCACCCTTGGGGGCCATAAGGACCTGGGGAATGGGGGGGGGCACGCCTGGTGCTGCGGAGCCGGCGAGCGGGGGTGGGGGCAGAATCCCCTCCCTCTGAAAAGACCCAGGGTGTCACGCACACACTGACATCCCCTCTTTCCTCTCACACCCGGCGGCGGGGGTTGCCCTGGGAGACCAGGCAGTGAAAGGGAACAATCCTTCCGAAAGGGGAGAGAGGGGGAGGTGGGGAAGGGTCTGAGGGCTTGGACACAAGAAGAACCGGAGGTGGCAGGGAAGAGGATTTGGAATTTATTAGGGTCACAAGTACCCCTGCCTTCCATATTCAGCATGCCGGAGCCACACACTGCTACCCCCTTTGTGGCCTGGGAACTTAGCGTCCTCGTCGGCAGGAGGGCCAGGCAGTGTTGGGGGGGGGGGTGAGCAGAGTCCAGTTTCCACAAGGCAGTTACATGAAAAGGCCTCCTGAGAGGGGCAGAAACATTGGGGCAGGTGCGTGGGTGGCGAGGCGCACGGCTAGGTGCCCGCTCCTTCCCTGGTCCAGAGACGGGACCCCTGCCCTTGAGGCTGCAGGGTCCCTCGCCGTCTCACGCGGTGCGGGTTCTGCTTTCCTGTCTACCCTCCTCCCCGCGCAGGCCTCATACCGGTGACTTCCACTGAGGCCCCTGTGATGTATCCACTGTCTTCGGATGCCAGGAACGCGACCACATCTGCCACATCTACGGGGGCGGTGGGGGAAGGGAGTGGGGCGGCCTCACTTCCTTAGATCCAAAGTGGCTATACACCCGCCCCCCCAAAAAAGACCCTAAACCCACACAGAGCATCATAAGGGTCTCAAGTCCCACGCTCACCCTCAGGGTCCCCCATGTGTCCCACTGGGATCATTGCAGTTACCTGCAAGGAGACACTCACGTGGGTGAAAAGTTTCTTTGATGAACTTTTTGGAGGTTTTATTATGTTTTCATCACGTATACGTCTGGCATACTTACGGTTGGCACTGTGCCTGGCCGTCTCCCTCAGAGACCTCCTCGGACAGACCCTGCCCTCCGCCCACAGCCTACCTTTTCCTTCACTTTCTCTGGCATTTTCTGGGTCATGGGCGTTGCAATGAACCCTGGGAGGACTGCGTTACATCGGATCCCATGTCTGTGGGAGGAAGGATGGATGCTAGCCCTGGGAAGGACACCGACCCTCCCTCGGCAGGGTCTCCCCGGTACACCCGGTCTGACCCACCGTCCGAGCTCCCGGGCTGCAGTCTGGGTGAGCCCGATCACTCCTGCTTTGGAAGATGCATAATTTGTCTGTCCAATATTCCCCACCTACGTGAGTCAGAGACCCGCGTGAGTCAGGAGTCCTGGGGGGTAGCCTCTTCCCGGCGCCCACGTGGTTAGCCGGCCTGGCCCAACGCAACCTGACCTTTCCAATGATGCTACTGATGTTGATGATGGAGCCACGACAACCAGTGGACACCAGAGCCTGGGCTGCGGCCTGCGTGACTAGGAAGGTGCCCTGGCACGAGAGGGGGGCCAGGCTGGCAAGCTCAGCCGGGGTGGCAGCCCTCCCCCACGCCCTTCCCCAGGCTGGGGGCGGGCACAAGCCACGGGTTCAGAGGTCACCACCTTGAGGTTGACAGCTATGACTCTGTCCCAGTCTTCTTCTGACATGTGGAGCAGAAACTCATCGCGTGTGATGCCCGCACAGGACACGACGACAGATGGCGGGCGACAAAAGCAGGCCTGCAGGAGGGAGGGGCAGGCTAACGCCAAGGACCACAAAGGGCCGGCGGGGCCGGGCGGGCGCGCTGCGGGTTTCACCTGCACTTGCTCCAGCAGGCGCCTGGCCGCGGGGGCCTGCGACACGTCGGCCTGGAAGGCCGCGTGCTTCCCGCGCGCCGCCGCGTCCGCGCTCCCGGGGCCGCCGAGCAGCCGCACGGTGTCCTGCGCCGCCGCCCCGTCCAGGTCGCAGGCGGCCACGGCGGCGCCCTCTCCCGCCAGGCGCACGCTGATCGCACGGCCGATGCCGCTGCCCGCACCTGGGATGGGGGAGACCCGGGTAGCGGGAGGCGGGCGAGGTCAGAGGTCACGGGACGCCAAGTCACCGGGACTCAAAGGCCCAGGGACCCCAGGGTGGCGTTCGCGGACATGGCCCCGGCACCCCAGCCCGCCCTGGGAGGGAGCCCCTGAACCTGTGACCAGGGCCAGCGCGGAGCCGAGCCGGAGCTGGGACGCCATGGCGGCAGAGTGGGCGGGTCCGAGCTCGAGCCAATCAGAGCACACAGAGGGCGTGGCGAGGGCCGGACCTGGCCCAATGGAAACTCCGTTAGCGGCAGGCCTCTGCCGGCCACCAGCATGGACGACCGCCCGCTGTGGGGGTGTGGCCACGCACCACCCCTTAGGACCCGGGAGTCCGCAGACCAGGGGCCCCGCACCCCCAAAGACAAAGGCCGCAGGGGGACAGAAGATCCAAGTTCTTTATTTCTGGTAACCAGTCCTCCCCGCAAAGTGATACAAAATGGAGACGAACAAAATCAGCCCATGAGATTACCAACCAACGCTCTCCCGCCCCCCACTTCCAAATCAGGACGCACGATTGATGTCTACCCCGCTCCTTCTGCCAGGTCTCCTGAAGCCGCCACTAGCCAGTTCGGAGGAAGATGGACCTGGGAGGGCTCCGTGTGCACACTGGTCCTCGGAACACAGCAGGGTAGGGGCCACCAGGAAGGCTACTGTCACCTAGCCTTCTCCACGGCCCCAATCGTCTCCCCCAAGCCAACGATGCTGTTGGCACTGTCCAACATTGGTCCCTCACAATCCGTCACACCTCTAAGGCCCCAAATACCAAAGACATCATTCTCCAAGGCTAAAACCACTTCCTCTGGCAAGCAGCACTGGCCAGGCCCCCGACTGCCTTGGCAGGGGTGGGGGCAGCGGTAGGACAGATACCCCAGCCCTCACTCGAGGCGGGCGATCAGCACCATCATCAGCACGCCCCCCAGCAGCCCCAGCACCTCCAGAAGTGACTGCAGGGGGGACGCCTCTCTCAGCAGCTCGGGCAGCACAGACACCGTGGCTACGTAGATAAAGCCGCCCGCAGTGAACGGCAGAACCCAGCCAGGACCCGCACCCCCTGCCACTTCGCTGCCCACCGCCCCGCCCTCGGCAAGAAGGGCACAGGCTGTGCCGGCCAGCGCTCCTACTGCGGTCAGGAGCTGGAGACGCATCGCCTGGAGGACAGAAAAGAGAAAGACATATCAGCAACAGCTAGCGTGGACCGGTGGGGTCGGCTGTAAGGCATCCGCATTTGGGGCGGGAGATGGACCCGTTGGCTGTGTCTGCCGCACTAGCTTGAGGACAAGGGTCTGGTCCCGGGAAACAGAGGCAAACAGCTGCTGAGGCGCGTGACCAGCTAACAGCCTAGTCCGTGAGACTGTCTCAGCAAACAAGGTGGGGGGCTCCAGAGGAACCCCACCCAAGACCCTCAGCCCCCAAAGAGAGCCGGCAGAAAGGGGGTGGGGAAGAGGCAGCTCTAGAGCAAATGTCTTAAGCTGCCGAAGCCTTTCCAGGCTGCGCGTGTGAGGACTGCAGTGGACAACAGAGCCAGGGAAAAAGCAAACGACCCCCATCTCTGACTCAACACCACTGCAGCTTGTGTGGACCTGACCACAGGCTGTCAGTACCAACCTGCTTTTTGCTGCAGCCAGACTGGACCAAGATGGCGAAGTCCCCAACCTCATGAGGCACCTCGTGTAGCAGGACTGTCATCGTAGTCAGGATTCCTAGCCCTTGGCCCCCTCGGAAGGAAGCACCAATGGCCAGACCATCTGTGAAGTTGTGTGCCAAGTCAGCGGCCAGATTCAGGTAGCCAGATACACGCAGATCTTTTGCAAAGAGACAGGACAAAATGACCGAAGGAGCCTGCCTCTGTCAGTCCCAGTGCCGCCCCATGTCCGGCCCCACGTCTAGCCCCCTCCGGGTGTTCTGGATATCCGCCATCACCTACAGCATGCCTTCTGTCAACAGCAGTGATCCCACCAGCTGACCCCTTACCTGAACCCGGCTTCTCCTCTCCAGGGCTCTGGAGTTTCATAGGCCCGTCCTTGGGCCCCGCGCTCCCCCCTCTCCTTTTCCGCAGCCCCCCGGCTTCCTTTTCCTCTTCCTCTGAGCTGGGCTTTTCCTTTGCAGGACACTCTGAGGGAGGAGAGGAGCTGTCAGACTGGGAACAGGTCTTGTGATGTGTCCTCCATAGGGACCTCCTCCAGCGGATGGGCCCGAGTGTATTCTGGGGCAGGGGATATGGCTCACCCTGGCTTCCGTCCCCGTGCCCGTGACTGTCTCCGTGACCATGTCCGTGACTGTGTCCGTGTCCGCCCTTCACGTGTCTCACGAATTTCTCCACCACAAGGAAGGCGACAATCCCACTGAGGACCCACAGCCCCACAGACAGGATGGGGCCCTGGCCTGGGAATGGAGGCATTGAAGGCATGAAGGGAGACGCGGAATCTGGACCCCTCCTCAAGCGGAAGAGGCAGACCTTCCCCAGCACCCCCACACCCATCTCCCTCTCACCGCTGTGGGAGTGTCCGTGTCCAGGCTGCTCCAGAGTGTGGTGAGAGTGGGGCTCTGCAGAGGCAGGAGAGAGGGACCGGGTGAAGGAATACTTGGCTCAACAGATGAGTATTTGGGGGCTCTTGGAAAATCGGGGGTCACAGTGGATAAAATGGCTCACGCTTCGGAGGGAGAGTCCAGAGGCTACTTACCCAGAGCGTGAGGGATAAGGTGCAGGAAGGCGTCGCCCAGGAGTCCCCCGGAAGCAAAACTGAGCAAGATCTGGAGCAGGGAGCGGTGCCTGGGTGAGTTGGACTCCACGGGGATGAGGAAGAGCACGAGGAACGGGGCCGCGGAGATCAGCACCGTGGCCCCCAGGGCCTGGTGGAGGAGAGTCGGAGGTCAAGTGTGGAGTTCGCCACAATCGAGAGCCAGTCCCTCTCCCCGACACCCCCCGGAGACTCACGTAGGCCCAGAGGCTGACGGTGTCCAGGTGGTGCTTCACGCCCGGAGCCACGGTCTGCCTAGAGGCTCCGTGGCTATGCTCGTGAGCGTGCCCGTGGTGCGGATCCTCCTGCGAATGTCCGTGGTCGTGGCTGTGGGCATGCCCGTGCCAGATGCTCTCGTGAGTGTGGCCGTGCCCGTGGGCATGGCTGTGTCCGTGGTGGAGATCCTCGTGTGCGTGCCCGTGCCCGTGGGCATGACTGTGTCCGTGGTGGGGATCCTCGTGTGCGTGATCCTCGTGTGCGTGCCCGTGGGCATGACTGTGTCCGTGGTGGAGATCCTCGTGTGCGTGCCCGTGGAAGTCCTCTTCCACGTCTCCGTGCGAGTCGCCATGCCCCCCGTGTGCGGCCACCAGCAGCCCCAGAGCCGCCCAGGCCAGCAGCACCCAGTGCGGCGCCCGCAGGGCCCGGGCCATCGCGCCGACCGGGGCGACCGACGACGGCTCCGACCGACCACGCGCGCTCCGTCCACCGCAGCACGGCCGGCCCCGCTCACATGGCTCCCGGGACGGCTCCCGTCCTCTCTCCCGGATGCGCTAGGCTGCGGCGGGTCTGGGCCCCGTCTCTGTGACCCGCCCGCTGCGGCGGGAGAGGCCCGGGACGCGCTGCTCCCCGGCTCCGGGCTCCGCTCGCGGCTCGGGGCCCGGGGACGTGGCAGTCACGCCTCGAGCTCGCGCGAGATCAGGAAGTTCCCCTCGGCCGGCTCGCCCATCACACCCAGACCTTCACCAACATGGCGGCGCCCCGGCGACGGCGCATGCGCGCGGCGGGGTCACATTGCCCCCCCCCCCCCACCTCACCGAGGGCACCGCGGGGCCGGGCGGCTGACAGGCGGGCGGAGGCCGCCTCCTCCGCCTCCACCTCGGCGGCCGCGGGGCGGGAGCTCGCGACGAGACTTCCCGTCTGTACCAAGATGGCGGCCGCGCCGGCGCTGTCGCAAGGGCGCCGAGCCGAGCGCGCCGCCTGAGCCGCAGGCCCGAGCCCGCCGTCCGCGCCGTCCCCGCGCTCCCGGGCCCCCGCTCCGCCCCGCCGCGCGCCCCGGGCGCCCCCCGCTCCCCCGCCCTCCGCCCTGGCGGCATGTCTTGGGCCGCCCGTCCGCCCTTCCTCCCGCCGCCGCATGCCGCGGGGCAGTGTGGGCCGGTGGGGGTGAGGAGAGAGATGCATTGTGGGGTCGCGTCCCGGTGGCGGCGGCGGCGGCCCTGGCTGGATCCCGCGGCGGCGGCGGCGGCGGCCGGAGAGCAGCGCAGCCCGGAGCGGGAGCCGGAGCCGGAGGCGGCGGCGGCGGCGGGGGAGGCTGGCCGGGCCGGGATGGGCGACAGCGGGCGGGGTGAGTGCGGCGCGGCCGGCGCCCCCTCCCCGGCCCCCGCCCCGGCCCCCGCCCCCTTGTTTGTAAACACCGCCCGCTCCGTCCCGGGCCGGCGCCTCCCCCGGGGCGGGGCGGGGCGGCGGGCGCTTCCGGCCCGCAGGTGCGGCCGCGCGGGGCCTGTGCGGGCGGGCGTGGGGCGGACGCGGGTCCCCGGGCGTCCGGAGGCTGCGCTTGCGCCCCGGGACCCGGCGTCCGACGTCGGGGACGCGGGAGCGCTGCGCGCCCCACGTGCTTCTCCGCCCCCGAGGTCAGCTTGCGGTGACCCGCCGGGCTCGGGGCCTGAGCTGCGCGCCCTCGCGACCACCGGGCCTGGGGTTGTTGTTGGGCGACTCGGTGTGTGCGGACGCCGGGGTCGCGGGGTGTCGGCGGGTCGGGGAGAACGAAAGTGTCCGTCCGGATGGCCGGAGGCCTCACTCGCTCTTCTTGTCTGCCTGTGTGTGCCTCTCAGATTCCCGAAGCCCAGACAGCTCCTCTCCGAATCCCCTCTCCCAGGGGATCCCCGCTCCGTCTTCCCCTCCTGGCCCACCTCTGCCCCCTTCGGCACCCCCACCTCCGATGCCACCCCCTCCACTGGGCTCCCCCTTTCCGGTCATCAGTTCTTCCATGGGGTCCCCTGGCCTGCCCCCTCCGGCGCCCCCAGGATTCTCCGGGCCCGTCAGCAGTCCTCAGGTGAGAGGTTGTGACCTACTTATCGCCTCTGCTTTCATTTCCTTGTTCCCACTTTGTAAACACCCCCCACCCCCCTTCTGTGAACTTCCCCATGACCCGCTGACTTCTGGTTCTCCAATCCTAGCAGGCCTGTGGCCTCAGGCCTCTTGCTCTTTTCTGAAGTGAATGGTCTTTCAGTGCATGCTTCTTTCCAACTCTGTTTTGAAAACAAAAACCCTGAGCCCAAAGGGAGTACTTCTGATGTCCTTTCCAACTCACAGGGCTTTCTGCCCTTGGGTTCTATAGCCCTCCCGGGTCACTGTGTTGCACAGGTACAGAAGGGTGGGTATCCATTCCCGGGGCTGTGCTTCAGGGGCCGCCCTTTACCTTAGACCCCGATGTCACCGGTACCCTCTAGGGTGGGTAGCGTGCGGCCTGCCTCGTGGGGACTGGTTGCCCTGACTGGTTTCTCTCCCTGAGAGATTCCCTATCTCCCCCATCCCAGATTAACTCCACGGTGTCGCTCCCTGGGGGTGGGTCTGGCCCCCCTGAAGACGTGAAGCCACCGGTCTTAGGGCTGCGGGGCCTGCAGTGTCCACCCCCTCCAGGTGGCCCTGGTGCTGGCAAGCGGCTGTGTGCAATCTGCGGGGACCGGAGCTCAGGTATGCACTCAGCACGGGTGCAGAGGAGCATGTGGGCTGCTTTCCCACATGCCTTTGGGGTTCCCGAGGGCTCCTGGGCTGCTTACCCACATGCCTCTGGGGTTCCCGAGTTTCCTGGGAACCTCAGAGCAAGGGGAGGCCTGTGGGACCTGTAGATTCATATCAAATGCAGGGAGGGCAGCCACGGGGAGAGAGGTTGGTGCAGGGTTCTGAACGCTGAGGGGAGTACACTGAGCTCTCTCCCACCTTTTGGGGCCTCCGTGCTATATTCGGGAAACAGGAAGGATTTAGACCCAGCGATTCTCAACCTTCCTAACTTTGTGAACCTTTAGTACAGCTCCTCGTGTCATGGCGACACCCCCCACCATAAAATTATTTTCGTTGCTCTTTGATAACCTGCTGCTGAGCGCTGGCAGTCCGAGACCGTCAGAAATGTTTCCAGTGGCCGAGACCCACAGGTCGAGAACCGCTGCTTTCGCCTTCAGTCCCCGTGGGCAGAGTGGCAGGATTCTCTCTAGGAGGAGGCGTCCGGGAAGCTTCCTCAGTGCCACGCTTCTCCCTAGGCAAGCACTATGGGGTTTACAGCTGCGAGGGCTGCAAGGGCTTCTTCAAGCGCACCATTCGGAAGGACCTGACCTACTCCTGCCGCGATAACAAGGACTGCACGGTGGACAAGCGCCAGCGCAACCGCTGTCAGTACTGCCGCTATCAGAAGTGCCTGGCCACCGGCATGAAGAGGGAGGGTAAGGGCCGCCCGCCCGCCCCGTGGGAGAGCCGGAGGAGGGACGCGGACTGCGGGGCTGCTCTCTCTCCTCCAGGGGGCGAAGTTTGATCTCTCTTTCCTACCTCCTCAGCTTGGTCCTTGGTACCTCGCTCTGTCCCCACGTTTGCATCTTAATGGTTCCTCCTCAGGGTTAATCTGTGGTGCTATGACCCCTGCCGGCACGGTGTGCTCTTGGGGTGAGATGACCCTCTCTTACCCAGCATGCCCTCTGTTCTCCACTGCACACAGCCCCTCCCTCTGCTTGATCCTGCGCTCTTTCCTTGAGCCCCCAAGACTCCCCGTAAAGCCACAGACTCCCCGAAGAGCTCAGGACCCGACTTCCCTCTCCTCTAATTAAACCTGATTCCTGGAATCCTAAGAGACACTTCAGGGCTTATCTTGGTCCGACCCCTGCTCTAAGAAGACGAATCCCAGGTTCCCCAAGCCCACACAGCGGCAGAGTGGCGGGAGCAGAGTCAGAACACATGCCTCTAGAGATGCAGGCCAGGCTGGCCCACGCTGTCCCTCGAGTCAGCGGAGGATAGGGTTGCTGCCCGGCGTGGGGGCAAATGTGTAACTGGCCATGCACCGCGTGAGCTCAGGAGCTGTTTAATGTCTTCAGCCTCAGGTGCCTCATCCTTAAACATGGCTGGAGCCCACAGAGCCATTGAGGCCCTCGGTCCATGCATGTTCTTAGCGCATCATCGGCCCTATTTAAATGGATTCCACCCTGATCACCCTTCTTTGGCCTGTGTGACCTGTTTATCTACCTGCTTATTTGCTTGTGTGTGTTTATTGTGGTGGTGGGGTCGAGTCCGGGTCTTGTGTGTGCTAGGCAAATCGCCCCTCCTTCCACTTCCAGTTACCTCTCCAGTTGCTGTACCTCCCGAGGGACGCCAGCCCTGAGGAGGCCTGGGGTGTTCCCGACCTGCCCTCATAGCGGGACTCTAACTGGCTTCTAACTCTGCGCCTTTCTCTCCCCACCCCACAGCGGTACAGGAGGAGCGTCAGCGGGGGAAGGACAAGGATGGCGATGGGGACGGGGCTGGGGGCACCCCCGAGGAGATGCCTGTGGACAGGATCCTGGAGGCAGAGCTTGCTGTGGAGCAGAAGAGTGACCAGGGCGTTGAGGGACCCGGAGGAACCGGGGGCGGCGGCAGCAGCGTGAGTGATGGGCTCGGTCCCTTTTCCCTCAAGATGGGGGTTGGAGGGAGGGAGTCCAGGTGCGCTCCGTCTCTCCTCTTCCCTTCCTTCAATCCCCCCTCACCTTGCCCTGAACCGGGAGGCCTTTCCATGTCTGAGGTGAGCCAGGCGTAGTGGTGTGTGCTTGTGCTTACAATGTCAGCACCTGGGAGGCAGAGGCAAGTGGAGCTCTGAGTTCAAGGCCAGCCTGGTCTACAGAGCAAGTCCCAGGCCAGCCAGGACTACATACGCAGACTGTCTCGAAAAGCGTGTCTCATGTGGGTGAGGGCTCCCTCGTCTCTCCTCCCACTGGAAAGTCCCAGATCAGTAGTGGTTTCTATGACTACTACCACAGAGACACTTGAGCTGTCGAGATGGGTGTAGGCGGAGCTTGAAGATATGGAGGAGAGTGTCCACCCTGCTCCATGAATCCTACCCCTGTCCCTGCAGCCAAATGACCCCGTGACTAACATCTGCCAGGCAGCCGACAAGCAGCTGTTCACACTGGTCGAGTGGGCCAAGAGGATCCCACACTTCTCCTCCCTACCTCTGGACGATCAGGTCATACTGCTTCGGGCAGGTCAGTGACCTTAGTCTCTTTGACCTCTGACCTTCAGTGACCCCAGGGGCCTCCTCTTGCGCACTCGAGGAGCCGAGCTTGCTGACCCCCTATTTGTGCTTTGGACCCCACGGCCTGGGGCTGGCCGCTGACCCCGTGCCCTCCGGCCCCTAGGCTGCCCCACGGCCTGGGGCTGGCCGCTGACCCCATGCCCTCCGGCCCCTAGGCTGCCCCTCGGCCTGGGGCTGGCCGCTGACCCCGTGCCCTCTGGCCCCTAGGCTGGAATGAGCTCCTCATTGCGTCCTTCTCCCACCGGTCCATCGATGTCCGAGACGGCATCCTCCTGGCCACGGGTCTCCACGTGCACAGAAACTCAGCCCACTCCGCGGGCGTGGGAGCCATCTTCGATCGGTCAGTGGCCCTGGGCCAGGCTGGCCTGTAGCTAGAAGGGGTGGGGCTATAGGCTGGTCCGTGTCCAAGGCTGGCTGAGCTGTGACCTTTGAGTGACCTGCAGGTCCCTCTCCAGGGTGCTGACAGAGCTAGTGTCCAAAATGCGCGACATGAGGATGGACAAGACAGAGCTCGGCTGCCTGCGGGCAATCATTCTGTTCAACCCAGGTGAGGAGGCACCCGCCTCAGCCGAGGCGGCCCCTCAGACCCCCAGCCCAGAAATCTCTCGGCTGTCCGGGGAAAGGCCACTTCACCTACGTCTCCCTTCTGCCCCCACCCCACAAACCCAATGAGCCTCATTTTCCCAAGCGGCATCCAGAGGGCCCCGTCTGCATGTCTGCCCTGCCTTGGTTTACCTGTCTTCTTCCTTTCGTCCTTCCTCCATCACCATTTAGACGCCAAGGGCCTCTCCAACCCCGGGGAGGTGGAGGTCCTGCGGGAGAAGGTGTATGCGTCCCTGGAGACCTACTGCAAGCAGAAGTACCCTGAGCAGCAGGGCCGGTGAGGCCAATGTGGCCCGGAGGGCGGGGCGGGCGTGTCCAGGGTGGGCCCCTCACTCACTCACGCCCCTCAGGTTCGCCAAGCTGCTGCTGAGGCTTCCTGCCCTGCGCTCCATCGGCCTCAAGTGTCTGGAGCACCTGTTCTTCTTCAAGCTCATTGGCGACACCCCCATCGACACCTTCCTCATGGAGATGCTCGAGGCGCCCCACCAGCTAGCCTGAACCCAGACGCACGTGCTCCTTGGTGTGGGGAGCACCGTGGCAGAGAACTTGAGCCTAGGCTTGGTGGGAGGGGCCGAGGGCCCAGGCAGAGCCCAGGGTGCTGAGCAGGGCGGAAAGGGATTCCCGGGCCTGCCTGCGAAGGATCTGGTGGTCCTTGGCAGGGTCTGCTTGATCTCCAAGTCAGAGGGGACCCCGGACCCCTGTGACGACTACATGTCTACCTTCAGTGGCCTTGAGTCCCTGAGTTTGCTGGGCTCTCCCGTGATGGAGTGTCGCCCGGCTCCCCCAGCACAAAGCACTGGCCCCGCCCCGCTCGGGACCCTGCTTCCCTCTCTTCCTGCTTCACTCCCTTCTGAAGAGTGGAAAGGGGTGTGGTGGGGCAGGCCCCCCCAAGCTGACAGACCGGGAGCAGGGCCCTGATACCCTTCCGAGGGAGGCCCTGCCTCTGTCTCCGGCCGCCCTTCTATGTGGCGCCTCCTGCAGTCAGACTGAGAATAAAGGGCGGCGAAGGGCTGTGGAGACGGACCGACCGACTGCTATTTTTAATTTCCTGTGAGGAGAGACTGGGAGTCAGACTCAGAAAAGTACTGTGTGTTCCTCAGGCTCACTGAATGCCAGGGCTGGACCGTCGGGTGGTCCTGGGGCTCCCGGGGCTTCTCACCTCCTCTAGGGGAGGGTCTGGGCTGCCCGGGCGGCCGATGGAGGCTTTCCGTTTACAGCTGCTCCTAGCTCGTTGGAGCGGAGAGCTGGTCGGAGACGGGCGCTGGGCTGCATGGTTTCTGCCCCGGGTCCCTTTTGGGGTCCCTCTCCTCTTTCACTCGCACATGAAGTCGCTGCCAGTTACAGTAGCGTTCTCGGGACTGCGGTAACTGCCGGGCACCACGCACCCGACAGGTGTGAGATACCAAGCGAGGACCCCCGACGTGCGCCCTGGCCGCTGCGGCGGGGTTCCCCGGGGCTGCAAGGCAGCGGGAGGGGGACACAAGGCGCGCTTTGTCGGGCGGGGGAGGGTGTGCCAGGCTGGGGGCGGGGCCGCCGCTCAAAGGCGCCTTGTTCCGCAGTGCCCTCCCAGCCAGCGGGCGGCGGCGCCTCGTTCGCCCCGCTCTCCGCGGCCGCGCCGCAGGCTCCGGGCAGACCCGGCGCCGTGCCCGCCTGTAGGGGCTCCCGGAGCGGCCGCGTCCCCGAGTGACCCCCGCCTGCCAGACCCTCTGCGCAGTCCCGCTCCCCTTCGGGCAATTAGCCAGTTTGCCCATCTCTGGCCTCCGTGAAGCGACCCCACGCCCCCCACCTTGGGTCTCTATCTATAGCTGGGTCTGTAAACACCCGGCCCAGGGCTGCTCTGTAATTACGTGGGGCGGGGCGAGGGAGCTAATTATGGAGACCTGATTACGAGTGGGCGTGGGGCGGTCGCCCTAGGCCCGCCCCTTCTGTCCCACTGTGCCCCTGTCCCGCCCTGGACTCCGCGGAGGGGCTCTGGGTCCCCAAGGGCGGGGCCCGCGGTGTGACGGGACCTTCGGGTCCTAAAAGGGGAAGGGGCTCGAGAAGATGTATTGTATTCCCCCACAGATGACCTGAGGGCGCACACAGACCACCTAATACCCCCGGGGTAGGGGCGCACCGGTCTGGGTTCTCGCCCCCACACTCCCTGCCCAGGTCCAGGTGGAGAGCGGAGGTGGGGTTTCCCCTGGGTGGCTGTGGGCGGGCAACTAGGGGCGGGGGCTGGACCTGGGGGCGGGGGCGAGCTGGGGGCTCTGAGCTGCCAGGGTGGCCAGGGGCACACAGTAGCGGCCACCGAGGAGCGAGCAGCGGTGACAAGCAGAGGTGCCCCGCAGCAGCACCTTGCCGCATGGAGCTGGGCCGCTGAAGGCTGCGGACACCCGAGGCTCAGCCGGCTTCTGTCTTCTGTCAGCGGCGGGCGTGCTTGGGTCTCAGACCCGGCGTTCTGATCTCCCAGCCATGGAGCGGTGCAGCCGCTGCCACCGCCTCCTTCTGCTCCTACCTCTGGTGCTGGGGCTGAGCGCTGCCCCGGGCTGGGCAGGTAAGACTGCCTGGGTGCCCAGTCAGCTGCAGGTTGGAGCATCTGCCGGGAAGGGACCACTGATGCCTGGAGTAGGAGCTTTTGAGTCTAGGAAAAGGATTTGGGGCAACCAGGGCTTAGGATGAAGGGCAAGACGCTTGGGGTCCTTGGAGCCGCTGTAGGGCTGTCTCCCTACCCGAAATGGCTGGCAGAGGGCAGGTAACGCCAGGGACGCGGACCGGAGTCCCGAGTAGGCTTGGTGTTTGGTTTGGGTCCTTAGAAAGACCCGAGGATGGCCAAAGCCAGCCTGGTCAAGGCTTTACTGATGTCGGGGCAGCGAATACCAGGGCCGATGGGTAACGGAAGAGGGGCGAACATCTGTAGGTCAGAGCTGAGCCTGAAAGGCTAGGGAAGAAGGCTACCTCCACTGTCCCGTCCTCGTTGGGTCCCTCAACCCCTCCCTGTGCCCTGGATGCTGCCACGCGGCTGGCTCTAGGGAGCATCGGGGCTGGCTGCCAACAGGACGGCCGCTGGACAGGCCGGGATCAGGTGTCTGAGGCCAGAGCCAACTCTTTGCATTCCTGCCCCTCCCCTCCCCCTCTGGCCAGCCGGACTCCCCTGGGACCCTGGTGTCCACAAGCCCAATCTTTCCCATTTTTTTTTTCTTTCCTCCAGAAGGGAAAGGCTTCTAGAAAAGAGGATTTGATATCAGAGTGGACTCTGGGATTACTGGAGTCTTGGCAGAACGGGACCAGCTATCTCCTGGAATATGGGGGTGGTGTATATATCTCCATTATTCAGGTCTTCTCTGCTCTGGAGAGAAAATAGTCAGAAGGACCGTATAAAGGACTTAGACCACTGAAGACAGAAAGATGAAGTGCATGGTGTTTACAGAGTCGAGGCAGGGGGCTGACTGAGATAACTATCCCTTACTTGGGAGCTGAGTGGGTGGAGAAGGGACTCCAGGGAGATGGGTGACTAAGAATTCCTGAGAGTAGCAGACAGGGCTTTTGGGGGCTCAGGACGTTTGATGGGGTGCCAGCGGGTCCGAGACAGCGGGGTGAGTGTGTGGCTTGAGGTGGGTGGGCCCGTGGGCAGCGAGCACAGTGTGGAACTGTCCTCCACTGGCTTTGGTGGAGGGTGGGGAGCCTCCACGGTCTCCTTGGCCTGGGGTCTCTGTGAGTCTCTGTGTCTCTGTCTCCCTCACCTTGGTCTCTCAAAGCTGCCCTTGTGTGTCAGTGTTTGCAGAGCTGCCACACTCCGGGGCCAGGCTCCTGGGGGCGGGGTAAGGTCGCGGTTTCCTCAGCTCCTGGACTCAAAGGGCCTTTTCTCTCCTGCCGGCCCCACCTCATCCACCCACCGGGCTCTGCTCCCCTGACTGCCCCGGCCTCTGCCCCGCCCCACTCTGCTACCAACACTGCGCAAGCACTCCCGGAGGGGCGGGAGTTCTCCACCGTGGAGAGGGCAGTGTGAGAAGTGTGTGCTCAGGGAGCAAGCCTTTACTTTCCAGGGAGTTTTGGGCCCAGGAAGCTGAGATCTAAGGAGACCTGCCTGATGGGCTGCGACTTAAATCTTTGCATCCAGGTGGTGGGGGATGGCAGGGCAGGACTGAGGCTGCAGGTGTGGGAGGCCTGGGGTTTGGGCAGGAACTCTGATGGCATCTACAGATGTGTGGCTCGGAGCCCTGGACCTGCTTCTGCCCTGCGTGGCAGCTTTGGTTTCCCCTTCCCTTTTCCCATCTCCAAACCCATTTGCCAAGCTTGGGGGCACAGGCTTCTGGGTCATCTTGTTTGTGTATCTCCTTCCTTAGCACAGGCAGAGTTGCCCCCGGCCCTCACTCAGCACAGGCTCCTCCGTAGCAGCTGGAAGAGCTCTCTCACACAGCCTCCGCTCTGCCTCTCCTGTGCCCGGGATGATCGATTGCCCAGATGTTGTTTGTGCTAGAGACCAAGCAGATGCCAGGGAGCCAGAGACTGGGAGATACAGAAAAGGAGGGAGAAGGAGAAAAGAGGAAGGGAAGGATGGACAGGGCGTGGGACAGGAAGACGGGAGGCAGGGAGGGAGGGTCCAGCAGGTGGCAGGTGCACAGACAGGAGAGCAGAGGCAGAGAGGGAGGGAGCACAGAGATCTCAGCAGAGATTCACAGATGAAAGCTGGAGTCGGAGAGTCTGAGAGGCAGATGCTGGGGAGGGCGTAGGGTTGCGTGCCAGCCGGGCCAGTGTGCTTCCTCTCTGGTCACTTTGCTTCCCATCCACATAAGTCCTTTCAGGGGAATGTCAAGGAGACAGAGCAAGGATGCCGTGTTCTCTGTTTAGACCCTTCCCCGTCACGTCCTGTCCCCTGACCTCGAGACTTTCCCAGGTACACCCTCTGTGGATGTGCTCCGTGCCCTGAGGTTCCCCTCCCTTCCCGATGGTGTCCGGAAATCAAAGGGGGTCTGTCCGGATGATGTGGCCTACCGTGTGTCACGACCCGCCCAGCTCAGCGCACCCACCCGCCAGCTCTTCCCAGGTTTGGGCAATGAGGTTGGGAGGTGAAGAGGTGAGGAGGTGAGGTATGGGATTTCCTTGTCGCTCACCCCATCTGTGAATCTCTCTCTCTTTCTCTCTGGGGTACCAGGAGGCTTTCCCAAAGATTTCTCTCTGCTGGCTGTTGTCCGGACCCGCCCTGGCCTCCAGGCTCCCCTCCTGACTCTGTACAGTGCCCAGGGGGTCCAGCAGCTGGGCCTGGAGCTCGGCCGCCCCCTCCGCTTTCTGTATGAGGACCAGAGTGGACGGCCCCAAGCCCCAGCTCAGCCGGTCTTCCGAGGCCTCAGTCTAGCGGATGGCAAGTAAGTCGGCCTGCTTGACCCAGGTCATCAGCAGAAAGTGCCCCAGAACCCCCAGTTTCTAAACTGAGGAACCCCACTGGCCCTTTGGGCACAATTCCCCACTGCCTGGACTTGCTACTTCTTGGTCAGGGTTTTGGGCCCAAAATCTGCATCCTCATCTGGGAATAAAAAAGTTCTCGCTTGTACATTGGGAAAATTAATTTAAAAAAATTCTTCTTTCATACAACTTGTACAATACATCCTGACCCCTCCTCTGCTCCCCACACCACCAGCTCCCCAATCACCCTTCTCCCCAAGATCTATCACCCACAAACACCCCGCTCCCGCTTCTCCCCAGAAAAGAACAGCCCCCTACCCCACTCAAACAGGGTTACAGAAGATTGGTACCTAGCCAAGTTAAATATTTTTGAGCCTCAGTTTCTATTAAGAAAAGATCATCAGATAAGACACCCCAACTAGAAAATGATTTCAGGGTGCCCATGTGCTATAAGCACCTCCTTAGTTTATGAATGTGGGTGTTTTGCCTACACGTAAGTCTGTGCGCCATGTGTGTGCCCGCTGTTACCCGCAGATGGCCAGAAGAGGGCGTCAGATCCCCGGGGTCTCGGGTTACAGGTGTAGCGTCCACCGTATGGGTGCTGGGAATTGAACCCAGACCCCCTGGAAGAGCAGCCAGTGCACTAACCATTGAGCTATCTCTCCGCCTCCATTATTTGCCAGCCCTCCCACTGGCTGTCTCCCAACCCTGTTGACCCCGCCCCTCTTTTATACTGGTCAGTCACGTGAGCTTCTTACCCCGCCATCAGGTGGCACCGCGTGGCCGTGGCCGTGAAGGGCCAGTCCGTCACCCTCATCGTGGACTGCAAGAAGCGAGTCACCCGGCCCCTGCCCCGGAGCGGGCGCCCAGTGCTGGACACGCGCGGGGTGGTGATCTTCGGGGCCCACGTCCTAGACGACGAGGTCTTCGAGGTGGGTACAGCAGCCGCCCTGGGAGGCGGTCCCGGCCCCGCGTCTCGCATCTCGCGGCCACACTCTGGCTCCGGGCCCCTGCCCTCCTCTGCTTGGGCCTCGGGGCTGTTCTCAGGGACAGCAAGCGGTCGCTTGTGCAGATAGAGCTAATTACCCAGTCGGTGCCGCCTGTCCACCATCCCGGTGTTCCCTCCGCCCGTTTACCCGCTCACTCACCTGCAGTCACCCGGTCCCTCACTCACAGCCCTCCAAAGCACCCGCCACCCATTCGTGCGCTCGCTGACCCGGGCACCGCTGACCCGGGCTCCCGCTGACCCGGGCTCCCGCTGACCCGGGCACCGCTGACCCGGGCACCGCTGACCCGGGCACCGCTGACCCGGGCTCCCGCTGACCCGGGCACCGCTGACCCGGGCACCGCTGACCCGGGCACCGCTGACCCGGGCTCCCGCTGACCCGGGCACCCGCTGACCCGGGCACCGCTGACCCGGGCACCGCTGACCCGGGCACCGCTGACCCGGGCACCCGCTGACCCGGGCACCCGCTGACCCGGGCACCGCCGACCCGGGCACCCGCCGACCCGGGCACCCGCCGACCCGGGCACCCGCTGACCCGGGCACCGCTGACCCGGGCACCGCTGACCCGGGCACCGCTGACCCGGGCACCGCTGACCCGGGCACCGCTGACCCGGGCTCCCGCTGACCCGGGCACCGCTGACCCGGGCACCGCTGACCCGGGCACCGCTGACCCGGGCTCCCGCTGACCCGGGCACCCGCTGACCCGGGCACCGCTGACCCGGGCACCGCTGACCCGGGCACCCGCTGACCCGGGCACCCGCTGACCCGGGCACCGCTGACCCGGGCACCGCCGACCCGGGCACCCGCTGACCCGGGCACCCGCCGACCCGGGCACCCGCTGACCCGGGCACCGCTGACCCGGGCACCGCTGACCCGGGCACCCGCTGACCCGGGCACCGCTGACCCGGGCACCGCTGACCGGCCTCTGAGCGCAGGCTCCGCGGTTCCCGTTCACCTGTCCACTTGCCTGATCTACCTCGTCTCCTCTACCCATGATGCACTCAGGCTTCTATTGACCCGCTCACTGTCTTCCCTGCCTCAAACCACCCACCCTTCCAACCAGCCAGCCAGTCCTCCCCTCCAACTGCCCATCCACCCACTCACCCGACCTCTCACCTCACTCCGTCTACCTGTACGGACGCGCGCACGCATCATACACCCACGTGACGTCATACCCTCCAAACCCAGCTGCCGCGCCTCGGTACACCCACCCACGCCCCATCGGCCATCCACACGTCCACACGTTAACCCCATACACTGTGCGTCTCGTTCGTTGACCCGCAAGGCCGTTCATTCCACATCGCTCTCATTTCGTCACGCCCCTGAGCCCCTGTCGACCCACCTGCCTTTCCATCTGTCCATTCCTCCGTGCGCCCATCCACCCACGCAGCCGGCTACCGTTTTCTGGATACCCGGTGGTGAAGGAGAACGCGGTAGGCTAGTATAAGCCTCTGTCATCCTTCAAACACACGTCAGACCCGTGTGTAAGCGCCGCGTGCGCACTCGGCGATTGCCACCGAGACGCGGAAGGAAACGAGTCCGTCATTTCTAGGGGTCCAGCCGCTGTGCTGTAAGGGATCCGAGGCTGTCTCTGTCTCCAGAAGCCCTTGTGGAAAGGCCCACGTACGACCACGAGGAGCAGGAATTGATGATCTGGGTTGAGTCTGGAGTCAGAGGGCCTGAGTTCTAGTCCTGACCTGTCCTTCTGAGTGACCTCGGGCTCGTCATTGACTTTTGAAATATGAAATACAGGGATGAAGGTCCTCAGGCCCCGCCCCCGCACTGTCCCCATTGTTATGGGTGTGGCCGGCCCCACCCCTCATCCCAGACCATTGCCTCCGCCTCCCTTGTCCCTGCCTCTTTCTCCATCCTTTCCCTCCTTTGCAGGGTGATGTTCAGGAGCTCCTCATTGTCCCGGGCGTCCAAGCTGCCTATCAGTCTTGTGAACAGAAGGATCTGGAATGTGAGCGGGCACAGAGAGACGGACCTCAGACCCAGAAGCCTCACAGAGCCCAGAGATCTCCAAAGAAGCAGCCATCAAGACTTCATAAGCCACAGAACCAGGAGCCCCAGCGGCAGGTGAGGGGGGTCGGGCCTTCTGAACTGCAGCGTTGTCGGGGAGGACGCTGGGCTTCTGGGGGGGCAGTCTCCCCTCCCCCGCAGCGGTCCACACTGGTCCATCCACCCTCTCCTTAGTTCCCATGCACAACTCTCTGTTCCCATCATGCCCCCCTCCTCCCTCAGTCATCAAACCTTTTTATTTTCATTTAAAAATAAAAAGAGTCATTATGAAGAAGCCCCGGCAGGAGCTTCTGCCTGTCTGCCTTGGGTTTCCCGTCCCTTTCCTGAATTAAGAGACTGGGAGGCGATAGGGGAACAGGGGATGAAGCTGAGAGGTGTGGTACCCATGGGGCAATGGGGCGTGGTAGGGAGGCAGGAGGAGTGGAGGGAGGAGTCTCAGAGGTGGGTGGCCCAGGGAAGTGTGGGGGTGGAGAGTGGGGTGTCTGCCCCCCAAGCATCTAGGGGGATACGGAGGGAAGAGGGCTGAGAGTCTGGGTCCGGGGCGACCTGAGTGGTCGGGGTGACAGGTATGTTCTTGGGACAGCGGTCTGAAGCTGGAGGGCCAATCTCTTAATCATGTCTGCTTCTGTCCACACGGGGAACCCCTCCCCCCCTCTCTCCCTTTGCTCTCAACTCTCACTCCAACTGTACAACCTGTCTCCCAACCCCCACTCCTCACTGCCCTCCTGGACCCCCCCCTCTGTTTCCCCATCCTGTCCTGTCTGTGCCCCTCCCCGCTCCCAGCCCACTGAGTCTCTCTACTATGACTACGAGCCTCCCTATTATGATGTGATGACTACAGGGACAACCCCTGACTATCAGGTAATCGAGGGCCCCCTTCATCCCCCCCTTCTCCCAGCACCTCCCACCAGTGTCTCCTGTGCTGAGCACCCCCCCCACCCCACACACACTGGATTCTGGGAGAGACACTGGAGTACGGAGGCTCACTTGCTCACGGCCCATCCCGTCTCTCCACTGCAGCGCCCTCAGAGCTCCAACCGCAGGGCTCCCCCTTCCCCTAGGGGGCGTCGGACCCCTTCCCGAAAGTCTAGCCCTCCGGCCAAGAGGTCAGCAGCCAGGCAGGCACCCCCCTCACCAGCCCGGAGGCCCTCTCCAGCTGGAGGCTCTGGCAAAGCCCTCGGCCAGCCACCCCCCTTCCGACGCCCAGCTCGGCAGGCAGCTCCCCCCACTGCCCGGCCCCCCCCCAGGACGAGAGGCAGCGGTTATCGGCAGGTAGAACGGGGCATCCAGATCTCTGCCCCCAACCTGTAGACACTGGAGACCGACTCCTTCAAAGGGGCTGCAAGATCTGAGATTTCCCCCACCCCCCCATTCCAGCTCCTTCCGTGGTGGGGACAGGTTGCCCGCTTCGCGTTCCTGCCTGCTAACCTCTCACCCCCCCCACTCCTTTCCCCCTCCCCTTGGGGTTAGTACCCCACCCCAGGTGAAGAGGAAGGAGCCCTGGAGTCCAGCCCCTTGCTCTTCCTTGAAGAGGTAACTTCATCCCCAGCCTCATCCCGGCTGAGACCCCACAGTCTTGAGGAGCATCCCCTCCCTGGCCGGAGGGCTCTTTGCATGCCACTTAAGGCTTCTCTGGTCACCGCAGACCCGCTGTCCACGTGGCCATTTCTCCTGATGTCACTGATCCGTCATTTTTTTTCACTGTAGATTCTCCATGTTGGTGTTAAGTGAGCTTCCTTTCTGTGCCTGGCACGTTCTCTGTCCTGGTCCGTTTTCTGTCCGATACCCTCACTTTCTTCTCTGCTTTTGTCTTTGGTCTTGGATTCTCGTCTGTCATCACATGCGTGGACTGTTCCGTGTCCAGCCCTCCGGCCACCCTCCTCTCCACCGTGTCCCCAACTCTGTCCGTTCTGTGGCCAGTGGTCATCCTTTCCCGTTCAGCCCCTCCCGTGCTCACCTGGGGGACAGAACTCCAGTCCCAGCGGCCCTCAGGACCGTTTGGGCCCTCAGTCGTCAAACCCTGGGGTGCGGAGGACACCTCCTCTCAACCCTAATGCCCCCCCATCTACCCCTTCTCCCTCCCCGTCCTCGGGAAGGAGCAGACAGACGTCCAGGTCCCCCCCACAGCCGACAGTTTCCAGGCAGAGGAGTATGGGGAGGGTGGCACGGACCCCCCAGCAGAGCTCTACGATTACACCTATGCCTATGGGGGCGATTACCGCGAGGAGACGGAGCTTGGCCCTGCCCTCTCTGCAGAGACAGCTCACTCGGGAGCCGTAAGTGACAGCAGCTCCTATCCCATCCTTCGCCATCGGGGGCGCTGCACGGACTGCTTCCTGTTTGATCACTGTTGGCTGTGAGCTACTTCCTGTTGGTTTGTGACGGTCTCTTCACGGGATGTCTGGGTTGCTCGAGAAGATCACCTCCTGCTGTCTCTTGCCAAATGTCTTACCCCGTGCCTCCTTGCCGACCTGCCTGTGGCCACTTCCTTTCTTGTTTGGTCACTCGCTGCGTAAATCGGGACGGGCGCTACAAAGCTTTACGTCAATAATCAACTGTCCGTTCCCGTCTGTCTCATCTCCTCCTCCTCAGAACAACTGCGTCCAAGTTGATGCTAAAGTCTCTTAACCCCTCCCGTGACATTTGCTAACCTACAGGGCCACTTCTGATCTGTCTTCCCTGCCTTCTGTAGCCAGGGCGTCCATCTTGGCGACTCTCCGAGGCTGGGCGAAAGGGGCTGCTTGTTTGTGTTCTGATTTTCCGTGTTGTCTTATGGCAACCTTCTTTGCCAACAAGCCACTCCCTGGCTACCTCAGATTATCAAGGATGTCCACTGTGCACCTAGATTCGTGGCCGTCTCTCGCGTGTCTTAGCCTCAATGTTGGTGTTTTTCCGGATAATTTCCTTCCGTCGTCTTAATTCTCTGTGCGAGGGTCACTTTCTCTCGTTCTGTGAATTTCTTTTTCTCTCTTGGTCATGGTAGCCATGTTTTTTCCCTTTTGAAGGCCTGCTTCCTGGAGTCGCTTTTTCTTGGCTGCTTCCTGTCTCTCTCACCTCTTCCTGTTTGTTCGGTTTGTTTTCGAGCCATCTTGGCCGTGTTGAGTTTTTCTTGGCTCTGTCGTCAGTCTGGTTTCCAAGTGTGAGTCCCTTTGTTTCATCTCCGTCGTGGCTTCCCAGGTCTTCAGACGTGCCCTGTCTGTCGGACTGCTTCCTGTGGGTTCCGCTCTGTCCTTTGTCTGCCATGCTGTTCCCGCGGTCCCGTGCCCGCTGTCTAACACTGTGCCCGCTCACCCGATACTCCCGCCCGGCTGCCGCTGCCTTACGCTGCTTTCTGCGTATCTGGGGTTGAGCTGGGGTTTGGGAACGGATCACTCCTAATTGGCCAGGATGGAGGTGGAGGTGTGGAGAGGGTACGGGGTGGGGGGGTGGGGGTTGAAAGTATTTGTTGAGAGAATTGGGAGTGGAGTAGGGACCATCATCCTCTCTGTCACTGTTTTTGCTCTGGCCTAGAGCCTGGGCGTTGGGGTGAATCGTGGGAGGGAGGGACTGGTATAAAGGAGGGTAGAGAGGCGCAGCCCCCCGCTGGAAAGGGAGCTGGGGGCTTGGAAGGGTTACTTCTGAGGCTTATGTTTTTTTTCCAAAATCCAGTTATGGCTGGATTTGGGGCATCAGTGGCAACGGCTTTCCCCTTCAAGTTTTGCATGCTTAGCCCCTGGGAGGGACTTCTAAAGAATTATTTTATATGTATTTAATTTTATGTGTGTGTGTGTGTGTGTGTGTGTGTGTGTGTGTGTGTGAGAGAGAGAGAGAGAGAGAGAGAGAGAGAGAGAGAGAGAGAGGGAGAGAGACTGAGCACCACGTGCATGCCTGGTACCTGTGCAGTCCAGAAGAGGGTGTTGGATCCTTTAGAACCTCAGTTATGGGAGGGTGTGAGCCACCACGCCGGTGCTGGGGAACCAAAGAAACACAAGGAGTACTCTTAACTGCTGAGCCTTCTCTCCAACCCTTCTGGGGCAAATTTTAAACTGGAGAGCCCCTTACGACTAGAAATTACAACTAGAAACAGGCATGGTGGTGATGCCTACAATTCCAACACTTGGGAGGCATAGGGATCTGAGTTCGAGGACAGCCTAGGATACACAGGAGTCTTTTCTTAAAAAACTGTCCCAAAACAAAAAAAAAGTTACAGATAAGCTATGCACAGGGGGCACACCCACTTTATTATCTGGAGAATAACCCACAGCTTTTAAAAATCATTCTCATCTGCATGTCTTACTTCCACTCTCAGACTCTTACGCAACAGGAGGGAGGGGTGGGGAGGCAGGTGGGGAGGCAGATGTCTCCTCAGGGTCCAAGGATTCTTGAGGTCACAGGAGTCTTAGTTGACATGGCGGGGTCCCCACGAAGAGGAACACTGGGGTTTGGAATCCCGAAGGGAGACAGCATGTGCTTGCTTTGGTGGGCCAGGGATTAGGGTTTGGAGGTAGTGTCCAGGGGTGCTGCCGGTGAGGGCTGTAGTTGGCCTGGGTGTCCCGGTGTCCTGCCTGCTCACGGGCCCCACTGGGGGTTACATGTATGTCTCCCTCAGGCTGTCCACGGACCCCGGGGGCTAAAGGGAGAGAAGGGAGAGCCTGCGGTGCTGGAGCCTGTAAGTTGCGCTGGTCGCAGAGCTGAGGGAGGTGGGCAGAGGAGGGGAAGCAAGGTGGGTGCTGGTCCTGGAGCCTCTAACTTTCGGTGTCTGACCCCACAGGGTATGTTCGTGGAGGGACCCCCCGGCCCAGAAGGCCCCGCGGTGAGTGTTTTATATGATCCGCCTTTCTTTTACCAGAAGTTTCCTGCAGGTACTTCTGTGCCTTGCCTAGGAATGTCCAGGGCGCTTCCTGACGCTCTGAAGAGCCCTTTCAGTCCAAGTCCAGAGGCCCGCACCTCTGCTGTAGAGACCACCCCTCAGCCCTGTGCACCCTCAGCCCTGTGCACCCTCAGCCTGCGCACCCTCAGCCCCGCGCACCCTCAGCCCCGCGCATCCTCAGTCCCACGCGCCCTCAGCCATGCGCCTGTGTTCTGTCTGACGTGTACCCCTCAGCCACGTGCACCCTCAGCCCCGCGCACCCTCAGCCCCGCGCACCCTCAGCCACGCGCACCCTCAGCCCCGCGCACCCTCAGCCACGCGCACCCTCAGCCACGCGCCCTCAGCCACGTGCACCCTCAGCCCCGCGCACCCCACGCGCACCCTCAGCCACGCGCACCCTCAGCCACGTGCACCCTCAGCCCCGCGCACCCTCAGCCACGCGCACCCTCAGCCACGCGCACCCTCAGCCACACACACCCTCAGCCACGCACCCTCAGCCCGCACACCCTCAGCCACGCACACCCTATGTTCTGTCTGACACGCACCCTCAGCCACATGCATCCTCAGCCCACGTACCCTCAACCATGCGCCTGTGTTCTGTCTGACACGCACCCTCAGCCACGCGCACCCTCAGCCACGCGCACCCTCAGCCCCGCGCACCCTCAGCCACGTGCACCCTCAGCCCCGCGCACCCTCAGCCACGTGAACCCTCAGCCACGCGCACCCTCAGCCCTGTGCACACTCAGCCACGCGCACCCTCAGCCCGCGTACCCTCAGCCCACACACCCTCACGCACACCCTATGTTCTGTCTGACACGCACCCTCAGCCACATGCCCTCAGCCCACGTACCCTCAACCATGCGCCTGTGTTCTGTCTGACACGCACCCTCAGCCACATGCATCCTCAGCCCACGTGCACCCTCAGCCACGCGCCTGTGTTCTGTCTGACACGCACCCTCAGCCCGCACACCCTCAGCCACGCGCACCCTCAGCCACGCGCCTCTCTTCCGTCTGACGTCCACATCTGACTTTCCTTCTTCTTGTCCCTCAGGGATTGGCTGGACCCCCTGGCATCCAGGGGAACCCAGGTCCAGTTGGAGACCCTGGTGAGAGGGTAAGCGAGTGTTCTGGGGGTGGAGGAGCCACTTACACCCCATGGGGAGCTGTGCTTAGTAATCTCTAATCAGTGGCAAATTAGAGTCTTGACCGTGCTCCCTGTAACCCAGAGTCGGGAGTGTGCTCCGGCTCGGCTCTGTGGGGAGGACAGCACCCTAGTGTATCCCTCATGTTTTCTTCACAGAGCAGAGCAATCAGGAGAGATCTAGAGATGCCTACACTGGTCCTGTAGAGAAGGGTTCCACAGTGCTGTCTCACCCCTAATGTGCTCTTGCCCCCCCTCTTGTCTCTTCTCCTTTCCCTTGCAGGGCCCCCCTGGCCGGGCGGGGCTCCCCGGATCAGATGGAGCCCCTGGTCCTCCTGGCACCTCTCTGATGCTCCCAGTGAGTTAGCGTCTGGGTTTTGGAGCAGGTTGACTGTGCGGGGGAGGGGGTGGGGTGGGGGTGGGGGTGTGCCTGTGTCACCAAGAGCTATCCAGGGAAGCAGTGGAGGGAGCTGTCGCTGGGCATGATGGCGCACACCTGAGCTCTCCTCGAACAAACGTGGCCGCCGGGAGGGTGGGAGAGTTTGGAACTCACAGCCTCCGCTGGAGCGACTGACCTGTCGGGGGCGGGGAGGGTACAGACTCTTTAGACCCGGGACCAAACGTGAGTCTGCTAAACCGGGGTGGGAAATCTCATATTTTCGGAGATGAAGAAGGTGTGTGTGTGTGTGTGTGTGTGTGTGTGTGTGTGTCTTGGAGCGGCTACAGCGGGCAGGCGGGTGGGAAGAGGTGAGGTTCTAGAGACTTACCTCTGGGTGCCTGTCCAGAGCCAGGGCCGCAACTAAGACGTTCTTGGATTTCCTGGGGGGAACTTGTATCTTCTGTTGCTCCTCAGTTCCGGTTTGGCAGTAGTGGGGGTGACAAGGGCCCGGTGGTGGCGGCCCAGGAGGCTCAGGCCCAGGCCATTCTGCAGCAGGCTCGGGTGAGCAGGGCTGGAGGGGATCCTGGGAGAGGGAGGTGTATGGCGGGAAGGCAAGCTGCTTGCGGGGCTGTGGGTGACAGGATCACTTCGCCCTGGAGGACAGGGACGGCTGGCTTGGCCTGGACATGGGAGAGGTGGAGGAGAGCAGAGGTGGCAGGGTAGAGAACGGAAGGGCAAATTTGGGGGTGCACGGGGGCTCTCCAGTTGCCTCCTTCTCAGCTCTGCCATCCCTCTTGCCCCCCCAGCTGGCACTCCGTGGGCCCCCTGGCCCCATGGGATACACGGGCCGCCCTGGACCTTTGGTGAGTTGGATGTTAAAGCAGCGTTTCTATCTGTGCGTGTGGCGGTAGATAATTTCCGGAAAGAACCAAGTTGAAAGTCGTTTTGCGTCTTTGGGGAGGGGGCAGGGGCTTCGGATCTCTGTTGGTTAGGTCCCTCAACACGACCACCCCTCACACAGGGCCAGCCTGGAAGCCCAGGCTTGAAAGGAGAATCTGGAGACCTGGGCCCTCAGGTGAGCAGCCCCCACATCTGATTCGCAGTCCAGTGTTGCCTCCCGTCTATGCCCATTAACCAACCCTCCCTGTGTCTCCCCTGACTAGGGCCCCAGAGGACCTCAGGGCCTCACAGGCCCTCCTGGCAAGGCTGGGAGAAGGGTGAGTCCCCTAGGGACGGGCATGGAGCTTGGAGGATGAGAGACCACTTCCCTACTTGCTCTCACACATGTTTGCCGCCCCCTGCCCCCCAGGGCCGAGCGGGTGCTGACGGAGCCCGTGGGATGCCTGGAGAACCTGGCGTGAAGGTAATGGTGTTTGTCCTGCTCTGACACCCATAGCTGCCTCGTCTGCCCGGCCAGTTTCCTGTGGGATATAACTCCCCCCACCCCAGCTCAGGAGAGGGCAGGAGGGGTGGGGCAGGAGAGGCCTGGTCCCTCACTTTGGTTGTCCCGCTTCCTCCTAGGGTGACCGCGGCTTTGATGGACTTCCGGGGCTACCTGGAGAGAAGGGACAGAGGGTATGATGGGGGCTGGCTGTGCCCATGGGGATGGATCTCTAGGGGGAGAGGGGGGTCCTCGGACTGAGTCAAGGAGGCTGGGCTCAGCAGCTCGGGGAGGGATCAGTGTCTGCCTGTATCAGGGGACCCGGGGCCCTCATCACTGTCTCCTCTCTTTCCAGGGTGATACGGGTGCCCAGGGCCTTCCCGGGCCCCCTGGCGAGGACGGAGAGCGGGTAAGAGCCGTGGCCAGGGTTAGGGCTGGAGAAGCCTGCAGGGCCAGATTGCTTCATCCAATGCGCCCTCCTTCTCCAGGGCGATGACGGCGAGATCGGGCCCCGGGGGCTGCCTGGAGAGTCGGTGAGTGGCCTGGGTGTTCTGGGGAAGCCGCAGGCAGCTTCTGACCGATCACACACTCACGCTGTCCCTGTTAACTCTGAATGCAGGGACCTAGAGGGCTGCTTGGACCCAAAGGCCCGCCTGGCATTCCCGGGCCCCCGGTAAGTGGCACCCTGACTTTCAGCCCCGACCTCACCCCTGACCTCAAGCCCCCACTCTTCCTGCTTTCTTTCCCCCTGCCCTCTGCCCCCTCCATGAGCTTTTCCACTCCCAGACCCCACTTATCTCTGCTCCAAGCTTCATCCCCAGAAGCACGTGGAGGACTGTAGGGTGCAGTGCACTTGGGCTCCGGCTGTAGCCAAAACCAACAAAAATCCCCAAGACAAACAAAACAGAAACCCTCAAACCCACAGCCCCTACGCCCTGCAGGTCTGGACTGGTTGTGCCGCCCTGGGTCTGAGGTGGACGTGTGGTCTGACTGGGCATCTGCTGTCCACCCTCTGGGGTGACCGGGCCTCTCAGAAACCACAGCACCGCTGGCCCGGCCCCAGCTTCCAGCCTGCTTACCCCGTCTTGTGTTTCAGGGAGTCCGAGGCATGGACGGTCCCCATGGCCCCAAAGGGAGCTTGGTGAGTGATTGGCATAGAGACCCCGCCCCTGATCCCTGCGAGTCCACCAGCCAGTCCTGTTGGCTGCCATCTTGAACCCTTCCCATTTGCGCCCCTGTCCTCCTGGCTGGCCTTGAAGCTTTCTGTTCTCTCTTCTGGCACCATCTTCTGACCCCTGGCTGACCTCTGGCTAACCTCTGCCTGGCTCTCCCTGGCTGCTTGTTTCTAGGGACCTCAAGGAGAGCCAGGGCCTCCTGGACAGCAGGGCACTCCTGGGACCCAGGTGAGTGGGCCTGCCCACCGTCTTCCCAATCTTATGACCGCCACCTCGGCCTCAGCTCCGGTCACACTCTGTGTGGGAAGGGACATTAAGTCCTCCCTGTTCTGGCTCTCAGTGGGGTGTAGGGAATGATGTAGCCTGAGGCTCCCACGACTTCTCTTTCCCACATGCAGGGCCTCCCCGGACCTCAGGGCGCCATCGGGCCTCATGGAGAGAAGGTGGGTGACTGACTCTCGGGACATCGGGTTCTGGGGATGAGCGAGGAGAGCTCTCTGTCTCCTGGGACTTTAGCTGGGAAGACCTGATTCCTCTAGTGACTGATCTTCCTCATCCTCCCACAGGGTCCTCGTGGGAAACCGGGGCTCCCTGGCATGCCTGGGTCAGATGGACTCCCGGTGAGCATTCGCACCTCTGCAGTCCCTAGTGGTCACCTGCAGGCTCCCTCAGGAAGGTCTATCCCATGTGTCCCTGGGCTGCCTGTGGTTAGGGACTGCTGGGGTCCAGCAGTTACATTCTCTACCTCTGCTTGCAGGGTCACCCCGGGAAGGAAGGTCCCCCCGGAACCAAAGGGAACCAGGTGAGACCCTCCATACCTTCTTTTACCCCCTGAGGGTGTCTCAGACTGAGGTAGGGGCTCCGAGTCCCTGGGATTTCCCGTCCCGTCTGAGGTTCTAAGTCCCGTGATCCCCTCTACCCACCAGTGTGCAGTGTTTCTGTCTCTCCTCTCCCTCTCACAGTGGCGCCCCTTTACAAGTCCCTCCCTTTCTTCTTCCAGGGGCCCTCTGGACCACAAGGTCCTTTAGGATACCCAGGCCCTCGAGGTGTCAAGGTAACTGACAGCCAGGGACTGAGAAGGGTGCTCAGTACCCTAACCCCAGCCAGGGTCTGAGGGGGGGTGCTCAGTGCTCTAACCCCAGCCAGGGTCTGAGACGGGTGCTCAGTACCTTAACCCCATCCAGAGTCTGAGAGGGGTGCTCAGTACCCTAACCCCAGCCAGGGTCTGAGAGGAGGGGGGTGCTCAGTACCCTAACCACAGCCAGGGTCTGAGAGGAGGGGGGTGCTCAGTACCCTAACCAACAGCCAGGGTCTGAGAGGAGGGGGGGTGCTCAGTACCCTAACCACAGCCAGGGTCTGAGAGGGGGTGCTCAGTACCCTAACCTCAGCCAGGGTCTGAGAGGAGGGGGTGCTCAGTACCCTAACCACAGCCAGGGTCTGAGAGGAGGGGGTGCTCAGTACCCTAACCACAGCCAGGGTCTAAGAGTGGGTGCTCAGTACCCTAACCCCAGCCAGGGTCTGAGAGGGGTGCTCAGTACCATAACCAACAGCCAGGGTCTGAGAGGAGGGGGTGCTCAGTACCTTAACCCCAGCCAGGGTCTGAGAGGGGGTGCTCAGTACCCTAACCAACAGCCAGGGTCTGAGGGGGGTGCTCAGTACTCTAACCCCAGCCAGGGTCTAAGAGTGGGTGCTCAGTACTCTAACCCCAGCCAGGGTCTGAGAGGGGGTGCTGAGTACCCTAACCCCAGCCAGGGTCTGAGAGGGGTGCTCAGTACCCTAACCCCAGCCAGGGAGTGAGACAGAGTGCTGAGTACCCTAACCCCAGCCAGGGAGTGAGACAGAGTGCTGAGTACCCTAACCCCAGCCAGGGTCTGAGAGGGGTGCTCAGTACCCTAACCCCAGCCAGGGAGTGAGACAGAGTGCTGAGTACCCTAACCCCAGCCAGGGTCTGAGGGGGGTGCTCAGTACTCTAATCCCAGCCAGGGTCTAACAGTGGGTGCTCAGTACCCTAACCCCAGCCAGGGTCTGAGAGGGGTGCTCAGTACCCTAACCCCAGCCAGGGTCTGAGAGTGGGTGCTCAGTACTCTAACCACAGCCAGAATCTAAGAGGGGTGCTCAGTACCCTAACCTCGCTGGTCACTCCGTCTCTATCCTCCCTTGAATTGTAGGGTGTGGACGGAATCCGGGGCCTGAAGGGCCACAAGGGAGAAAAGGTAAGCCCTGCGCACCTGGCCCCCAAACTCCTCGGCACCTCCCCCTGCCCTCCTCTCTCCCTCAGTGCTCCCGATGGCTTCTCATTTCCCAAACCTTTCCCAGTGTCCCCTAAACCCCCACTCCAACTCCCCCAACCCTAACTCTGTCTTTCTCAGGGCGAGGATGGCTTTCCCGGGTTCAAAGGTGACATAGGCGTGAAAGGAGACAGGGTGCGTAGAAGCCCCCCATCCCCGCTTCCGCCCCCCTCCCCCAGCTCCCCACCCCTCCCCCTCCTACTGCTCTCCCATTTTGAGCCCCCATGAGCTCTCCTGAAGCAGAAGACTTCTCTCCATTGCTGTGCCCTCATTAGAGCTGGGTCCCGGGGGAATGGCCACCACAGAGCCGGCTGCAGTGGCCCTGCAGCCACTGTCTCTCCGCGTGTGGGAACTGCTGTCCTGCAGTGTCTTCTCAGACATCTGCCGGTCGCGCCCCGCCTTGGGGGTGCCCATCTCTCCTTTGGGGGCTCAGACCTTTCCTCTCTCCTCTCAGGGTGAGGTTGGAGTCCCTGGTTCCCGGGGAGAGGATGGCCCCGAAGGCCCGAAAGGACGCACTGGACCCACTGGAGACCCTGGGCCCACTGGACTCATGGGAGAGAAGGTATGGGTGAAGGACATGGGAGCCGTGGCTTGGTCACTGGGGCAGGCTGGGCATGGGGGCGCAAACCGGAAGTCAGTGACTCGGTCACAGCTAGCCTCTCTATGCGTGGCACCTGCTGGGTACCAGTGGCTTGGGGCGCGTGCACAGGAAGTCAAGGAAAGTCCTTGGTCTGACAGGCACGGGGAGGACATGGGGTGTGAGCTGGGGTGAGCCTGTGGAGAGGGAGGTGGGGTCCGTGGCCTTGTCCTGTCAGCCTGCAGGTGTGGGGGATGTCAGGATGGTTGTGGGCCCACCAGTGAGGTGGAGCCAGGCTGTGAGCCCAGGCGGCTGGCTGCAGGACCCTGCTCCCTATACAGCTTTGCAGCCTCCCGGGCGGCGGGAGGAGAGGGTTCCAGGGAGGAACCGGGCTGGTGCTCTCCTTCAGGGAGGGGCCTGAGAGAGGCCTGGCTGGGTAGTACTGAGCACAGTGGGTGCTGGGAGAGGGGGACCCGAAGACGGGTGGGGCGGTGGCTGGGTCACAGAGACAGCAGGACTCGGCGGAGCTGTGGATTTAATCTGAGCAGCAATAGGGCTGGGGACGGCTGCTTTTGGGGGACAGTAGAGAAGCGAGGAAGCCCGTGGGGCTTCTGTGGACAGGGACTGTCTCTGCATCTCTTCTTGAGGGGTGTCCATGGCTCCTGCCATTCCTAATGGCGTTCTGTCCTTCCACAGGGCAAGCTGGGTGTTCCTGGTCTGCCTGGCTACCCCGGACGCCAGGGTCCCAAGGTGATGTGACGCCCCGTCTCTGTGCCCCCTCGTCCCTTCCTTGACCTCTGACCCCAGGAAGCACAGACTAGCAAAGTGTGGGGTTCCCTATAAAAGATTTAGTTGACGCTCCCCCCGTCTTATTCAAGACAGGGTTTTTCTGTTGTAACTGTGGCTGTCCTGGAACTCACTCTGTAGACCAGGCTGGCCTCTTACTCAGAGATCCGCCTGCCTCTGACTCCCGAGTGCTAGGGTTAAAGGCGTGCACCACCACTACCTGACTCCCTTTTATAGCTGAGAAATAGAGGCCTGTGAAGCAGCAGGGGTCTGTCCAAGGATGCCTAG